>JAECXF010000033.1:1390000-2130000 GCA_018151655.1 Drosophila bocqueti
TAATCGAGTTTAAAAATAATGAAAAGCTTAATAAATGCCAAAATTCACTCTTAACATAACTGCATTTACATTTTGTTGATAACTCGTATAGTTTGGCAGATATACGAGTTTGAACATCAAGTTTACCTCTGCACGAAATAAGCTGCGAGCCACTGTAAGTACTTATATAAGTACTTCAAAAATTTCCCTTTAAATATTCATTGTAACTACCTAAAATTCTTTCTAAACTTCCTTTTCTCTAATAAATATTTCCCGAAAGAACATATACCCCTTACTCACCTCCAAAATCTGGCCTTATGCTATTGTCATAGCCCCGCAGAAGATTATCCAGCAATTCTGATATATTTGCATGATTATTGCTCTGGGTTAGCCAGGCTGACGACAGCCCCGTGGCGGTTGTTGAGGAGGACGAGGATGTGTGCGACAGGGAGGTGCCCATCTCATCCAGGCGATGGGCATCGCCGCGTCCCTTGATACTGCCGGCCATGACCCAGCCGGAGCCCGAACCGGGACTGATGGACAAGTGCCAGGCATTTGTGTAAATGCTAAGCATTAAAACGCAGCAGCTAATCAAAAGTTTAAATATGCGCAAGTTTAAGCGATGTCCTTGGTGCCAGGAGCGGCTCCTCCTGCAGGCAGGACTTGGACTTGATGCCCCATCTCCGATGAGGTCACTTGATGCATCGCCGCAGCCGGAGACGGAGCCGGGGCCGGGGCCAGAGCCGGATGCCACAGATGTTGTTGTTGTTTCTGTTGTTGTGCACATATTGTTCGGTTTTGTTTGTTGTTTGTTTCGCTGGCTGCAACTATTGTTTAGTCGTCCGATGGCCAAGTCTTCTGCCATTGCTGCTGGTCTAATCTACACATCCGTTTGTCCAACATTTGTCGCTCCAACTGGCCTCACTCTTGCTCCTTCCATTCTTCTTGCCACTCCCCAGCCCCAGCTCCTGCCGCTGACAGCGACTAGTGCCGAGCCAAGAGTGTCCTGTCTGTGTGTCCTGTGTTGACTCGCCTCTGTGCTCGTATTTATTCTCATTTATGCACCGGAAGTTGCACTCGGGTCGAGAGCAATTTCATGAGGCGGCGGCTTCTTCTTAATTTCTGAGATTCCTTTCAGGCGGGCATTAGTTCCGTTTGTCTTGTCATGTCCTGGCCCGTCCTGTCCGGGTAGCCTGGGTAGTCGTCGCTTTGCTGTTTGGCCAGGCGATGAGTTTCCTTAGATTTTTTTAATTGCTCGAACTTGTTGGACTTGCAGTTGGCAGCTTTTGATTGGCCAATTAGCCAGCGGCATCAGTTATCAGCTATAACTGTTGAGATTACCGCATGAATTCCTTGGCAATGACTTCTTCATTTCTGTTGATTCTGTTTATTAAATTGGGTTTTAATGATCATTTTAAATGTTTTTCATTAATTAGAAATATATTTCCAATCTATATGTATTTTAGCACATTACACTTTAAAGTATTTTATATTATTTTGTAGTTTCTTTGTAACTTTGTAATTGTGTTCAACACGGCGTATGCGTAATATTGAATGCACAAAGTCGCGGAGATTATAAAATTATGTTTATAAGTCTTTAATTTGTATTAATTAATTAGTTAGTTATTCTTTTTATTCTTATATTATTATTTGACTAATATTTCCTTACTGATAACACTGCGTATGCGTAATATTTTTTAAATTATACATTCTTTCGGGAATTCACGAAGATAATTAATGAAAACTTTTTTGCTTAGAGAAGCGGTTTACACTTCTTTTTGCAAGTTTGTTTCGCCTTTTCTTACAACACACTACAATCGTCACCACACGGTGTATGTGTAATTTCGAGCTAAAAAATTGAGCGCTGGGGAACAGTTGAAGATTAATGAGCCCCACTAGCAGGGCGAAAAATATAAAATGACGATGGCCTCATATTTTCACTGTACGCAAAACTTAAATATTAATCTTGACTGAACTCTACGGGCTTTAATTGATGGCAAGTTATTAAGCGGAAATATGCCGGGGAAACGGAATCCGATGCCAATGCTGCTGCTGCCGCTGTCCTAACCAGCTCGTCAGTCGGGCGATCCGTTAATGAAAAATCAACCGGAAAAGTCAAAGGCGCTGGGTGAATAATGCTGACGACGACAGCGCAGCCAAGGCTGCAAGACAACATCCTATTTAATTATGCAAAAAAAATAAGAATAGTGGAAAAATAATGCGACCTCATAACTTAATTATGTCTCACCCACTAACCTAATTTTATGCATGGCCAATGCCGACATCCGGACACCAGCCAGACACCCACAAAGGCATCTGCTGCCTCTGTGGCACATCCGCATCAGGTTGCGATAACTATTTTCAATACATTGGAGTGGTCCCTCGGCCACTTGCGTGTTGCCTTGCCTTCAAGTCGGCCGTCTGATATCGGGCCAGCCTCATCTGGCATCTGGTGCATCTTCGTCAGTCAGCCTCGACGTCAATGCTACTTGCCACTTGATTAGACGCTTGTGTTGGCTAATTATGGCCTGGCTTGGCTTTGCTCTTGCTTTCGCTTTCGATTTTGATTGTGATTGTGATTTTGGTCTGGCTTAAAGGAAATTCGCATTATTTTTAGTTGATTTGTCACACAGCAAGGATGCAAAAGCTGACTGAAAATCGAACACTGGAAGGGTTAGGAAGGAGCTTCAAGGACAGAACGTTCCCTTTCACTTGAATTTCTTTAATTTCTCCCTTATTACATTTTGGAGATTGCTTTCAGCATTTTATCAAGTGTTTTCTTTTAGGCTGTCTGCTCTACATCCTGGCTAATTATCTTGGTAACACAATCCTCCAAAGGCGGGAGTTCTATACATTTTTGTCCAGAGAAATTAGAGCCATATACTTATACTTACTGTTAATTACACTCTTCACTTTGAAGCAAATTGCTGCCAAAAGCACAAACAATTGTGCGCCCAAAGGACGTCCCCAAAAATGTCATCGCTTTTAGCTTATAATTTCTAGCTTCGCATTTTCCTAGCTGGTGCGAACGGGTTAAAATGAAATGCAGGGAATACCCACTTTTGCCTCCCACACACAGGATGCTTCTTGGTTCTGGCAGAGCACAACTTGAGCACGTTCAACGCATTTTCTCATCAACGTCGAAATTGCACTCAATTTTTGAAGGCTGCCGACGGTCCTCTTCTCGGCTTCCACTACCCTTATTTCCTATCCCTCGCCTGCCAGCGAATATTTGTCTTATTTTTTTTCCTACTTTTTTCGTCGAAATGCATGGTTAGAAGGCTTTCTCAGAAGGGTATGGAAAGTATCATGGTTGACTCTGTTGAATTTCTATGATTGATTGTAATTTGTGTAGAATGAGAAGATATTTACTTTGAGTTTGGGTTAAGAGTTTTAAGATTTTTAATTATAGAGATTTAAATTAAATGAAATCATTAAATACAGGGACTTTCACAGATTTCAATGCAAATTGTAAGCTAACATTATTTTCTTCCGTAGAAAATGTAATAAAAGAATAAGTATCTCTAACAATATTTTTAAGACTATCGGCAGCCTCCAAATTTTGAAGCTACGATACATTATTTTGGACTTCAATTGGGCGGAGATAAATCTAAAACAATCTTTAATATTCCAACTTTTCCAAGGGAAGCTTCTTTTACGAACAACTGTCTATCTTCTGGCTTGATTTTGCAAGGAACTCCAAAAGAAATTACCAGGAATAGAATAAATAGAGTATAAAATAAGCCAGCTGTACCCTCTAATAAAATCAAAGAGTTTCCTTTCCTTTGTTGATGTCCCAGGCAGCTGCTGCCTATATCCATGCGTCTGAATATGATGGGGTCGTCACTATATTTTGTGAATCTGCGGAAGCGCCAGCAGCAGGTGGTTTCTATGGGATCCGAGAGAGAGAATGCTGCCACTACTATTTGCCAGCTGTTCAAGGAATTACTATATATTCATAGAATAGAATATAGAACACATTTTAAGTTACTTTTTTTTTTGGAAAAAGAAGAGGTGACGTCCTTTTCCGCGTGAATGGGATTGTCAGTGCCGGCGGCTTTCCGCAAGTTTTCTAGTTAAGCTAAGTAGCATTAAAGCCGCAATTTAATTAAATGCAAGTCAAAAAAATTTACTCTGCGGTCAGTTCAGAGGCGCTGAGCCGGGGGCTGGGGATCCCCCCATTTTGGCGAACTTTATGGCCCCGGGCCAATGCAATTGCTCTAATTGTTTCACAGTTGAGCGACAGCGGCCGGCACGTGCCCAGCTCCCAGTCTCCGGAACTCACGATCCCGGCCTTTGCCCCTGTCGGGATTTGTCCCCCCCCCCCACGACCGGAGACTTACCATCCGTAGATTGATTCACGTTCTGCGGAAATGTTTACCGAATGGAGGAGCAGCTCTGGCGAGGATTAGGGAAGCGTGAATTGCAGCTGAATCGCTCGGGTCGAGGCATTATAATGCACAAATGTTTGCACTTGTCTCTGCTAAGTGGGTTCCCTTGTTCACAGATACCGAGATTTCGAGGGCACAAAAGCTAATGTGCAATTTTCGAACTTATTGCAGGACCTTCGATGTGATTAAAAACATAATTAAATTACACAAAAGATTGAATAAATGATCACTAAATATGATAATTAATATATACATATTTCTAAAGAAAGGAAAGACACAAAGATATCTAATTTATTGCTTTTTGTACTCTGAAATTGTAAAGATTCTAAACTCGAATTGTGATGGATTTAAATAGAACCTATGATTGTAATTTCCCATATCTCTGTCAGTAAAAGCCACCAGTTTAGGCACTATCCCTTTGTCCCACTGCAGGAAACCTAAGGCTCATGTATAATTTTCAAACATTCCATTTGGCCTGGCCCAGTGCCTGGTCCAGACTTTGCAGTTGTGCAAGTAAACAAAAACATTTCAACTTACTTGCAAATTTAATGAACACAAATGCAGCCGAGACAGACCAGTAACGAGAGCAGAAGAAAAAAATTACAAAAACTGGGAAATGGAAAATGGAGAGTGGAGAATGGAAAAGCCAAGTCCGCACCGCTTCCCCTTTGATATAATGACACACAAAACGCATTCGGACGACGCTTAAGTCAGCTCGGGTGGTGGTGGCGGTGGCTGTGGCTCTGCCTCACCAGACAGGCCACAATCTTGACTTGTGGGTCAACCAACAAATCCCCAAACCAATTCAATAAGAGCAATAGAAGCGAAGGAAGGACGCCCGAGAGTGGTTGAGAAGGCCTCAACTGCGAAAAAAATCTACAAAATTCAATTAATTTAAATGCAGTTTTTTGTGTGAGCCGTGTATCTTTATGCTATACGTGTACAGAGGCGGACAGCCAGGAAGATACTGAGGGGTGCCCGGCCGGATACTTTACAATGTAAATCTCAAGAGTGCGATACCCCAACTGCTGCTTTTTATGCTTTGCATTTTTTCTATTTGAGAGATGTTTTGTGACGGCTTCAACGAAAAAATTCGGGTCTTCTTCAAGCCACAAAAAAAAGATAGAAAAGATGCTAAAGATAGGGGATCTTTGGAAGGCGAAATAGCAGAAAAAGATGTCTAAAACGCGTTAAGCTGGCTTTTGCAACCTAAAACCAAGCGATAATTACAGAAATTATTTTTTGGACAAGTTGGGTTTGAAACACAATTTAATTTTTAAACTAAAGCTGCCCGCATATGTATAAAATGTATAGTTACCTAAGGTACTAATATTTGTTAAGTTTTTGAAGATTTATATTATAGAAGATAATCTAAACTTCCATTAATGGAACTTATTTATTGACTGAACTTCAAGTCTTTATTAATTTTTTAAACACTAATAAATCCTTAACTTTATTTATTTCTTCAGTAAAATAAATAAAATTCTAGCTCAATTTTATTTATATCTCCACCCAAAAATATTCAAATTTTAAAGAATATATCTTGTGCTTTATTAAGTTTAATCAAGCTCCAAACTGAGTAAAACTTAAAAAAAATTACCCAAATGTAAGAACCCACAAACTATGTTTTTGAACACATATAAACCCTTGAACTTGCTTTATTTTCTGAACTAAAATTAATTTAGCTGAATTTATACCGCAATCGTATTTCTATTTTCTATTTTTTCCAGCAGCTGTCCCTTTTCTCCCCCAATCAATTCCCTAGGAGTAAATAGTTTTTGTTAATAGCTCGCCTTCTTCCTTCTACAACTGCTACTGCTGCTGGTTGACCGGAATCCTCTGGTGGATTATTTTGCGGGCATTTGTGTAAATTTTGCGCCCTTGCCCGTTGCCTCATGGAAAATTTATGATTCTCTAATGCCCGTTTAAATCAGCGATAATTGCACTTTATTTGCACTCAATTGTAGACACTCTGCGTCATCCAACATGGCATTTCGGATGTGTCGCTTATGTTGTTGTTAATTGTTGCCATCGAAAATGTCATATTTGTGGTTAATTGTAAATTTTTCGCAGCGCTTCTGACCGCATTTCAATTGATTTTTAATATGTGTTCATTTTGGTTTCTGTTCTATTTACTTTTTATAATTACAAATGAAATTATTTCAATTAAGTATTCCCTTTAATGCACTGATTCTGATGTCTAATTACCGATATAAGTTTTTAAATATTTTATTTGAAAATCGTGCATGCATTATCAGACTTTGCTAATTAAGTTGATTTAGACAGTTTAATTGGCGCTCAATTGAGGGGGGAAGAGGAAAGAAGAAAGGTGACGGGGCTGGGCAATTACGGGTTGACAGTTCAATTAGGCCCCGACAATTTGAGTTGGTTAGAAAAATCAACCGACTTGTGTTGGCGCGAATCAAAGTTTTATGGGACTTCAAACGGCTGAAGCCCAGATGTTGACAATTACGTATACGCCTCGGTGGCTTTGCGTTGAGTTGCATAATTATTATATAATTTTGGTTCATTACAAAATCAAAAGATTCTTATGATTTGAAAGGTAGTTTATGGTTTTATTATGTGGATTTTTAGTTTTTATTACAATTAACCCTTTTAAGGATATAAAGCAGTGTTTAAAAAACTGTTTTAATATTATTAAGCACAAAATTGATATATTATTTTTATATTACGTTCAATATTGACTTTATTTTAATTGTAGGTATTGTTTGCTCTGTTAAGTAATTTTTTTCATACGCCATTTGAATTATTTTGTATTATTTTTAAAATGTATTGTATTATGATAATTCAGGGCATTTAGTTTTTAATTGTTTGTTAAGCACTTGTAAGAAAAACTTTATATTTAATAGGTAACAAATACGCCATATTATTTGATTTACTTTGTATTATGTTTATAAATTATTATTTTATGATAATTTAAAGCCTTTAGTTTTTAATTGTTTTTTAAGCATTTGAAGACAAACTTTCTTTTTAATGGTTATATAATCAAGTAAAAACATCAATAAATATTATAAATCAATTTTAAGAGCTGTTCTTGATTAGCAACCTCTTAATTTCTTTTAAAATATATATTATTTCATAGAAATATGAAGATTTAAAAATTGCTTTATCCCTTTTTCTTCTAAAATTATTTTCCGAATTTTTGTATCCTTTTCTCACAGCACCCACACACTTTCCGAAATACTTAGAATTCAGCTGTGTGTTTTTTCAGCTTTTGGCCACGTTGCACTCTCTAATCGTACCCAAAATACACACAGATATCTCCAGGCGAAAATAAATAAACTATTGGAGACCAACCAAGGCGAAAAGCAAACCGAATCGAAACTGAAATGAAACGCGAACCCGGAGGGACAGAGCCGGAGGAGATTCGGAGATACGTCAAAACGCGCCAAGCGCGCAACGCAGACTGCGCCGAAACGATATTGAGTCCGGGCCAGAAGATTGAACTGGGCGGCCACGCAGAGGACATGCAAAAGGCGCAAAATCACTAAAGCCAGCGACGTGCCACCCCGGCTCAGAATCCATTAACACCGCCCAGAGGGGCGGAGGAGGAGCACTAGGCGAAGGAGGAGGCGTCGCCCACCCATCCTCGTCTGGCATTCATTCATAAATCCAACTTGCACTTTTGTTTACGCCACCAAGTCCTGCGCAGGCGTCTGGCCAAAACCACTTGTTGGTCTTTGGGCCCAATGCCTTTTGCTTTCTATGTGGTGTTTTTTTTTTTTTGTATTTACGAGTGAAGATGTCAGTTTGGCAGTTGGCCCAAAATTTGTCTGGCTCTGTCAAACCAAATTGGCAATTTGATGGCTGTCCCCAAATTTGGCTCTAATAACTTAATTGCTTGCTTTACTTTTTGGGGCTATAAAAGGGTGAGACTTTTGACCAAAAGGTAAGAAAGTGCTCAGGATGATGGATTTGTCTTTGTTTCGACTGATTGTCTTCAATCTGCTCCAGATCAATTTGAGGAGTGTGATGGTATTTCACTGCTGGTCCTTGGAGGGTGAGCATTGCTAGGGTTTCACATTCCTAAAGAGTTCCCGAAGGGGTCTGCTCATGTACATTTCTAGAGGCTCTTCCTCTGGCTAAGCTGCTGAATGGAAATGACATTTATTCGCAATATATTGACCTGGAACAAGCACCTGAAAATTTGTTGAACATACACAAGGAGTATTTGGACAGTGATTTGGTCAGATTGGCTGTGTTCTTGGACTTGAGATGTGACCAAGCTGAGCTTATAACAAATCAAGTAAGTGACTTTAACACAGTAATTAATAAATTATTATAATGATTAAACTATATATATCCTTAGTCCAGTCGTGCTCGATTGTATAACAATAATCTCCATTGGCTGCTCTATGACCCAGCTGGTAATTTTACCAAATTAAACCAACTCTTTGGGGCAGCCAATCTCAGTTTGAATGCTGATGTGACCTATGTCAGGCGCCAGGATGAGGAGCAATTTATACTTTACGATGTGTACAACAAAGGAAGCCACCTGGGTGGACAGCTAAACATTACCATTGACCAGAGTCTCCACTGCAACAGCAGTCACTGTCAGGTGAAGGAGTATCTTAGTAGCCTGCATGAGGGCAGCAGGCTCCAACAGCGCCGAGACTTGTCCAGCATTACCTTTCGTTTGGCCGCCTTGGTGGGTTAATTGAAAAGGATAACAAAATAAAAAAACAAAATTAATTAATACAAAAATATTAAAGGTTTCAGTGCTGCCAATTAACTCAAGCGAGGATGTCCTTCTAGAATTTCTCAATAGCGACAGGGACTCCCATATGGACTCCATTTCCCGGATTGGCTATCACCTCATCCTGCACACTCAGGAAGTGCTTGGTTTCAAGTAAGTTAAAACCAAATACAGAAAAAAATATTTACAAATCTTTCCACACATCTCCAAGGTTGGACTACATTTGGTGTGATACCTGGAGCGTTCAGGATGCTTTCGGTGGAGCCATTGGCCTGCTGGTCAACGAGTCCGCCGAGCTCTCTACCTCCCCTTTTGTTCCCTCCTGGAATCGCCTTCATTACGTGCATCCCATGACGGAACAGGCTCCTTTTCGAGCCGTTTGCATGTTCCGTACGCCACACAATGCCGGGATCAAGGCGGCCGTGTTCTTGGAACCCTTCACACCCACCGTTTGGTTTGCCTTTGCTGGTCTCTTGCTTTTTGCTGGAGTTTTGCTGTGGCTGATCTTTCACCTGGAGCGGCACTGGATGCGGCGGTGCCTGGAGTTCATGCCCTCGCTGTTGACCAGCTGCCTGATCAGCTTCGGAGCTGCCTGCATCCAGGGCTCCTATCTGATGCCCAAGTCAGCGGGTGGGCGATTGGCCTTCATTGCCGTGATGCTGACCTCCTTTCTCATGTACAACTACTACACCTCGATTGTGGTGTCCACGCTGCTTGGGTCGCCGGTGCGCTCCAACATACGGACCATCCAGCAGCTGGCTGACAGCTCCCTGGATGTGGGTTTCGATACGGTGCCGTTTACCAAGACTTATCTGGTGGTAAGTTAAGCAGTTCTGCTTCCCTAGATCCTACATTTTAGAGTTAAGATATATATTTCTTAGTCCTCGCCACGCTCGGACATTCGCAGCATGTACAAGCAGAAGGTGTTGAGCAAAAGGGACCCCAATAGCGTCTGGCTTTCGCCCGAGGAGGGCGTAATCCGTGTGCGGGATCAGCCTGGATTTGTGTACACCTCGGAGGCCTCGTATATGTATCACTTTGTGGAGAAGCACTACATGCCGCGCGAGATCTCCGATCTGAACGAGATCATCCTGCGACCCGAGACCGCTGTCTATGGCATGATCCACCTGAACTGCACCTATCGGGAGATACTTACCCAGCTGCAAGTGCGGATGCTGGAGAGCGGCATCACCTCAAAGCAGAGCCGATTCTTTAGCAAAACCAAGCTGCACACGTTCTCCAATAGCTTTGTGATCCAGGTGGGCATGGAGTACGCAGCTCCCCTGTTTCTGTCCCTGCTGGCGGCCTACATAATGGCCCTGATGATTCTTCTAATGGAAATCTTATGGTCGCGTTATGTGAAGAAGAAGCTCACCGTTTTTCCACAAAATTAGTTAAAGAAGAAATCTAAATATGTAGTTTTAGGTGAGTGACAGGGGGTATCTACCTCTCTTTTTTACTTCTAATAAGTTGAATTGCTATTCCGCAATTTTGTGTAATTTCCATATCATTTCCTTGGGGGTTGACAGGTTGCTGTCGTCAAACCATTAAGTTGTCAAGTCAATTTCAAATCCTTTTTATATTGATTATGTGTCTGATAGAGGCATTATGTGTACCCTATAAAAGACCAAGTTTCCTCATAATCAGTATCATTAATTACCAAGTTATTTGTCCGAGGCTGAGCCATGCTGGAGCTGCATACTTTAATATTGTACAACTTTCTAAAAATGGCTAAATTAAGTCATATTCTGATATTGCACTGCTGGTCCATGGATTGTGAGTGGATTTTCTGTGAGGTAATTCCTTTATAAACTCTTGGATTTTCTCATTTCAGCACTCTTGCACCTGGCACAGATGACACAAAATACAAATGCTTTCATACAGTTCGAGCAATTAGGCACCAACTTTCAACCAAATAACTTGCTAAATAATCAAATACTTAAGTTGGGCGTGTTTTTGGACATTAATTGCAATGATAGTGAAGTGGTTTTGAATGAGGTAAGAAGGTTAAAGGTTTCTACTATATTTTTAAAATGTAATTCAATTTAAATTTGTTTAGGCCAGTGCCAGGCGACTTTTTAGCCATCGCTACCATTGGCTTGTCTACGATAGGTTTGTGAATTTTTCACGCTTCAAAAAGACTCAACTCTATATCGATGCGGACCTTACCTATGTCCTAAGAGATCCCTCCACCGGAAACTTTATTTTGTATGATCTCCACAACAAGGGACTACAGCTAGGAGGAGAGTTGAATGTAACCGCAGATAGAGAGATTTCCTGCAATGAGCAAGAGTGTCAAGTCCAAAGATATCTTAGCGATTTTCATACGAGGAGTCCCCTGCAGCACAGAAAGTCCTTTACTGGACTGACTATGAGAGCCACTGGTGTGGTAAGGGAAGCTCACTGACTACTCTTTAAGGAATTGCAATACTTTTCCCTCTTTGTAGATCAATGCTCTGCCCCTAAACTCCTCCGAAGAGGATATATTTGCCTTTCTGGAGTCCCGGGATCACATTCACGTGGATACCTACGCCCGATTCGGTTACCAGTCACGTCAACCTCTGCGGGAAATGTTGGACTGCAAGTAGGTAGTAGTTTCCTAGGGAGAAAGTATCAATTTCATATTAACTATATACAACCTAGATTCAAATACATCATTCGAGATCGCTGGACAGATGGCAATGTCACTGGCGGCATGATTGGAGACCTTATCAATGGGTTGGCGGATATTACTGTGGCTCCTTTCATTTACTCCCTCGAAAGGGGTATCTTCCTGCAGCCCCTCACGAAGTTCACCGTTTTTCGGGAGATCTGCATCTTCCGCAATCCCCGATCCGTCTCCGCAGGCCTGAGTGCCACCGAGTTCCTGCAGCCCTTCAGCGGAGCAGTCTGGCTGACCTTCGCCCTGTTACTCCTGCTGGCTGGCTGCCTGCTGTGGATCACCTTCTTGGTGGAGCGTAGGAGGAAGTGGAAGCCCTCGCTACTGACCAGTTGCCTGCTCTCCTTCGGGGCTGGCTGCATTCAAGGGGCCTGGCTAACGCCCCGATCGACGGGCGGACGAATGGGCTTCTTTGCCCTGATGGTGACCTCTTTTCTCATGTACAACTACTACACCTCGATTGTGGTGTCCAAGCTGCTGGGTCAGCCAGTGAGATCCAGCATACGGACGGTGCAGCAGCTGGCGGACAGCAACCTGGAGGTGGGAATCGAGCCAATTGTGTATACCCGCCTCTTCATAGAAACTTCCGAGGAAAAGAGCGTCCGTAGCTTGTATTTAAAGAAGGTGGCTGGAAGCAAACGCTCACCGGATCAGATTTGGATACCCACCGAAGCTGGAGTGCAGGCTGTGAGGGACGTTGTCGGTTTTGTATACATTACCGGTGTGGCTACTGGCTATGAGTTTGTGAGGAAGCTCTTCTTGCCCCACCAAATCTGCGAGCTCAATGAAATTCCTCTGCGGGATGCCACGCACACTCAGACCCACACGGTGGGGGTGAAGGGTTCGCCATATGCGGAGTTATTTAAGCTAAAGTGGGTAGAGGTGATCTTTATATATCTTTGTGTATCCTTACCATATTTTCCCCCTCAGTGACCTGCGTATGATGGAGACTGGAGTACATTTCAAGCACGAACGCTACTGGATGAGAACCAAGCTGCACTGCTACCAGCACAATCACACGGTGGCCGTGGGTCTGGAGTATGCCGCTCCCCTGTTTATCCTGCTGCTGGGTGCAATGATACTCTGTGTGGGAGTGCTGGGACTAGAGGTCATTTGGCACCGGCACACGGCCCTGCCCTAAGGTGAGAGAGAGAGCCAGTTCCCCTTCGAAGGCCATTGGCAAATTGTCCAGCGATTTGAGGCAATTTAAAACAAACAAACGGAAACTGTTGACAGCTAAAGTGGACCTGGTGAGGGGCTTTATGGTCCTATAAAAAGGGGCATCCCGCTTGAAAAGTTGAAGCGTCAAAGTCAACAATGCAGCTGGTGCAGTTGGCCAACTTTGTCCTAGACAATCTCCTGCAGTCACGAGTCGGATTCATTGTTATCTTTCACTGCTGGCCAAAGGATGAAAGTGCGCAAGGCAGCTCTGCTGATTTCTCATACTTATAATTCTCTCCTCCAGGTCTCCAGTTTGCTCTACAGTTCGTCAACCCCATTCACCCCAACCTCGTCTATCATCAATATGTTCAAATGAATGGAGTACAGGATTGGTCACACCTCGAGATTAGCTACCTAGAGCACCTGCAGCCAACCCTGGCCATCTATGTGGATCTGAAGTGCGATCAGGCCGAGGCATTGCTGAAGGAGGTTCGCTATTTTCTAGAGTAATATTTAAATTAATAAACTTAAGTCCATATGTCCTTATAGGCCAGCTTAAGGGAACTGTATAACCAGCACTACCATTGGCTTTTGCACGGCAACCAGTCTGTCCAGGAGTTCTACGATTTCTTTTCCCCTTTTAACATTTCCATTGATGCGGATGTCAGCTTTGTTCAGGAATATGAGCAGGAAGACAGCACCTCGGTTGTGTATGGTATCTACGATGTGTACAATAATGGCAAGTTCATTGGAGGTCAGCTGAACATGACGGGTTCCTATGAGAGCACCTGTGACCTTAGGGAATGCCGCAGGACTAGGTATCTGAGTTCCCTGCAAATGCGTTCAAAGTATGGCAATAGAGAGCAGCTCACGGATGTGGTCCTGAGGGGTAAGAGTTCAAGTACTTTGCAGATTAATCAAGTATAATGTCTCTTTTCTTCTCTAGTGGCTACGGTGGTCACACAGCGACCCCTAACCTGGTCAGAGGATCAACTCATCGGTTTCTTGAGCCAAGAGAATGAAACCCACATTGATTCCCTGGCCAGATTCGGATTTCACCTCACCCTGATCCTAAGAGACCTGCTACACTGCAAGTCTGTTTGGTAATCAGAGAACTGAACCTCTTTAAACTGAATCCCTTTCTTTTCCAGAATGAAATTCATCTTCTCCGACAGTTGGAGCAAGTCGGATATTGTGGGTGGTTCAATTGGCGCTTTGGTGGATCAGACGGCGGACCTCACGGCCACGCCCTCGTTGGCCACCGAGGGCAGGCTGAGGTACCTTTCAGCCATTATTGAGACGGGCTTCTTTCGCTCGGTCTGCATTTTTCGCACCCCACACAATGCTGGCCTCCGGGGAGATGTGTTCCTGCAGCCATTTAGTCCCTTGGTTTGGTATCTTTTCGGGGGCGTGCTCTCGTTGATAGGTATATTGCTATGGATTACTTTCTACATGGAATGCCGGCGCATGCGGCGTCGCTGGCGACTGGACTATCTGCCCTCACTGCTCAGCACATTCCTGATTAGCTTCGGAGCCGCCTGCATCCAGAGTTCGGTGTTGATTCCCCGCTCCACGGGTGGCAGGTTGATATATTTCGCCCTCTTCCTGATCAGCTTTATTATGTACAACTACTACACTTCGGTGGTGGTCTCCTCGCTGCTCAGTTCTCCGGTTAAGTCAAAGATCAAGACGATGCAGCAGCTGGCGGAGAGTCCGCTGACCGTGGGCTTGGAGCCGTTGCCCTTTACCAAGAGCTATCTTAATGTGGGTTTAATTTTCGATAAGTTTTACCTTTCCAGATTTTAAAGATTTTGGTTTTGGCTTCAGTATTCCAGGCTGCCCGAGATCCATTTGTTCATCAAACGGAAAATTGATCCCCAAACCAAGAATCCAGAACTTTGGCTGCCCGCCGAGGAAGGTGTCCTTCGTGTTAGGGACAATCCAGGCTATGTTTTTGTCTTTGAGACGTCATCTGGCTATGCCTATGTAGAGCGATATTTTACAGCCCAGCAGATATGTGATTTAAATGAGGTTTTATTCCGGCCCGAACAGCTCTTCTACACGCATTTGCATCGCAACTCCACGTACAAGGAGCTCTTCAGGCTTCGGTAAGTGTTGTTAGGAAGGTATTGTAAGAAATTGCAGAGAATTGTGGAATGTAGCTCAAACTTATGATAATACATTTCAAGAAATTCCTATATATTTCCCTTATTTTCTCCCATTTCAGCTTCCTCAGAGTCTTAGAAACTGGCGTCTATCGTAAGCAGCGCAGCTACTGGGTCCACATGAAGCTCCACTGCGTGGCCCAGAACTTTGTGATAACCGTGGGCATGGAGTATGTGGCACCGCTCCTGCTCATGCTGATCTGCTCCTACATCCTGGTGTTGCTCATCCTCTTAATTGAGCTGGCCTGGAAGCGATTTCTCACCTATAGCCTGTAGCGCTTTAAAATCCCTTTAAGCTGCAGCACAAAAGTACATACTTATATATATATTGTATATGCAAGAGAAAATAAAAACACTTTGCGTTAACTTTTCGCATCGCGAAATTATGCAGGGGCCAACGCTTTCCCCGCTTCCTGTTTTCCTGCTCTCACGTTTTCCCGTTCTTCCGTTTTCCCACCCGAAAATTGCAGCACGCCTCGTTAAACGGAGGGATGGCTAGAAGGATGGAGGATATAGGGGCAAGGACGTGGACGTGGCTGGTGGCCATGTTTTCATGCGATTTTCGTATTTGCATTAAAAACTTTTCGTGTTTGGCGGTTACTTTTTATTCTCCATTTTCACTTTTGGCAATGATTTTATTCACTCTCCTCCACAGGCCATTTTATTTGCATTTTAATGCCGAGATTCGAACAGAGAACTTTTGTGTCCTGGTCTCGTGTGAATCGTAGATATGTGAGGAACGGTACGAGGCCTATTAGAAACAGATAAATGTTGAGGGCTTTCCCTTCCAAATTTCCTTCTGAAAGTTTTTCCTATGATTCAATCACTCGGCGCTCTTCTATGATTTATGTAGTTTTAATGATTTTCGCCTTTGGCCACAGATATTTCAAGGGATGTGTGCGAGGCCTTAAGGAAATTGATTACAAAATCACCTAAGGGTTAAGCATAATATGAAATAAGTATAGTTTTCTTAGGCTAACATTAATATAGAAAATCTTGCAGGAAACATATCAGAGCTACTTATATTTAAATATTTTCTCTGCCTATTTAAATTAATTCAAAATGAACCCTCATTTTAAAACTTAAAGGACTTTAAAACTGCCACAAATACTTTTCAAACTCGAACCTATTACTATAATAAATTGCCTTGACGATTTGTCAGCTCAATCTGGCTGTCAACAGGCCCCTCGCCTGTGCCATAGTTTGCCCCTTAAAGGATAAAGGATATTACTTTCTCTTAGCAGCGTTTCGAAATTGACAGGCAATTGTGAATTATTTACAACATTGAACCAGACACTCTTGCCCTGTTTTATTTTTTTGCAATTTGTCAACAACATGTTTTTTATTGTTCTTTTTTTTTGTAGATACTTCATACCGCGCTGCAGGGCATGGCCGGGGAAAAAGCGTTCCCTGCTTTGCGGCTGCGGTTGGAAATTGGTTTTGGCGGTTTCTGTACGTGCTAAATGAGCGCGAAATGGATTTGATTTCAACGGGTTGGAAATGTAGAAGCCACGAGGAAACACAACCCAATGAATTTATTATTGACAAAACTCTCTGCTAGTCCAATAATTAGATTTAACGGCCTGGCGTGAAGCTAGATAGCTAGCTTTATGTTCGTCGTTGATTGCCTTTGCCCAGTGATATCTTAAGATTTATATGGCTCAATGCTGTCAGCATCTTATCTGTAATTTAATCTGTCACCCCCTTCAACGATAATGATAATGTCGATTGCCGGCTGTCGTCCGGCTGTAATCTGAATTCCCTAGTCTCCGTGCATGGACAACAAGTCCTCAGTCGGTGCTCAGTTGGTTGGTCGATTCGGTTGGTCGAGTTCCCAGCCGGAAATAATTCGAAAGTACGTACTTAGTTTTCGAGGAAAATTAACCCCGCAACTGAACTTTATTGCCCTCGCTGCCTGGGATTTATAGCCCAGCTTAGCCTCGAGTCTGTCTCTCGTAAAGTGTTTTTGAAACTTTAATACAAATTTTGCTTGCACATACTTACATATATGTGAAATTGCTCTAAAATTAGCAGGCAAATTTCCAGTTGTTTGCATAACCGAAACCGTTTTGTGTTGACAGCTCGGGTTAAATAACCTTTATAATAATGAGAAAGTACGAAGAAACAAGTTTGATTTGCTTTCCTGGATTATTAAATTAACATTTTTCCTTTCTAAATGGGTAAACACAATTTATGTCTTTCTTTAAGTTATGGATTGAGTGATAATAACAGATTTTTCGCTGGGATTATGTATGCCATATTACGCATACGCCACATTACCCATACGCCACGTGCGCGCCTGGTAAAATCATAAAACTGAAACCCAACAAAGTCAGTGAACAGCAACGCATAAAAATGAACTAACTTCAGAGAATGCAATTAGAATTTGTTTGAAATTGTCATTAACAGGTGTTAACACGTACTGTAAGCTCATTAACAGCCCAATAAAGGTTGGAAATACCCTTTAGATTCTCTCTATCTTAAAAAGGGAAAATAAAGGCAAGTATAAACACCAACCAGAAAATAAAGCTTGAACACTTGCCACAATTATCTACACAATCTAATCGATATCAGCTCGATCGTGTTCAGGATCAGAGAATTTCAAAAGATGACTAAACCAATAAGCACTCTTAATCGCAAGGTAAAAAAACACAGAACATCTTATCGTAATCAAGCGACCCTCTTGGCAGGAGGGCGTCACTTGCCAGCCTGAAAAACGTGACGTTCGCTGGCTGACCGACCTCAACTCCCCCGCTTGCCGCCATCCACGCGAAACGAATCAACTTAAATTGAATTAAATCCATCGCTGCACACGATATATATCTATATATATATATATATAAATATATATCTATATCTATGTGTATAATTACCTGCTAGCGATAAACCTGCCTGATCGGCACTTTGGCACTTGTTGCATCTGCAATTGTTTTAGTTTCGATTGTTATTGCTGCCGCTCGGTACATTTTTTTCTTTGGTTTTTTATGCTGTCGCTGGCAACTCGCGTGATACCTCGCACTTTAGGTCCCACTTTAGCTGGTTCTCAGTGGTATCGGTTCTCGTTCCGATCGGCTGGGAGGGCCCATTCAGGTTCAGTCACTCATTGAACGCCCAAAGGCGCGAAACGTTGTCGTTGCCGTTCTTATCAACGCTCGGAGCACGGATTTTCCTAATAACTAGGAATTCGGATAGCAATAAATTAACTTATTTTTCATAAAGGTTTGTTAACCTAAAGGATATTTGAAAGGTGCTTAAAGTGCGGGAACTAAAAACTTAACCAATGGTTTCAGATGCAGTTTTAATAAAGTGATACAGTTCAGCAAAAAGGATATTACAAAAGTTCTTGAAAATAGTAACAAAGGAATATTTTGATTAAATACATAAGTCCAATTAGGAAATATTTCTTTAAATAAAAAAATTACCTCACAAGTGATTTAAGCGTATAAAAAACCTTTCACTCTTTGCAAATATATTCCATATCTTTAAATTGTTCTATTTCTTGAACATAAAACTTGTGGCCGTGCTATTAATTTGGAGTCCAAGGCAATACCCTAAAGAGTTCATCTATCAGACTCAGTTTACTGACCATATTTCGAAATGCTTTTCATGGGATATCAAATTATTTATGTATATTTTTTTGATACTAAGCAAAAGTAACTGGATAGGACAGGGCAGTGCAAAGTAGGCCAACGACTTGGGAACTGCGCAAATGAATCAAGTGAATCCCAAGATAATGAGTCAATATTTTCCAGCCAAGTGCAAGCGGCCAAGGAACCTTCTTTGGCTTGGATAATAGCTTAGTCGAGTTAATTTTGCTTAATTAGTTGCCTTGGCTAACAGCACTTAGTTACTTAATTTATTTATTTAGCCGACAAGGTCAACTGAATTGATCTGGGAAATTATAACTGACAGTCAATAAACTTTAGTGAATGGGAATCTAGATGCTACTATGTATGCACCTATAGATGCATTCATACACTTTCCGGTTTAGTTCTTTGCTTCCTCATTTATTCCTGCACACTTCCTCTTTACTCTGTCATCGGTCACAAGTTCTGTCGGATGTAAACAAATCAAGACACTGCACTTTGCACCAGAGAAATCATTGCCAAAAAATTGTTAAACTATACTATAAAAAATATATATTTATATAGCCGGCGATGTCCCATTTACTTGACTTACCCCCGTGACTTTATATAAAGAAAACTAAGTAAATATTCCCTCACTTAATGTAGTTTTTAGCATGAGAACTTTTTACAGCAACTAGCTAAGCCACCTTAACAAGGCACTTAAATTAATTATAGAAAAATATCAATGTAAAAAGCAGTTATACAAAGAAAACGAGGCTTTTAACCTGTCAAGCCCTGAGCTTAGCCTAAACAGCTGTCTTTGGCTGCCTTCAATATTATTGTTTCCCCCGTTTTTTAAGCATTTACTGCACGTAGTTTCCACGAAAGTCAAGCTCATTCACTCAACTCACTTCCCCCATTGCCGATTTCGAGCAAGTTCACGACCAATGACGTACATGCTCAGCTTAACAAATTAAACAATTTGCCTAAATACGATTTGCGTAAATAATTCATAAAAATATTAACACCAACTTAAGAGTGCTAAGTAAAGAGAAAAACAGCTTGCCGCAATAAACTAATTAAGAGAAACGAGATAATAAAGAGCTAAGAGTTATTTTAAGAGAGCAAATGCTGTAAAACAAAATATTTTTAATATAAAATTATTTCATATATTTTTTCATTTAATTTTATTTCAAAGTTTGCTGGTTCAATATGACGGCCAGCAAGCAGCAGGAGGCCGAGGCCGAACATGATCCCCAGGTGGTGGTCACACCAGCGGATGCTTCCCACAGCTCTCGCCATGACAAGGGTCTGTGGCGGGATCTCACCTCCTACTGGATCCTGGGTCTGTGCAACAACTATGGCTATGTGGTGATGCTGAGTGCCGCCCATGATATCATCAAACAGTTTAATCCGGTGAGCTAACTATGCGAAATATATATCCTTTATCCCATAAAAACTGTAATTAAAATATTTTCTTGCTCCCCTGCAGAACGATGAGGCTGCCGAGAGCGACTCGGGTAGAAATTGCCACTTGGTGTCCACCGGCGCCATATTGCTGGCCGATGTGCTACCCTCCCTGTTTGTCAAGATGCTGATGCCCTTCTTTCCCTTCTGGGTTAAGTAAGTAAATTGCAAGACATCCCCAAGGCTACAAATCCTATATAATTCCTTCTTTATTTCAGTTTTCGCATTGCCCTGGCTGTGATCTTCTCGGCCGCGGGTTTTCTGCTGGTGGGTTTCGCCAATGCCGAGTGGATGGCCCTACTGGGAGTGATCATCACCTCAGCCAGCAGTGGAATCGGAGAGACCACCTTTCTGGCCTATTCTTCACGCTACAACAAGTGAGTGTGAAATGAGTTTGACTTTAGAATCTCTCTAGTTCGAAATCTCTTTTATAGAAATGTGATATCCACCTGGTCATCTGGTACTGGTGGAGCCGGTGTCATCGGTTCCTTGAGCTATGCCAGCTTGAGATCTCTGGACTTTAGTCCGCGAGACACCATGCTGATAATGCTGATCTTTCCGGCCATCGAGGCGTTCGCCTTTTGGTTGCTGCTGCGTCGTCCTCAGGTCGACATCCTTCCGGTCACCACGGTCGAGTCCACTGAGGTGCTGATCTCCGACGAGAAGCCGCTGGTTGGCTTCAAGGAGAAGTTCTTCTACATCAAGCACCTCTTCAAGTACATGCTGCCACTGTGTCTGGTGTACTTCTTTGAGTACTTCATCAACCAGGGATTGGTAGGTCCAGAAACATTACCTATAACTACTTCTCACACATGGCTCCTTGCAGTTTGAGCTGGTCTACTTCGAGGACATTTTCCTGGACAAGGACTCGCAGTATCGCTGGCTGAACGTGGACTATCAGATTGGTGTCTTCATTTCTCGCTCCTCGGTCAACGTCTTCCAGCTGGACAAGATCTGGCTAATGTCGATCTTCCAGTTCATCAATGTGATCTACTTCCTCACCGAGGTCATCTGGTGGTACACGCCCAGCATCTGGATAGTGTTCGCCATTGTCCTGTGGGAGGGCCTTCTCGGTGGCGGTGCCTATGTGAACACCTTCTACCGCATGTCCAAGGAAATATCACCGGAGCGCCAGCAATTCGCCATGGCCATGGTGGTCCAGTCGGATTCGTATGGCATCGCCCTGGCCGGTTTCCTTGCCATTCCCGTTCACAACGCCATCTGCGGCCTGCCGGCGGCGGCGCGTAGCCTTGTCTGGTGATCGAGAATCGGATCTGGATCAGGATCAGATTATGCCTTTACTGTGTGCATGTGTAGCTAATTAAGTGTGTATGTCTCTGTGCTTGTCCCGATAGTATTAGCCACTGAGTGTGACTCCCAGGAGCCAGGAGTAGATGTTATGTACATAGTTTGATGTACTGCTCCTGTTCGCCTGCTCTAAGCCTAGTTTAATCGATGAAAATATAAAGTTTTTGCTCTTAAAATTGGTAATTTATTGTTTTAAATAGGGGATCTTATTACAAATATTTAAAATTTCATTGATATAGTTAAATATTTCAATATAAATATTAATATATTAAGAACCTAAGTTTATTCTGCAGATTTTTCTTTCATAACTTTTCCAGGTAACTGAACTTGGCTTAGAAATGTTTAACCCTGGCAGTGTTGAGACTTTTAAGCTGCCAAGTGTAACGCATATCTTTAAAGTTTATTCTCCCCAAATTGATCACGGCTAACCAGCTTGCTGTACCTACACTGGCAAAAACAGGCTGATTTTATATGTCTTGGGCTGAGTTTATTAATCTCTCTTCATTAAAAAGTAATTTAAGTGTTTCGTATTAGCACTTGCTATTATATTTTTTGCCGCTGACTTATATTACTTCATCAGGTTGTGAGTGGCCGCTAATTAGGCTTGATCGATTCGAACGCAACTGAATCTGGGAGAGACCAATTTGGGAGATCGATAGAGACCCAAACCGAGTAGCGCCGAGTCGCGACGAGATGTTACGTGGAGCTAACACGGCATCAGTTGGCTGGGAGCTGCCGGGCAGAGCACAACGCGATCGATACACAATTCGGGAGTTGAGCAACCACGATGTGGGGCTTATCAGCGTTTCTACTTTTACTCTGCCTGCAAAGGGTGATGACAGATGCGGCAGCGGCAAGGCGACCCAACATAATCATCATAATGGCCGATGACATGGTGGAACTAGTTTCTCAAACATAAATCAAGACATTTTTAAAAGCAAACGCAAATGTATACCATTTCAGGGGTTCGATGATGTGAGCTTTCGCGGTGGCCGTGAGTTTCTAACGCCCAATATCGATGCCTTGGCCTATCACGGTCGACTCCTGGATCGCCTCTATGCCCCGGCCATGTGCACTCCCTCCCGGGGAGCCCTGCTCAGCGGGAGATATCCCATACACACGGGTATACCATAATAATCCTCCCTTGAAATCAAACCATAAAGACTTTAATTTACCGCAACAGGAACCCAACATTTTGTAATCAGCAATGAGGAACCCTGGTCCCTGTCCCTCAATGTCACCCTAATGCCGGAGATCTTTCAGCGAGCCGGTTACTCCACCAACCTGGTGGGCAAGTGGCACCTGGGCTTCTCCCGCCCTGAATACACGCCCACCCGTCGGGGCTTCGACTACCACTATGGCTACTGGGGCGCCTACATAGATTACTACCAAAGACGATCCAAGATGCCGGTGGCCAACTACAGTCTGGGCTATGACTTCCGGCGAAACATGGAGCTGGAGTGCCAAGATCGTGGGGTTTATGTAACAGACTTGCTGACCAACGAAGCAGAGCGATTGATAAAGGAGCAGGCGGGCAAGGATCAGCCTTTGTTCCTGATGCTCAGCCACTTGGCTGCCCATACGGCCAACGAAGATGATCCCCTGCAGGCGCCCGAGGAGGAGATACGAAAAGTTCGCCTACATCAAGGATCCCAACAGGAGGAAGTATGCGGGTGAGTCTTGAGGGGATCCCAAACTATCTGGATTTAAATTTAATATCTAGAAACCCTTACCGACCCTTAGCCATGGTTTCCAAGCTGGACCAAAGTGTGGGCCGTGTGATTAGCACTCTGGCCAGCACGGAGCAGCTGGAGAACAGCATTGTGATCTTCTACTCGGACAATGGGGCACCATCGGTGGGCATGTTTGCTAATACTGGCTCCAACTGGCCGCTCCGGGGCCAGAAGAACACCCCCTGGGAGGGAGGCGTAAGGGTGGCTGGCGCCATTTGGAGTTCTCAGCTGCAGGCTCGCGGCAACATCTTCACCCAGCCCATTTACGTGGGCGACTGGCTGCCCACGCTGGCCCATGCGGCTGACATCGAGTTGGAGGACCCCGACTCCCGCCAGCTGGACGGCATTGACCTGTGGCCACAGTTGGCGGGCCCTTCGGATGCTCCCCATGTGCCGCGGGAGATCCTGCACATCCTGGACGATGTCTGGCGGGTCTCGGCCCTTCAAATGGGGCAGTGGAAATATATAAATGGTACTACCTCGGCGGGGCAATATGATGCGGTGCTCACCTACCGGGAGCTAGACGACCTGGATCCCCGTGACAGTCGTTATCCTGTGACTTTGAGGAACTCCGCGGCTTCGAGGGCGCTCTCCCGGTTCGATTTGCGTCGCCTGACGCAGCAGAGGATAGCAGCTATCCGACGATCGGCGGCCGTGCGTTGTGCCGATCTCCAAAGATCCTGCAATCCGCTCCTGGAGGAGTGCTTGTACGACATCACAACGGATCCCTGCGAGCAGAACAATCTGGCTTTCTCCAGCCGGCACTCCGATGTTTTGGCCGCCCTACGCAGGCGGTTGCGGGAACTAAGGACAAGCGCCGTGACTCCGGGTAATCGTGCAAGCATGCCGGCCGCTGACCCCACCTGGCACACCTGCGCCTGGGAATCTTACGAGTTGCACAAGCCAAGAACCGGTTAGTTACCATTATTGTCCTGCTTTGTACATTAATTATTTATAACATTTAACCTTTGCAGTACCCCTGGAATGCGATTACCATGGCGCACCCTGTGAGAGCTCTTAGATATCCTCAAAGAAGAAGCAATTGTTAGATGATATTGTTTAAACTATTAGAAAAAAAATATAACTCTTTTCTGTATATTCCAAAATATGTGTATTTTTAATCAAGTAAAAAAACAACTTCTTGAATATATTTATTTATTGTTTATGTATTTCTCGTTTAAAAAATAAACTCATATATACAAACAAATTCGTTATAGAAATGCATTGCACAAATGCAGAGCTACGAGATGAGAGAGAATGCGTACAAAAGGATAAAAAGTATAAAAATTGGAAAGACATTTAACTGTGAGAACTTGGCTACAATCAGTTTTCGATTGTTTAATTTACTACATAACCATATTGAGAAATATTCATACATATATATATCGATTTTAGTTTGCTACTTCAGTCCAATCACATTGTGTTCTCCATACCAGATTTTTTGAAATGCTTCGCTTACGTGGCTTTGCTGCAGCAAAGGAATGCTTAAAGCTCTTACTTCTGTGGCTGTTGTTGTTGCTGATGTGTCTGTTGCTGCTGCTGTATTGGCACCTGTTGATTTTGGGCCTGCGGAGGGCTTTGATTGTTGATTTGTTGCTGCTGCACAGGCTGCTGTTGCTGCTGCACCGGCTGCTGTTGTTGCTGCACCGGCTGCTGTTGCTGCTGCACTGGCTGCTGTTGCTGCTGCACCGGCTGCTGCTGTTGCTGCTGCACTGGTTGCTGTTGCTGCTGCACCGGCTGCTGTTGCTGCTGCACCGGCTGCTGCTGTTGCTGCTGCACTGGCTGCTGTTGCTGCTGCACCGGCTGCTGTTGCTGTTGCTGCTGCACCGGCTGCTGCTGTTGCTGCTGTGGCTGGTAGACGGGCTGCTGTTGCTGGTAGACAGGCTGCTGTTGCTGGTAGACAGGCTGCTGTTGCTGCGGAACCGCTCCGACATGCTGGTACACCTGATTAGGATTCAGCTGGACTGGCTGTCCGTTTCCATACTGCTGCTGCTGGTACTGCTGGGCATACTGTTGCTGCTGCTGGGCGTATTGCTGCTGCTGCTGTGCGTGCACCTGGCCGGGTTGTTGGTAATGAGGCTGCTGGGCGCCCGGATGCGGCGGCGGCTGTTGGTAGGCAACGCCACCAGGATGTGGGGCAGCATAGTAGCCCTGCGGCATGTTGGGATGCGGCGGTAACTGGCCCTGTGCAATCAGACGCTGCACCTCCTCCTGGCGCCGGCGCTCGTACTCCAAGTACTCTTCGTGTGTGTACTGCGGCTGCTGGTCAATTGTCTCCCACTCGGGATCCTTCTGGAACTCCTCCTTGTTGGTCTGCATCATGAACTCCTCAATGCTGATGAGGCCATCGTGGTTGGTGTCCGTCTCCTGGAAATAGTGCTCCCGCATGCGCTCCATCTCCTCTGCCCGCTCCCTCATGTCGTCCTCGGGCAGGTCACTCTGATAGACCTTGTCCAGCTCCTTGACAAACAATGCCTTGACCTCCGCCTCGTCCCAATAGCCATTGCTGTCCACGTCGTGGATGGAAAAGAAGGTCTTGGGCTCAAAGTCATTCTTGTCCATGTGGTCCTGCTTCTCCCACACCTCCTCCAGCTGGGCCTTGTTGCCCGGATGGTGCAGCTTTTCGTGGTTCTTGTGTTTCTTCTCCTTCTCATGGATTTCGTTATCGAACTTCTTGCGAGATTCCTCATCCATCTCCTTCTTCTGCGCCTCACGCTCGAATTCCTTCTGCATTTCGTACTCCTTGAACTCGCCGCGCCGCTTGCGATCAGCCTCGGCCAGGTCGTCGGACGTCTTCTGGATCAACTTGCGCAGATCCTCAATCTCGAAAGTGTGCTCGTTGCCGTGGTCAAGATGCTGTGGCACCTTCAGATGCTTCCGGTCAATGTCATTGGCCAGATCATAGGCCTGATTGGCCAGCTCACGCAGACGCTCCAGCTCGCGGCGTTTAATCTCATCCAGCTTGGTGCGAACGTGGTGATTTACGTAGTCCAGCTCCTGGGCGATCTTTCCGCTCTGTGCGAACAAAATCAATTCAAAATCGATTATATGGGAAATGGTAAATATTCCAAGATAGGAGAGACACCTGTCACTCCTCTTCCTCCTCCACTCACCCGGATGTCCGCCTCGGGCGCCTTGTCCAGCTTTTTACGGAACTCGGGATCGGCCTCTAGAGCCTCAACCACCTCCCTCAGATAGCGCTCGTACTCCAAGGCCGTCTCCACGTCGGCAGTGGCCGGGGTGCTGGACTCCGCCTCTGCTTTGGCGTCCTTCTCGGACTTTTTGTTGTGCGTCACGGGCAAGGCGGCGACCAAACAGAGAGATGCAATCAGAGCCAGGCCCAGCAGGGCCACGTTTCGCGCCATGGCTGCTAGTGATTACGACTGACGCGTGCTTTCAGCTTTTGTTCAATGGAAATCTGACTAAGCAGCTGCTCAAATAATTAAATAAAAACCTAATATTCTGACGTGTCTGAGTAGATTTTGTTGATTAGGGTGACCGTTGCTGCAACATTGAAATATACCAACTGGCCGTCAAAAATGTTCCAAAAATATACCAAAAGCAGTGTTGCCACTCTGGTTTAGAACATTTTTTACTTTCAGTTCCAATTTTTAACGTTTGTTTACTTTCAAATTTGTTAAAATGCACTTATATTGTTAACGAATTAAATAAATACAATAATTTAAATACTCCGTACAAAAGTTATGTTTTTATTCTTAGTTCTTTGCCCTTTTTGATTTCGAAAAGTTACCCTTTTTGCTGTTAGGCGCCTTAAAGTTCTTTTTAATTTCGCTTAGCTTTTTAAGTTTCGAATTCGTGCCATTTTTCTCTCCTGGCCGTTTTTTCAGAATCTTTTCCGTTTTTTCGATTTTGCTCAGTTTTGTTGACTTTTGATCCTCTTTGTTTTTCCCCTCAGGACGTAACTTGGTCGTTATATCCTCCCGATCCAAAGGTTTCTTGGCTCGCATCTTGGCCTCCGATTTCCGAACCTTTTTCATTTGCAACATATATTCCGGAACGGAACCGCCGGAGTTTTTAATAATCTGAGCAACGCTGGAGGAACAGGAAAACAATATGTAGTTAGATAAGTCGCATAAGCATAGACTCCGAGATATGTTACCTTCTTAAATTGGCCGTGTCGTCTTGAGTGAAGAATGTGATGGCTCGTCCTGGACGTCCAGCGCGTCCGGTTCGCCCGATCCGATGGATGTACGAGATGGTGGTGGGCGGAAAGTCGTAGTTGATTACCAGATTGACCCCCTTGAAGTCGATACCGCGGCCCATGAGCTCTGTGCAGATGAGCACCCAAATACTGCCTTCGCGGAAAGCTCTCACGCAGTTGTCCCTCTGATGCTGGCTGCGCTCGGCATGGATCACGTCCACATTGATGCCATCGTAGAGCAGCTCCTCAAAGAGTTGCTTGGCTCTCTCCTTGCTCTGTACGAAAACTAGCACCGGCGGCTGCAGGCCCTGGCGAACTAGATCCCGCATGGCCACCAGTTTGCCGCTCTCAGAACCCACGAACAGCAGCTCCTGCTGGACGGTATCCGTGGCACTGTTCTGCACTCCAACGGTGACGCGCACAAGGTTCTTGAGGTGACGCAGCGCCCATTTGGCCACAGGCACTGTGTAGGTGGCGCTGAAGAAGGCCACGCATTTTGCTGGGTGAGAGCAGGCTGCATAGATATCGTCCAGCTGCTCCTTGAAGTTGTTTTGTCCCTCCTCCATCAGGCGATCCGCTTCGTCCAACACGAACCACTCGACGTGCGACAAGTCCAGCAGAGGTGGCTGCTGTTGCAGCAGGAATCTCACTCGGTTCGGTGTGGAGACCAGAATGTCATAGCGCTGCTTGCACTCGGCGCCTTGTTTCTGCTTCGCCTCGCTTACCTTGCTGATAAAGTGGGTGCGTAAGCCAGTTTCACGGGTTAGTTCAGCACATTCTCGGTAGATTTGCTGGGCCAGCTCGCGGGTGGGGGCCAGCACTAAAGCCCTTAGGCCGGTGGTTCTATGCGCCCTCAGGCCGTCGATGATGGGTGTGAGGAATGCCAATGTTTTGCCGGATCCGGTTGGAGCGCAAGCCATCAGTGCCCGGCGCTGCAGAAGCACAGGCAGTGCCTGCATCTGGATGGGAGTTGGCTGCGCAAAGTCACGTCCCAGCAGGTTCTGCTGCAGTCGGGGAAGCAGCTTGTGTTCCTTAAGCAGAGCCTCAAAGCTTGTCACCGGTGCAGGCACATTTTTGCCCAGCACACTGATGTTGTGCTGCTTTCTGGTCGCATTCGTCTGATCTGTGGCCGCTTGCCGCTCCAGTTCCTCGACAGAGGGTTTCTTTGCTTCCTTACGTTTCTTCGGCTTACTTTGGACTGAATCATCCGCCAGCAGGCGAAACTCTGAGATTTCACCATCTTCCTTGGGCTTGAGATCCCTCTTCACCTCCTTTTGTTGATGAAAATCTACGGAGAGCGGCTGCGGCAGCGTCTTCGCAGGAGTTGCCTATTGCAGCGGTCTCAATTAGCAGAGCAGCTTAGCTTTCATTTAATCTTAAAGTGGCTTACCTTGGGTCTTTTTGTGAAGCGGACGCCGGCAGTGATCAGCTTAAATATATCGTGCTCGTCCATTGTTTCTTTTTAATTTTTTCTAAAAACAACGCACGTGCATTTGTTTTGATTCGTTTTCGTTATTAGTGTTGCCAGATCTCTCAAATCGATGGATCACAAAAACAGCTGTGAAGTTAACAGTGTGAGTGCTGCCACTTTCAGATATTTTTTGCGGCTGGATTAGCTATGTTAACCAAAATTTAAATTAATTGAATTAATTTAATAAGACTGTGTTTAACTGCAATAAAGTACTAAATAAATAACAAAAATAATCGCAAATAAAGCAAGTCAAATAATTTAACCATCAAAATCCAAGCAAAAAGTAATAAATATAACATTATAATAAAATAAATAACATTAAAATAAATTTTTAACTCCATATTAAATTCTCACAAACGAAGCAAGGAACACAATTCAAATGTTAGCATATTTATTCACCAGGCTCAATGGCCACCAGCTCGTCTAAGAGCTCCGTACGCCGCTGTAGCCCCTTTGAATCCTTCTCACTACCCCTAATGCCCTCTGCTGGCCCGCCCCAGCTGAAGCTGCTCTCAACATCGTCCTTAAGTCCATCGTCCTCGAACTCCTCGCAGAGATTGTGCATTGCACAGATGCTCTCAACGATAAGCCGCACCTCGTTCAAATCGCGAGCCTCCAAGGCGTACAGTGTATTAAAGCGACGAGCCAATGTGTCTAGGACCCTCTCAGCAACCTGGAAGGCAGGTCGAAGCAGCTCGTTAAACACCGCATCCTTGCGGAAGCACTCGGCTTCAATGGGTCGCATCAGGTAGGATTTCAATGGAAAGACTGCATTCCCTATGAGATAGCTACCCACTGGCATGGTTCTGGGATTAAGGGCCAACGTCTGGCCAATTGGCGAATCCTCGAAGCTATACTCAACGAAAAGCTCCACATAGCAGTCGATGATCTTGCGCTCCGCGTTGCAGATAAGCTGCAGTACCACAGGAACCTCGGCGTGCTCCGATTCCAGGAAGACGTCCAAGCGCTTCAGCGTTATGATACCAAACAGTTCACGGAAGCACTGCAGCTGCTCCAGCCTTTGGTATCCCTGCAACGTACTCCGCTGAGCTGCCAGCGAGTTGGGCCATTTGATGAAGCTCTCGTAGTTGTCCGAGATGCAGTGCCAGAAGCCACGTACCACCTGCTGGCACAGAGCCCAGGGTAGGCGGAACTTCCGGGCAATCTCCTCGAAGTGTTCATCGGTGGCAAGCTTCCACATGGCCAGCGATAGCATTGTCTGTGCCGGCGGAGTCGGATAGCCGGGCAGCGTGATGCCGCTTAGTGTTTTCTCGAGGGTTTGCTGGACTTTCTGCAAGGCAGTGATTACGGTGGGGGGAAACAAGAAATATCACCCAACACTTACCAGGAATGTGAGCTTGCGCATATGCAGATAGGACTCGAATTGGACGTCCGTGTAGCGGTGCAGTAGGTTTAATTCGGCGTGGTTCCACTCCAGCTTGGCCAACTTCTGGTGCGATATCCGGCCCAACGGCTCCTCCAGCATTCTGCGTTTTCGGCTGACCGTCGCCGCTCGTTTCTGCTGCAACAGGGCGAATATCTCCGCCTCGTCATCGTCCTCAGCGGTGGTCAGGAGCGGGTAGCTGCCGGAAATAATGTTCACTGGCGGCTGGTCAATTAGTAGATCCTTGGTGATTATAGTGGCAATGTTAGCCAGCACGGCACGCTCCTCCATGACGATATGACTGTCCAAGCAAAGAATCCTTACAAAATGCAGCTTTAGCTTCTGACTTGGCAGCCTTGTCAACCCCCACTTCCGATGTCCTTGCTCGTGTATGTATGTGTACAGATAGTCAGCTGTTTGTCAGGGTGAACTTTCACAAGTATGTATTACCTTTAATATTACCTGATTTACTCAATTAATTTCAGATCAGGACTTTGTTGTCCTGCGAAGTAAATATACATAAACATTTGATGTGCCCGTGGCACAGTGCTGCCAGATGGGATTTCATTTAGCAGACGTGTGATATCCTTTTGATTTAACAGCACTGTTACTTGTAGGTTTTTTAACAGATTGCTGTAATATCGGCCATTATATTTAAATAAAAAATAATAATAAAAATGAATATTAATAAGAACTCATTCTTATGATCTCAACCGAGTAAACCTTCTTCATGGTCTTAGCATTTTCCCCTTGTTTCAAACTGCAACACTTTTCTTTAGATTTACATTCGTAAATTTAGAATGTATAAAACTTGAATCTGCCATTCCTAAATTAAGAACAAAATAAGCTTTCAATTTTTTTTTTTTATTATAATTTATTGTTGTAGGTTTGTGTTGTTTATTGTAGTCTTTTCCGGCTCGACGTTAGGGCTTTAACTTCCTCGAAGCGAGAAAGACTACAATAAATTTCTTGTAGGGAACATTTTATCAAATTACAATTGACCGAATTTGTACATCAATTACTCATATTGTTTTAAGCCAAAACAAAATGATGTATACCAAAGTTTCACATTTCATTTTACATCTGATGGAGTAACTGCTCTTTTGGAAATAGGAAAGGAAATTAAACGAGGTCAAGTAAAGTAAAGCACTAAATACTCACCGATTTTTGAGAGATAAACACATTGCCGATTTGAAATATAACATAAGTGACTTTAGCAAGATTTTCGGGAATCAATATTTCATTTGTGCCAGCGACTTGCTTTGTAATCGCAGAGATTCATTGCGACCAAACCATGAACAACTGCAAAACATATATATTGTGAATATTTGATGTCACATTTTGGTATGTTTAATCATCGGAATTTTGTAAATTATCTTAGGATATAGCAACATATTGTCTTTGGCAGATATCAGATTGTTTACATTATATTCCGATGGTGACTCTTGGAAGTCTGTGAATACTTACTTAGAGGAAATATTAAAAAACCAAAAAGGATGGGTGCAAAGCAAGTGATACATTTTCCAAAACCAAACACTTTTTCACTTCCCTGCATAGAAAGGATATATATATAATTTGAATTCGAAATAGTTGAAATTGTAATTGTTTAATAATATGAAAAGGATTTTTAAAGGATTCGTTTAAATTGTAAGTGTTGCAGTTGCTTTTTTATAAATGTTTCTTTATAACTCTTTATTTTTTTAAAGATGACTTACCGTTTTTATTCCCAGAAGCAAACAAAATCCACCGATTATATATAATAAGGACGCCAATGCATAGAAGGAAGATATCACCATCCAAAATATAATCTGATTTATAATTTTAAAACCAAATTTCTCTATGACTTCTTCTTTGTACCCATTTATATTCTTTTGAAAAGAGAAATACATTTGTGAATATCTTATGAAAACAAACCCGGAAATCAATAGGAAAATACATCCAAGGACAATACACCAAATTGAATAAAATCGGCCCCATTTCTCATCTGTACTGCACATATTTCTAAAAATATTAATTTTGCTTTCCTTTCTCAATTTTGATGGTGTGTTGGGGTGCTTTGAACTATAACTATATATTAACTATATTTAACTTTGATATCAAAAGCTGCTAGATCGGTCTCTTCGATTCCGAAGATTCTATCTGAGGAAGTACTATACATTTTTTCATCAAGGTTGCCCCAACTTCTAATTTGGTTTAAAAATAAAGCTTCAATTTATATGCAGTTAATTATATTTTCAAGGTATTTGGACAAGGATAAGCATTTGGGGGGAAAGTCATCCAAGTGCTCCTTGACCAGAGTTTTAGTCCACAGTCCTTCGCTCTCGGACCACCACCCGCCTGCGGCCGGTGTCGGTCTGCTCTCGTGAACGAACTGCGCGGCGTCTTACACCTCCCCTTCGGATGACCACGCGCCTGATGATGACCCGGCGGCGGCGGTGCTTCTTCTTCTTGGTGGCAGTGGTTGTTGTGTCAGAGGCATCTGTGGTGGTAGTGGTTGCGGAATCCGTTGTTGTGGTGGCCGAAGCATCCGTGGTCGTAGTCGCCGTGGCACTGGTCGTAGTGGTTGAACTGGCGGCGGAAGTCGGGCCGCTAAGCAGGACCACAGTGGTCAGGACGAGCAGGGAGAGAACCAATAGGGAGCGCATTGTAAAGGTTTTACTTTGGTGAAGTGGAAACTGATGTTGTTAGCCCCAAAATGTTGGATATTTATAGTGTCTTAAGGGGCGCAGAGACATATTTGCAGCCGTGCAAACACAGGTGTGGTGTGGATGCTGATGTTTTTCGCCTGCTTACCCCTTTGTCGCCTTTGTTCCACTGCTTTGTTAAACTGTCTGCAGCTGCCTTTGCACGAAAATGGGATTTCTACTTCTATGCAAATGCCACATCGCATACCTAAGGTTTTGTGCGAAATCAAGTAACATACTCTTTGGCTTGCTTCATCTTGTAACTCATAGGTAGTTGCTATTAGAAACACTCGCAAATCGAATATGAAATATGAACTATGACCCTGAAACATTAATCTTTTTTAGATTGAAGTTGAAAGGTTGTCAGAAAATCGTTTCTGACCAAACATATCACCATCTTGGAGTTTCCAAGCTCTGGATACTTAAATATCTTATGAAAACATATCTTATGAAAACATATCTTAGGAAAATACATCCAAGGACCATACACCAAATTGTATAAAATCGGCCCCATTTCTCATCTGTACTGCACATATTTCTAAAAATATTAATTTTGTTTTCCTTTCTCAATTTTGATGGTGTGTTGGGGTGCTTTGAACTATAACTATATTTTAACTATATATTTAACTTTGATATCAAAAGCTGCTAGATCGGTCTCTTCGATTCCGAAGATTCTATCTGAGGAAGTACTATACATTTTTTCCTCAAGGTTGCCCCAACTTCTAATTTGGTTTAAAAATAAAGCTTCAATTTATATGCAGTTAATTATATTTTCAAGTTATTTGGACAAGGATAAACATTTGGGTGAAAAGCCTTTCAAGTGCTCCTTGACCAGAGTTTTAGTTCACAGTCCTTCGCACTCGGACCACCACCCGCCTGCGGCCGGTGCCGGTCTGCTCTCCTGACCCAACTGCGCGGCGTCTTACACCTCCCCTTCGGATGACCACGCGCCTGATGATGACCCGGCGGCGGCGGTGCTTCTTCTTGGTGGCAGTGGTTGTTGTGTCAGAGGCATCTGTGGTGGTAGTGGTTGCGGAATCCGTTGTTGTGGTGGCCGAAGCATCCGTGGTCGTAGTCGCCGTGGCACTGGTCGTAGTGGTTGAACTGGCGGCAGAAGTCGGGCCGCTAAGCAGGACCACAGTGGTCAGGACGAGCAGGGAGAGAACCAATAGGGAGCGCATTGTAAAGGTTTTACTTTGGTGAAGTGGAAACTGATGTTGTTAACCCCAAAATGATGGATATTTATAGTGGCTTAAGGGGCGCTGAGACATATTTGGAGCCGTGCAAACACAGGTGTGGTGTGGATGCTGATGTTTTTCGCCTGCTTACCCCTTTGTCGCCTTTGTTCCAATTACACTCCATAGGGCCTCCGCATATTTACGATGCTTTGTTAAACTGTTTACACCTGCCTTTGGACGTAAATGGAATTTCTACTTTTATGCAAATGCCACATCGCATACCTAAGGTTTTGTGCGAAACCAAGTAACATACTTTTTGGCTTGCTTCATCTTGTAACTCATAGGTAGTTGCTATCAACACTTGGAAACACTCGAAAATCGAATATGAAATATGAGCTATGACCCTGAAACATTAATCTTTTTTTAGATTAAAGTTGAAAGGTTGTCAAAAAATCGTTTCCAGTTGTCCTCATCAACCTTCCTTTGTTTGTTCTTTCCAATTTTTAGAACTGTCGTTAATTCTAAATTTCTATCAAGTCAAAGTCAGTAAAAAATAAATTGGAAAATGTCAAAGGAAAATAAACCGTCATTCTCAAAGGTCTGGGATATTGGTGTATGGGACTCAAAGGACATTCAGTATTACAACTCTATACCCCGCATCCAAAAGCAGCTCCGCCTTGGGAACTGGGAGTACATATGCAGTCATCCTGAGGTAGAATAATAATTATCAACATTTTTAGTATTAATAAACTATTCCCTCTTTTGCCCCGCCAGATACGTGCCATAATTCGGGTAATCCTCCACCATGCCATCAATGAAAAGCCGAAACCGGAAAATATACGACAGTTCGTGGCGGATTTCTTTAACTGTCGACGCACTCCGTTGCTTGTGCCATTGGTGAGAAATTCCAATATGCTTCAGAATTTAAAATCTATCTATATTTTACAAACCTCCAGATAAACACTCAGCTGAAGTATGTTAAAGAGCAACTGAGTCGCGGACGCTGGAGCAAATTTGATGCGGAGGAGCTGTTCATGGAAAGTCCCTCCACTCACTCACTACTATCGACCGCCTCTGAGGACAGCAATGTCCACCCAGTCCTCACCTATGCACTGGTCTTCAAGAAGCCCGATGAGTGTGGCATCGAAAAGCCGCCTTTTTAGGGAGGATATAGTATTTGTGTAAGCAGGAAATCGGAAGAAAAGTATCCCTAGACCTATATAATTAAATCTTATGTGAAAAGTATTTGATATTCACGATCCATGGCATACAGGAATACCGAAAGTTCCTAAGGAACAGGCTAATGAAAGCATCTCTAACCCTCATATATGGCGAGTCGATTTAGTCATCTCTCGGAGACTATACAGGCTAGATTTAATTTTATAGGATTTAGTTAAGTCTGATCTTTATTTTGCATTGGGCGAGTTCATATTTTTAGAGAAATCAAAAGAAACGACGTGCCGAGCGACCGCGACCGCGACGCTCACGCAGACGGTAACGCCTCACCACGCGGCCATCACCACGATCCCGGCTCCTGCGCCGCTCGCCATCGCTTCCTTCACGCTCACGACGGATAATTACGACGCGCCGGCGCCTGTGACGGCGACGATGGTGCTTCTTGGTCGTCTTCTCGGTGGTGGTGGTGGCTGCAGTTGTGGTTGTTGGAGCCACCGTAGTGGTCGTAGCGTCAGAGGAGCTGGAGCTGGAGCTGCTGCTCGTTGGAGAAGTGGAGCTGCTGCTGGTTGGGGAAGTTGAGCTCGTTGGTGAAGTTGAGCTCGTTGGTGAAGTTGAGCTCGTTGGTGAAGTGCTGGCTGGAGTGCTTGTCTGCATAGACAGGACAACCAGTGAGGCCAAGACGGCCAGGAAGAAAGCTTGTATCGGACGCATGGTGGCTTCTTTTTGAGACTGCGCTTTGAATTCTGCTTCTGTCAGTCACAATACCGAATTATTTATAGTGAAAGTCTCTACAGCATCCTAAGTTATCTCCAGACAATGTTGTTTACTGACCAAACATATCACCATCTCGGAGTTTCCAAGCTCTGGATAATTAAGTAATCAAAGCTGTCATTGTTGTCTTTGTATTAAGAGACAGAAGAAGAAATGGTTAGAAAAAATACATGCTTCTGTTTTGTATTCTTAGTCTTTCTTTCTCCGTGTCAAGTGGTATTAAAACGCCATTTCCCACCGAAATAAGGTATTAAATATTGATCTGTGAATTAATCATAGCTAGCCTTGTTTTAGTTTGACTTCCAGGTCAAGATTATAGAGGTCCTTTGGTTTATAGAAATATTTATAAAGATCTCGTTAAGATTGGCGACGATTTGGAGCAATTAATAAAACGAAAGGTAGATGATCTCTGGTAAAGGTTCCACTTATTATTTAATTGGTGGGTAATGTTCTCCTTCTTCTGGTTAATTACCAGGGCTCCAATAGATGGTTATTAACACATGTGTACACATGATTTTATTCTTTAATTTTAATCCTATTCAAGTGTACAAATATTAGGCTAAATAAAGCACAACAACTTCTGTTCAATTTAATAAAGCTTGTTCATATTGACCTAACCGAGTGCAGAGTGTGACTGCTAATGTCTTGGCCAAGAAAAGAATTCGAGTCAATATTTGGGATAAGAAAACGAACTGAACAACAAGTATGGTTAACAAGAAACGAAGGGAGCACGGTCCAAAAATAAGTCTTTTAGAATTGGTTATTGTGTTGCTATGTTTGTACCTGAATGTTTCGGATAAAAGAAGTTTTAAAACTTTCCGCTCCTTTGACGTAACACCACATATGTGGAGGGCTATAAATGGAACGGTAATAGACTGAATCTGCAGATATTTCTACCAAGTTTCGTTGAGGTTTTACCATGAGGGTTCTACTAGCACTAACGGTCGTTCTTTTGGCCATCCATTTGGTCCCAGTTGATTCTACATCAAATTCAGGATCAACGTCGGCCAGTGGAACTGGCACAGGAACAGGCACTGGAACAGGCACTGGAACAGGCACTGGCACAGGTACTGGCACAGGCACTGGCACATCGACAACAACAACTGAGGCTCCCACAACAACAACAACAACAACCACCACAGCCGCCCCTGTCACCACCCACAAGACAGTCCGTCATCGGAAACGACGCATTATTATCCGCAAAATTATCCACAAGCGCAGTGCCACAGAGAAAAAGCGTAGAAGTGGTTAAGTTATTAAATAATGGTATTTTACGGATGGAATAAATAAATGAGTAAAAAGAACCACTGTTTTAATTTAATTGAGCTTTCTGTTAGTTTGAAAAATACATTGAATAATTTATTTATTTATTTATTCACTTTATTAATTAATTAATTAATTACTCAATGTATTTTTAAAACTAACTAATTAATCAAATTAATTTATAATTAATTAATTAATTAAATACATTCGATTTAACCGAAGAGCGAATTTAAGTAAAACAGTACAGCAAACTGTTAACCAACAGCCCCAGCTGACAGTGCTGTTAAAAAGGAAAGGATATAAAACCTATCTGGCATCACTGTTTCTAGTATTCTTCGGAATTGGCACGACTTGTAAATGAAAATAATACATGTAAATACATGTAAATAAAACTAAAAACGAAAAAAAATTAACTATATTATATAAAAATTTTAATTGTTTTATTAACATTGTTTTAATATTATTTGAAAAATGTTTGCTGTTACTGGTTTTTTCAGTGTAGTCACAATTGCATTCACAAAAATACTAGACACTATTTTTTGGCGTTTTGTTGACCCCATTCAAACGGTCATACTGCCAGCACAAGAAAAATTTTTGGACGAAAACTCTACTAGATTTCCGTTTTCAATTAACAATAATGAATTAATTAGCGCCTGAATTAGCACAAGGCCTTAAGTGAAGAAACTAGCACAGCTCCGAGGCACTAGGAAGCGATGGTAAGCCTGCCGGAAAGGGCTGGAAATCGGTTTCCAAGGCAAGGCCAACCGGCTTGACAAACGACCAAAAATAGACCGGAGCGGAGGAGCAGGCCAAAAATAGCAAACGGCCGCCAGACGGCCCCATGTGTTTCCAATCGCCTGACTAACCCACATTCCCTTTTTGTTGCAGGCCGTACTGGGCGCCCAACTGGTGATCACCCTGGTGATGGTCAGCGTTATCCAGAAGCTGAGTCCGCACTACTCCTTCGCCAAGTGGATACTGTGCCGCACCGGTCTGCACCGTTACCTGCATCCCACCGACGATGAGCTGCGCTCCAAAGGGGGCGTGCCGAAAGAGAAGCCGGCCAAGGGTGGCCGGAACAAGCAGGCAAACGGAACCGCGTCCAGCGCCACACAGTTCCACATACCGCGCAGCATTGAGGTGGAGCTGGAGACTTTGCCCGTTCAGGAGCGGGATGTGATCCATCTGCGCTACTTCACCGAATACCAGTGGCTGCTGGACTTCAGTGTCTACGCAGGCATAGTCTACGTGGTCTCAGAGGTCTTCCACTTCTTCTATCCGCTGCGCCAGGAGATCAATCTGAGCATGGTGTGGTGCCTGCTGGTCATATTCTTTGCGCTGAAGCTGCTCTCCTCCCTGACGGTGCTCTACTTCCAGAGCGAGGAGTCGATCGGTGAGCGGTCAATGGTGATTGTGGCCTGTTTGGTCTACCTGCTGGTGGCCATGATTGTACTGATCGTGGACGAACGTATCCTGGAAACGGGCCTAGAGGATGCCTATGCCAGCTTCAATGCAAGTGCCTCCAAGTTCCTAACCGACCAAGGCCTGCCATCATCGTAAGTTATTACCTTTGGCTAACGAACTCAAGCGATTTAATTATATTTTTTCATTTATTCAGTGGTCCCGCGTCCAAGATCGTGGTGAAATTCTTCCTGGCCATGGGTTGCGGCCTGCTTGGATCATTGTTCACCTTTCCAGGACTGCGAATGGCCAAAATGCATTGGGACTCGCTGAAATACTGCCGCGGCAACCGGCTGCTGCAGGTTCTGTTGAATCTGAGCTTCGTGCTGCCGTTTATCCTGGTCATCCTATGGATCCGTCCGATCAGTCGAGACTACCTGACTGTGCGTGTTTTCCAGGGCATGCAACAACCGCTGTAAGCACAAATTCGATGTTGTGGCAATATGTGATTGTAGCTGAGCTTTTTCACTCCATTCTATGCAGACTGAAGCCTCACGTGTTCGAGACCCTTCGCCTCCTGCTGGTGATCTTTGTCGTGGTGGTCCGCTTCGCCCTTATGCCCATTTATCTGCAGTCGTACCTGAACCTGGCCCACGACAAGATCCTTGACCTGCGCAAAGAGGCTGGGCGCATCACCAACGTAGAGTTCAAGCAGAAGGTGAGCAAAGAGCTAATATATCAAGGACGTATAAACTATTGCCTCGTCTGTCTTCCATTGCAGATCTCGTCAATCTTCTATTATCTGTGCGTTGTCACCCTACAATTCGCCGCCCCGCTTATCCTGTGTCTGTACCTCACGCTGATGTACAAGAGCCTGGGTGGCTTCAGTTGGGCCGGCATATTCAGGGAGAGCGTCGTCCTGCAGCACGAGTGTGCGGCAGTTGACGAGAATCCGGTATCTGGTGTCAGTGGAGAAGCTCTAACGACCAATGGCCAGGACGATTTCAATATTATTGAGTCGGCGCAATCGCTACAGGCCTCGTTTAGCAGCCTTAAAAACGTAAGACTCCTTTTTCAATCCATCAGACGCTCAAGATCTTTATGATGTGTGGTATTTGCAGGTATTCTCAACGGAGGTGTACAAGGGATTTCTGGGATTCGCCACCTGGTGGAGCTACTTTACGCTGTTCGCCACTTCCTCGCTGGGAATTGTCTACCAGTCCTATTTTAACAAGACCTAAGGTTCATTGGAACAAACCAAAAATGCAGTCGTACATTTATAACTCTTTTGTAGTCGTTCTTTCGAATCATACCTACATTTGATATTGTTTACACTAGTTTAGTCAATGCCTTGAGGACATCTTGGTTTTAATGTATTGAATATAATACTACTTTACTGACTGTTTATGAAGTGTGTGTAATAAAGACAAAAGGAGTCATGGAAATGACCAAAGTTGGTAACATAAGCGCATTGAGTTGAAATAGGTTATTTGAAAGACTTGAACATGGATGTATATTATATTAAAGTGAAAACTTATGGCAATCGCATTTCGAAATATTCTCAATTTTACGTTACTTTTTAGTAGTTCGCTTTTGCGGAACCGGAAACGCGTTCAAAAGGGTAAAAATATCAATGTTTTAGATATATCGATAAATCGATGGTATATTTATGCCGTCAAGCTGTGGTCACACTGCTTATCAAACTCATGTTTTGTTTACTTTTTCTACGTTTTTTGGAGAAATGTTGCGAGTGAATCAAGTAAAAAACAACCTCCTGGATGGGGCTTCCATAGCGGAGGAGCTGTACACAACGCCACAGGATGGCGAGAACTTCTTTGAGAGCCTGGACAAACCGACGAAGGAGCCCACGAATTTGGCCCCGCGCAACACATGTTGGTTATACGCCCCATCCGCGTTTCACCTGTGTGATTCCTAATCTCTTTGCCTAATTGCAGTCATTCGCGCCGGCGTTCTGACGACGGTGAGGGGCTCAGCTTACATGGAATACGGCAATACAAAAGTCCTGGCCATTGTTGCGCCCCCAAAGGAGCTAATCCGCGCCAGTGCTCGCCGGATGAACATGGGCGTGCTCAACTGCTATGTGAACTTTGCGGCCTTTGCCACCGGCGAGCTGGAATCGGTGCCGGAGAGGGAACGCCACCTGAGCAGCATGCTGACCAAGGCCATGGAGCCGGTTGTCTGCCGGACGGAGTTCCTCAACTTTCAGCTGGACATCCGAGTGCTCATCCTTGACGATGACGGCTGTCTACTGAGCACGGCCATTAATTGCTGTGGCGTGGCCTTGGTCGAGTGCGGTATTTCCACGTACGACTTGATCACGGCATCCACAGCGTGTATCTATCGGGATCACGTGTTTCTTAATCCCAGCGCCAAAATGGAAGAGCTACTGTGGAAACACCGCACTGGCACTGGCGCCGGCTCTAGTAGCAGCGTGAACACCAGCACCCAGTCAGTCCACGAGCATGGACTAATCATCACCGCCAGCTTGGACACATTCGAACAGATTGCTCAGTGCCAGCAATGCGGCTATCTAAGCCCAGAGACATACGTGAAGCTGCTGGACTACACGCTGGCCATTAACAAGTCGCTGCGCCAGCTGATAAAGGGGGTGCTAACCGCGCGGGTGAGGGAGCAGCATGAACTGGATCTGCGCGAGAAGGCGGAGAGTGCTCTGGAGGATCAGAGATTGGCCGAGATCATTGAGCGCCTCAAGCTGCGGGGCCTAGACGAGTTTGTACAGCCCAATATCAAGGAGGATCCCTACGTTAAAAAGCAGTAAACAAAAAGACTTAATGCGATTAAAGTCCACCAAATTGGCTCTGAAAACACTTTATTTTCTGTATTTTTGCACTTCCAAAGGTTTTTCGAAAGACTCCGAAAGAGGTGACACATCTAATGTGTCTGCAGCGCGTTTGCCAAAACAATTTTTCAATTCAGACTTGTTTCCTTTCGAAAGAATTAAATTTGAGTACGCTCGGTCGTTGTTGGGCTTACATTGCTAAAATGCTTCTACTGCTGATCCGAGGAGGCCTCCAGCACAGCCCCGGAATAGGCCAAATCCCAGTAATGCTCCACTTGGTGCTTCTGAAAGAATTCGCGGGCCATTTTCTCCATGGGGAAGATCTTGAACTTGATCTCGCCAAAGTGCCGCCGTTGACTGGTGCCCTCCCAAACGAGTACGCACGAATTGGGCACATCCTGGCCGTCATTGCCCTTGGCCAGGTCCTCCTCCCACTTGATGCGATGCAGCATGAGGCGTCTGTACTTCTTCTGTTGCTTGGGACCACCCTCCACGACGACGACGCAGCAATCGCGGAACAGAACCACACTGCCGGTCATTTGCAGCTGCTTGGCATTCGTCTCCACCTTGAACTTCTTGCTTTGGTTGTCCTGCAAATCACGGATACGATAGACGCTCACATGCACCCCGCAGCTGGTGTCCTCCCTCAGCTTGCGCTGCTTCTTCTCGCTCTTCTGCTCGCTGGTCAGCTTGCGGGCATTGTTGGCATCCTCGTGAGCCTTTTGCCGCTTGGCCATCTGCTCTCGGACATGCTGCTCCATTTTGGTTGGATCCTGTACTGCCTCCGACCCGAGAACGCGCATCAGGTTCGAGATGCGCAGCTTGGGCTCCGGCGGTGCCACCAATCCCAGGCGAATCTTCTCTTGCTCCTCCTTCCAGGCCTCACGACGATTCTGGCGGCGCAGCTTTTTGCGCTCCTTTTTAGTAAGGAACACCGGCAAGTAGACCGGCTTCAGCGGCTCATCTGAGGAGGTAAAAAAGCTTTTAATTTCGATAACGAAACAGGGAGGCAAATTTAATATACTTACTAGGTGGCTTCATTTGTGTGGGATGCTCAATGAGATTACTGATGGCCGTCTGGCGTATGCTTATCTTACCGCTCGCCTCGTCCACCGTCTCCATGTCCTGGGTAAGTATGACCGAGTCCCACCACTCCATGGCCGGCACATCGTCCGGCATGTCCTGCTTCGGTGCGATCAGTGCTAGCTTGGTGGCCGACGAAATGCCCGTCTTCCTGGCAATCTGGGATATCTCGTTTTGCAGCCGCTCCAACTGGCTCTTCATGCGCATCCGTTCGGCCAGCTGCTGGAACTTTCCGGGCTCGTGGAAGCGCAGTGTTCGCTTATTCCGAACTGTAGGTTTCTGCGCGATCCGGTCGTCAAAGTACTTGATCGCCTCATCCTGCGCCGAGCTGGTAGGGTCGCTGCGCTCACCAACACCTCCCGTTTGACGCTGGAACACCTCGCGCTTCTTGGCCCGAATGTTAGCCTTGAGCGTGGGCGTCACCGTCGGAATGTTGATGGTCCGGCCGCTTTTATCCACAGTGCGTCCCTCCTCGTCCAAGATCAGTGGTTTCGGACGTTCCTGCGCTTGGGCGGCCGCTGCAGCAGCCGCTGCTACTGCCGTGGGTTGGATCAGGCTGGCCAAGTTACCGGTTAGCTTCGCCCTTATCTGCGCCTGAAGCTCGGCTATTTTCCTGGCCTTCTCCGCATCCTCGGGCGTTGGCTTCTTGGCGAGCGCCTGAGCGGCCAGAGCTACGGGCATGCCGATTTGTGGCACAGACGCCAGCAGGGGATCCTTGTCACGCAGATTGCTTAGGGCCCGCTTGCGCTCCTCGATTTCGCGCTGGGCATGGGCCATCATCAGCTTAATCTGTTGGGAGCTCAGCGAGGCCGTCGCCGCGTCTTGATGCTTTTCGCTCCCATTCGACGAGTCCTTAACATCGAAGCGGGATTTCTTTGGCGCTTCGACAACGCCACCGCCTCCTGAATCTGAGGCGGCAGCGCGCTTTCTGGCCAATTTCTGGTCGTCGCCATCGCCATCCTTGCGCGTTATAATGGACGACATAATTCGCAATTAAATGGGTCTGACTAAAAAGTAAAGGTTATTTACCAACAACTTTGCACATTCCTCGAGCGGTTTTGCAGCAGTTTGTTAGAAAACAACACACAACGTTTTTCAGTGAAAAATTCTTCGAGTCACAGGGTTGTTCAACAAAATACACAGGGTCGTTTTCCTGTATAGTCATAAACTGCCAGAGTGACCAGTTTATCGAGAGAACAGCTTAGTGCTGTCAGTATCCTAGCGGGAAATATGTTCGCTCTTTCAACAGGATATATTGGTTTGGTTTTGGGTTTTACAGTTAACTTCTTTGGGTAGTTCACTATATCGTCAATATTTTTAGTAATTCAGCCATTTAGAAGTATAATCCCTCAGGTTTCAATACACATTTATTCATTTTAATGAAGTACAAGTTAATAACGTTAACATTTCCCGCTAGACTTCTGTGATATCGCCATGCAACCCTGCTTCTCTCAATTTTTTTTGTGTCGCTCTCCGCTCCGCCATATTTGTTGAAGCCGCTTACAACTTGTCTATTTTTTTCTCGTCGTGTCTGTGTGTGCTTAATTATTTGTTGTGGAAATTAAGCGATATTCGTGTGCATAAATAGCGTAAAAGTTGCGTTCGACGGCAAGCATGGCATCGGAGGAAGACAATGACGATAACTTTCAGGGTGAGTACATTGTTTTAGTCGGCCAAAAGTCGGCGTGAAAAACTTCGGTTTGCTCCGGAGAATGCAAGAACCGTGGTCATGTTCAAGAGCCGCGATGCCGCGTGTGCCGCCCTTCCCCTTGCCCGCCCTTACTGTTTATTATTGCCGAAATAACCAATTGGACATGAAGAGCGAACCATTCTGTCATAACGAGTATACATTACGGATATTTGTGAAATTTTAACATGTGTGGCGCGTTTTTTCTGGGCTTTTTCGCCTCCTCCATTCCACACACTTTTATTATTGCATTTTTGTGTTCCTTTGATTCGCGAATGCAAGCATATATCCGTCCCACTCTCACACCAAAACATATGTTTTACATGGTTGTTTTGATTCGAATATAGCAAGAGGAAGGCGGCAAATACGCAGAAAATACAAATTTCTTTCTATCAATTAGTTTTAAGTTATTTAAGTACATTAAATAATCCGGTTAAGTTTGCGCGTTGAAACGAATAAAATACCATTGTTATTCCCGCTCGCAGTGTGGCATTACACGCAGTATGACCGTGTACTTCCCCGTGCGAAAACGTCGCGAATAGTGTGACCGCGCTGTGGCGCATCGGAAATCCGGAGTCGGCCATGCCTGCCACCATTTACATTCATTGTTGCTTGGACGTGGCAGCCATGACGTGATTTCTGAGTTTTTGTTAAACAGATTACACTATTAATCGTAGCGAAAACTGTAATTTTAGGGGAATACGTGCATTACTCGTCACCGCTTTTCGATTAGCCAGTGTAAAATTAGAAATCCAGTGCGTAATACATCCAACAACAAAGAAATAGTGTGCAAAAAAGAAAACTTGAAATTACCACAAAATATTGTGTAAGAAAGCATTGCGAAAAGAAAGAATAAAGAAAAAGAATTGTGCATATGTACGAAACGAAACAAAGATGCGTGAAAATCTTATGGAAAATCTTGTCGCACTTGCACTGACGTACATACATATGTGATTTTTTCCCACTCCCCCTTCACCGTCGTGTTCGTACTCTTGATTGATTTCTCCACTCTCTTGTGTGGATACGTCTGTATGTGTGCGTGTTATGCACGCGCGCTCCAGCAAACGTCGCTGTCGTCGTCTGTCGTCCGTCGCCCGTCTCTGTCGCTCCAACTGCGAAAACGAAACCGAGCAGGAAAAATAATGAAGAAAAACCCCGACCGACGCGTTTTAATTAAATTTAGTAACAAATAGAAAACAACCATTTACAATAATTTCAATAAGTGCCAACAACAAAAAGCTGAAATGAAACGTATATGTCGCCTTTTTAAGCCACTTAACCAAAATATGCCAACACACAAGTAAGAAGAAGAAGCAGCAGCAGACTACTAGTATTGCTGTGTGGGAAAGAGAGGGAAAGCAGTATGGGATGGAATGGAAGGGAGCCTGTCGAGGAAATTGCTGGAATGTACTAGTAGAAAACCGATAAACAATATGCCGCTGCCGCCGCCGTGTAACAAACAGCATTATCAACCCCAATTTCGCATACAATTTATGTTAATTCGTTCGCAGCTGTTCCTTTTCTGTCTGCTTCGCTCTTCTCGTCTGTCCCTGCCCCCATTTTTCGCCTCTCATTTTTCCGCTGTTCGACGCTGTTGCACTGTGGGCGTGCGTCCGTGTATGTATGTATATGAGGTGTGTACGTGTTTGTGGAAGTTATCCTAGAGAATGAGCGTGGGAGTGTCTAATTTTAACACTCGTCTCCCCCTATTCGTGTTCTAATTGGATTTGTGGTCCGCTGCTGTTATCCTTAGATCCTCTCTCTTTTATATACATATATAAATATACTTTTCTCTCTATTGTGACGTCTGCATACAAGTTCTTGGCAATTTCTCTCTGATTTCACCATTTGCCGGTTGTCGGTTTGTGGTTGGTTCTGCGATCAATTTTCAATGATTTACATGTGTTAACCAGATGATGAAAGTGTTTATTTTGGCTCCCCACGGAAATAAAAGCAAACAACAAAACAAACCGCAATTTATTTGTTCATAATTTGATGTCATGTCCAAGTAAACAATCCAGTAATGAATGCAACATTGCATAAAGGCTATAAGGAAAGATATGAAGACAGACAGAAGGGTGTTTGAGTGCCACTATTTACAAGTACAATTAAAAGAAGGAAGAGGAAGGGAGTGCGACAATGACGTATTTTGCTGACGTACTCTTCGTTGTGGTTGATTTCCCTTTTAACTTTAGAAGTTCCTATTCAAATTCCATAAATCTGCCTAGAAACGATATCTGGCAACAACACAAAAGCACAAATAAAATAAAAAATAAAAAAACTCAATACAAGAAGTGAAAGTATATTGAGTGAGTGTATGTGAGCTGAATTTGCTTGTGTATTGGTGGCGATCTTACCTTGCTTTGGCGAACTACAACATGCCATCCCGCTCGCACGCACTGCATTCAATCATGCCAACAACAAGTGGTGCCTTTTTATATCCGCCATATACATATGTACATACATATATTAATATGTACGCCTGAGTGTGTGTACTGGCATTTTGAAAAGTTTACTCGCAGCTTAAAATCCACAAAAACTATGAAACACAAATATAAGAAATGTAAATATTATTTTAGCTTTCAATACTGTTCATTTCATTTCATTTGAAAATCGTTCTCTCAAGTAGAACAACAACACTGGGACGATTGTGGTTTTTTGTGCATACATATGTATGTAGTTCTTTTCGTTTTTGACATTTGACGCGTATTGCTCTCGTCTCTCTCTCTTTTTTTATGGGAGCGTGTGTCGCTCTTCCAAAGTTGTTTTTATTGCTTTCAGTTAGAGTACACCAACACTATTGTAGCAGACACAAAATCGGCAGCATTTGACATTGATTACCGTAATACCTTCAGCTTGTATGGTTGCCTATCTGTCAGACAGAAAGACTGTGCTTCTTAATATTTGTGCAACTGCTTGGTTGTCTCTTGTTATTTACCTATTAACAGTAATTGTGTGTGAGAGAGGGGCGAGAGCGGGAGAAGGCCACGCTTCAGTTCGATGGCTGCTGTTTTCGCTACTACTGCTATTTGTTTCAGATTATTCGTACATACAAATGTACATATGTATGTACATAAACTTGCAAGCAGTGTTCGCACACACTCGCATTTAACTGAAACATATGTATTGGTTTTATTTTTTTGGAAGTTGCGCGCACACAAATATATGTGTTTACGTACATCCAACGTAATATTGTGTACAATTTAATTTATTTTTAAAGCATTCACTGTACTTGTGAACGTGAAAAATAATCGAAGCTTATCAACTGGTCGTTCAGCTGATCGATGATATGCCATGCAAGTGTGGATGTGTATGTTTAGGATTGCTATTATTTTAAAAAGTATCTACAAGTATCGGATGATTACAGTTTGTCAGCTCGTCTTTTTATTTAATATGGGTTATTGGCTAATTCAAAAATAAATATTTGTAAAAGGAAATACATGTTGTTCTTTCACTTTAGTGTCAGTGTGACCGATATGTCGATTTCTGGAGGGGATAAATATGCCTGAGCCGAAGATCCAAACTAAATTATTTGTCTTCGGACAGATATCTTTTGTTCCATGAGGTTCATCCTTCTTACTTGTCGTGTATTCGACAACCCTGATCGGCCAGAAACCCTTCTGCATTTCAATGCTATTTAGCACGGGAGGTGAAAGTGAAGGTCATTAATATTTGCATATGGAAATGTTTACGCAGCAAAAAAAGCCCAAAACATAAATGGTCATATGGCAAATGCCGTTTCATTTTGTCTCGTTTCTTTTTATTTCGTTTTCCTTTTGCCTTCATCGGTGGCCATTGTGGCTTAAGCCTCTGTTTCTCTCTCGTTCTCTGAACGTGAGCTTTGTTTTTGTGTTTCCAAGCTAGCTAACAAAGTAATGTTGTTTATTTTAATAGCCTCAACTTAATTGGTTCAATAGTTTTGTAATTGTTATCGAGTTCCGCTTGTGGCCCAGCACAAAGTTAACCCAAAATGTTTGCTTCAATTGTCACCAAAAATAGGTTTATGGCGGTAGCCCCAGTCTGTTTTCCTGGGTGTGTACACGGTGTATTTAATAAAAACAACATCAGCACGCATATCTATTTGTGTCACATCCATGCGAAAACACGCGTACAAAATGTGTGTCAACGAATTTGTGTCATTCCCGTCCCGTTTCTTCTTTTATTGGCACATGTAATCGAAATTGTTGCTTCCAATCGGTTCTTTTTGCGCTTCGCTGTTGTCTAATTAGCCAATTAGTTGGTCGCTAAGCCGAAGCTATGGCTTATAAGCTCAGAAGTCTCACAATCAGTTTCAGCGCATTGCCAACTAGGTGCATAATTGTTGCCAACGACATTGCCAGCAGCGCCCCACTCTATGCGTGTGAGAGTGTGTGTCTGTGGCTGTGGTTTACAGCGGAGGTCATCATGTTAGCACAAGAATTCGTGGTAAACAGAGGCTTGAACTTAAACAACTCAAATGTTAAATTAGGATTACAATTTATCTATAAAAACAACATTTTATAGAATTTAAAAGTTATATATTTGTAAAAATCTATTATTATAGTAACTATTTCCTTGACCGCATCTATATATTATTTTGATTGTTGTAATCCGTCGTTAACTTTGGCATAGTTTCGTAGCTGAGAAACTAGAAAATAAAACAACAAAAAGCCAACATTAAAATTACCAACACACAAGAGACAGCAATAAATGCAACAACAATAACAACAACAACTATAAAAATGTAGTTGACAGCCAGCCCTCGTTTTTGTTGTTGTTGTTGCCGCGTTGCCACCCCGACTTGTTACATATTGCCACTGCTCTCTGTAGCTGTAATTGTAGCTAAGCTACTGCTCTCGCTTTTGCGACTACGGTAGTTATATGCGCGTGTAGTTGTTGCTTGCGGTGGCTTTAGTCATACTCACACCGCTCGCCTATAATGTTTATATAATTTTTCGTATCTTTTATTTTTCACATGCATACCGCGCGAGGTTTTTATGGCTCATTTGTGGGTTGGGTTTTGGGTTTTGTGCACTCAACTCAACTCCACAAAAGCGCAGCCCGAGTGCTGATTTCTGTTGATTTAACACAACTCTCGGTGGTCTTTTATTTCGTTGGTTAAGAATAATGTACTTGATAAGAAAACCACAACACATAAATCGGGGCTGAAGCGATTGTATATTGTATATCGGACTGAAGTTGGTTTTTAATAGCTATGTTTCAGAAACTCCTAAGGCTCTAATATTTGTTTGTTTTATTTTAGTAGGTTGTTTTCAATATTTAATAGATGTGATCAATTCTTCTAATGTTTGTAGAATGGCGGAGGCTTTACCGAGGTTTCAGACTGCCTTGGGTTATTTTCCACTTACTCTGTAAAGTTCGTAATTTAGGCTCGTAATTCTTAGGAACCAATGCCTCTTTTCCCGATTTCATTATTTTGTGCCAAATAAAATGGCAACATACACCGGAAACTCCGGCAAATAGACATGGCAAGGTGATGGTCATTGCTGACGCTTCCGAAGCTTTTTTTTGTATACATGTGTTTGTATGTATGCCACACACAATAGGCTGACATAGAGAAGCGGAGAATTCTGCGGAAGTTCAATTAACAACCTACTAAGTGGGCTGACAGAGAGGAAAGAGGGTGGAGGGGGAGATGAAATATCGCTAGTGAAAGGAACCAATGACTAATTTTTAAAGCTCTGCATTTCCAGTTACTTTTACTCCAGAAAATGTTTTAATCACGATGATAAGTGAAACAAATGCAACTATAATTATTTTATAAAGTTCATTTCATTCAAATATTTCTTGAATGCACTATACAAAACACCAACTCTAATGAGTTCCAATAAACCAGCAGTAAAATTGGTTTAATGAAATATTAAAAAGTTGATTGTACGCTCAATTTGACTGACCTTCAGTCTTACATACATATATATTTATTTTTTAAGATATAGCCTCAGATACATTTAAATGTTTGTCCGTGTGCTGTTGTGTATGTTTGTACAAATATATAGTATATACAAAATGTATATTCATTTTTTATAATGAAAGACAACGGCTACAAAAGCAAATACAACAGACAGCAGACTCATAACAAGCCAGAGAGGGAAATACCAGTCAGCAGTCGTCGCGACTCGCTCCGTCGGTGGTGGTTGTTGTAATTGTTATTGTTGTTATTTGGTTTCTTTCAAGTCCGTTTTTAGTCCAGTTCCAAATTGCCAACACTGTTGCTTACTGCTGCTTGTTGTTTCTTTTTTACTACACTCGCAAATAGCGGGGGGCTATTAATTTGTTATCAAAAAGTTTCAGTATTTATAATAGATTTTAAATTATAACGTTTAGAGGTAGAATGGATAAAAAATAGATCATCCTAGTGATCATCCCTTGTCGGATTATTATTGTGAATTAGGTTTTAGATCATTTTAACTAGGCTTCATATATGAATTTATTATATTATGGGCTTCTTTGTTGATAAACACTGGAACTACAGAGATCAGATTTGAAATGAATTGAAAATTTCAAATTAATATTAGCGATTTTCCACGGAGAGGGTATAGTCATTGTCGTCTACAATTTTCATGTTGTCTTCGCCTCGTCTTGCCGCTGCTCCAAAAAGAAGAAGAAATCCAAACTGAATCTGGGAAGACAAGTTTTCGAAGCCGCCGTGCCGCGCCGCTCACTCTCGCCTCGGGTCGAATCGAATCCGATTCCGAATCCAACTCCGAGTCCGAATCTCTGGTGGTTGTCTTTCTCGACTGGCGAAGCCTTCTAGTCGGCACACCACCCCACTCCACCACTTCACCTGGCCATATATATTTCTTGTATCGGGTTTTCCATTGGTTCGGGCTTTTTGGGTGTTGTTTGTTGCTGCCTTTTGCTTTTTGTTGATTAGTATGCATATGTATTTGTGCTGAAGATATCGCTCGCACTGCTTGCGGTGTCGTTACGAAACCACATATAAAAAGTTTTTTATTCGAAATTTATTTAAGTCTCTGCGCTGCCTCTTCAAAGTGTTTTTTTTATTTATTTATTTTTCCTTCATACTATTTTTGTTTAAGTCAAATGCGGCTTAGTTTTTTATTAAGCGATTAACGAAGACCAGTTAGCAACGCGGGTTTTTTTTTTATTGTAAAAAGAATTTTGGGGTTTTTTTTCTGGTCTAAGAAGTGAGGTATTCTTCTGAGCTTGTACAAAAAATTTACAAATACTTGTACTGAAATTTATACATTGGAGCAAACTTAGTTCAATTTGAATTATTGTGTAATTTTTAATTAAAAGAAAATTTTAAATAGGTTGACTTGATGATTTTTAGGGGTGACTGCTTTTTAAAATATATCATTGCATACTTTTAGACTTTGTTTAAATAGATTTAAAATTTTTGTGTTTCGTTTTCTCTGATTACGGCTGCCTTTAAAGAGTTTAATGCTAGATCTAGACAACCTATTTGATTCTAGTATTACTCTGCAAACCTGTTGCTGCTCTTGGGGGCTCTACATAAAAAAGCCCTGCAAACGTGTGTGGCGGTAGTTTTGTTTTTCATAGCCCACCCTCCTCTCTGCGCGTTTTCTGATTAAATTTAAATTGCTTTTTATTGTTGGGGTGTTGAGTTGTATTTGTTTTCATTGGCGGCTCCTCAGCTCGACCTAAAACCAGATTCTATGGCCGAGAGTGGATGGGGCGGGGGCTCATTAATACAGACTTCGTAGAAAACACATTTCAAAGTTGTTTTGTGCGTTTTGTTTGAATACGATTTTCTGGAACTCAAACACAGCAGCTGCTAAAAGCTTTCTTTATCCAGCGATTTCGGCGCGTTAATTTTGTAGTTTTTTTTTTGTCTGCCTTTCAGCCTAACTGATAACGAAGCTGTCAGGTAAATAAGCTCTCACACAGGCCCCTAATCTAATCTATTCGGTTGCGCCTGTCCGCGTCCGTGTCCGTGTCCCGTATATGTTGAAATTCGATTTATGCCAATTCACGGTCAATGTTTTCCCGATCCTCCCAAATCAATTGCTCCACTCTTTGGCACACAAACAAACACATATCAGTACGAAAGCTTTACGCATTTCCGTTTCACTTTTTCGCTGTTAAGCAAGCCAATCTGAATTATGCAATGATCGGTCGTTGAACGAACAGTTTGACGGTGAGCTGTGAGCTCCTTTTCCTTTCAGTCGTTCTGAATCGAGAGTTTGTACAGGCTACAAGTTCATTGTACGCACTTTTTGTGGCTTTTTCTCTTATATGTATTTGCTTTCGATATATTTTTGTGACTGATGCTTATAGCAGCGAGTTCAGTGCCTTCAGATAAGCTTAGGATGAATTGTTGGGTGCCTCATAGCTTGTGTTATTATTAATTAATTGTACCCTAGAAACTTTCCTTAAATACCGCGACATGGAAGTGAACTTTGGATTTCGCTGAAAAACGTTTAATTGCACAATTAGTCCGTTTAAAGGTTACTATTACAAGTTGACCTAACAATTATTTTTATTACACTTTATATGTGTTTAATAATGAATAGTATATACACTTTTAGTTAGAGTTTATATTTACCTAGAAAAAATACCTAATTCTACCTTTTGGGTTCGATAACAACTGATAATCCGATCATTTCAATAACAGCAATCGATTAGGATTATAACACAACTGTGTGCTTTACAAATAAATTTTGTAAGAAGCAATTAGTTCACTGCAGAGAACAGCCGGAACTTGAACTTTTTGAACTCGATGTGCATTTAGCACCTTTTTTATTTATTGTTTTCCTTTTATCGTGAAATATTTCCCACTTGATGTATGACTCACACGCTCGGAGCAAATAAATGCTGGCACTGAGAGAGAGCATTTGTGTTGTGGGTGCTGCCGTTTGTTTTTGTTGTTGTTGTCGTCGATTTTCGACTATAAATAGCCCAGCGCTGAAGATAAAATTTAAAATATTGCCATTTTTATTATATAAAATAGATGTGTGTGCATATGTGTGAGCGGTTGGGTTTGTTTGCCTGACTCTCCTGCTATTGAAAATGCACCGAAACGATGGGGGGAAAAACAATACGAAATGAATATTTTCGCTACTTTGGCCATACTTGTTCAATGTCCAATGGCATTTTGGGATTCCCGTGTGGGTAATTACCAATAAGGCGTGCGTCGGTTTGCCGGAATCGCTACACCCGGGCCCGAGTCCCCAGTCCCACAGATGTCCCTGTCCCCCCCGCAGTCGGTTTGCCATCGTCATTATCGGCGCGGCGGCTTCGGCAATTGATTATTCACTTCACACACTTGCACACCGCCGCCCGTATATACTAATTTTGCCGTTTACTTACAATGTACATATGAATGTATAGTGAGCCAAGTGTCGCAGCCGTTATTGCTCTCTCAGGCGGTTGCACTTCAAGTACACTTGTTGTTTTCCTTAACTTTTTTTCCATCGAAGTTTAGGTGTAGGTGCATGTTAGAAAATTGGCTTTTATATTTAGCACTCCAAGTGATTTTCGGAACTCTATCAATACGACTATGGGTCTTGTTTTAAACGTAAAATATTATTATGAAATAGTTTCTCTTAATAAAAAATATTCAATTTCTGCTGAAATTTGAAAGCTTCTGTATGTACATTTATATATTATGAATAAATTCTTTTTTGATAAGATAACCTTTCGCCTTTTCTACTGAAATGTCTTAAATTTGATACTGTGGCTAGCTCTAGAAATGAATACGATCTCTTTGGGTTGTGTTTATTTACAATCTTTGTGCAGATAAGAAGTACCTCTTTATTTATTGTTCAAAGGTTTTGTTTGCATTTTCCTATCGATCAATCGGTCGATCGTTCTGGTATAAGGGTTGCAACTCTTGGGATCTGCAAAGATTTCCCAAGAATCTATATAACTTTATATACAAACGTAGTTGGCTGAGAGGCTTGTCTTCTTCGCAGTGCTTTTGTTGTTGCTCTTGATGCCCCACTTCCTCATTGGTTATTGTTATCACTGGGCTGTTGTTGTTATTGTTGTTGCTCTTACGAAGAACAACTGTAGCACAAAGAAAACTGCTCGTGCACAGCTGACAGCTGCATCGCTCTACAAACACAACTACATTCGAAACGAGAAAAGAAGCAACAGCACTACATAGACAGGCGGTGGAGAGTGTGTCATCTATTTTTCACCCCGTGAGATTATACATTTTTACATAGTCACCTACCGGGTAGGGGTGTGTGCTCGCTGAGAACGTGTGGGTTTGCCTTTTCTTTTGAGCATTCCATTGCACACGTTTTCTTCCTTTTCCTTTTTGGTTTTTTTTTTTCAAAAAGTTTCCATTTGTAATACCTCGTAGATAACAGAGGGTATTTTGTTTGTTTTTGTTTTGTAATTAAGGAATAATTTATACTATAAATAAAATCACGAAGACAGTCCAGTTTAATTACAGATACAGTAGAGTCTCATATTGCCACTAAATAAAGTAAATATAATAGGGATGTCAGGAGTACAAAAACACTATCTATACAAAGTCAGGGTCAAAGGCCGATACCCGAGATAAAAAGATATAAAAGATGTACACTGTGTCGAAGCTAAGTTAGTTGACCCTAAGGTTTACTTTAAAGAAAGTTTAAGCTTTCATTTTCTGACCTTGAAAATCGATGTCCACGGTATTATAATACCAATCATCTTTCCCTGAAGTTTTTGCAATATAATCTTATGGATTCTAGGTATCTTATAGTCGTATCCTTTTACTTTTGGGCGTTTTCTTTGTTTCATATTTTTGGTGGTTGCTTGGGCTGTTGACGACTCTGATGCCTGCGGCCAGCTGTTGTTGAGATCCTCGTATTTCCTTATCCTGCCCCTGTCCCATGACCCTGATCCACCTCTTCCTTTAGCTCTCCGGTTCTTCACATCACCTCGCCGTCACTCTTTATGCTGTATATGTGTGTATATAAGTATATCAGTGCATTGGCCTCTCATCGTTTTTCCCTCAATGCTATTTGAACAAAAACGAAACTTGAAATTGTATTATTGCTCTTTTGGTGGCTGCGAGTTTGTATTATGGTTATACATTCGTACATACTATATGCACGGTTGAATGTATTCGTTTGTATCTTTGAATTTCAGCTAATTTGTTTAAAGTTGACTGCGAATTTGTTGTTACCGAGGCACACGCACACACCACCTACCACAGAATCAGCGGAGACGGAGAGCTTTGTATTTACAGTGGAGGAGAGTGAAATAGCACTTGAAAGTGCATTTAGTATTTGTATATTGCGTGGATCTTTTGGTTATATGAATCTACGTTAGTATAAGCTGTAGGAAATATATATTCAACCCTTTCTGTGCGGTTTAGAAAGCATTTCAATCAGTTTATACAGCATTTCGTGTACTTTTGTGCCCCTTACAATAATCTTCTGTTAATATGTGACACTTGATTAAATTACGGATATTGAGAATTGAACATTGAATGAAACGAACATGTTCTAAAAAAGACATTCTCTTAAATTAAAAACACGTTTTAACCATAAAAGTATTGTTAGTTTTATGACCACAACTGTGTATAATTAATGAAGGTTTTTTTTAACCTTGGCGAAGTTTGGCTTTTTGTGTGAGACTCTTTTCTAGGCAACTTTTTGGATATTTAGAAATGTGGGTGACGAGTATAACTTCGATTCGTCGTCGTCGGGGGTTTTTCTTCGCATCTTCCCGCTCCTCAATTTCGTTTATTCCATGGACTTGATGCTTTCTCCCTCACTCCCACGGGCAGGTGTGCGCCCTTGACTGTTTAACTGTTTTACCCACTGGCAGTTGGGTAAAACGAAATAGAAATATATGTTTGTAGTTTCATTGTTGAATACATCCGCGCTTACCTTACCGTACGTACGCAGGGACTTCTGTGTGTGTATGTTTGTGTGCGGCTCAAATTCCTAGCGAAAAAACAAACAGAGATAAGCCAGGCAAAAACGGTAGACTGAAAAGCAGGCACGGCGAAAATGTGAACACTCAAAACAAAATCACACGCACACACTCGGGCGCGCGCTTTGGCGAGTTAGAAGATCAGCGCTACGGTAAATCTACCTGAAAGCGGAAAATTTTCATATGCAAAAATGTCAAAAGTGAACCAAAAAAAAAAAAAATAAAAAAGAAAAACAACAACAAACTGCAGAGAAATGATGGAGCGAATAATGTCGCGTGCTCTCTGTTCAGCATTCTCTTTGTATCAAGAGAGCCATATTAAGGGAGTGCTTTTAAAAGAAGAGAGTGCAGACACTATGAGAGCGCAAACGAACACAACGAGCGGCGAGAGCGAGTAACCCTACGTAGTAACGTAAACACAAAACAGCTGAGCGGAAAAACGTATGATCGCGGCGGCTCGCGTAACGCAAAACAAACAAAAAGCGCACAATTAACGGTTAGCGTTTGAATGGGAGAGTGGAAAATGCAAAAACAAAATACTTAAGTGCCTTTTTTCTTTTTTTTATCAAAAGTGTAGAGTGCAAAGTAAAAGAGAAAATAAGTCAAAACTAGAACGCACCGGAGCAGAAATCACCAATTCAACACACAGAAAAGCAACAATCAACCAATCAAGTATGCCAACAATGCCATAAACGTGATTTTATACTAAAATTGACCACCATTTTGCAGCATCTGTAGCAACAACAACAACAACACGTTTGACAGCAGCTACATACTTGTATATAAGTCAACAAGAAGTCAACGTCCAATTTAAAGTTCAATTTGGTGTTGCTTCCCTTATCGATTGCTGCCCCTCCGATAGCAAAAACCCACCCCCGCCAATCGATAACTCGCACTAACCAACACTGCTCGGCGAGCGAGTGAGCGAAAACAGCTGATTGAGACGGGCGGCCTGTTGTTGTTGCAGTAGCTGTGCTAGGTTTTTTGGGCCGAGGAAATTTTTTTCACTGCCCCGTTGTGAAGGTGGAGCGAGCGTGAAAGGGACAGAAGAGAAAGGAAAAGAGACCAGAGATAAAGAGAGAAACCAGCAGAAACTACAACGTGTGACGTGGTGGGGGCATACAGGTGGCAAAACAGCTGTTTAAACAGCAAGAACAACAAAGAACAGCCTCGAGAAAATCGGTTTTATGTAGAAATACAATAATCGTAAGTACTCCGTGCCTGTTTGCTTGTTAATCACACTATTAAGCCCAACTATTTCTTGTAGTGCCGTCTGCAGTTTTTCCAGCCAACAAACACATTCACAAATATATAACGTAAGCGATTTATATATATTGTTTTTCTATATGTCCAAATGTATGTGCTTAGACGTGGAGGGCTGCAGGTATTTAGCTTTTTTTCTTTTTCGACACGCACATCTCACAAGAGACACAACCTACAAGAGAGATTAACAACGGAATGAGACGTCGACGACTGCCAAGTGCGCACATTAAATTGCAAACTTGTTTTCATTTCTTCTTTGAGCTCGCTCACTTACAAAAACAACAATAACAACAGCAAAAAAGACAGCAAGTGATACAAGGCACGTACATTCCAAATGCGACGAGAGGTTAAGAGAGTCGCACAGCAGCACTCGGAGGGAGACCAAAAAAAGAGAACGATCACTCACTCGCTGCCTGTCCTGCCTGTCACTAACGTTATCTCGCTCTCGCACTTGTAATAAACGAGTGCACGCCAGAGAGCAAAGAGAGCAGCAGCAACAACAACAACAAGAGCAAGAGCTAGCAACGGGCAACCACTTGAAAGCAACTCGTTTCGATTTCATTTAGCAGATACCTTTTGTACGTTGATTAAGATACCTTGGGACTCACAGACTGACACACTGCAAAAGTGTCCCCCACACAAAAGAAACAGCAGCAAACAAACTGCATCTGCAAAAAACGTACAATAAAATAAACACACTCAAAATTCAAAACCAGTGCCAAAAAAATAAATATATGAAATGAAATATTCCACTAATATCCAAAAATGTCTTAAAGTCAAAGAGTCGAAGAACGCGTAAAGCGTACGAGTGTGTGCGAGCGCACCCCAATACCAATGCAATCGGAGCACCAAAAGTAAAGTGGTTAAAAAAGGAATATTACAAAAATTTAACGTTTCAAGTGCTGAAAACTGAACAACAATTTCGTGTGCGTGTGCAAAGAAACTACGACTACAAGTGCGAGTGTGCCACACACTAAACACACTTTGATTGACAAAAACGTACTTATGTGTATCTATGTGCAACTAATATACTAGCTGTGGACAAAAAATAATATAATAAGCACCAGAGCCAGAGTAGCAGCAGCAGTAAAATATATAAAAAATCAACGTACAAAACTCAGATGATTTTTAGCGAAAAAGCGAAAAGAAAAATGATCAAGCAGCAGAAGCAAAAACAATAATAACAACAACAGTTGCGGAGAAGCCAATCAAAACAGCAGTTGTCTCGCTTCAACGCACTCGACCACGATCGACAAGAGAGTGAGCCAGAGCGAGAGCAGTCACGGACGTGTGCGAGCAGCCAGCAGCATTGATTTGATTGCTTGCTTTTGCTGTCTTTGATTTTGCTTATGGCCGCCGACTGACCTGAGGTGCTCTCTTACAATATTTGTACATACCTATATGCGAGTGAGTGAGCAGGCAGGCACGCACCCACTGAGACAACGCTTTGGCACCTGGCGCAGGAGTCGCTGCTGCTTGCGGCACTTCCAATAATACAAAAAAAGGTGGAAGCAACAACAAGGAACGGTTAAGAGCTGTGGCAAAAGCAACAGCAACAGCCATCCGCCGCCCCCCGTCTCTCTCGCTAAACCGAAACAGGGACAGAGCGAGCATACATGCTGCCTACCTTAACCCAATTAAAATACCATATTATTTAACAAAAGAAATTGTGTTATTTGCAATCAGCGCACACACACATGTGCCAACGGCAAGAGAGCAAGAGGCAGTGAGATCGAGATCGAGAGAGAGGCAGTGGCAGAGAGAGCGTAAATACTTTTGAAAGTATAAAAAAATTTACAAATTACGGAAGTGAAATTCTCGAAACCGTGAAGAAATACAAATACAAAGAGAGTGCTGTGTATTGCCTGCCTGCATTTAAAGTCCGAAAACATTTATTTGTTGTAAGCTCGGCTTGGGAAACGAAAGAAAAGCAAAAGAAAGACATTTACGATACAGTGTACAGGTGTTGGTGGGTGTGCGTGTGAGAGAGCAAAAGATAGTTGTGCATGTGTGTGTCACGTCTTAGCAACAACGTATGTACATATTTCGCCTTTACGATTACAACATACTAAATTCAGGCATTATTTGCACAGAACCAACAACAACACACGCAGGAGAGCAGAACACTTCCAGGCAGCTTCCAGGACCAGGACCACCTCCGCTATAGACTTCCACACAACGTGTGCTTCCCCTTCCAACTCCAACTGCACACATCCTTCCTTCCTTCCTTCCGGCCAAGAACCGCTACCTTCCACAATTTCCAAGCTGGCCAAACCACAGCCAAAGGAAGAGAAACCCCAAATCCAGATATCCTTGAGGATCAGGAGCGGAGCAGCTGCGGCAACAGGAGTAACTGGAGCAATTAGAAAGATCACAAGTGGTTAATCGATCGAGGAGAGGACTGGACGACATATATTGCGATCCAATTGGCGGCTAGCTGCGCGCACGTTATGACCAATTCGATTGCGTCAACGAAATGCCTGCCGCCCAATGTTTTATCGACCGGCAACTATGGAATGTCCCAGAGCCACCGCTACAACAACGATGATAGCAAGGAGTACATCATTGTCAAGCTCACCGATTCCGCCTTCCGTGCGATCGAGGAGTATCAGCGCGATGACAATGCCAAGCGTTTGCAGCCCAACCAAAGGGCCAAGATCCAGTTTGTTGGCAACGACGGCTTCATTCACTTCCCGTCGCGTCCAGCAGCGACGGATCCTAATGGCAATGCTAATGGCAATGACAGCGGCAACGGCGGCGGCGGTGGACGAAGATTTGAGTTTACCATCAACAATATGGAGGGAACGCTGGAGTGCGTCCAGCAGCAGCAACAGAACCTGGGAGTCCTCGGTGCCGTCACCCTGCGAATGCGAATTCATGCGAACGACGATGTCTACGACACGACACGCACAAAAATGGCCAAAGCCGAGGAGACGGAGAAGAGCAAGTGCATACGGGAGATTAAGCCAAATCAGTCGGATATTGGGCGTAAGGTGAAGAAGCCGACGTCCTCAGTGTCATCCTCCTCCACCTCCGCCTCCGCCTTCGCCTTCTCCGCCTCAGCCGCAGCTTCAGCCTTCTCCTCCTCAAACTCCAATTCTGGTTCGACGACGACGACGACGACGACGACGGCATTTCACCATCACAGCAACAGCAACAACAGTGGGAACAACAGCAGCAGCAGCAATAGTTTTAATAGCAACATCAACCATAGTCGTAAGTTAGGTACATCGCCATTTAATGGCCTAGGCGTAGGTTTGGGAGGCGGCGGCGGCTCCTCCAGCTCCTCCTCCGCCGCCGCGTATGCCTCACGTTCGCCCAATCCCAGCACGCTGGGCGCCAGCGGAACAGTCAACGGTCGCTACCACAGCGGCAACAGCAGCATCAGCAGTGGTGGCGGAGCCGCTACCTCGCTGGCCTCCACGTTTGCCAACGGCATCTCTCACGGCTACAACCTGAGCGGCAGCTCGCCGAGGGATGCAATGCCAGCGGCGGGGGCGTCAGCATCAGCCATTAATTCCTCTTCCTCGGTGAACGGACGCAGTAAAATGCCGCAAGGAGGTCTCACCTCGTCCTCGTCCTCCAGGAGTGCCAACAACAAGTCTTCGGGCGCCAACAAGATGTCGGATGTATCTAGACGCAACATACGCGAGCGCCTAATCCATTTGCTAGCCCTCAAGGCGTTCAAGAAGCCAGAGCTCTTTGCCCGACTGAAGAACGAGGGCATCCGGGATCGGGAGCGCAACCAGATTACCAACATACTCACGGACATCAGCACCATGTCGCACAACACGTACAATCTGCGTCGCCAGATGTGGAACGATGTGGACGAGAACTGGCAGTTCTTCAGCGAGCAGGAGCTGCAGCAATTGAAGCGCCGCAAGCCCCAGAATCTTACCCCTCCGATGAGCTCGGATGCGGGTAGCTCGACCTCTGGCCAGAGTCCCACATCGACGCACACGGGCAGTCCGCCGCCGCCCTCGAACAGCGGTGGTGGTGCCGGTGGCGCTGGACCTGGTGGTGCCGGAGGAGGCAGCATGAAGCGCACCAGCCTCGAGTACGACGAGACCATGTTCAGCACTGTTCAGCCCAAGAAGCAGCGCATCAGTCACTATAAGAAGGACACTCCACCCTCGGGCACCTCGTACTCCTCGTCCTCCTCGGCCTCCGCTTCGATGTCGATGCTGGGCTCCTCGATGAACTCCAGCCGAAATCGCTATACGCCGCCGCAGCGCCAGCCTGGCCCGCTGGATGATCACAGCACCAGTGATCTGAGCTACAATGTGCTGGACAACATGGAGGAGTTTATGAGCTCGACGGCGGCAGCAGCAGCAACGCAGCATCAATCATCGATGGACCAGCAGCAGCAGCACCAGCAGCAGCACATTCATCCGAGGAGCAGCAGTAGTAGCAGTCGGCGGGGCAGTTCCTCCATTGGTAACAGTGGCGCGGCTAGCAATGGGACCGGTGGGAGCAAGCGCAATTCCACGGGCAGCAATTCGAGCAGCTCCAGTGGCTACGAAACGCAACAGGAAAGGCAGCAGCGGGCCACGGCGACAACGATGTCGGCAAGCCGCAGCAGTAACAAGTCATCATCCGCCTCAGCCTCATCGTCCGCGACGACGCCGCCGAAGCTGGCGGCTAGCTTTGTGCCCGCTGCCTCTGCCTCTGCATCCGGATCCAGCAAGCAGCGAATGCCACCCCAGCAGAGCGACTACAGTTCGTCTTACAGCAATGGCAACAACACGCAGCAGCAGCATGCTGCCTCCAACAGCAAGAAACGGACGAGTAGTAGTAATGGTGGTGGTGGTGCCAGTGGTCAGCGTCAGAGGAGTTCCAATTCCTCCAACTCGAGCTATCAGCAAGTGCCACCACCCTCTTCCTCCTCCTCCTCATCGTCCTCCAACTCGAGATCCTCCCTCCAGCAACAGCAGCAAGTGCATCAACAGCAGCAGCAGCAGGCACAACACCTGGCGTCCCAGCAACAGCAGCAGCACCATTACCATCAGCAGGCCAAGCAGCATCCGTCGCCCACGCAACAACTTGCGGCTGCCGCCCATGCCTACGCGCATGCCACGGCGGATGCGGATGCATCGTCCATGCCCCGCTACGACTTTAGCCAGTTCGTGCCCATCCAGTCGGTCGAGGGGCGGCGGCGGTACAAGACTGAGTTCGAGAGCGACTACGATGAGTACTGCAAGCTGTTGACCCGCGTCGAGGACGTGCGCATTCGGTTCCAGGACTTGTCCGAGCGCCTTGAAAGCGCCCGACGCAGTGACTCCGGCTATGGCGACTACGACCACATCAAGCACCAAATAGTGTGCGAATACGAAAGGATCAAGAACGATCGCACCGTTTGCGAGGACAAGCAAAGGTTCGATTACCTGCACGCCAAGCTGGCGCACATCAAGCAGCTGGTGACGGACTATGACAAGACTTTAATGAGTGCAGCCACTACGGCTGTGGCGGCAGCGGCGGCGGAGCCTGTGGCGCCACCAGCCCCGAAACCAGCCGAGGCGGAGCAGCGGAGGCAGCACCACGCGGCGGAGACGATAGAGCACCAAAAGCAGCATCAGCAGCAACAACGCCACCATCCCCAGCAGCAGCATCATTCACAGGAGCAACATCATCCACAGCAGCAGCAGCAGCAGCACGAGAGCGACTCTGACGACAGCTCGGACAGCTCGGATTCCAACGATGATGATGACGACGAGGACTGCGATGATTCCAACTCCAATACAGATGACGATGAGGCGCGCCGCTATTGATCCTGCTGGAACTGCTTCGATGACCCGATGACACTCATTCACATACACACTCTGGAGCTGGAAAACAACACATCGACGCTGGAGAAACCATCGAAGCATCGAAAACTTTTAAACTTTTGCAGCTCTAAGACAAAACACTGATCCCCCGCAATGTAAAAAGGCAAATAAAAAATAAAATTACAAAAAGGAAAAAAAAAACGTGGAAGAAACTGTTGCATCAAACACTACAAACTAATATAGTAAAAATGACGACGAAAAACAACACAAAAAAAAATACAACAAACTACAAAACCGAAAAACACCAACAAAAACGTTCTAAAAGGAAATGTTCTACAACAACAACAAAAAACCTTCAAAAAAAAATGTTGAAACTATTATGTTAACAAAAACAAAACTAAAACAAAAAAAAAACTAAATGAAAATTACAACTTTGCCTAAATTTTTTAAATTTAATTAAACTACAAGAATTAAGTGTATGATAAACTATATACACAGACACACAGGAGTACATAACAAGAGAGGTCGCAGGAAGGTGACGTGGATGATGGATGGAGGCGAAGGCAAAAGCAAAATATATACACGAGTTGTAGACTTAATTTTTCTGTTGAGCATATATATTGAGCAGCTTAAATAAGTAACTAAATGAAATGAGGAGGGCAAACAACAACACAATGTTTTCCTTGCGATTTTGTGCGTGTAATAATTATTATTATTAATATATTATTATTATTATCAACTTTAAAATATAGTCTGTACGTTTATCGTTTTTAATCCTAGACTCTTCTTATTTGTATTCTTGATTTTTGTTACAAACAACAACGGCAAACCACACAACCCACAACACACCAAACTACACCCACTAACTACACACACACTCATCGAACACATTTTGTTGCATTTTCGGGGCATAGCTTTTGTTTTAGATTTGTGTGTATAATAGAGCAAGAAGAAATCGAGAGAGAGAATGAGAGATAGCCCAGGTCCTGCATCCTGAATTCTGTATCCCAGACATCTGTACAGTGTGGGACTGGGATCCTCCGGACTAAGATCGGGACTGGGCTGCGGCTGCGAGTAGAGTTAACTGATATTGAGCCAATGTTTGCCTAGGCCTACGATGACCACAATTAAATTCCGTAACCGACGAAACTGACACGACAGATAGAGATAAAGATGGATAGCACCGCAGAAACTGACCGAAAATCCAAATGCACATTGAGGGGAAAGGTAAAGGAGGGGTTCTTTAGGATGTTCTTTCGTTAAGTCTAACGTTCACTTTTAAGTTTATCGTTTTGGACAAAATTTTAACTGCATCTCAGAGTTGGTAAATAAGCAAATTTTTATAAATTTATTTTAGTTTCCCAGAGTTTGCTTCAAATTCAAGTCAAAAGCCATAATTCCAGTTTATCGATTCGACAAATATTAACTACAGATCAATCGATTCGACAAATATTAACTACAGATCAATGAAGTGGCTCTTAAAATTATTGAAAAAGAATTGAAATAATTTTTAGTACTTTCGCAATTCAACTTTTGCTTCAAATTCAAGTCAAACGCCATAAAGTCAGTTTATCGATTCGACAAATCCAAATTACAGATCAAGGAACCGGCTCTTAATGCTTTATATTTCTTTATAGAATTCTTAAAAAAGAAAGTAACAAATTTTTAAAACTTACGCTCTCCAGCGTTTGCTTCAAATTCAAGTCAAAAGCCATAATTCCAGTTTATCGATTCGACAAACCCAAACTACAGATCAAGAAATGGCCAAAATAAAATATTATAAACATGTTCATATTATTCTTCTAAAAGGAAGTCAAATATTAATTTGTAGGCCTTGGTTCTGCATTCCTTTAAACCCACAACACTACCTTTTCATCGAAATGTGCTAGGCGGATGGATCGGATGTGTGTAAATTATATAAACTTCACTTTAGTGGTGTTGCGCATGCGGGCGTGCCTCTAAACAATAGACTGAACTTTTTAAAAAACGGCTTGTGTAGTGAAAAATTTCTTTTGTTTTATGTAGATAACTATATAGTTAATTTGTTATACATCTATATATACATGCATATATATATATTTGTGTTTTTAATTTTACACCGATTTTTGTTTGACGCTCGGAGGCGTTCGTTGGTTTATTTTGTACCATTTTTACCGTACTTGAACAATGGGGGACCTTTTAGAAACTGTAACATTATTCATGATGTGTTTTATTTTTGCGGCTTCAGACACACGTTTTTATTATTGCTCAAAAACTATATACGAGAGGACTAACAGAAATGATATACTTAATGGTTGTACCACAGCTACATACTGCGACCCCCTGAGTTGTTTGCTTTTAGTTTTAGAACAACTCGAAGCTTCCTTAAGTAAAATATTAACAAAAACAAAACATCAAAGCAGGCGGTAATACGAGGAGATAGTAACGAAGTCAGTCGCTTAAAAAGTATCAAATAATTTGCTGAAACAACTCTAGTGTCCAAAAAAAAATCATGATAGGAAAACAAAAACAAGACAAAACATGGAGAAGAAAGATGGATAATATAAAAGAAACGTAACACGAAATTGAAGAGAAGAAGAACCATATGAAATTTTAGCTATTTCGTTGCAATATTTTTTATATACGATATTTAAGTATAGTCGAGGGAGGGAGAAAAACAAAAAAAACAAAGAAAGAAACAAACAAACGAATGGGAAAATCAAATGAAACAATGATGAGATCAAGTTGCAAAAAATCAAGCGTTTAAAATCGATTCGTAGCAATTACAAAATCAAGAAAACAAAATCATATACAATTTATATACAAGAAAAACGTAAATATATACACCATATACATATATATATATATATTATATACAACATTGACATTTGATAAGCAACAAACGAAAACTTACTAGTTTTATAAATACCAATAAATGCCACGCCCACGCCCACAACACACACTCACACACACAGCAAAACATGAACTAACAACACACCACAGCAATTGAGAAGGAACTTATTAACGATTAATGATTACGACGATTGTGTGTAAGCCGATAATGCAGAAGGAGAGAAGGAGGAGTAGAAACCAGATCAAGAGACATGAGAAAATATTATTATTATTATTATTATTATTGTAAATCTAAGAGCAAAACCGCTGACAAGACCAGCAGAATGAAAAATCTTACAAAAAAACGAGATATTGTTATATACTAGTAATTATTAAGACCACAAACAAACAACAAACAAGAGAAGAAAGAAAGAAAACTTGACAAAAAAAAAAGCATCAAAACAAGAAAAAAAAATAAAAAATAGAATCAAATAAAATATTGAATCGAAAAAAAAGGAAACGCATTTATTTATTATCCTCTTTCAGGTTATTTAATTTTAGTCGGGAGTTTGGAAAGCAGTGAAGAGCTTTTCGGAATTAAAGTTATTGCTTTTTTACGATTTGGGAAAAATATATGAAATGAAGTAGTGAATTTTTCAAAATTTAAAAATATAGTAATTTTTTAAAAATCGACAAATACAAGATTTATTTTTAACATATCAGTTATTAATTTATTTATCCTCCAATTATCCGATATATCAAAAAGGCTGTCGATTTTTTCTAACGTATATCCGTCAATATCGATATATTTTGTATATAATATCGATTAAATTTCGATATATCCGTTGTAATTTATTTATCTTCCAATTATCCGATATATAAAACAGACTGTTGAATATTTCTAACGTTTATCGTTCAATATCGATATATTTTGTATATAATATCGATTACATTTCAATATATCCGTTGTAATTTATTTATCTTCCAATTATCCGATATATAAAACAGACTGTCGATTTTTCCTCTTATATCGTTCAATATCGATCTATTCTGTATGAAATATCGATTATATTTCGATATATCCTTTGTAGCAGCCATCCTTAAACCTGAACCTGAATCCAATTCGCATTGAACATGACCCACGGTAAAACAAAGATCCCCTTTTGAAGAACCCATAATTCTAATAAGAAAATACGCCTTAACTTTTAACCTTGTCTAGAAGAAGAAGAGGCGCAGGAGGACAATGCTCAGGTGGCGGAACTCTCCAACGATTCCGATGCTCCTCTAAAGCCGAACGTAAGTGAAAGCCTTTAGCTCCAGCTTATATAATCGTAATAACCATTTATTTTTTTTGGTATTAGAATGACGAGGACGACGATTACGATCCTGAGGACAATCGTAAGAAGAAGAAGGGCAAGAAGCGCAAGACCAGGAAGGGCGAGGAGAAGGGTCGCAAGAAGAAGAAGCGCAAGAAGAACGAGAGCGAGGAGGACAGCGACTTTGTGCAGCAGCAGCACGATGAGGAGGTTGAGTATCCCAGCACCTCGAAGCGCGGCCGCAAGCGCAAGGAGGAGAAGCAGGCAGCCAAGGAGAAGGAGTCATCGGCCTCATCCGGTAAGAGAAATTAAACCTTCCTCCCTGTGGCAAAGATTTTGAATAGTTTTCTCACCCCTTTGCTGCAGGCATGCCATCCGTGGAGGACGTGTGCTCGGCTTTCAGCGTTTGCGACGTCGACATCGAGTACAGCGAGGAGGAGCTTCAGAGCCTGACCACCTACAAGGCTTTCATGCAGCACGTGCGACCCATACTGCAGAAGGAGAACCCCAAGATCGCTGCACCCAAGCTGATGATGCTGGTGGCGGCCAAGTGGCGCGAGTTCTGCGAGAGCAATCCCCACATCCAGCAGGAGGGCAGCGCTGCTGCCGCTGCTGGCTCCGGCAACTCGGGTGGACAGGCGCGCAGTGTGGCCGGTGACGATGCAGGCGATGAGCCGCGTTCCTCGCGCTCCTCGCGCAACGAGAAACCGGACGACATCTACGAGGAGGCTGTCGAGGAGGAGGAAGAGGAGGAGGAGGAGGAGCTGAAGAAGCCACGGCGCAAGCGAAGCGGGCGGGGCAAGAAGGGACGCCGACCCTCTGGCAAGGTGCCCACGCTGAAGATCAAGCTGGGCAAGCGCAAGCGCGACAGCTCGGACGACGAGCAGGACGCCAGCGGTGCCTCTGAACGCGACTCGGATCTGGAGTTTGAGCGCATGCTCCAAAAGTCCGATGACAGTGCCGACGAGAAGGAAGCGGCGGCACCTTCGGGCGGCTCCTCGTCCAAGGCAGACAACTCGGCGGCAACTCCAGCAGCTGCCGTCCAGGATGATGGGGCTCCTGTGGTCCGCAAGAAGGCCAAGACCAAGATCGGCAACAAGTTCAAGAAGAAGAACAAGTTGAAGAAGACGAAGAACTTCCCCGAGGGCGAGGACGGCGAGCACGAGCACCAGGACTACTGCGAGGTGTGCCAGCAGGGCGGCGAGATCATCCTCTGCGACACGTGCCCGCGGGCCTACCACTTGGTCTGCCTGGAACCGGAGCTGGACGAGCCGCCAGAGGGCAAGTGGTCGTGTCCGCACTGCGAGGCCGACGGCGGCCCAGCCGAGGAGGAGGACGACGATGAGCACCAGGAGTTCTGCCGCGTGTGCAAGGACGGCGGCGAGCTGCTCTGCTGCGACTCCTGTCCCTCGGCCTACCACACTTTCTGCTTGAATCCGCCGCTGGATACCATACCCGACGGCGACTGGCGCTGTCCGCGCTGCAGTTGCCCGCCGCTCACTGGGAAGGCGGAGAAGATCATCACCTGGCGCTGGGCAGTGCGTGGCGGCGGCGACGATGGTCCCTCCACGTCCAAGGGATCGAAGAGCAGCGGCGGCAACACCCGCGTTCGCGAGTATTTCATCAAGTGGCACAACATGTCCTACTGGCATTGCGAATGGGTGCCGGAGGTGCAGCTCGATGTGCATCATCCGCTGATGATCCGCTCGTTCCAGCGCAAATACGACATGGAGGAGCCTCCGAAGTTCGAGGAGTCCCTCGACGAGGCGGACACTCGCTTCAAACGCATCCAGCGGCACAAGGACAAGGTGGGCATGAAGGCCGACGAGGATGACTCCGAGCAGCTGGAGGAACGCTTCTACAAGAACGGCGTGAAGCCCGAGTGGCTCATCGTGCAGCGGGTCATCAACCATCGGACGGCGCGTGATGGCAGCACCATGTATCTGGTGAAGTGGCGCGAGTTGCCCTACGACAAGTCCACGTGGGAGGAGGAGGGCGACGACATTCAGGGTCTGCGGCAGGCCATTGACTACTACCAGGACCTGCGGGCCGTTTGCACCTCGGAGAACACACGCTCCAGCAGCAAGAAGAGCAAGAAGGGTCGCAAGTCCAAGCTAAAGGTGGAGGACGATGACGATCGACCGGTGAAGCACTACACGCCACCTCCGGAGAAGCCCACCACCGATCTGAAGAAGAAGTACGAGGGCCAGCCGGCGTTCCTGGAGGGCACAGGCATGCAGCTGCATCCCTACCAGATCGAGGGCATCAACTGGCTGCGCTACAGCTGGGGCCAGGGCATCGATACCATCCTGGCCGACGAGATGGGTCTGGGCAAGACCATTCAGACGGTGACCTTCCTCTACTCGCTGTACAAGGAGGGCCACTGCCGCGGACCCTTCCTCGTGGCCGTGCCCCTGTCCACGCTGGTCAACTGGGAGCGCGAGTTCGAGCTCTGGGCACCCGACTTCTACTGCATCACCTACATCGGCGACAAGGACTCGCGCGCGGTCATTCGGGAGAACGAGCTGAGCTTCGAGGAGGGGGCCATCCGGGGCAGCAAGGTGTCCCGTCTGCGGACGACGCAGTACAAGTTCAACGTGCTGCTCACCAGCTACGAGCTGATCTCCATGGACGCCGCCTGTCTGGGCAGCATCGATTGGGCAGTGCTGGTGGTGGACGAGGCGCATCGGCTGAAGAGCAACCAGAGCAAGTTCTTCCGCATCCTCAACAGCTACTCCATCGCCTACAAGCTGCTGCTCACCGGAACGCCGCTGCAGAACAATCTCGAGGAGCTGTTCCATCTGCTCAACTTCCTGAGCCGCGACAAGTTCAACGATTTGAACGCCTTCCAGGGCGAGTTCGCGGACGTGTCCAAGGAGGAGCAGGTGAAGCGCCTGCACGAGATGCTCGGCCCGCACATGCTGCGGCGCCTGAAGACCGATGTGCTGAAGAACATGCCCTCCAAATCGGAGTTCATTGTGCGCGTGGAGCTGTCGGCCATGCAGAAGAAGTTCTACAAGTTCATCCTCACCAAGAACTACGAGGCACTGAACTCAAAGAGCGGCGGCGGCTCCTGTTCGCTGATCAACATCATGATGGACCTGAAGAAGTGCTGCAACCATCCGTACCTCTTCCCCTCCGCCGCCGAGGAGGCGCCCACCTCTGCCGGCGGCCTCTACGAGGTCAACTCGCTGACCAAGGCTGCCGGCAAGCTGGTGCTGCTCTCCAAGATGCTGAAGCTGCTCAAGTCGCAGAACCATCGTGTGCTCATCTTCTCGCAGATGACGAAAATGCTGGACATTCTCGAGGACTTCCTCGAGGGCGAGCAGTACAAGTATGAGCGGATCGATGGCGGCATCACGGGTACCGTGCGCCAGGAGGCGATCGATCGCTTCAACGCACCCGGAGCCCAGCAGTTCGTCTTCCTGCTGAGTACGCGCGCCGGCGGTCTGGGCATCAATCTGGCCACCGCCGACACTGTCATCATCTACGACTCGGATTGGAATCCGCACAACGATATCCAGGCCTTCTCCCGTGCCCATCGTATCGGGCAGGCCAACAAGGTGATGATCTACCGCTTCGTCACCCGAAACTCGGTGGAGGAGCGGGTGACGCAGGTGGCTAAGCGCAAGATGATGCTCACGCATCTGGTGGTTCGGCCCGGAATGGGCGGCAAGGGAGCCAACTTCACCAAACAGGAGCTGGACGATATCCTGCGCTTCGGCACCGAGGATCTGTTCAAGGAGGACGACAAGGAGGAGGCCATCCATTACGACGACAAGGCGGTGGCCGAACTGCTGGATCGCACGAACCGCGGCATCGAGGAGAAGGAGTCGTGGGCCAACGAGTATCTCTCGTCCTTCAAGGTGGCCTCGTACGCCACCAAGGAGGAGGAGGAGGAGGAGGAGACGGAGATCATCAAGCAGGACGCAGAGAACTCTGATCCCGCCTACTGGGTGAAGCTGCTGCGCCACCACTACGAGCAGCACCAGGAGGATGTGGGTCGCAGCCTGGGCAAGGGCAAGCGAGTGCGCAAGCAAGTCAACTACACGGACGGTGGCGTTGTGGCTGCGGACACCACGCGCGACGACTCCAACTGGCAGGACAACGGCAGCGAGTACAATTCGGAGTACTCGGCCGGCTCCGATGAGGATGGCGGCGACGATGACTTCGATGACCAGAACGGCGGCGGCGAAAGGAAGGCCAAGCGACGTTTGGAGCGTCGCGACGATCGCCCGCTGCCCCCGCTTCTGGCTCGCGTCGGCGGCAATATCGAGGTATTGGGCTTCAATGCCCGCCAGCGGAAGAGCTTCCTCAACGCCATCATGCGCTACGGAATGCCCCCGCAGGACGCCTTCAACTCGCAGTGGCTGGTGAGAGATTTGCGCGGCAAATCGGAGCGTAACTTCAAGGCCTATGTCTCGCTCTTCATGCGGCACCTGTGCGAGCCGGGAGCGGACAACGCCGAAACCTTTGCCGACGGCGTGCCACGTGAGGGCCTCTCGCGCCAGCACGTGCTCACCCGGATCGGAGTGATGTCGCTCATCCGCAAGAAGGTGCAGGAATTCGAGCACATCAACGGCTACTACAGCATGCCGGAGTTGATCCTGAAGCCCTGCGAGCCGGTGCGATCCGCTCTCAAGCAGCAGGATGCGGCGGCAGCTCTAGAGGCCGCCCCGCCAGCCGGCGGCGTCGTCAAGGTTGATGTGGACAAGAGCGCCACCACAAGCAACAGCGCCACTCCCGCCACCAGTGCGGCACCTAGCCCAGCGCCAGCATCAGAGAAGGGCGACGACAAGGAGAAGGAAAAGGACAAGGAGTCGTCCGAGAAGGAGAAGGAAAAGGAGAAGGCCTCGCCGGAGAAGAGCAGCAGCGAGGTGAAGCAGGAGCAAGAGGCTGAAGGCGGCGACAAGAAGCCCACGGATGTCAAGGTGGAGCAATCCGCAGAGGAAGGTTCCTCCTCCTCTGGCGACACAAAGCCAGTTGGCGAGGCAGCCGAAGTCAAGGCCGAGCTGGCCAAGACAGAGCCCAAGGAAGAGGCCAAGGACCCTGAGCTCAAGGAAGAGCTCAAGACCGAAGAGGAGGATGTCAAGGAAAAGGACAAGGAGAAAGAGAAAGAAAAGGAGAGGGAGAAGGAGAAGCTCGAGGACAAGAAGCCAACAATCGCAGCGACAACGACGACAGTGATTGACGATGACGACGACGATGTGATGATTGTGAAAGAGGACGGCGAGCTAGAGAAGCCCAGTGCCAGTTCGCCCAAGGATCACAAGGCGGCCGTGGCAGCCGCTGCCGCTGCAGCCGCAGCAACTGGAGCTGGAGCCTCCGGCGCCGCCGGCAAGGCCGGTGTGGAGGATAGCCTGGAGGTTCTAAAGCGCAAGTTCATGTTTAACATCGCCGATGGCGGCTTCACCGAGCTGCACACGCTGTGGCTCAACGAGGAGAAGGCCGCTGTGCCCGGCAGGGAGTACGAGATCTGGCATCGTCGCCACGACTACTGGCTGCTGGCCGGCATCGTTACCCATGGCTATGGCCGCTGGCAGGACATTCAGAACGATATTCGCTTTGCGATCATCAACGAACCCTTCAAGATGGACGTGGGCAAGGGCAACTTTCTGGAGATCAAGAACAAGTTCCTCGCCCGTCGCTTCAAGCTGCTGGAGCAGGCTCTGGTCATTGAGGAGCAGCTGAGGCGTGCCGCCTACCTAAATCTCGCCCAGGACCCCAGCCATCCGGCAATGTCGCTGAACGCCCGCTTCGCCGAGGTCGAGTGCCTGGCCGAGTCCCATCAGCATCTCAGCAAGGAGTCGCTGGCGGGCAACAAGCCCGCGAATGCGGTGCTGCACAAGGTGCTCAACCAGCTGGAGGAGCTGCTGTCCGACATGAAGAGCGATGTGTCCCGCCTGCCAGCCACATTGGCACGAATTCCGCCCGTTGCCCAGCGCCTGCAGATGTCCGAGCGGTCTATCCTCTCGCGATTGGCAGCCACAGCCGGCAATGCCTCGAATGCAGGTGGGTTTCTGGCTCAGTTGAGGCTTCTTTGTTAGAGGCTCCTTTAATAACAAAATAATGTTACTTATTTTCCCTTTGCAGCTCAATTAATGGCGCAATTCCCGGCTGGCTTCCAGGGCACAACATTGCCAGCATTCACTGGCGGACCGGCTGGCAATTTCGCCAATTTCCGGCCACAGTTCTCGGTGCCCGGTCAGCTATCGAATAATTCCGGCGCCTAGGCGGCAGGCGGCAACCCTCTCTCCTCAATAATAAATAATATATCTACGTTAAGCGCGCATTCGTATTCGTATTCCATGCAAATATATAACTTTACTCTCGAGCTAAGAATTTAAATTTCAACACACCTCCCACGTACATATTTATGATAATCATTTGCAATGAAATCTCGATACCCCGCGTTCTCACACACAAATAATTAAAGAGTTCTTTAATGTTCTGACACTTGGCGGAATGGCGGTAGAGGAGTTGGATGTTGGCCTGGCTTCCAGTTACGGCACTGATCGGATCTCGCGGCCAATTCACACACGACATACGACATACGACATACAAGTTTAAATAATAATTCTTATTTACTTACATTACTTACTATGTGATTACAGCATAATCTAGATACAAAATATAAATGTATTGAATTCCATTGCAAAAAGAAAAGTCTTATTTACTGGGAAAACGGAGGAAAACTTCAAAACTTGATTCCCATTTTGGTTTAAGCGATAAAAGTTGCGTTTTATTCATAGCTTTTCGTTTCGTTTCGTTTCGCTTCGAATATATATCATCATGTTCCATGTCTGTATATTAATATAAATTAGTCAAGTTCTGTGTATATATATCTGTGGGGTGTATATATATAATTTGTAAATATCAAATACATAATCCGTAGACATATCTGCAATACTTATATTTCGCTTCACACCAAAGCCAATCGAATAATCATGTAAATACGTTAAATGAGTCTGCGATGAAATTCGTGCAACGTCTTGATATATATGTATATTGCTGATCCGTGTGAATTAATATCAAAAACAACATTTCGCACCTTGCTATTTACACACACAACGAACACAACACAAAAGAAAACAATAATTACCGATTACAAATTACAAATTAAATGGAATAGCTGTGTGGCACTGCGGAAGCGCCTAATACAATTACGCACTTTTTAAATTATACAAATTATACAATTATATACAACAAAAACAAAGGGGGGAAACAAAACAAGGGCGGGGAACCAATTAAATTAAAGATAGAAAATATTTACAAGCTGCACTTGAATATTATGGTACATGTGTTGTTCTGGCAAAAAGAAGGTAGAATTAAGGCTTAAGAACTACAATAATTAAGGGACTAAATTAATAGCAGCAAATATTTCAAACTGAGCTTAAAATAGTAAATAACAAAGAGCACACACACATTGGGCGAAACAAAAGCACTCTACTTTAGGAGGAAAGTGGGGGGAATATATATCATAAGAGTTCTTCATAGCCAGGAAGATGATCATCATTATCAGTTAGGAAATCGTGCACAGCTTCTTCAGCTCGCCCTCCGTCTCGTCCACCTCCAGCTGCAGGCTGGCGGCAGCATTGGGCAGCGCTCGGCCCTCGATGTTGGGTAAATACGGTTCGTAGTCCAGTCCCTTGCGCTCGTAGAATAGCAGATAGGCGGCACTGGGATCAATGACCGGCGGCTTCTGTGATATTTCGCGGCAGGAGCTGTCGTTGTAGCAATACCACGAACCAGTTCCATTCGCTGCATAGGAAATGTAGTGGCCACCATTCAACATGCCCGAGTGAGACTGCAAGCAAAGAGGGGAGAGAAAATAGAGTGCCTGCTCTGGAAGTTAATTGTGCAGTGCAATCTGGATACTCACCACCACGGCATAGAGCCTGTACTTGGGATCGAACTCGTCCACCTCCGGCTTGAGTCGATGCTGGTGATAGTCCTCGAACTCGCCGTCCACTATGGGAGTTTTCGTGAGGCTCGTCGAGATGAGGCGTTGTCGTCGCCGCGCCGCATTGATCGTTTTGCTTTGCCGCAGAATACTACTCCCGGTGGCTGGCTTGGCTTGCGCTTCCACCTCCTCCTTGGTACCTGCCTCCATTTCGTCCAGCTCGCTGACAACTTCATTACTCGCCAGCGCCTGCGGCAGCACAACATTTCCTCCCTCGTCCGTTTTCAGTTCCAACAGCTCCTTGTGCCGCAATATCGTCTCCTGGGGCACGGAGGCCAGATAGGGCGTTGGATCAAAGTCGTCAAAGGGGAAGTGGACCACTTTCTGCGACTTGACCCACTTGCCGTTGACGCAGTTGAAACGCTTCAAGTGAACAATCTAAGCGAAGGAAATTTTTGTTAATTTGAGTGAGAGTTCAGGAAGATTCCCGAGACTCACCAAGATCGGAGGCAATTTCCAAATCTGCAGCTTCTTTGTGGCCGGCTTCTTGCCCTTGCAGTGGCTGCAGTGATACCACTGCTCCAGCTGCTCCTCCGAGGTGAAGGCGCGCAGGCAGTGATTCAGGTCCACGGGCTCCACCTGTTCCCGCCGACTTATGGCAATGGTCTCGTGATCCACCCACAGCTGAAAGCGAGAGGGTCAGAGGGTGCTTTCAAATTCGTACAAAATCAAAATTTGCTGTCGTCCTTACCCGCTCCAAGGTGCTTTGATAGCGTAAATGCAGGGCGGTCGGATCCCAATCGATGGCAATGGTAAAGTCTTCGAAATATTTGGTTGTCGGCGTGTACGACAACGAGGCGGTGTACTCCGGCGTCGTACGCTTCGCCTCCAGATTTGGTAACGATGGGAATTTAGTGTTCATTTTCGGCGTCGTTGAATTACCTAAGAAAAGTAAATTTTAGGGTAAAGTAAAGGGAATACAATTCTCTACGTTCTCCACTCACTGGACACGGCATTGCTGATGGGCGGCAGGGCTCCCTGGAGCACGTAGTCATTGTTGCAGCGAATCTCACAGCCGCGACAGAAACTCGACCACGGGCAGATGGCGCAGGTAAGACCGTCCGCCTTGACCGCACGCAGCGTGAAGGGAAAGTCGTAGCCCAAGCTGTCATCGCTGCAAGCAGGAAATTGATTCTACATGATGATGATTCCACCTTCCCAAACGCCTTGCTCTGACTTACCAATCGGCGGCATGATTCGCCTGCTCGTTGGTAGCGGGCAGCGGACTGAGCAACCGGCTCACCTGCAGCCACACGGCGCAGTACAGATCCTTGTGGGTGCCGCCCTCGTTGTTGGGAATGAGCAGCGGCACACCGAACAGGCTGGGCCTCGTCTTGTGGTAGGACAGGAAGTAGCTGTCGTGCCGCGTGATCTTGCGGTGCACGGCCACCAGATACTTGCCCGGCTTGTGGGGCTGGGAGGAGCGACGCGACGAGTAGACACCGCTGCTGGTCTCCGGCTGCGAGGTGGTTATCTGATCCGGCTGGTCCCCCTCCTCTTCGTTGCCCTCCTCCGCCTGCTCGTCCACGTCCGCATCGAGGCTAGCGCCCAGCGTGTGCGCCGTCGTGCTTATGCCACTAGAATCGTTGGGTGACGTCCGATAGGAGCCGTCATCGCTGCCACTGCCGTGGCGGCTGCTCACCGGCGCCAGATCGACGGCCATCGGAATGGGCTCCGTCAGCGAGCTCTCCATGGAGTTCTCGCCGGAGTGATTCGTGTAGGAGATGGAGCTGGTGTTGCTCTCCGTGTGCAGCAGCTTGGCGGCGGACACGCGCTTCTGCTGGGCGGCGGCGTCGCCGTGCATGAAATTGTTCTCCGGACTGGAGCTTAGGATGAGCGACTCCTGCACCGAGAGTTGGCATTAGTTTGGATTAGGTTAAGTTCGGGGTTAGTTTGGCAGTTGTGGGTGGGGTGTATATGGAGGGGTGTGTGTGTGGTGTGTATGGATGAGTGTATTAAAGCTTTTGGGGTAAGAACTAAATTAACAAAGGGTCATGTCATCAATCAACTTGTAAATGTACAAATCTACCATTCAGGGATGCCAAGGAAAGCACTGTAGAAATCACTGTGGTTTCCAAAATACATAAATTTTCCTTGATTTTATTACAAATTCCCAGCAAGTTCTTTGGCAGCCCTGCACATCTATGAGATACGATATCTAATAGATATTATCTATGGAATAAAGGCTTTACTTCAAAGTTCTACATTTAATTTGTACAAATTGTTTATTACAGGTGTTTAGAATTTAATTGTGGTTTTATTTTTAGGTTAATTTGTGAAGTGACGGTGGAAATTGGGACACGAATGTCTGTAGAACTGTAGAAAAATCGATTCAAAAGGTGCCTAACTCTTTAGGCACTAAAATGTTACAAATATAACTTGGAAAATGTGGCCTTTTAAGCCTTCAGTTTTCTTAATTTTAACCAAATTTTTAAGCTCCAGCGATGGATATGACAACATTAAGTAAAGAATTTACATTTTTCAATGAAATCTTAACTTTTTTAAATATTTTTTTATTCAAGAACCTCATGACAATTATTTATCCTTCTTTTTAAGCCTTAAGTTTTTTTAATTTTAAGCTCCACCGATGGAGACGACTAAAATTAAATGAGGAATTTAAATTTTTCAATGAAATTTGTTAAAATTGTTAAATATTTAATTCAAGAACCTCATGAAAATCATTGATCATTTCTCTAATCCCGCAATTTAACAATTCTGCACAATAAAATAAGTAATAAAAGTTGATTTACCCCGAAAATATAAAGCTTTAAACAAATTGTTTACATGAGATTTTCTATAAATAAACCGATAGCAACCGATATACAATTACGATTACAACAATTTCCCAATAGCAATTTTTCTAAAGCAATCCAACAATTCTAGCTACCAAAGAAAAATATACTCTCGCTCTCATTAAGGGTAAGGGGGGACTGCAAGGGGGCTATAAGAACTATGACTAGAAGCTACACAAGGTGTAAATTATAATTCACAAGCTTCCACAGAGCTCGGTAACCAAAAGATAACAACAAAGGAAAGCGAGAATAGGTGATTGAAATGTTTTGGTTGGTTGTTTTAAATCAGTTTGATTTTGTTTTAAGCAACATAATTTACAATTTACAATAGATTTAGAGAGAGAGAAGAATGCCAGCAACAAATTAGAATTGATTAGTAGGATATTAAAGAGATATTAAAGATTATAAATAATTATGTTCAACTTGGTAATTGAGGTGTGCGAGAATACGAAAGGTACGAACGAAGAATATACAGAGTATGCTAGTAGTTTTTGTTTATATTTTTGTTTTTTGTAGTTGTAGTTGTAGTTAAGAGGGAAGCCCACAAACCACGCAGCAGCAGACGAGACGGCAACTGTTCATTTAACATATTTGTATTTAATATATTTAGATTGGCCGCTGGGCGCTGGGCGCTGGACTCGCTTTCATTAACAACTCTCTTAGAGATCGAAATGCGGTTGAGTTGAGGTTGAAGTTGAAGAGATGAGCGAGAAAAGGTAAGACAGCGCTCAAGACTTGGCTGTGTTATCGAATGCTCTATCCTAGGCAAGGTAAGAAGTTCTGAAGTTCTCAAGTTCTGAAGTTCTCAAGTTCTGAAGTTCTGAAGTTCTCAAGTTCTGAATTTTTAAGAAACGATTTTGGCCGCCCCAAAAGAAGTGGGACGTTAATCTAGATGATATTAAATACGTGTATGTTAATATAGTTTAGAAGCCATACCTTGAAGCAGAATAGGCTGTGGGGCATGCACTCTCTCTTTCCAAAGCACCGGCTTACCTTTCCGGCGGCGGCCTCATCTGGCAGCAGCTCGTGCACTTGGTTGTCGCCGCAACCGTTGCCGCTGAAATTATTATTGGTATTGCTATTGCTAATGCTAATTCCGCTGTGGTGTTCCGCCTCAACCGCTTCCAGTCCCATGGCATGGCCATTGCAGAGGACGCGGGATGAGGCACGGTGGCTGTTGTTGGAGGTCGGCAGAGTGCTCAGCGAGGACAGCGAGTTGTCCTGGGCTGTAGTCATGAGAGCTGTGTGTAAACATTATTAATTATTCATTTATTTATTTCCAGCTTCAGTTTCCTTACTCACCCGAACTACGCTGAATGTCCTTGAGTCCCTGCTCAATGTGCATGCTGAGCACCGAGTTGGAGCGCGTTCGGACGCTCTGCTCGGGCAGCTGGTAGACATACAGCTCCTTGGCTGTGTGCATCCTCAGCTTCTCCTCGTCGGCCAGCACCTGGCGTATCTGCGAGTTCCACAGCTCGCAGACCAGCATGAGGTTTGGCTGCAGCGAGCAGAGTTTGGCCAGTTTGTGCTTCATATGCGAGTACTTGCACTCCGAGTTCAGGCGGAAGCCGTACTTGATGGGCACGCTGCCATCCAGCAGGATAACTGATGAAAGAGGTTTATAATAATTATAATTCATAAACCATTAAATGCAGCGTGGACACTCACCCAAGACCTCCAGATACACGTAGTTCTCCACGGGCAGCGGCAGACTGAGCAGGCTGAAGGGATCGAAGCGCACCGACTCGTGGCCACAGCTCAGGCAGCTGACCTTGGACTTGAGCTGGCCGTAGAACAAATCAATAATAATTGACTGATTGCGCGCGTGGTGCTGGGACCAGGCCTCGGCGGCCACCAGCTTGTCCGGCCGCCCATTCGAGTCCTTCAGCTCGCTGTACGGCTTCTCCATCACGCGGTTAAGGTCCTCGTGGAGGGCATCCAGCAGCCACTCGAGCAGCTCCTGGGAATCGTGCTGACCGCCGCCGGCGAACTGCGGCGCGTGCTTGTTGACGCAGAAGCGCAGCTTAAGCGGCGCCACCGAACGCGTCGTTGCCGTCCACACCTCCTTGAGCAGCTCGGCGTAGCGCATGGCAAGCTGTCCGCGGGTGCCCAGCTTGTTGGCCGCATTCAGCTCGAAGCGATGCATCTCTCGCTGGAAGTACTGCGCCAGCGGCTGCGTGTTGAACAGCACCTGGAGGGCTGCATTCATGAAGCAGGTGTTGCCCAGGTTGTGCAGCCCCGTGGCTCCCGGCGCATGCACCGACATGATGGAGCTGCGCGTCATCCGACGCCGATCCCCCGGTGTTCCGCCTGTCCCCTGGCCGCTTTGGCCGCTGGCCAACGAGCCGAGTTCCTCGGGCCAGGTCAGGTCCTTGTTGCGGATCTCCAGCAGCAGCTGGTCATTGTCCCGGATGAGGAGTTCCTTCAGGCACATGGCATCCTCCTCCAGCAGCAATATGGCACCGTTGTCCAGCTGGGGCACGTGCCACAGCCGTATATCCTCCGCCTTGAGGCGCAGCTGCTCGCACAGGAACTCGCCCACCTGGCGTACGGTGGCCAAGCGGCTGAAGGCCGCCGTGTAGGCCAGATATCGCTTCGGGGGCTGCAGCACGCTGCTGGCTGCGATGGCTGCATAGCCACCGCCGGATGCCAGGACTCCGTAGCCGCCGCTTACTGTGGAGCCCCAGCTGCCGAGATGGGCGCCCGATCCACCACCTCCTCCTCCGGCGCCCATCTGCGAGGGCTGCGCCTGGTGCAGCAGAATGCGGAGATTCAGCGGGTACAGCTCCAGTTCCACCTCCGAGTTGGGCGGCTGGATGACCTGGCGCGGCAATGGCAGGTTGTCGCCGTACCACCGATTCAGCGCCTTCCACAGCGACTTGGGCACCAGCTCGAAGTCGTGGCTCTGCACCAGCGGCGTGTCCCGTTTGAGGTGACCGCCCTCGCCGGTAAGGGTGCGCACATTCCTGTACGGATTGGCCGTGATCAGGTTGCTGTTGTCGATCGGCCCGGGACGCACGGGTCCGCAGTGGCGACCCGCCGATATCCCGCTGCTGGCGGAGCCGGTGCCGGCTGAGCCCGTGCCGGAGCCCAGCGAGTAGCTGTCGTGCTGCTGCTCCAGGCTGTGCGTGTTGAAGCTCTCATCGCAGACGAGCGCCTCGTCGACGGCCGTCCGCTGACTGGCGGCGGTACGCTTGCAGTAGTCGCAAGTGTGCGCCGTGTGCTGGGTGTACTGCGTCCAGGCGAGCCACCAGTCACGTGTGATTAAGTACCAGAACTGGCCGACGCGGTAAGGTCGGCGTTCCTCGCGTCGCAGCCACCCGCGGACAATGTCATTCTCCATGTGCTTGCACTGCGGCCACAGGCCAAAGACGATGTGGCACAGCTCGAAGATGAGGTCCAGCAGGGGCTGCATGAGCCGGAGATCGCACTGAACGTTCCACAGCATAAAGTCCTCGGCGGTGAGGGAGACGTTGTCGCGGGTCAGCTTGCTGGGCTCACCGTCCGGACTGCGGCGCTGTCCGAACTCCAGCAGATCGCTGATCACATGCTGCTTGGTCAGCTCCTTGTACTGCTGCGCGTCGCGGTTCTCCTTGGCCACCAGCAGCAGTACATTGATCATCTGTAGCGTCTCCTCGTGGCTGAGCACTCCATCCCGATCCACGTCGAAGATCTTGAAGCAAACTGCAGACGGGAGGAGGAGGAGGAAATTGGAGGGGGAAATGTTTAGAGTGGCAGTTCTTTGTACTTACAGCGCGTCCTCTCCACACCTGGCCCACGGCAGGCGGCACTGACGCCGCAGCACAGCTCCTTAAAGTCGATGTGCCCGTCACGGTTCTCATCGAAGGCATTGAACAGTCCCGCCAGCGCGTTCTTTGGTATCGGTGGACTAATCAGGGGGCCAAGGAACTGCAGGTCAATTTGTCCATTCTGCGAGGTGTTCTTCAGGCGCCAAAACTCCTTCTCCAGATCGCCAATGTCTTTCTCCTCCAGATGCGTCACTCCGGCGAGACTCTGGTAGAACGTGGGCGTCTCCAGCTCCGAGGTGAGACTCACACAGTTGTCGGCCAGAAGCCAGTTGGAGAGAACTGTGGCGTTGCGGTGCTTGATTATCCACTCCTGAAACTGCTCGAAATTGACTCGTTCGCCCTGGGCGAACAGGGAGACGCTCTCGAAGGGAGCCAGGTTCACATTGCGCACGTATTCCGACCTTATAATGTAGGTTCCTGCATCGTTGCAGTAGAGGTTCCACAGGAATCTTACAAATTTTAAATCATTTATTGAAAGATTTATAAAAGAATCTTCGTTCCGCGACACTCACTTGGTCTTCTCCTCCTGGGTGCCGCGCGTGATAAGCACCAGGCCGCAGAGCAGATCCTTGAAGGAAATACCCCGCTGGGTACCACCGCAGGCGGCGTACAGCATGTCCGTGATCTTCGGCGGCACCCCCTCGCAGAGCACATCCTGTTGAAAGGCGTTCCGGCTGAGGAAGAGCCGCCCCACGCCTGCCGACTTCTTGAAGGCATCTCTCAGGCGCCGCAGCTCCGCATCGCTCACTGCAAGAGGAAGGCACAAGGGGAATTGATCGATGAGTAAGGCATTGGGCAGGGCAAATCCCACTCACGTTGAGCATGGGATGCCCCGCAATTAATGAGATTTACGCGCTCGTTTTGACGCCAACCCCAGGCGACGTGTGACGTCTTTGCCAGACGAGAATTAATATATTTAAGAATTAATATATTTAAATAAACAATATATGTATGTATAATATTTATAATCGCTGTTGCAATCTCCTACAAACATAATGTTTCGGTCATCATTTACCTATTGATTCCATTTTAGGGATTCAGTGTCGCCTTGTTAGCTAATTACCTCTTATCTGACATTGATTGTTGTTCTTTTTCGGCCTCAGAGTGATTGTGAATCACTTCTCTGAGGAATCACAAGTGCACCGGCACACACGACCAGCGATAATTAAAATTCGTAACGAATTTTTCGGTTATAAAACCGAGTCTGAGAAGGTAGAGAAGAGTTGAAATCCGAGTTTTTATGATCTAAAAAGAGTGTGGTTTTTATTTTGTTTTCAGTTTGCGCAGGGATTTTACTAGCCAGACATTAAGTAAAGTTATTTTGAATCCTTAATGGGAATAATAATAATTATTAATATAATAAAAAAATAACAATAATTATCATCATTTGTATTAAACAAATTGTTTTCAAGTACAACTAAAGCTTAAAAAACCCAATTTGTATACCTCAGGTGGGATTTATTTAAATTAAAGTTGGTTTTTCCCTTAACATAATCTAAAGATGACTTTATTCCTTTAAATTAAGGCTTAATCAGTCTTTGTTTAGAATTTGTAAGTTATACACAATTAAATTTCACTACAAAAGTATAAAATTTTGTATGTTATAGGTCCACTAACTATTATTTTTAATAATTAAGCTCCTAAATATTGTCACATTATTCTTAAATGCTGATTTTAAATGTACCTATATTTATTTTTAAGAATGTCAGTTATAAAAAGCTAAAATAACGGCCATTAAATGGTCAATCAATTCACTTGTATTTCAGAGATAAAGAACATTGGCAAACTGATATCCCGTAAACTTCAAGTGAAACGTGAAAATAAATTGAGAGAAACATGCGACGTCACGGAAATGGATTTGTTGTTGTGGAAAATCAACTGCCATTGCCACTGCAAGACTGCAGCTCCGGCATTCGATTCGATTTGTGTCTCTTCTTGCATGCAAAGCATTTATGGTTCCCCTCTCTCGCTTCTCTCATTGCTCCATTGGGAACCGGTCGTTCCGCGTGTGGCTAATAAGAAACACACGCACCTGGTCGCACGCCCCACTTCTGGGGGAGCGAAGAAGAAGGCGGTGCGAACGGACGGACGGACAGGTGCTGGTTGCTGGGCTGTGGGTGGGGGTGGGGAGACCAGGGGAGCGGGCGCACATACCTTATCAGCACAAGGTTCGTTTTCTTAACTCTCACTGCCTGCCCGGCCGCTAACAATAACAACGACAGTAGCCAGATGAATGCCAGAGCCACAACGTGAAGGTAAGTTGAGTTAAAGTAAGTCAGAAATACTGCTAGCCAAGTGCGAGAGACGTCATAGAGATTAAGATGAGATTGGGATGGGGTGTGGAGGGGAGTGGAGAGCTGGGGGGAGGTTCTGCCAAGGTGGTGGCTAGTTCCCGTTGGCGAAAATAATCTTAACTCCTAGGTTGATTTCCAATTGATATGGTGTAGGTGTATTTCCATTTAGCAGCTCTTTAGATACAGTAGAGAGTCTCGTTATTTAAATTCATCAGATGTTTTATTATGTGATAGCAAAACGAAATGTTTCTGGTTTCTTTCAAGAGTATTGAATTTGCTTAAAATAATAAGCTGAATATTTTGCCATGGTTTACAGCTTGTTGCTGAATTCTTACTTGGGAATTTTAGTTTCAAATGCCTGCTTAACCCTCAAACTACTTCCCAAGCTTATTAATGAATGAAATGAAATTAAAGGGTTAATGCCAGTAAACTGGAATGATTTTTTTGGACTGATATTTGAATATACTACATTTTAATGTATATTAAGATGTTCTTTTAAATTTTTATAAATTATAAAACTGTAAATTGTTACCCTATAAAACCGTCTTTTAATTTTAAATATTATATAACTTATTTCAGGTACAATTTAAAAAATATACTCGTAAAGCTTTATTTACAGAAGTTTGACTGTAAATGGCTAATCGCCAAAAATGTTTCCTCAGCTCAGCTTATCTGGAAAATGCACTTGAAAGTGATTTATTATTGAAATACAGCACAATTTCCAACACCTTTGTATACATGCATACATATGTACATATATGTACATCTATAAGACATATACATATGCCTAAAGTAAAGTTAAAAGTAAAGTGCAGCGGGGGAATGACATGCAGAACTTTGGAAATTAACCGCGTCCGCATAATGCAGCTACAGCAACCCTAAGCTTGCTTCTGTGCGTCGCTGCTCTGCTTTGTTGTCTCCCAGCCACCCCACACACCCACCCCCCGACGTTGAGCTTTTCTATTGTGACGTCACTGGCGGCGGGCGACGCAAATACCAATGCATACACGCGCGCAAGCTGTGCATGTATTTGTAGTGTTAACACGGAATTGGAATATGGCAAATTGAAAGCAAAAAGCAGAACTGCAGAAGAATCCAAAGGGAACACCTCCACCACCGAGTGTCCACTGTGAGCGGTCAGAAATTGTGGGAGCACAACAACAATGGGAATCGATAAAGCGCAATCACACCTGTATGTATGTTGGTGTTGTTCTGTTTTCTAGAAGCGACGGACGTTGATTAGCTGTGTGACCCATTTTCACTTTCCCAGGGAATTCGGTCCAGCCGGAGGGCAGCAAACTCACCGCGCTTCACCGAATCCTCGTAGCTGATGCTGTTGGAGTGCTTGGACTCCTTGGTGCCCATCGTTTGTGCCCAGAATTCTTGTTTGCGGGGGTGCAACGGCGACGGATTCTCGGATTCTGCTCCTCCAGCGTCTGGCGACGTCTCTTTTCACATTTGTTTACGTTCACTTAACCGACGCGGGCAGAACGACGAGCAGATTAGTCTGATTAGGATCAGTTACGGAAGCAGGAACAGGAGCACAATTGACCAATTTACTGCAAATTATCCCCACTTATTATCAAAACAAAACAACATAGAAACAACGATGTTACTATCGATAATCGACTTTTCTACAACAGCCGATTCATCGATGTTTACTCTCAAAATCGATGATTTCATCGGTATTGCAAGTGAACAAAAATATTTATTTTCAATGTATTCCATTATTAATATTATAAATAGAATTTGTAATAAAGCAGCTACATTTTTGAGGTGCAGGGAAGTACATACAAAATTATCGGCACAATTTCGTTGATTATTGGAATATTGAATATCGACACGCAGCGCCTCCTGGCGGTAATTAATTAATACATTTATTTATTTAAATTTGTTATTTTATTTAAGTTTTTTTTTTATTTGGAAAAGATTGTGAACAACTTTTATAACAAATTAAGAATCAAGTCAATTGACATTTTCTAACAACGTACAACTCAAATTTAATTCGTTACATTCCGAAATAGAGATCCGAGCACCATTTGCCACAAGCATGGAAATAGGTATAACTTTGGCATAAATCAAGTAAAATAGTTTTTACGTGTAGAATTGAAGTACAGACGTGTAGAAATTAAATATTGCACTATCGCGATAGTTGAAAATCAACCAGAGCCACACAACCGATAATATTAATAGGGCAATCGATGTTTTGACAGCTCTACAGCCCAGCTGCTAGTTTTTTTATTCGGGCGTAATTAGAAAGCAGTAATTAAACTTAATTTGCACGTCCTAACCACAACAACACCGCAGCACACCCGCACTCCGTGACGCGAGCGCCCTTGCAGATTCTCACCGGACAGGCCACGCGAGCGAAAGAGCAAAAGTCGGGGCAGAGAAGCGTTTTGAAACTACGTCGCCATTTTTGACACGGCTCCGAAACGACGTCGAAACACAAACACAAACACACCCAGAAGTGCTGAACTGAGAGAGAGAAAATCATCGGAACTGTGGTTACGTCTAGGAATATTCGACGGCACAGCACGCATATGGGATATACATTTATTATTAGCGTAATTATTAGTGCACAATAGTACGGAACGGAGCGGAGCGCAGCGGAAGCCACTGATTAGCCAGGAACACGAAGGAGGCGACGACGTGTCCACACATCATTAGCGTAACCCTTGTCATCGCGGGATTTTGTGACGAACAACTGTGATCTCTCTCCCATTAAACCGTCGACATGGCCAAGACATACGACTATCTGTTCAAGCTCCTGCTGATCGGCGACTCCGGCGTGGGCAAGACCTGCATCCTGTTCCGCTTCTCGGAGGACGCCTTCAACACGACGTTTATATCCACAATAGGTAATTGGCAACATCTTCCCCCTACCACCACCACCCAGCGGCGACTTGCTGATTTTTAATTAATTATGCCGCCGCCGTTCGCATGAACTCACATCACACCAACATTTTTCTCTCAACTTGGGCTCAGCTCAGCTCAGGCGGGCGTGTGACTCATGGTGTGCCAGCCAAACAACGTTCTTTTCTTTCCGTTGCTGCTGTGTCCAAGCATTCGTCATTATGATTGTGTACCGCGCCAAGGATTCCATTCCTCTTCCAAAGGGAGGGAGGGGCTTCCCTTTTCTCGCTTTGTTGTAAACAGAGAGAGAGCAATCTTTATAATACCCAAGGCAAGGGAATCTACACACCCGCATATAGGAACAATAACAAAAATAAGAGCTACCAGGCGACCGGTGCCATTGTACTGGAAGAAGCGGAGCTCTTATCACCAAAGAGGTCCGATTGATAAACCCCATGAGTGCAGCAATGGGGTTTCATGCTATAAATTCGTTAAAGATTCGTGAGAGATGGATTATCCACACCCAAGTAGAGGGTATTCCGTGCATTTTGCACCAAACTCAAAGTATATTTGCTCGATAAAGCGGCTTGAGAACGTTCAGATGGCATGTACTTCTGTCTGTACCTTGCACTTGCCATAGTTTTCGTTTATTTTCGTATTTGGCACACGTTTCCCTTGCACCAATTCCGATTTTGGGCTATTTACTTGAACGGCCAGACATTGTTTGAATCAATTGCGTGGTTCGCTCTTTGCGCTTCCCCCACGACGTCATTGGTTGTTCGAGCAAACAAGAAACAGGTTCGGCGGCCGCCGCTCGCCAAAATGATTTGAATTTGAATTAATGATGTATCTCCGTGTTCTCTTCTCTTTTTTCTTTCGGTAACAGGTATCGATTTTAAAATTAGAACAATTGAATTAGATAACAAGAAAATAAAGCTGCAAATATGGTGAGTGATAACGAAATATCATCGGTTATATTCTTCAATTTCTAATTATTGCCTTGCTGCGGCTCTCTTCCAGGGACACTGCCGGCCAGGAGCGTTTTCGCACAATCACAACGGCCTATTACAGAGGCGCCATGGGCATCATGCTGGTATATGACATAACCCAGGAGAAGTCCTTTGAGAACATTAAAAACTGGATCAGGAATATTGAAGAGAACGCCTCCGCCGATGTCGAGAAAATGCTGCTGGGCAACAAGTGCGAATTGCACGATAAGCGACAGGTGAGAGGGAATAAGCCAAGCGAACTGGCTAAAAGAGTCACGGAGAGGGTTCAGTATCAAATTTTGATGAGTGTACGAACATTGAAAAGGCAGTTAGTCAGGTCTAAACAATAATACAGAGCTTACCTTCCTTAATGAGGAAGAATAAAGTAACAAAAGGGAATTGCTTCCTTTATATAATTTACAAGTTAACAGATTCAAAGTTGTAAATATCAAAATTCACTGATTTCCATTCGAAATGTTCAACTCTTTCAGGTTTCTAAGGAGCGCGGCGAACAGTTGGCTATCGAGTACGGCATCAAGTTCATGGAGACCTCCGCGAAAGCCAGCATCAACGTGGAAGAAGCCTTCCTCACCCTCGCCAGCGATATCAAAGCGAAAACGGAAAAGCGCATGGTGAGTAGTGTCCCAGACAAAGAGAGAGCGTTCTTTTCTTAGTTGAGCATCCGAATGCTAACCCCTGTCTGTCCCCCCATCCATTTTTAGGAGGCGAACAACCCGCCCAAGGGAGGCCATCAGCTGAAACCGATGGACAGTCGGACGAAGGACAGTTGGTTGTCCAGGTGCAGTATGCTTTGACGTGGCAACAACGTGCGCTCGGCACTGATGCGGCATGGTGGTAACAATTACGATAGTGTATGTGGTAGTAGTTTTCTTAACTCCTGTTAGGTTTGAGTGTGCAACAACAGCCTAGAGAAACCAGCATCAGCAGCAGCCAGCTCTAACCCCCTACCTTAATCCTACCTACAACCTACAACAAGAACACACGCCCGAAAATGGAATAGAACACGAATTGCATTATGAAACAGTTATTAAATAAAGTATATGACGACGACCGTGTACGAAATATATAGTATAGAGTATATATAGTATATATACGAGTATATAACTCGAGTTGAAAGAGCGGATCCAGCAGCCAATCCAATCCAAATCCAACCCGCCCGCCCGCGTCCTCCTCTTCTCGCAAAGAGGTTTTAGTATTTACGGAATTACGATGATGATTTTCTCTAGCAGCCATGGTTGTTTTCTCGATTTGTAAATTATTAATTGTAAAACAAACAAAAAAATATATATGTATGTACTGAGTATGCATATTATTAGTGCTCGTCTGTCCCCTGTCCTTGTTTTTTGCTCAGCAGTGTGCCCTTTGCCATTATGTTATCCCTAAGGATACACGAATACGGAGGATATGTCCAGCAGACGCACAATTACCCAGATTGTAGTCCCCTCCCCCAATTCCGCCCTCTCTCTCTCATCTCAGTCTCTGTTTAATCTTCACACACATTTCATTTGGTTAGTTTGTATTTTATTTATTTTCGTTTATTTTTGCCACACACACACACACACAACCGCAACTTCTGATAAATAACAAACAAATACAAAAATAAATAAACAATAATCCCATGGAGAGTTGCAGAAGAGTTCAACACGAACGACATCGAGCTAATCGATCAGCAATAAAAACATGAAAGAACATGCATACATACACATAGCACAGTAAAACGTAAATAATGTGAAATTAAACGATAACTAAATGCATATTTGATATTAATTAATTACTTGTAATATTAATGATTAAACGTATACAATTTTATAAAAATAAATCTTGTGCAAAACCAAAGGGAAACCGCAAAGTTTTTACTGAAAGTTTTAGGATGGCACAGCTGCGGCTACAATTTATTTATTTATTTAACAGTTTTCATTTGCTATTACTGGTTTGGGATTTATTTAAGGGGGTCTTCTACCTTCGCGCTCAAATTTGGGGCCTATTTTTCAAAAATGGATTGCAAAAAAACTACACATGATATCCGAACAAAATTTTTTTTTATTTGATTAACAAAAGCTTGAACTTGAAAAAAAAAACCATATGAATTTATCATAACGTTTGCCATTGGCGCGTCGTCGAATTAGCCTCTGCCGGCGCGAAAGAGTCAAACGGTTGGCAAGAAATCTCAGCTTCAGAACATGCAAAAAACAAAACATATTTTTTAACTTAATTTTAAGAACGTCGATTAGGTCAGGACACAAGCTTTTTTTAATATTTGAAAATTTCACAAAATGGCAGCGATTTGAACAAAAAATTTAATTTTTGACCATGTTTTTCAACCTAAAAATGACTGTAAAAAATTGAAAAAAATTTTTTTCGAAAAAAGCTTGTGTCCTGACCTAGCGAGATGTTTTGTGAATAAGTAACGCTTTACAGATCTAGGATATCTTCTATGGTTTCGTCAAAATCGTGCCAAAACTTTTGAAAAACACTACTTTCGGGAAAACGCGTTTAAAGATAAATGTTACAATACTATAGGCAAGGTGGGGCCGGGTTTGAAGCTCGATATCTCGTAAACGAGCATGAATTCGATCAAATCCTTCACAGGGCATGTTCTTAGTTATGTCTACTTTAGAAATATGCAAAAAAAAAAATATCGATTTTTTAAAACCGCGAAGGTAGAAGACCCCCTTAAGCTATTCTTTAGTTTTAATTTTGATTAATTAGAGGTTAAATATATATGCAACGCCTCTTTTTTATATATCAAGAAGGAAATCCTCTTCTAAGGTCATTGAATATAATATTTTCAAGCATTTTGAAGTCTAGGACGGATTAGCATATCCACCGTTTTGATGTTATGGCTTTTGGCCCACATAATGCTCTGCTCTCCACGGCTTTTACCCTCTGGATAGTATTTCCCATTAAGATTTCTGTGAAGCGAAAGATTTTAATGATGCATTTTAAACCCTCTTCAGAACATTTACTTACGTGTCACCACAGAAACTGTACCACCAGGCCCCGTGGCAATCCTCGGCGCAATTCCGATTGATGATCTGATCCTTGTCACTGTCGAGAGTGGTGAACCTTCGCTTGAGATTCCACAGCAATGCGTTTGGCCCACTTCCGCTGAATCGACCAATGCTCAGCAGAGCAAAGTCCTCCTGCTCCCCACCCACTAGGAAGTTGTCATAGCGAGCCAGCTCGGTGGATCCATTGAAGAACTGAAGGCGCACAAACAGTTCGTGCTGCTGGGTTTTAGTTAGCTGGTGGAGCTTGTCCAGGCCAATGAAGAACTCCCCATTCAAATGTCCGAAGCCCAATCTGTAATCGCTTAGGTTTCTGTAGAAATCTACCGAACCGTCGAGGCGCCTCTGAATGACTGTCCAACCGGGACCGATAACATCGGCGTCACACAGAACTGGGAATGGATCCTGGATTCCGGGAATCTGAATAGTTTGAATGGCCGTTCTCTGACCGACAAGCAAACATCCCGAAGGCTGGGCTCCGCTCTGTTGGAACCACTTCAGGCACTCTGCACTGAGAAGTGTGTGCGTCTCTAGCTTTTCCCTGAGGTCCCTTATCGTTGCGGCATCTTCCAGGGCTTGTCCCTGGAGGGCATCAATTTCCCGCTTCAGCTTCTCAACATCTGCCTCTTTATTGGCGATTCTCTCGTTATAACTTTTCCATGTGTCGCTAAAGTCAAGTTGCGTCTTGAGAAGTTTATCGGCCTCCAAGTTTTTCAATTCTATAGAACCAATTATGTTTTTCCATTCGACCATTTGATTTTTAATCTCGTTGAGGGAGGCTCGATCCGCTCTGGCCTCTACGATGATGGCATTTAATGTATCTATTGACGACTGGAGAGATTTGATTTGTTCCTTAGAGTCGAAGCCCTCGGTTTCGCTGGCAACTTCATTGTTAATTTGTGCAACTATCTGTGGTATCAAGAAGCTTAATAAATATTCTTAGTTTTACATTAGAAGCCACTTACAAGATCATCGTTCTGTAAACTTTGAGAGGAAGTTGCTTTGACAGATACAACCAAAAAGATTGAGATGATAATTTGCTTCCAATTCGCGAGGAAATACATTTTTTAAGAACAAAACCTTATGGAAGCAAATCAAAATTCAAACTGAAATCAAAATTCAAAGTATAAGAAATCGCGGCTTTGGTAAGCGATAAGTTATCAGTTCCATAAATAAAACAAGAACAAAATCAGCTCACTTCGGGAAGCCGAATAATGAGTATACCCTGGCAGATCTCGATTGAATGAAAATAAACATTAAAATAAACTTCAATGCATTGCAAACTTCTAACTAAATTAAATTGTAATATCCAATAAGCCTTATACCGATATTTATTGATATTTTAATTGTTTAATAATATATTGTTCGACAAAGCAAAGAAACGAAAAGTAATGAGAATCTTATGCCCTCAAGAAGACTTGAAATATTCGATATTATAATAGACCTTATAGAATTTCTCGCTCAGCTCGAAAACCTAATTAAGGGATTTTTAATATGGAAAAAAAATGAATTTTATATTCATTAATAAACAATGCATTTATGTTTCAAAGCACGACTTTGTAGGTCTTTCCTTTTTCCCACAAAAAATTCTCCAAGTTTGCTCTTATTTCGGCCAAATCTAAAAGAACCTCCCCTTAATTCAGAAACCCTCTCTTACTCAACAGTGATAATTAAAGTCACCTCTCAGGTAATTTAATATGTATATATTTTAATGTATTTAAAAAACAGTCCACTGGACGATTGGATTTTGCTTAAGATAAACAGAGAATGGGGAAAACTTAGGTGTAGAAGAAGATACAAATAGATTGTACGATACGAACGTTTCAATAGCACGGAGCACAACATACAGACAAGCACACACAACACAGGGGGGCAGGGGCGGGTTTTTTGGAAAAAAAACTTTGTAAGATATATGTGTTTTTTACTAAAAAAGAGAGGGAGGAAAGGGGAAAAAAAAAATCAATGATCTCTTCCCCTTCTTCTTCTGATAGAAACAACTCTTATATAGCGGCCATAAATTTCAAAAAATAGGTTAAGCTAAAAACTAGAGGGAGGAATTGCACGTTGCTGGTTTCCGGCATGCGTTGCCGCGTGTTACGCCTGCGGCAAGTTCTGGTAGTAGTTGGAAAGGATGCGCCACGCCTCCGGCTCCATGAAGCCGTCCGGCGGACTCGCTCCCGTCTTGGCCAAGGTGCGCATCTTGGTCCCCGAGATGAACTCAAAGTCGTCCTTTCGTTGCGGCTCAAAGAAGGCCATCTTGCTGGCGCTCTTGTCGTAGGCGGCCACCCGGAAGGGAAGGATCTACAAAATACGAATAAAACGTGAGATTACATTTATGATGTGCATCTCCCCCACTCACCTCCATGCTGTCCAGACCCTGGGCCATTTTCAGCACACGCGCTCCATGGGTGGCGTCGTACAGGTTGCCATCGGGATAGGCCTTCTTGTCCGGGTGCGGCATGCCCGCCGGATCCCGCCCCACGATGTAAAAGTTGGCTCCCGCATTCATGCGTGCCTTGGCGTGCCACTGCACCTCCGTGGGGCCGGCGTACATCATCGGCGAGGGGAAGATGGCCAGCACGGTGTCGTCGCGGCGCAGAACACCGGCGTCTAGAACGGCCTGATGCTGCTTCATGCGCACGTCCAGCGGCACATCATCGTCCTTCGTCCAGCCGCCGAGGGGATGCAGCAGGAGCACGGGTTGCTTGAAGCCACGCTCCAGGAGCTGGCGTCGCGTGTCCTGCATGAGCAGGGCGTGGCCGTTGTGAATCGGGTTGCGCAGCTGGAAGGCGAAGATGGCGTCTGCGTTGAGCTCCTTGAAGCGACGCCTCAGCTCGTTCGGCGTGAGCCGGTACTGGTCCAGGCCGTCCTCCCAGCGAACCCGTTCGATCACAGCCAGATCGCCGCCCACCAGATACTCGCCGGACTCGTAGACCTGCTTGCTGTACGGATGTTCGGGATTGCTAGTGCCGAACTGGCGGGCCAGGCGCTCCTCCTTGCGCTGGTAGTAGAACTCAGGCCGGCGTAGAATGGCCACCGCCTTGCCCCGATACTTGAGTGTCAGCGAGGAGGCCCCCTCCAGGCGCTCCTTGTCCGCCGTCGTGGCACTGAGCACAATGGGCACCGAGTGATTCTCGCGATAGGATCCATCCATGCCGCTTTGGAGTGTATTGAAGTGCAGCGTCTGCAGGTACTCGTCCTCCCGCATGAATCCGCGCAGGGGATAGGCCCAGCCCTCGGCCAGCACCTGCACCCATTGCAGCTCCACGGTGCTGATCTCGATGGCCTGCAGCGACTCGGCCTCGTGGCGCAGCACCTCCGTGGCAATGGATTCGCTGGGGTACAGCTCGGGCAGTTGGTCCACGTCGCGCAGGGAGCGCGGAATGATGCCTTCCTGCTCGAGCAGGGTCACCAGCTGCTGCGTGGAATCGCGCACCGTGCACCCATGCGTGTTGACCACCAGCTCCGGCTTCTGGGGTCGCTCGTACTCCTGCGTGATGCCCGTGAAGCCCTTGATGACGCCCTCGCGCGCCTTCTTGTACAGCCCCTTGACGTCGCGCGTCTCGCACACGTCGAGCGGTGTGTCCACAAAGATCTCGTAGAACTTTAGGCCCGCATCCTGGTGAATCTTGCGCGCCATCTCCCGGTCGTCGGCGAACGGGGACACGAAGCTGCAGATGGACACAACGCCGCTGTCGGCGAACAGTTTGGCCACCTCGCCCACGCGTCGTATGTTCTCCTCGCGCTCGGCGGGCGTAAAGCCCAGATTCTTGTTCAGCCCCGTGCGGATGTTGTCGCCATCCAACCCATAAGCGGGGATGCCACGGGACACCAGATAGGCCTCCAGCTCAAAGGCAATCGAGGTCTTGCCGGCGCCACTGAGTCCTGTGAAATGTAACGCTTAGATACAGCCTCAACAGGGACCCTGCTGCTCCACACTCACCAGTTAGCCACACGGTGCATCCGCGGAAGCCTCGGCAGAGGCCCAAGTTCTTGCCGCGCGTCTCCCGGGTGACATGGTGCTTCTGTTCGGTCACATTCGTCGCCACCTGTAGGCACTGCAAGCACAAACGAGCAACCAAAATCGGGTTTAGCTTTCGAAATTATCATAAATTAATATTCATGTCAAGAGATTGCCTCTGCCGGAGGCGGTTCTTTTCAGCTTTTGCCGGCCACGCAAAGCACACACCAGAAATGTAAACCTGAGAAGCCCGCCGAGCCCATTGAAATAGTTCGCTTTGACCCCGGGGCGATAATTCCTGCTGAGCTAGCAGCTCTCCAGCTCGCAGTTTGTTGACCTTCCGCTGGAGTCAGAGCCGAAGCTGAAGCCAAAGCTCGTGTGTGCAGAATCTGGAATAAATTTCGCGATACGGATGATGGGGGCTCCATCTCTCAGCTGGGGTCTCTATCTCCAAGTGATGAATAGTGTAAGCACAGACACCATCATTATTAATAACTTGCTTTTGTTTTTGGTAATTTATTCGCAAAGAAGGAGAATTATCTCTGTAAACTATAAACTTTATATTCATAATAATACATAACCCTTAAGTTAAGTACAAAAACTACCAGTAGTAAGACGAATATTTCAGAAAGACATGATTTTCTTAGTCCAAGAAGATATGCATGTCCTTAGTTACTTAACCCATGAAGTAATGTATATTTTGTATAACTTTATTGTAGTTACTAAGCTCAAATTCTGTATAATATTTGTCACAATAAAAACCTATTATTTTTGCGGACTTTGTGCATGATTCAAAACTGGGTCACTGGGCCAGATTGGGACAGATACAGCAGCTGATCTCTTATCACTTCTCCCTTTTCACGTTTAATGATCGTGTTGATTTGTGTTTTAATCGTAATGATTTAGTTTCTAGTATCTCTACTATCTCTAGTGCTTATCGCTGTATCTCCCTGGGATCTTACCCTTCTCTTAATGTGGGGATAAAATCCAATTGGGGGGTTCGGCATAGCTTTAGTGGGAAGCTTATTAGGTTGTGGGAGCTGTTCTGTTTCTCTCGATTCGCCAAACTAACAGATTTAAGCACTAAAAAACCGAACTCTCCACAGATGCAAATTGGTTTCCGTCACAACAAACGGACGACACGCGACGAGCGTTGAAAGCGAACTGAAAGTTTTCAATAATATTTACGGTGTTTATATGGCGCGCTCCGCCTGAAAAGGTATTGGGGGGACCCAAAAGAGAAGAGTGTGAGGCGGAGAGAGTAGAGTCCATCATCCCATCGCTTTAATCTCACTCTGGTCTGGCCTCTCGCTCGCATCATTTCCACTCTCAAGGTTCCCCACATGTGGAGAAAATGTTTGCACAGTCTTTTCTGCCTTTTGTTATAACTCTGTTTTGGTTCTTTTCTCGCCTTCTTTTTATCACTTTGATATATGAATGTTTAGTTTCTTTGGCCATGTGATGATGATGGTTATAAAATGACATTCATCTAGCCAGTTCTCAAGTATATATTCAACAGAGTCAAGAAGTATTTAAACAGGTGTCCAAAGGGTATTATTAATAACAACACTGGCTTGTATCCCTGGCTAACTTGATGCTTCATTAAACTTACCGCATCACCTGGCTTTGCCGCCACACTTGCCGGACAGATCTTCGGGGAGGAGGAACAGCCAGTGCCATTGTTATTGTTATAGTGGCCAAGCGAATTGGCACATCGGGTAAACATTTTTCACGATCGAAACAAACGCTGGCCGCCGAGTGAAAAGAAAGCGGGATACTAACTCAACAATGTGTACTCTTTGATAATTAAGCAAGTGAGAGTTTTCGAGCCGCAGCACCGCCCCGCAGAACGCCAAAAAACGCTGAACTTTCTCGCCGAAGCTCAAAACTGCAACTGAAATTCCACGGGCTGAAGCAGCCGCTGCGACTGGGACTGCAGCCAAACCCGAGGCAGAAGCAGAGGCAGAGGCAAATCTACACGTTGGCACTTGCCAGAGATCTCCTTCGCTGCCGGAGAGGGGGTGATGTTGGGTGGAACTGGCCCATATAAGAACTTGTTTATGGATCTGCTTGCCTAAGATATTTCGTATGGTTTTTATTGCAAGCAAAACAGCTAAGTACACATGATCTTTTTTTGGATGTATAACATAGGTGATGCTTAGAATTTAAATCTATGATAATTAGGTACCTACGAACATTTATAGTTACCAAAATAACTCAGTTTTTGTTTGCGACTTTTGATTGTTTAAACTAAATTTAACCATATTTTTAAATATTTATAGTTATTAACCAAAATGATTATAAATAAAATCTCTATGAATTTTTCACATTAATTACTAAAAAATAATAATTTAGAGAAGTTACACTAGCTAACTCTGTTTGTTTACATTGCAAAAGTCATTCAGTTAAGTAATCTCCCTTCATTAAAGTTATCACGTAATGCTTAAGGTAAAAAGGTAGTAACAAGCCAATGTTGCCACAAGAGGAAACAATTAAAAAAACAACTATACAACGATTTATAATCTTAACACCTTGTAAAAGGAATATAATTTAAAAATAATAACTTGCTAATTTGTTTATGCGATTATGATGCACAAAGACGGAGCATATCTCTGTGGTCATTCAACTTGCCAACGAAAATGCCGCTGGCCACAGGCCTGGCCTGTTGACCAAGTTTTCAGGCTGGCGAAGAAGAGGAGGAGTTCATCTCGCCGACTTGTTTACAATTCGCTTGTGCGGAAGACTTTCTTTCTAATTTGAACCTGTTTAAGCCAAAGTAATAACATTTGTTGTGGTAACCAGTTGCCGCCACTAGGGAAATATGTACCCAGTTGTAGTGTGTTGCGCAAGAGTCGTAAAACAATGTTATCCGCTTTTAGTTTAAAGATTGTGAAGTAATAAACAATAGCTTAAAAAAACGCTCTTAAAACGAAATTATGTTTTCGTGACGTTTGACATGGTTATAAATATTTGTAGATCTGAGCCAGGCATATCGGCATTTTAAAGATCTTTCAAGTGCAATTTATGATGTATGTATTTCCTGGCTAATTTCTTTATGATTTCTCTGCGAATAGTCAGTAAGTCTTACCTAATTTTTAATTAAGATTCCGGAATACAAAATTGAAAGGTATATAAATATGTACTTTTTAATTGAGTTGAAAGATAAGGATTGTGTCGATTCAACAATCTTTTGATTTACACATTTGCATTTGCATACATTTTACTATATAGCAAATAGTACATATATATCTGCATGTTGACTAGACAGTTTTGTGGCTTGTGCTGAGGCCTTCGTTATATAGAATTTACCAACTTAAATGAAAATGTAATCTTATCAACGAAATGCAATGCTTTGCGACCTGTGGTGGATGCCGAAATTGCGTTAGCGAGCATATTATTCATCATCGCAGATAAGATTTCCATGGCAAGGGGCGTAAATACCACCACTTCACTTTGGGAATTACGTGTCTCCATATGGTCGCATTAGCCACAGGCTGTTCAAATACACCGATCAATTTAACCCACAATTTAACCCACAATCCCACCTGACGCCCCACGAAGCGAAGGTAAAAAGGAGTTTGGGGAGACACTTGTCCAAACAGAATGTTAGCTATGCATGACTTTCTTTCTATTTCCTTCTATATCGAGTGGATAGTACTCACCGTCTTCTGACGCTTTTTACTGCTCTCCGGAACCTCGCTCATTTCTGGGCCTGCAATGGAACTATTTGACCCACTAAACAACACGTCCTCCTGCCGAGCAATAGCAAACAATACTGCGAAAAGTAACACTTCGATGAATGAAAGCTGCCACGAAAGCGATGTGCGGACGTTTGTCCGCTTTCTACATAGATGAACGGCTGGGGGGCAGTGGGACTATTGCACTAATTAACTTTAAACTTAGTTCTAATTAAGCTAATCGGACGACGATTCCTCCACAAAAACTCGAAGTTATTTCTAATTCACTGGCACACACTCACACGTACACACATACACGCACGCCCACGCATACTGGCGCATCGCAAGGCGCTCAGCTGATTAGAGGTGGTCGAAAATCCGATTACTTTCCGATACAAAAATGAAGAAAATCGAAATTAAAATGTTGAGATAATTAAGAAAAATAAAAAATATCAATAAATCTTTACATTAAAAATATAAATACAAATTATATTAAAGTATTCCAAGAGGGAAAAATAGAGAAATGACTAATGTATTTATAATAAGATTTAAAATGACTGAGCTTAAAATTTAACTCCAACTTGGGGTTCTTAATTTTTAATACAAAACTAACAACGAAATCAGAAGTTTTATTGTTGTTCTGCATATTAGATACTTCTTAAGTTGTTTATATCATTAAACAAATTGTAAATCCTAATTTTGAGCAAAACCACATTTAGTTTAAGAATCCAACGCTTTTTCTACAGAGTTCCGTTCCCGGTTTGTGATTTCCACACAATTAAATAAAATGGAACATATTTGAACGTTTATTGCAAATACATCTGAGATAAATAAATGATTAAAACTACGTGCGTAAGCTTACAATTAAGGAGTGTGTCTTAAGGTCTAATAGGGCGGCGGCTGATACTGCTGCTGCTGGCCCATCATATTCTGCCTTTGCAGCTGGGCCACCAGGTTCGGCGTCTGCTGCTGGTTCATGCTCTGTTGCTGGGGCACCATGCCGCCCCCGCCGCCGACGCCACCGCCACCAGCACCGACGCCGCCCTGCTGCGGCCCGGAGCCCATTCCCTGCATCTGCATCATTTGCTGGTGCCTCAGCTGCTGTTGCTGCTGCTGCTGCTGCTGGAACTGTTGCTGCGTATTGAGCACTCCCGGCTTGCCCCCGCCCGCTGGCTGCTGTCTGGCATACGGAGGCACCTGACCGCCGACTACCTGGCCTCCTGGTCCCGGACCCATCATATTGGACATGGTTACGTTGGGCGCCTGGTTCATGTACTGCCCCCTGTTGCCGGCCATCATGCCGCCGGGGACGCCACGCTGCTGTTGTGCCGCCGCCGCCACCGCCATGAAGTCGGGATTGTTGCGGTTCGCCTGCTGCATCTGTTGCGGATTGAAGTTGCCCATCATGTTGGTCTGCTGCTGCTGCTGCTGCTGGTTGGGCGTCATGCCCACTCCTACGCCGACGCCGGCTCCGTTGCCTTGCTGCTGCATCCCCTGCTGCTGCTGCTGCTGCTGTTGGTACTGATTCTGGAAGTTCTGGAACTGAACCTGCTGCTGCTGCGGCTGCTGTTGGGGCTGCTGCTGTTGCATCATTCCCTGCTGCGGCATGCCGCCCATGCCCATATTGGGATTGTTACCCACGGCAGCTCCCACGACGCCCACACCGACTCCAACTCCAACGCCGACGCCGACTCCATTGCCGCCGCCCTGGCCTCCGCCGCCGGCCTGCATCATTTGGTTGCCATTCGGATTGACCATGCCCACCATGCCCTGCGACATCTGCTGCTGCATCATCGGGTTCTGCGGCATGCCCTGGGCGCCCATACTCATTTGGCCCACCATCTGGTTGGGCGCCATGCCGGGTCGCATGTTGCCTGCGCGCAGGAACTGCTGCTGCTGCTGGCTGGGATTCATTTGCTGCTGCTGCTGGGCGTTCTGCTGTTGCTGCTGCTGTTGCATCGCATTGAAGGCGGCCACCGTTTGCGGATTCTGGGGATTCATCTGTTGCTGCTGCTGCCGCATCTGGTTGGGGTTCATCTGCTGCTGCTGCGGCCCCGGTACTTGCTGCTGTTGCTGCTGCTGCGAGGGCTGCGGTTGCTGCTGCATCGGATTGAAGACGCCGCCGCCGCCGGGACCCTGTTGCTGCTGCTGCTGCTGCTGCTGGAAGGGCAGACGCTGGCGCAGCATCTGGGACAGGGCCTGCTTGGAGTTGGCATTCAAGGGGGGCCTCTCGATGCGATTCGCTGGAAGATAAAGATAAAGATGCTACGTTCGTTCATCCAAATCAAGTCAAACACTCACCTTGCATTCCCTGCTGGTGCGGGGCGTATTGGTTGATGTACGTCTGCGGCGGCTGCTGCTGTTGGGGTGCATTGTGCCACTGCTGCTGCTGCTGCTGCTGGCCAGGCATTCCTCCCTGTGGTCCACCGCCTACGCCGCCTGGTCCCTGTTGCATAAAGTTCATCTGCGGATTCTGCTGTCCATTGCCACCGCCCACGTTGAGCTGCTGCTGCAGCTGCTGGTTGTTGCCCATCTGTTGCATCTGCTGCTGTTGCTGCTGCATCATGGCGTTCTGCTGCTGCTGCATCATGTTGTTCGGATTCGGGGCAAACTGCTGCATGTTCATCTGTGGAATAGGAATAGAATTCATCACTTTCTGAGCCTGGTTTCTGCTTCTGTTTCTGTTTACTTACCGGCATATTCATGGGCATCTGACCCATGGGATTGTTCTGCATCTGCTGTTGCTGTTGCACATGTTGTTGCTGCTGCTGTTGTTGTTGCTGCTGCTGCTGCTGCTGCATTTGCTGTTGCTGCACATTCGTTGGCTGTTGCGGCTGCGGCGCCAGCTGTGGCTGCTGTTGTTGCTGCTGCTGCACTGGCGGAGTCTTGGCATTCTTCGGCTTGCGCTTTCGCGTGCCTGTTCCCTTGCCACGACCTCGTCCCGTGCCGCCGACTACGGCGCTGGGCGACTGATCCACCGACGACGGCGTGTCGGCCTTCATTTCGTCCTTCTGCAAGAGAGGCGACTGTAGGGGATCTTCCTGCTAGCTTCCCCCCATTGCAGGTCTCTACTTACTATGCATATCTTCTCCGGCACTGGCTCAATGTCCTCGGGCGGCAGCGGCAGCGGCTCGTAGTAGTAGCTGCTGGGCTTGACCAGGCTGTGCGTGTGGTACTTGAGATTGCGGTGCGCCTCCTCGTAGGTCAGCGGCTTCCGCTCGAGCTTGACGGCGCCGAACCAAACCCACGACAACGGAGCCGGGTTCTTGTGACCCTCTAGGATGTCCCACACGCTGATGCGCTGCTTATCCGAGATGCGCAGCTGCTTCTTGTCCATGTCGCAGATCTTGTTGCCCTTCGTGTCCATGCCGGCGTGCTCGCAGGCAATCACCTCGGTGGGCTGCTTGTACAGCGGCAGCAGCTGTCTGATGACCCGAATGGAGGCGTTATTCTTCTCGCCAATCTCCTTCTTCAGCTTCTTCATCAGGTTCATGTAGTGCCGCTCGTCGTCGGAGACGAGCGTCGAGTGCACCAAAGTGGCCAGCATGTCCACCACGGTGGTGAAGAGCTCTCGGTTGCAGCTGAGATCCACCACGCCCTGGCACACCAGTTGGGCCAGCAGAATGGCCCAGTCCGTGGTGGGGGTGCTGTTCTTCTGAATGGCCTCGAACATGCCGCCCACCAGCGAGAAGCGCAGCTGCAGGGCATCGAGGATCTCCTCCCGAGCCTGTGGCTCGTCGATACCTCCAATTGTGTCCAGCTGCAAGGTGAAAGGAGTCGAAGTTCATAAAGGGAGTTCAAAATACAGAAAAGAAAGACTTCAACACTCACCTCGGCAAAGGACTGCAGGCACTGGGAGAGCTGGGCGTAGAGAGAGACCAACAGATTCTCCTTGTACTCGTCCTGGCCCTTTAAACAAGTCAAGATGAGCCCCAAAAAGGGCTGGTAGTTGAGCGGCATCTTCTTGTTGCGCGCCGCCACGCCACCCAGGCCGTAACTGTTGCTGCTGTGGCAGCTGTTGCTCTTCTCCCGCTCGTCGCCGCTCCCCGAGCTGTTGCAATCGGACTTGGACACCTTGGAGAAGTAGTTCATGCTCTCCAGCACCTGACCGGCCACGCGCAGTATCCTGCCCTGCACGGCCGGCGTCAGCTTGGCGATCAGCGGTGCCACCAGCCATGTGGAGGGCTTGGGCTTATGCGTCGCCTTCAGGGCACCCGGCAGCAGGACCTCCTCCATGTGAAAGACATCGATGGCCGCCCGGGCCACGGTATCCAGCCACACGTTCAATTCTGCATTGTTGCTCAGCGACTGGCGGTACATGAGCTGCAGGTCCAGCCAGGAGATGCGGAGCGTCCACTGACCGAGGTTCTCCAGAATGCGGACGATCATCGAACGCTGATCCAGCTCCGAGATGATGTTGAACTCCGCCTCCGGGTAGCAGATCATGTGCAGCACGCGCTGCGCCTGCTTGGCCGTTAGCATCTCGTCGATGATCATGTCGCACAGCTGCTCGGCGTTCTTGAGACACCGCTCCAGGACATGCTCCTGGGCGCAGATCTGCTTGAGCACCGCCTGGGCGAACTCCAGCAGGGAGATCTGCTCCAAGCCGCCACTGGACGATGGCTGCGGCTGCAACGATTCCGGCTCGCTGATCAGGCTGCTGCCCAGCTGAAGGTCGCTGGTGCCCAGGATCTGGCTGAGATCCGCGGGTCGCTGTTCGTTGCTCTTCGGCGTGCTGCCGGGATGGACGGGCGTGTTGAAGCCGCCACTCCGCTTGCCGCTGCCAAAGGCACCACCACCTCCGCCGCCGCCTGCCGATGAGGATGAAGAGCCACTGCCGGCGGCCAGCGGGGTCTTAAGCGCCGCATTGTCCACCACAATGAGAATGGCCTTGAGCACGGCCAGAACGGCGGCTATGGGAATGGTCTTGTGGGCCCCCACCAGCAGGTGGCGGTCGCAGCTCAGCCGAATGCTAAAGTCGTTGTTGCCCACGGCGTGCAGGGGATTGGGCGACGTGCTCACCGAATACATCCCGGGCTGCGGGATCTCCAGCGTCTTGAACAACTTCAGCACCAGGTGGCAGGTGAGTCTCGCCCCCGCCTCTGCGTCCACGCTTAACTCGGCGCCGCCGGCGCTCACCGATCGCGCCAGTGTCGGCAGCGCAAACTTGCTGACAAAGTCCGCCAGCGAGAAGCAGTGCCGGGCCACCAGGATGCACACGAAGACGGCCAAGGCGTTGTGCGTCTTGCCCTGGCCAATGTCCACCTGCTGCCCGCCCAGATGCGGATAGCGGGGACTCTTGCTGCCGCTGCACAGGCTCTGCAGCGCCGCGATCCACTCCTCGGACAGCACGTTGCAGCTGGCGGTAAGCTCGGCGCAGGCCAGAGCCACGTCGTTCAACCGCTCGTTGTCCGTCTCGCGGCACACGGCGATCAAAGCGTTGGACACGAAGCTGTAGACATTCGCCGGCGACTCGTGCAGCGTGCCCAGCCAGTGGGGATCCAGTTTACCGCCACGCCGCGGAGCCACGAACAGCTCCTGCAGCAACTGGGGATTATAGCCTTGCGGCGGTAGGCTACGGATTGAGATTAGAGTTAGAATGGGATCCCCGTCCAAGTCCTACAAACACTCACCTCAGTTGCTCGGGCGTATTGAAGATGTCCTTGAAGCGCTTGATGCACTGCAACTGCTGGTAGTACTCCGTGGACTGCTCCTTGCCCTGCAGCAGGACGCACGACTCGTGCAGGTCGCTCAGGTAGGCGATGATGCAGCGCTCTGCGGACGAGCACTCGCTCGGGTTGCTCACGTGCCGGATGGTGCGGCAGACGCCCTCGAACACGGACAGGGTCTGCTCTGGGGAGAGCAGCAGGCAGCTGTGGTAGCGCCGCAGGATGCTGACGATGTAGAGGGCCAGCGAGGTGGTGTAGCTGCGCACAAGATTCGACTTCTTCGACTGCAGCTGGTGCTCCACCTCGGGCAGCTCCTTCAGCAGGCTGTCGCACAGCTCCAGGAGGCTGTAGATGTTTAGCGCTAGCTCCATGAGGTCGAAGAGGAAGGCCACGTGCTCCTGCACTGGCAGATAGTTGTTGTTGCCCAGGGCGAAGCCGTTGAGCTGCTCCAGCACGTTCGCCGCGCACTGGGCCGTGACCACGTGCTGGTCAAAGTAGGCCATCTGCTGGCACTTGGCGGTGGTTGCCTCGAAGTTGAACTCGTTGCGCGAGTGCTTCTTCACATGCCCGGCGGCGGCCACATCGATGCTGAACTTCTTGGTGAACAGCTTGCCAATCTCCTTGGACATCTTCTTCACGGCGTGCTTCTTCTCGTCGCGCTCCTTGCCGACGCCGAAGAGCAGGATGTAGCGCTGGTTGCTCTCGCTGCTGTAGCTGCTCATGCTGGGGTCGTCCTGCGGAATGGGAAAGTGCTTGGTGTACACGTAGTGGCGCGAAATGCTGCCGCCGCCGCCAGTGCCGGTTCCAGTGCCAGCTCCTCCCGTGCTGGCATCTCCATCCACCGGCGACGGTCCGATCTTGGGGCTGTCGGGCGCCTCGTGCTGCTGCCCCTTCTCCTTGATGTTCTGCACCAGCTTGTCCAGATCGTCGTCCACATTGGAGTCGTCGTACTCGTTGTGCTTGAAATCAATGCCTCCGCCGAAGCCGTCGTCGTCGAAGCCGTGCGTCGTCGTCGGTGGCGGAGCCTGCGGCGGCGGTGGCGAGGTCTTTGTGGCCGTTGTCACCGACTTGTTCACCAGGACGGACTCCAGCAGCAGATCCCCCCGCGAGATGAGCGTGTGCATGTAGGCGTTGTGCGAGAACACATCGTGACGGATCAGGGCGCTGAAGAGCTGGACAAGATTGGTGAACTCGGTGCGTTGCTGAGTGCTCGACGAGTGCTCGTCCAAAATGGGGGCATCGTGGTCGAGGAAGTGCATCAGGACGTGCTGGAACACGGGCAGGCCATCAATGAGGCCTGCCCCAGAGGCCAGCGAGTCCTTGTCCTCCTTGTCGCTGGATTGCTGGTCCGCCGGCGTGCTGGTCACATCGATCTGCCGCTTATCCAGCAGAATGGCCACCACCATGGCCCGGTGCTCGCCCCACCGCTGCCCCGAGACAGCCCACTCGCACAGAATACGCACCGTGTCCTTGTCCTGCTTGGGCTCGTACGCCGGACGCAACTGCTGCTGCTGCTGCTGCGAGTCCTGCTGCGAGTCATCTTCCCGCCGCCGTTGACTGGCGGCGGCGGCGCTGGCGCTGGTGCTGGGAAAGATGTGGCCGTAGAGGGTGTCGATGCTGTTGTTGTGCTCCATGCGGTCGAAGCAGTGCGTGTCGAGGCGGTCCAGCGTGGCCAACACGCTGGTGTAGTGGTTCTTTCCCGCACTCAGCCACTTGGCGGCGAACCAGCGCTGCTCCGCGTGCTGCGTGCGCAGCACAATGTCCGATTCAGCGGAGCGCAGCTGTCGCCTTATTTCCTGGTTGGTTCGTGGACAGCGCGTGGGCATTGGCAGCGCGGACGGCGCCAGTGGCAGGTGGTCCAGCGGACTGCCCAATAAAGAAGACGGTGCTCGGTGTGCGGCTATTCCGCTCCACACCAGGGCCGTGGGGCACTCGATGGTGATGATCTGCAGGATGGTGCTCAGGTAGAGCACCACATCCCGGTGGTGCGGGCAGCTCATTTGCTCCTGCAGCGCCAGTTCGTAGGGATCGTGGTGGTGGTGGTGGTGGTGGTGTTCGTGCGGCTGCTGCTGCTGGTGCAGCTTGTGCTCGTCCAGCTCCTTGATGGCCTGCTGCTCCACAGCTGTGTTGAGCAGCTGCGCCAGCTTCTTGGACACGATGTAGGCCATCTTCCTGCAGAGGCGCTCCGACTGCACGAAGTCGTGCATATACTGGAGGGCAAAGCTAAGCACCAGCTTCTTCAGCGGCTCGTCGAAGGTCGCCTGGGTGCGCATCTTGTCCAGCAGGTCGAGTATCCAGTTGAGGAACTCCTGCCGGTCCAGCAGCGACTCCTCGTACATGTACTTGCTCAGCTGATGGCAGTACTTCCAGTACTTCAGAGCGTTCCGGCTGTCCTCGAACTGGCTCCCGATGCCAGAGATACTGGAGCCGGGCGGCACAGCAGCTCCGCCCACACCTGCAGCACTCCCGACACCGACCACTGAACTCCCAGCACCGCCGCCGCCGCCACCACCGACGGCTGCTCCTCCTCCTCCTAGGGCTCCCGACGCCGGCAGGATTCCACTGCCCGTTCCAACTCCACCGCCAGCTCCGGCCGGCTGGCCATTCGCTGGACTGTGTATCGGTGGCAGGGGACTCGCCATGCTGGGCACCGGGATAACGTTCGTGGGAGCACTGCAGCCGGCTACGGAATTTCCAGAGCTATTGCCCGAAGTGCCGTTGGTGCTGGCATTGCCACCGCCGGCTCCAACAGTGGTTAAGCTACCTGGTGTGCTGCCATTCGATGTGGCTTTGTCGCTGTGCGCTGTAGGGAAAAATAATATGTCAGATGATGCATCTTAAAACGAGGTGTGAGCCGAACTTCTTACCCTGTTGGTAGTATTCTTGGAGCTTGGGCAGCAACTCCTTCATGAACTTGATCATGTTGCCCGTCCACTCGGCTGCTGGGTCGTAGATGCTGCGCTTCTTGTTCTTGGACTCGGTGAAACTTAGCGTGTAGGCGGCGCTCAGCTTGATGAACCAGGTGGCGCGCTGCATGTTCACCTGGTTCTCGCACAGCGTAATGAAGATCTCCTCCTTCTTGTTGAAGGAGGGCGCCCGTTTGGCCAGGCTGAGGAGGGGCTTGTTGCCAGCCAGGTCCTTGAACCAGGCGTCCACTGTGCATTTGCGTCGCGGCGACACGGGCCAGAAGTTGTCTTTGCAGTTAATCTGCTGCTTCTTGCGACCCGTATCCGGCAGCGTCATCAGCTCCTCCTTCTTGGCCAGTACGCCGCTGAAGAAGGCGCTCACCTTGCTCGCGTTCACATTCGAGTTGTGGGCCGTCCCAAACTCGTCAGACAGCGGCGGCGTCGTCGTGAAGCCGTGCTTCACATTGGTTGGCGTCAGCTCGTCCTCGCGCTGCTTCGCGTCCTGCGGATAGATGTCCGGAGGCCCCAGGCGGGTGCGCTTCAGCGGCCGCTTCTCCTGCAGCATGGACAGCATCTTGGCGGCCCACTAATGGCGTTTTTCCACTCGAATTTTCTCTGGAGAATTTTTCCTCTGTTCAAATTAGAGATGGGCAAACTTCTGAATAAAATCGATCGGTATAAGTTATCGAATAGCCGAGTTTGCATTAATCGATATCGAGGCTTTGTAACGGTATCGTGTCGAGTTATTGAGAATGTAAAATACATGTAAAAATTATTAAACGCGATTTTATTTTAAATATTTAAAATTGGATACTTTTTCATTGGTGAGTGACAATAAATATACGAAATTCAATCCCCACTAATAAAACTACCCAATAATTAATTCCATACAGAATCACATATATATATTAATATATTAAATACGAATAAAAGACTTATTAGTATACTCAAGGTGAATACATCGTTGTGCAATAACAAAAAACATATATCACTCAGAGTGATAAAATAACGCGAATAAAGCTGGATATAAAGAAGTATTATATTATCGTTCAGATTTTTGGTAATGATGAAAAAGGGACGACATTCCTTGTTTAACAATCGAAGGACCAAGGCTCATACAGCTTGGCGATCGAATTCCGGTTCGTCAGCATAGAAGTGATCGCCGCTGACCATTCCCTCGCTGCACTCGAAGTTCAGGCAGAGCATCTTCCGCGGATACTCTGACGGCAACTAAATGAAATCCAAGAAATTGAAATGTAAATCTTAAAGTGAAGAAAGTAAGAATTTAGCTTGAACTCACCCTCTCCATAATATCGTGCCTGATGTCGGTGGCTGCGGCAAAGAGCTCCATTGGCTGGTGGACTGCTCGCCTGCCCAGACTCCCCAGCGTGTCCAGGATGAAGGCGTCCGTGATTCCCAGGCAGTAGCAGATGTTCAGGTACCGCAGCTGTTCGTTGTTGGTCACCACCACCGAGAGCTGGAACTCACCTATTTCCCTGGCTGCCTGCACGGAAAGGCACTCCAGGTGCCGAAGCTCGGCCAGGTGGCGAACACACAAGTCATCCCGTGGCTTGCACACAAGCCACCGCAGCGATCTTAAGGCACTGATGTGTTGGGCCTGCTCCTCGCTGATCCAGCGCTTGCGATGGAGTATGAGATACTCCAGCTGGGTGGAGCACTGACTTCTGGCCAGGGCTTTGAAAAAGCGCGTCTTTAGCTCCTCCGGGCAGTATATTTGCAGATACCTGAGGTTCGAGAATTGCGGCAGGACTAGAAGATCAGCTTCGCAGTCTTGGAAGGACAGTTTCTCCAATTGGCGGCAATTGGCGGCCAACATTCTGAGATTGCTGGTCACCAGAAAGCGTTTGGCATTGCCCAGCTGAAGGGTCCGCAGATTCCTCATGTTCTTCACCATCAAAGCGAACTCCGAGGCGGTGACTTCATCGTACAGACCCAACTCAACCAGCTCACTGAAGTGACGCACTTCTTGTACTGAGAAATCGACAAAAGAAAAATCATGAATAAGGTAAAAATAGCTTGGTATTAGCGCAGAGCACTCACATTCCCTTCGATCAAAGCTCTCTAGGCTCAGGGTGGTCACCCGCGGCAGGTGGATCCTTATCGCCCTCACGAGGTCTTTGCTGGTGCTCTTGTAGTTGCGCACATGAACACTTCTCAACGAACTCATCCGCAGCAAATAGGGCTGTGCCCTGGCCACAGTTGCGTTATGAATCGAGATCCTCTCCAGCCGGTAGCAGTGCCTGCTGATCAGCGGCATCAACTGCAGAGGGTGGTCATCGTCGAAGTAGGACTGCAGGCTACGGATGCGAGCACCGCACAGCCAAAGGAATGTGTGCCAGTCCTCCAGAGTCCGGAGATTAGTCTCCCTGTCGATGACATCTTGGAAATGGTGTCGATGCAGGTGGAGGAAGGCGTCCCGAAATAGGCGACAGCACCGAGCCAGGTGCAGCTGATCCTCTAAGCTTAGTAACTTGAAAATGAAGAGCAGGCAACTGGGCTCCAAGTCCAGGATACTAGTGATGCGGGCCATTGCTATCTGATTGCAGGCATCGTCGTCGCGAGCTGTGTCACCTGACTTACAGATTCAGGCGTTTAATGGTTACGGCCTAATGTCAAACAGGATTAATTAACCAATTAACTGCCAAATTATTGCCAATTGAGTGTCAAAACAAAACAAATCACTATCGATAGTCACTTGGATCTGGGCGGCATTATCGATTGTTTTTCAACTATCGCTATAGTTATTTCTTTTAATTTAATTAATATTACTTAATAATAATAATTAGAAATAATTCAGAGTCGAATTTATAATTATTATAATGTATTTTTTAGTTAGAAATTATTTCTTATTGTTATAGACCTATTTCTCACATTTTTTTATTTTTAAAAACAAAAACAAAATTAAAACTTGATGATGTATAAGAATTAATATAATAATAAATAGTTCCATAATTTAAATTTATCTTTTTATTTGTATTATTTTTTACCATTCCGTAGATTCGTAAAATTCTGACTCGATATATATCGATAGGCTTTTCTGGCCGCGCCAGTGTGTCCCCTTCAATATACATATTTACATTTAGCGACGATTATAGATAGGGAGGAATTTCAACAAAACTAGATTTCAACAGAAATTTGGAAAAGGAAAAGGAAATTACGGCGAAAAATATCGAGAAACGGGCGACAAAAGCAGTGTGTGTGCTTTGGCAAGTGCATAACTCCATAACACACACCGACGGACACACAGCCGGGCTGTGACACACACACACACGGCCACTCACACAAAAAACGGGGCAGCACACAACAAGAAACGGAGCGGAGTGCGAAACAGAAGAAAACACAATACAAAACACACACAACAGAGGCGACGAGGACTTCACACAGCTTAGATGATGAGCAGCAGAACGCAGGACGCGGACGGTGCCTCGATCAGATTCAGCGACCACACACTGGACAAGGCCACCAAGGCCAAGGTGACGTTGGAAAACTACTACAGCAACCTGGTGACGCAGTACGGCGAGCGGAAGCAGCGCCTGGCCAAATTGGAGGCGCAGTTAAAGGATGAGAGCCTGACAGAGTCGCAACGCCAGGAGAAGCGTCTGCAGCATGCGCAAAAGGAGACGGAGTACCTGCGTCTTAAACGCCTCCGTCTGGGCGTTGAGGACTTCGAGGCGCTGAAAGTCATCGGGCGGGGAGCGTTCGGCGAGGTGCGTCTAGTCCAGAAAAAGGACACGGGCCATGTGTACGCGATGAAGGTGCTGCGCAAAGCCGACATGCTCGAGAAGGAGCAGGTGGCGCATGTACGGGCCGAGCGTGATGTTCTCGTCGAGGCCGATCACCAGTGGGTGGTCAAGATGTACTACAGTTTCCAGGTGAGTGACACCCACCAGCAGCAGCAACAACAACAAGTGAGCGGGGGGTAGGACGCGGGTTGGGGGCAGCGCGCATAACAAAAGAATTGTGTTAAAAAACACACAGCAGAAAATCAATAAACCAATACCAGTGCAAGTGCCAAAAGCGCCTTGCCAATCATATGGTCACGTCCCTCTCTCTCTTTCTCTCTCTCTCTGTGGTCCCTTCTTTGTTGTTGTTTTTCGTGTTCCCCTTTACTCCACTTCTTCGTTGCGGTGAAAGTTCTTGCCACAGGGATACGTGCCTAAAGCGCACCTTCACTCAAGTTATGCAACATTTGGTTACAGTTTACCCAGAAATAAACTTAAGCTTACAATAAATTATAAGAATGTATCTTCTTATTAAAATTATTATTAACAAGAAAGAAAGCTAACTTCGGCATGCCGAAGTTTAAATACCCTTGCAGGAAGTAAGTAAGCCTTTTATGTTTTCTCGGGTACTGACATAAATGTTGCCAGCGAAAAATGTTGCGTAACAAAATGTTGCGAACGAAAATGTTGCGAACAAACTAGATGAATTTATATTTATATTCCTATAGCAGCTATATGATATAGTGGTCCGATTTTGATCAAATTAAAACCGAAATTCTAAAATAATACAAAATGGGCATGTCTGAAATTTCATGAAAATATGTTGAAAATTGCCTAAGTTAAAATTTTTTTCTCAAAAATTTCCGATTGTTCCTATGGCAGCTATATGATATAGTCGTCCGATCCGGCCCGTTACGACATATATAGTAGTGAGAGCATATAGAAGACTATCTGCAAAGTTTCATTCAGATAGCTTCAAAACTGAGGGACTAGTTTGCGTAGAAACGGACAGACGGACATGGCTAGATCGACTCGGCTGTTGATGCTGATCAAGAATATATATACTTTATAGGGTCGGAAATGTCTCCTTCACTGCGTTGCCAACTTCTGACTAAAATTATAATACCCTGCAAGGGTATAATAATTATTGTTAAAGTTTACTAGGGTATAATCCGTCAGAATAATTTAGAGTTTGCCTAGCTTTTAAGGGAGAGTCCTTTCTTTGATTTTATCGTTGGGCAACATTTGTGCTCATTCCACAAGGTTAAATGCATTATTAGGTTTATTTAAATAATTTTAAATTATAATCATTTGCAAAAACTAAAAACTTGCATTTTTTAACCTCACAGGATCAGGTCAATTTATATTTGATAATGGAGTTCTTGCCTGGCGGTGATATGATGACGCTATTGATGAAGAAGGACACACTATCCGAGGAGTGCACACAGTTCTATATCAGCGAGACGGCACTGGCGATCGATTCGATACACAAACTCGGTTTCATACACAGGGACATCAAGCCTGACAACTTGCTGCTGGATGCGCGAGGCCATCTCAAGGTGAGGAGCAGTCAGTAAAAAGTCCTCCCGAAATGTGGATACTAATCGCCCCATTTTGCAGCTCTCAGACTTCGGACTCTGCACCGGCCTGAAGAAGTCACATCGGACAGACTTTTATCGGGATTTATCGCAGGCGAAACCATCCGATTTCATTGGCACCTGTGCCAGGTAAGCGCGTGCGACAAAAATGCGACGAAGCTGGCGAACTATAACTATTATGTTCCCTCCTGCAGTCCCATGGACTCAAAGCGACGTGCCGAGTCGTGGAAGCGGAACCGACGCGCCCTCGCCTACAGTACGGTGGGAACGCCAGACTACATTGCACCCGAAGTATTCTTACAGACCGGCTATGGACCGGCCTGTGACTGGTGGTCTCTGGGCGTCATCATGTACGAAATGCTGATGGGCTATCCGCCCTTCTGTTCGGACAATCCGCAGGACACGTACCGCAAGGTAATGAACTGGCGCGAGACATTGATATTCCCTCCGGAAATTCCCATCTCGGAGGAGGCCAAGGAGACGATTATCAAATTTTGCTGCGAGGCCGATCGCCGGCTGGGTTCCCAGCGCGGTCTCGATGACCTGAAGTCGGTGCCGTTCTTCCGGGGCGTCGACTGGGAGCATATACGCGAACGTCCCGCAGCCATACCCGTCGAGGTGCGCTCCATCGACGATACGTCCAATTTCGATGAGTTCCCCGATGTTTCATTGGAAATACGTAAGTGTTTGGGATCGATCGGTGGGCAGGGCAGGGCACTCTCAGCACGATACATGATTCTAATTTGATTCCTCCACAGCATCGGCGCCCATACCGCAGGGCGGTGAGATCGCCAAGGACTGGGTATTCATCAACTATACGTACAAGCGATTCGAGGTGCGGAACTTGGAGTGAAGCTCGATCGGGAGCTGGAGCAGAGCAAGAGCAAGAGCCAGATCCACAGCTTGAATGTTGGTCGCCGCACCATTTGCCACCACAGTCGTCGTCGTCGTCTCTCTAACCACCACCACCACCAGAACACTAAGAGTCGCATACTCCCCGATTTTCCCTTTTGAATGTCTTACCTACATGTGTATTTAAATACTAGCTAACATTTGTGATTCCAAACAAAAAGAGAAGAATACGAGAGGTGTATTGTATGTAAAAAAAAAGGTTTTGCTTAAAGCGTCTTGTCCGGCGCCTCGAGTTAGGTTTAAAAGCTATACTAATCTCCCCGATTTCCTTCCATTTTGGCTTTGTTTAACCCCTAACCCAGTTTGAACTTTGAACGTTGTGTTTGTGAACCCCCGAATCCCCCTCCTTTTGGCAATTCTTTATCCTCTATATATGTTTACTTCATTGGGCAGCAGCAAATTATCCCATAAAATTATTATTTAGCCAATTGAGGAATGTTATAAACTTTAGGCAAGTTAATTATGCGTATGTGTTTTGTATCGATTTATTACGAATCAATTTTCTTATAATATATAGGAATTATTACCTTAGAAAGAAAACGTCGAAGCGGATCGGAAAATTTATCACACAAATTAGTTACTAATGCCAATAGCAACAAACGAAGCGAAGGAGCAGCATATATATAGACGGCAAAATAAACCACAATTCTCATGTTTAAATATCGGTTTCGTTCTATATACACCTACACCTACACCTACACCCACTCCCCCACCCCACCCAACTTCCACGGATACGAATATATATTAGATATATTTAAAAGCAACATTCTACTGTAGCTCTCTTCCCGCTGGAGTTTTTCTTAGTTCCAAGCATGTAATTGTAGTTGAGAACACAAGTTACCGAGTTACCGAGCTGGCAAGTACATTTAAATCGAATAATCCCGAGCAGTTGCAGGATGCAAGCATGAAATAATAATAATAATAATACAAATAACTATAAATAAATTAAACGCGAGTAAACAAGTTTTAAGAAATTATTTTTGGTAATAGAATACAGAGTAAGAGTAAGGCATACTGAATAATAATTCGATAATAATGCTACACAGACGGCAACATGAAATGCAATAATAAACGAAACATGTGCATAAAAACTAACAAAACAAACGTAAATCAAAGGCTGTGTTTCATTTTATCAAATCATCTCTCAATTTTAATCTCAACTGTGGGGATTTTTAGATTAAAGGAATTTATGAAGAACCACCTGACAGAAGCCAATGATCCTCAATCCTCAGAGAGATCATACCTCATCCAATACCGATACATTGTCTCAATTTTCAGCCCCAAAAAACCCAAGAAAAATAAAAATAATAGGCCGAAAAGGAAACCCGAAAGGAAGACACACGACAAAAAGTTGGGCTTTGTACATTTAAATGTTGTATATATATTTTCTTGATCTTTTTATCCGCACTTCTCCCACCGATATCTCTCTCTATCTGCACCTTGCGCTTGTGTTTTGATTTGAGTTTCGGGTGCTATTGAATTTGTTTTTTTTGCAGTGTAGCTGTTGTCTGGATTTAATTTTTTGTATTATCCGAAACCATTACACACACTCACACAGGAAAATGAAGATTTCAAATCGAAACTTGAACCAAAAAAGCTGTGCAGCAACTGTGTATGTTTGTAGCCTTGTTATTTGCCGTTTTTCTCTCGGTGTACGTGTACGTGTGTGGGGGTGTGCTTGAATCGGAATATATAGCTAGTTGTTTAAAGATATCGGTCGTTATATATATATACTACATATATGAATGTATTAGCATATGGAAACTACAGACTATTAGCTGGGGGGGGGGAGGCAAAAACTTTACAAATGGGTGGTGGGAGGTGGGGAGGAGAGCCGGGGAAAACCCTAAGGGACACATTTACACACAGCTTAATACACGTTGTCATCGATCGCTATCGATAACCTATGCTGCGGATAGAATCGGAATTCGGAAATCTCTGCTTACGTTCTGTTGTTGTGGTTGTTTTCTTGTTTGAATTCTTTATTATTGGATGCTTGTAACGGGCAGTAGTATCCATAAAATTATAATGGTAAAATGTTAAAAGTTTAACTATGCGCTTACATCTAATGAAGGGTGTATACATAGACGAATATGTATGGTAATTTCAGAATTTCGTGTGTTATCTTCGCTACGATTTTATCTTCCTTTTCCATACTTTCCTTCACTGTGGATGAGTTGTGGTGTGTTTATGGTGTGTTTGTGGTGTTGTGTGGGGCTCGGGATAGATAGGTCGGGGGGGGGGTCTTTGTTAGTTTATGCTATGCGCGCTTTGCAACTATTATTAATTTAATTAAATTTTAATTGAATTACATTTAATCGGTTTAGGTTTCTTGTTACTTTCAAATCGTAGCTTAATTAATTCTCTACGCCTTTGCACTTGCTTTGATTTTCGCTTGCTACCTTTTACTCTTTTTTTTTTTTGAATTACTTTTATTTTATTTTATTTTTTCTTTCTCTCTCTTCTTTTTTGCTGGGTCGCCCTACGTTCAATAGTAAAATGTATATATATATATATTTATATAGTTATATGTACGTTAAGAATTACATTAATATAGGACATAAGTCTAAGAGGATGCCGACACAACTTGCTCAAGGGGATCGATCTCGAGGAAAGCAGGGGCGAGGGAGTGGGGGATGGATGGCCTCTGGACCATTTCAGTAGTAGGGAGGGGGGGAAAGGGGAACTTTGTATTATCGATCGTATTAATTAGTAGTAAAATTTGTATGTACAATTCGTTATGTTGCTTAGGACTGATCATCGATCAACAGCATGACCTGTTGCGTTGTCGTCTGTGGATTTCTTGTGCATTCCACCTGGTGAGCGTTCCAATCCTTGCGCTGGCAGAACTCTGAACAGTACGGCGTCTTTCGGCACAGAGAGCACTCGGCCAGTGCTTCTCGGTTGCAGTTGGCGCACTATTTTGAAAGAAATTTCCAAATGAAACCGTGATCCTGAATAAACATTTTCCTATTTACGTTAAAACCTACCTTCTTGGCCGATATGATCTCATTGCCATGCAGGGAACCAGATATATTCGGGTCGTCAATGTCCGCATGGACCTGGACGCGCATTGCACTGACTGCCGCATCGCGCTCCTTTTGCAGGACCTCAATGCGACGCTCGTAGGATTGCTTCATGTCGTTCAGCAGGCGCTTGAAATCATTGGTTGCCTTCACCATGGTGCAGTAGACGTGCTCGATATTCTTTATCGATTGACTGGTGTCCAGGACGGCAATGGAGGAGCCATCGTTTATGTTGACCACAAATGTTTCACGCTCGTAAGCATTGCCCATTTGCGACTGGTCAACTAGCTCGGTGGAGGTGTCTAAACTGTCATTTAACGCCGCCCATGGCTCATCCTTGGACGTTATATTCTCCTCCGCCAGGAACATGTTGTTCTCATCCACCACATTTGCCGTTGCTGCTGCCACGGCGGCGGTCACGTCCACACAATTGTTGGCTGAGCTGCCTCCGCTCGTGTTGTTGTTATTGGTATTACTATTATTGTTGTTGCTATGATGGGCATTGCGCTTGCGCTTGGGTCCCGGCTCCATGTCGAGATCAGTTTGGTTTCGCTTCCGCCGCTTGTACGGCGTGAAGAGACGCACTGGGCCGGATGCTAAACGGGATCGAGTTGTTGGGGGAATTAATATGAAATGTTTGGTCTGCAGGGATTGCTTGAGGTGATGGGCACATGGGACTCGGCATAACTCATAACTGGATGGAAGCAATGGGAAGGCAGATGGAGAAAGCCCACCTTATCCATACATTGATTTAGTTCAGGTTGTGCCCGAGTCCCTTGTTAACCATGTGGACGACCGGTAACGAATCTATGCTTGGACAGATCCGCCACGACGGAGGGTCTATGTATAGTAAGTAAATGTTTTGTTGTCTTCTCACCTGACTCACCTGCTTCGTCGTCACAGCAGACCGTGCAGCTGCAGTTGGTCGCGTGCGGCGTGAGCGTGCCCTCGTCGATGAGGGACTGCAGCGACTTGCCGCCGTATTTGATGGAGCGCTTCCAGTCCTTGCTGGAACCCCGGCCGCAGACGTGCTCGAACTCGCTGGGCGTGTGCCACTTATCCTTGTACTTGACGCAGCGGCCACGGCCGCCCGATCCCAGTTTGCTGCGGTATAGCTCGGCGCAGGTGGTTTTACAGCGGATCTGGAAGACCTCCATGTGCTGGGTGGACGGGTTCTCCGACCAACCGGTGGACCCACCGCCTGTGCCGCCGCCACCGCCAGTGCCCGCTCCTCCAGCGCCGGTGTGCTCCAAGGTGGCCAGGCTATCGTGGCTGTTATTGCTCCCGGAGCCATCGTGGTTCAGTCCAATCGTATTGGTGGCGGTCGTGTTGGTGCCCGCACTGTTGGCGCCGCCACCCCCGCCTCCTCCGCCAGCACCGCCGCCGCCGCCCGGCTGCGTCTGTTGCTGCTGCTGAATGACGATCGTCTTGAGGTCGTTGCCCATGCTGACCGTGCTGCCGGACAGGTAGCCATTGTTGTCGACGCACAGCATCGGCTTGAAGTGGGGCAGCTGGTCGGGCGTGATCACATTAAAGGTGGTGCCGGTTAGCATCGATCCAATGGGCAGGGACACAGGCACAGATACCACACCGCTGCCGCCGCCGCCGCTCTGGCCGCCAGGTCCGCTTGCTCCGCCACTGGCGCCGCCGCTGCCGCTGTTGTCGTTTGAGGAGGATGTGACCATGCGAACCTTGGAGTCCAACTGCATTACCATAGCGCACATATTCCCACGTTCGTCACATGCATGTGGATGGATATCCAGCGGCCGAATTCGTAATTGTGGTTGTGTTTTCGTTTCGATTCGTCCGTTCGATGCAATGCAGAGCGATTTTTAGCCAGGAATCAAAGAGGAAAATTCGAATGTAAGTAAACAACACAGCATGGGAAAAATGAAAATCGGTATACACAACAATTTGCGCCACAAGCGCGCTGGGTTGGGTGGAGGTGAAAGGCGGGCGGGCTGGCTGGCGCTATTTGGGGGTTGGGATGGATGGCCCAGTGGGTCGCATGGAGCTCATTGCTAGCAGCTCGTAGGGCGCAAGCACCGCGCGCATTTTGTGTTGCGCCGCCCGCTGCCACCCCCAGCCGCCCAACCACCCACTCGCACAGCAACACACACACACACTCGCACACAATCAACCGCACTTTCCACAACTGCGCAGAGCGAAGCTGAGCAGAGCCAGTTTCGATTCGGATTCGGAGTTCGAGGACTCAGAACCAGGAACCAGGAACCGAACTCTGGGAACCACGCTCGCCTCTCGCAGCCACCGCCACCCGCCAAAAGAGCCTGGCGCCTAGTTTGTTGCTCCTTTTACCTGATGATGGTGATGCTGATGCTGATGATGATGGTGATGGCCCGGACTCTCCAATATCACCTCTTCTTTCACAACGTCGTCGGCCAGCGCGGCCAGATCTTTCCTATTCAGGTGCAGCTCGGTTGAGGAGTCGACCTGTTCCATATTATTTTTGCGCCAGGCGCCCACTTGGTGGTTCACTTTCACTTGTCTTATTCTTGTGCCAAATATTATTATTGTTGAGTTGTGTTAATCGGAATTGCAACTTGCAATTGGATATGTCTGAAACGGTCAGTGTTGTTGTTGCTGCTGCGGCCGCGATCCGCCTTTTCCCGCGCTCACCACTCACAAGCGAACTGCGCGCTGCATGCGTTTACGTAGCATTGCATTATTTACAGTGTTTGGGTTCATCGCGATTTACATTTCTTAGCTTAAACTTTACTAAATTTCGTCTCTAAAAGTTGATATCCTCCTCTTCTTCCTCATGATAATTAGAGTTGTCATGCGCGCTGCAGGTATCGTTTGCCATCAGTTATATCGATATTTGCGTTTCCCCAATTTGAAAGTTAAACTGCAACTATTGTCTAAATATTACTTTCGTTGCTAGGGAATATTTATTTGTATGTAAATATCAGTTAATTTAGATATTTGCAAAATCTGTTAAATATATAGAAAAATATATCGAAAAACCAAAATAAAAGTATATTGATTAATTATATTCATGCCGATATACCATCCCTATCATCGATAAGTTTGCATTACCGTAATACGGTCCTACTATTGCTGTAAAATGGTAACGAAGCAAAGATATTTTATATTTGCTAAAAAGCGTTTATTTTAGGCCGATGTGGATGTCTTCATAAGTAACTACACGCTTGTGGATCCCGAGATATACCAGCTATGGATCGAAGGCTTCTCCTGTACGTTCAACTCTCCGTGTCAAGCTCCTGGCTTATATTTTATTTGTGTACCTTTGCAGCGAGCGAGGCGGTTTCCTATCTGAAGCAGAAAGGATTTGGCCACTCAATGGGTGCTCCCAGCGATCTGATAGCTTCCGATGTGCTGGACCACTACCGCACCTACTCCCTGATTGAGCTTTACCTCAACGCACCCACCAAACTCATGGAGCAGTCCTGCTTCCAGCTTGAGCCACATGTCCGTGATCTCATCACCGAAAAGTACTACTCGATCGACGATGTTGTGGCACGCGAGATTCTCGGCAAGAAGCTGTCTTCCCGCTATCGCAAAGACCTGGACGAAGTCGCTGAAAAGACGTGCGTCAAGCTGAAGTCTGTTCGGTAAGGATTGCCCAGGATTTAGCTGTTGTAATTGATGTAATTAATGTTTCTTTAGTCGGCAGTTCGACAACGTAAAGCGCATATTCAAGTCCGTGGAGGAGATGCCTGGCACTCTGACCAACAACATAAAGCAGCATTTCATAATTTCGAACGACCTGGCCAAGTAGAAGGAGACACATTCGATGAAGAGCACTTTTCTAACCCTAACTTAAATTATTCCAGAAAATATGCCTGCATTGTCTTCCTGGCCTGTCTGCGCTTTGAAACCACGAAGAAGAAGCTTCAGTATCTGAGTTTCAGTGATCTGTTGACCTGCTCTCATGCCATCATGATCTACTGGACGTACACCTATCAGGCAAGCCACACTCGTTACCATGTTGGGCCCTGTTAGGTGAACTGAATTATTTCTTGCAGCACACGGGCCCCGAATACTATGACACTGAAATGGACAAGGAGTTCCTTCTGGACTTGCGTGAACTGCGCTGTCTGCTCGACAAGGAAAAGGAAATAAAGCAGTAAGAACAAATAACATACAAGCACATGCAAACAGCAATTGATAATTTATCCTTAGTCTAGTCTGTCTGCGCCTGAAACCTGTGCTCCTGGAACGCGCCTTTCATGAACTGGATGGCAACTTTCGGTACGGATTTGCCCCCTTGCTTATTATCATCTTCTAGTTCCAATTTCTGCTTTTCGTAGCTCGTATTGGCGCGCTTTAATCACAATTGCCTGTAATTTGCACCGCAATCGTGAACTTCGCGATCTCTTCGTGGATCTCTGCGAGAAACTGATTGATCCTTGGCGGCAGAATGGCTGGAATCGCGAGCAGGTGAACAAGTTTTTGTCCTCCATAACGCAGAGCGTGCTGGATCTGGAAATATCTAGGTGAGATTATGCTAATACTTGTTTTATTTCTATAATGAAATACAATTACAATTCCGTTTTAGGGACCAAGAAACTCGCTGTCTTTGGGATCGCTACATGCAAGTCATAACCATATGCTTGGACAAAATGTATCACATTTAGAAAATAGTTTATTTATTTTATTAGTTGTGTTTGATTGACTTTAAGCGTGTTACCTAGCAATAAGGCATCAATGATTTTGTGTAAATATCAATTTAAAATAAAATGCATTAAATTTGATTTTAAAGGTTTTTTTTTATTATGGCTTAGCGCACTCTGGCGCAGCTGACAGTTGAGCGAGCTTATAAGCTCAGCTGCCAATTCCGCCGTCGGTGTGTGGCTCTACTTTAATATATTTATGTATTTATTTAGTTACCAAATTAATCTAAGCATACAATGCTACACTTCATTGTAAATTATCGAGCAGTGGCTGCGGGGGCCTTCGACACTTTGAATTGTTACGCTACCGTAATAACTGCGCGCCTTTGCAAAATGAATGCCGACTGGTCACACTATTCCTAAGGAACGGTATATATCAAGAGGTCTTACAACGGTCGTACTGGAGCTTTCAAGCTTGAAGATGCAGGAAAAGCTTGCATTAAACTGTAAAACTGCAAACCCTTCCGTTTGTTATTGGGATGTTACTAGTGCGGCGCCAGCGCCGTTATTGTTGGTAAACACAACAAATTGTCATCAGCAGCTACAATCGAATTGACAACTAGCTCCGTTATAGATTGACGATGGAAGTGCAGGAGTTTGGGTAAGTTCTCTTATTGAAAGTGCAGTGCAAATTACATAAAGCTGTGTGTGTGACTGCGTGTCTGTGTGCGTCAAGCTAAAACACAAATTTGCAAACACATGCACACGCACACAGGCTCACCGCCGAGTCATTTGAATGTGTGCGCCGCCAGGTGGTTGTAAAAAAGCCAGCAACAGTTGACAATTGCCGTTACATCGGCAAACACACACAAACAACTGGGGTTGTTTTTTTTTACCTTTCTGCTTTTCATACGTTTCAGTGAAAATCTAGAAGAGATCGAAGATGAAACATTGGACGAGGAGAAATCGGCGCGGACTTCAGATGAAAATCGCAAGTAAGAAAAGCCGCCGATTTGTATTATAAATTTTCCTAAAAAAATATGTAACTAATGGAATTAATTTCTTACAGGCAGAATCACAGCGAGATCGAGAAGCGGCGGCGGGACAAGATGAACACCTACATCAACGAGCTCTCCTCTATGATCCCCATGTGCTTTGCGATGCAACGGAAGCTGGACAAGCTCACTGTACTCCGAATGGCCGTGCAGCATTTACGTGGAATCCGTGGCAGCGGCAGCTTGCATCCCTTCAACGGATCCGACTACAGGCCCAGCTTTCTCTCCGATCAGGAGCTGAAGATGATCATCCTGCAGGCCTCAGAGGGATTTCTGTTCGTTGTGGGTTGTGACCGGGGACGCATATTGTACGTCTCCGATTCGGTGTCCAATGTGCTAAACTGCACGCAGGCGGATCTGCTGGGACAGAGTTGGTTTGACATTCTGCATCCCAAGGATATTGGCAAGGTTAAGGAGCAGCTTTCCTCGCTGGAACAGTGTCCCAGGGAGCGCCTCATCGACGCAAAGAGTAAGAGTTCAGAGAGAGTGGCAAGCTCAAGTAAGATTATAAAAGACTTTCCCCTTTTTAGCTATGCTGCCCGTTAAAACGGATGTCCCGCAGAGCCTGTGTCGGTTGTGTCCCGGTGCCAGGCGCTCCTTCTTCTGCCGCATGAAGCTGCGTGCCGCCAATAACAACCAGATCAAGGAGGAATCGGACACGTCATCCAGTTCACGCAGCTCCACGAAGCGCAAGTCGAAGCTGAGCACGGGCCACAAGTATCGGGTGATTCAGTGCACGGGCTATCTCAAATCGTGGACGCCCATTAAGGATGAGGACCAGGACGGCGACAGTGACGAGCAGACGACGAACCTATCCTGCCTGGTGGCCATTGGTCGCATCCCGCCCAACCTGCTCGAGTCCAATGTGCCCGCCTCGCTGGATAATCACCCGAACATACGGCATGTGCTTTTCATCTCGCGACACTCTGGAGAGGGCAAGTTCCTGTTCATTGACCAACGGTATGATGGGTCTTACGCACCATAGAGAAATATTTTTTCCTTTAGAACCGTAAATAATAATATTTATATGCCTACAGGGCCACCCTCGTGATCGGCTTCCTGCCGCAGGAGATTCTGGGCACCAGCTTCTACGAGTACTTCCACAACGAAGACATTTCTGCCCTGATGGAGTCGCACAAGATGGTGATGCAGGTGCCGGAGAAGGTCACCACACAGGTCTATCGCTTTCGGTGCAAGGACAACAGCTACATTCAGTTGCAGAGCGAGTGGCGGGCCTTCAAGAATCCCTGGACTAACGAGATTGATTACATAATAGCCAAAAATTCGGTGTTTCTGTAAAAGGGAAGAAGAAAAGTTCCCCCGGCAGGAACGTCTCCAAAGATCATATAAGGAATAATGTCGCAGGCGCCGTCATTTGAAATTCCATTTCTTCTGTGTGTGTACAAACATTATATTTTACGATAAGCCTCTCATATATTTTATACCAGAACAATTTAATTAAAATAACAGACAACATTAGCAGTATTCTTTGAACTTTGATTAGGCCTACGATCGTGGGAACAATCAGCAATCCAGTTTTTCTCTCTCTCCCTGCCCGAAGAGAACGACGATTCCGGGGGCTAGAATCAGAAATTATAAACAAGCAAATGAGTTATTTGAGCCAAGCACGTTTCGGACGTGATCGCTGCTCGAATTTCTTTGGGCATACACATAACTACTTGTGTACATGATGTGTTGTTGGGTTTATCAACTGAGACGGGCTTTTTCGCCTTATTTTTATTTTTTTTTTGCCTGCACTATCAATAGACCCACATGAAAAGACGGCAGCGTGGGTTTGGCTGGGTCTGTCGCGACGCTCTCTCGTTCCATTAGTTGCCATAGAGCTGGCGTGGAGTACGGACGCTCTGAGATTGTGGGTCGAGTCATCGGGAGTCCCTGTTAAATTAACAAATTAATTGGACAAAAGGCTCGCGTTTCGGGTTACGGTTGCGTTGTCGTTTTCGGGGACCTTCAAAATGAGTGCCCTCATATTTCTGTGTGCCATTCTCATTGGATTCGTGATTTATTCACTCATCAGCTCACTGCGACGTCCTAAGAATTTCCCCCCAGGTAAGTTCTTGAAGCTAAGCAAACACAGCTCCCCCTAGGATTCTAGGAATTACTTGGCCACAAAATATTCTAGGAATTTATTAAGGGTAGAATAATTTGTATATTATTAACTGATTAAAAGTAAGCACTACAAATTTATAAATATTTTACTGAGCTCGATATATGTGCATGGAGACAGACCTGCCCCACGACCAATTGGCTCGGCTCATTAGCAAATTTTAATGGCTATGGATCACATATGGCACACAACCAACCCGAGACACACGCCTTGCTTGGCATAAATAAATCTAATTGATAAAATTATCACATCTCTGACACCTTGCCTAACTGGTCCTCCTCAGCAAGTGTCTCACAAGGGTTGAGTTTGAGTTGATTTATTACAATTCTGCTGCTCGTTATGCCAGAGATGTCTGTTGTGCATTATATTATAAATTCTACAAAATTAAACTATAAAATTTAATAATATTGCCTCTTTGGTTGTTAGGGGAAATTGAAAGATTTTAAGGCTGCATAAAGATACATACTTCCAGCAAAGAAGGTGGATTGGATTTCTTTAACGAAGATATCACTTAAAATCAAGTGCACGCCACTTTAATTGTTAAATCATAGATTTCACCATACAGTTTTCACTTTCGAATTGATTGCTTAACAGGCAGCAACCAGATTTCAGTAGTGTCGATAAGATTAGGACTAGATGTTACTATCTGATATACATAGCAACAAATTAAGTTAGTAGCTTTGCGTGGTTTTAGGGCTAAGCGGAATCAAATTATCAAAGAAGTTGTGATTAATAATTGGATAAATCAAAGGTACAATCAGAAGGATTACGATTTATTTGCCATAAATAATTTAAATTCTGGAGAAGAAATATTTACATTTAATTTTTGTAATTGAAATTCTTGAAATTTCCATCAATTGCATTTTCAGGACCTCGTTTTGTGCCATGGCTAGGAAATACGTTGCAGGTAAGAGTGAAGTTAATTCCTTAATCTTCAAATACAGCTTTGTATTCCTTTGATTGTATTCAACATTAAATTTAAATATAGAAAATTTGCATATAAAAAATGTTTATATTATCGTTCCATTTATCCTTCAGTTCCGTAAGGAGGCCCGCGCCCTTGGCGGTCAGCACATCCTTTTCGAGCGATGGGCTAAGGACTATAAAAGCGATCTGTTGGGTTTGAAATTAGGCCGGGAGTATGTGGTGGTGGCTCTGGGACACGAGATGGTAAAGGAGGTACAACTTCAAGAGGTATTTGAGGGAAGACCGGACAACTTCTTCCTACGCCTGCGCACAATGGGCACCCGCAAAGGGATTACCTGCACAGACGGCCAGTTGTGGTACGAGCACCGTCACTTCGCCATGAAGCAGATGCGTCATGTGGGCTATGGTCGCAGCCAGATGGAGCAGCATATCGAGGTGGAGGCAGGGGAGCTGCTGGGCCAGCTGGAGCGGACAGATGAGCAGCCGATCGAGCCGGTCACAAGGTTGGCCCAGAGTGTTCTGAACGTCCTGTGGTGCCTGATTGCCGGCAAGAGGATCGCCAGCGAAGAGGATAGCACACTGAGCCGGCTGCTCGATCTGATGAACCGACGCTCCAAACTCTTCGACATATGCGGCGGGCTGCTGGCCCAGTTCCCCTGGCTACGCCACTTGGCGCCGGATCGCACGGGCTACAACCTCATCCGCCAGCTGAACACGGAGCTATACGGTTTCTTTATGGACACCATCGAGGAGCACCGGCGGCAGCTGGCGAAGGATCCGGAACCGGCCGACAGCGACCTCATCTACGCCTACCTCCAGGAGATGCAGGAAAGGAGTGCGAGCGGCGAGAGCAGCAGCACCACCTTCAACGAGACGCAGCTGGTGATGACCATTCTCGACTTCTTCATTGCTGGCTCCCAGACCACCAGCAACACGATCAATCTGGCTCTCATGGTGCTCGCCATGCGAGCGGATGTCCAGGAGAAACTCTACGCTGAGGTGACTGGCAGCGTTGCCGCCACCGCCACCACAACGGATGCCTTTCCCCATCTCAGCAAGCGGGAATCTGTCGATTACATGGATGCCTTTATTATGGAGGTGCAGCGATTCTTTCACATAACTCCCATCACGGGACCACGAAGGGCTCTATGGCCCACAAAATTGGGTGGCTACGACATCCCACGAAATGCCACCATTCTGATTGGTCTGCGTTCCGTGCACCTGGACAAGGAGCATTGGGGAGATCCGCTGGAGTTCCGGCCGGAGCGCTTTATCGATTCGGCTGGAAAATGCTTCAAGGATGAATACTTCATGCCCTTCGGAATGGGTAGACGCCGTTGCCTGGGCGATGCATTGGCCCGCGCGTGCATCTTCTCATTCCTGGTGCGAATCGTGCAACATTTCCGTATCGTTCTACCGGCAGGCGAGACACCCTCGATGGTCCTACTGCCCGGCATCACTTTAACCCCAAAGCCCTACAAGGTGCAGTTCGTGAAGAGATCCTAGGGGGAAGGTCGATAGTTTGCTGTCAATGTCGGAATCTTAGGCTAAAAGAGTGCGAAATACTTGAATAAAATTATTATTTGAATAAAAATGCTTGGCTAGTGGCCACTTTTCATCAAATGAAATTAGTAGAAACCATCAACATCTTGGGATTGTTCTGGTCTGTTTTTTTTGTTCTTTATTGATGTCGTGTGTGTCCACTAAATTAAATGACAATGCTTTAGATTTAGAATTTAAACAAATTTCGAATAACAAAATCAACTAAAATACACAATTTTTGCAAGTTTCTTGTTATCTCGTTATCGTAAAGTTCCTTTTGGTTCGTTTTGTTTCGTATGAATGTATTAATAACAACACCGAGACAAGGCTCTCAACGTACATAATTGGGCTTAATCGAAAATATTTACAAACTCAAACTAAGAAAAGCAAGGACATCATATACATTAGGGTGTATATAACGTTTTAAGGTAGAGTACATGCGTATAAGCTAAGTGTCAGCGATCTCGCCAGCTAGAGAAATGCTCGAGTAAGGTCATGATGATGACTGGCGGTCCTGGACCGCGCGCGTTGCAACTTTTAAAGCGTAAACTTAATGAATCGGAGAAATAAAGTGTATGTGTAGAGAAAAACAAATGAAACAAATAATCGCCTCGATTGAATGACCAACTTTCCTTAAATGCTAGTAGTGACTGCACTCAGGCATTGTCCGCCCTCCTCCTGCCGGTGTTTCGTGTTTCCGCTACCTCTCAGATTCCAACAATCAAGCTGCCTCCGCCTCCGCCTCCGCTTTGTGTCAGTGTGGTGCGCTTGTTGTGTTTACACTGTTTTTAGGATGCTAATGATGGTATTCCGTTCGGTCAGTTGCTAAAAGTTAAAGCCGCTGCTGGGCATGTTGTTGGGATCGAACTCGAACTGCTGCTCTCCCGCAACGGGGGCCACGCGGCTGTCCTCCTCCTCGTTGCCAAAGTACTGTTCGATGATGTAGAAGGATTTGTGGTATATATCGCGGTTTTCGTGTGCCTGCAGATACTCAATCTTATCGAGACCTAAAAGGTAAAGTAAACGAAATGTGAATCCCATTTGCATGTCTAATCTTCTCGCGTTCACTCACCTCCACACTCCTCGATGGTAATGGCGTAGGGGTTCGGTCGCACCTGGAACTTTTCACCGGCCTTTAAAATATTCTCGAGCGCGTTCAGCGCCACCTGAACGATATCCGAGTCGACGGTGGTGAGGAAATCGCACATTGGCGGGACACAGCCCACCTCCACCAAGTAGTGAATCTGCTCGGAGGTTCCGCTGCTGGTGGCATTAGTAATGGCCCAAGCGGCCTCTTTGCGTGTCTTGAACTCAGCGGTCTGCATGATTATCATCAGCTGGGGGAAGATGTTGGCATTGATGATGGCTTGGATCTGCTCCCGATTGCCGGCGGCAATATTTGAGATGGTCCAGCAGGACTCCTTCTTGATGGTTTCCGCCGTCGAGCACAGCAGGTGGCTTATGCAGGGCAGAGCGTTGAATCCCAACACCACCTGGGTCTGCTGATCATCGCCCGTCACAATGTTTCCCACAGCTCTCAGAGCAGCCGTACTCACGTTCTGCTGCGGATGCCTGAATAAACGCGGAACGCACCAGTTTGTATTGAGCATAAACCTATAACCGAGGAGCACTTAAAGCACTTACAGTAGCAGCTCGACGAGCCGACGGCAAACGCCCGCGTCAATAACAGCCTGGATTTTATCATTGGGTCCGTCGGACAAGTAGCTAATGGCCCAGCATGTATCGCTGAGTACCTCAGCATCGGTGTAGTCCAGCAGACGTGCCAGTATGGGCAGGCCGTGGACGATTTTAGCAAAGTCTGCGGGCGGATTCTTGCCGCGGCACAGGTTCGAGAGCGTCCACACTGCATTCCGTATCATTGTTATTCGTTCCGAGTTACCCAGCACGCTGTTGGTGAAATTTAAATTGAAATGAACACCTCTCATCCTCATCCTCATCCACTCTGTGGTTACTTACTGCAGGAGAGGCATTAGAATGCCGGATCCAAGCAGATGGTCCCGACACATGGGCGAGTCGCCGGCTATGTTTCCCAGTGCCCAAACGGCTTGCTCCTGGACATCATCGTGGGGACTGGACAGCAGCTCAATGAATATGGGTACAGCACCGGCCTCGATCACGATCTTTGTCTGGTGCGAGGTACCCGAGGCAATGTTCGTCAGCGTCCAGGCGGCCTCGAATTGCAGCGTGGCGTTGGCGCTATTTCGCAAAAAGGTTACAAACTGTGGTACGATCCCCTTTTGGATGACCTCCTCTATGGGCGGGTTGGGGTCGCGGGATAGCAACTTTCGGAACTTTTGCGTGGCCTCTAGCTGGTCAGTTTCCCGCCCGCTGTACAACATTTGAATCATCTCATCGCTGATCACGGATACCTGTGCTCCCGTTCCGGCCGCTGCCTCGTTCTGCCCGGGAAAATGGGATGGCCCCGTGCTGCTGTCAACCATGTGCATGTCTGAAGTCTACAACACAAAAAGAGGATGTAAGAGACGGTCACACAAGGACACTGGCAGCAGAAAACTGAACTTACTGCTGATCTCACCATACTGAGTTACTTTGAAATTATGAGCTCAGTAGTAAGATCAGTTTTCGGAGCCAAAGAGGAGGAGGAATGGTGCTCACCTGCTGCTCGCTGCTGGTGCTGCTGCTTTCCATTCCCGCCGACGTCGAGGATGTGGCTGGTTCCAGCACCACATTCCGACGCTTGAAGAGCTGCTGTTCGCGCTTGTTCTTCCGCAACTGGATGCCGACTTCCTCGCGACGCCGCCGCATCTCCGTGGAATCCAGAGCGGCATTTTTATAGCGCTGCTTGTGAGTGGTGGACATGTCGTCGACTTGGCAATTACAATTCTACAAAGAGGGAACAATTATACTTTAGCATTGACCAGGTGGTTAAATTTATTTTGACGTGTTTTCAGATCTAATTCCGAACTGAATTTAAGGGAGGCCCCAAATCAAGCATTGCTATGCCTTGACACTAATCTTCAGCCGTTTGGATTGAATCCCGAGATTACGTTGCTTTCCAAATATTTATGGACATATATTCGTTTACGTGTTATGAACTATTTCATTTTCCTGGCAAAATGCACAATCACAACACTTTCACATTTCGTGGTGTGCGCACGGTTAGTGGTGCATGTGTGTGAGTAGGCTTAGGTCAGCAATTCTTCCGAGTTCACTTGTGTAGGCACTTCTGTGCTCCTGGTTTCCATAACTCCGGGACCATTTCGAGGCGGCAACCATGTCGTTTTACAACAATTTACCTATGCAGGAGAATCCTTTTCGTGTTTCAATCATGCACAGAGAATGCGAAATTTTACACGTTTTGACGAACAGGGTTGCCAGATAGATAGCAGCTGAATGCATCCAGCTGATGCGCCTATCGATAACGATATCTAATGTGCAGCGATTTGATTTAAGCAATTTAAAAATGAAGGAATCCAAAAGAAAATCGCGAAAGACGGCTACAAAGCCCAAGGATTCGACTGACGCAGAGAAAAAGGAAACCATCGAGCTGCTGCACGAGTACAACGACCTGAAGGACGCTACTCAGCTCGTCCTGGGAGCCTTGGCAACCATGAAAGGCGTCCCCATCCGATCGCTCTATTCCACCTACAACCTGCCTCTTGACGAATAAAAAACAGCCATTTGTACATGTACTCATTGTAAATTGTGTAAATACAACCAAGTGCTGGTAAATGCCTCCTGGTTGGGCAGTTCCTTGTTGTCTACCACTCTAATAAATCCACTTAAAGCTAGTCACTCAATCATTGCACGTGCTTACTGGCCGGCGTGGAAGTAGGACCGGCACCGCTCGTTGAAGGCCTTGTAGGTTCGCTCCTTGATGATATCCTCTACATTGAGCTCAGCCTGGAGCACACGGAGCTGCATTGAACGAAAGAGATTTGCTAGTATTAAGGGATTGCGTGTCGCAGAGCGTGGCTACCTTGCGCTGCTCCGCCTTGAACTTGCTGTCCGTATCAACATCGTCCGGGTGGGCCTCCCGGTTTTCCCGCAGCTGCTTCAGATTTGTGGCCGATAAGGTTATGCAACTTCGAATGCTGTCTTGCTGCAAGGAGGGATTTAGTTTTGAGCGGTCGATTAGTACTTGTAAGGCTTACCCGGGACTGATGCGACTGCTGGAGCTTGGCGTACAGATCGCGGCAGGTGCCCTCGCTGTTGACCTGACCCTTGAACGAGTCGGTAGGCAGGGCGTTCAGTGCATATATAATTTTGTCGTCGACATCTCGCATCTTCTTCAGTGCCTCCTGTTTGTGGTAGACGCAACGACGTGAAATCTCAACTAGCAACATTCAAATTAAATATAACCAAGACTTAAATCCCACCTGAAAGCCGAGAAAGTCCAAGCACAAAGTGGCCATCAAGTAAAACAAGTAAATTTCTTTTTAAAAATAAAAACAAACGCTAAATGTAAATTGCCGGCGCAATGTGCCAGTTGGCAGAGCTGCCACCTGGCTCCAAACATCGCTAAGCAACTATCGGCCAGTCAGGTGAGTGTCATTGGCTCATCGCTAGGTTATTCTCTCAAAAAAATAATAACAAATATGAATATAACTAAAGGAACTGACAGAATGGCACTTAAATTTGAGGATGTTCACGACAAAATAGAAAGCGGCGTCTACAAGCTGGCGATGAACGACAAGAGTACTCGTAGCACTGTATGGCGTGTGTATCGCAAAATTGAGAAGGACGACGGCAGCTTTATGGAGAATGTGTTATACTGCACCGGCTGCAAAAGTATCATGTCCTTCGTCCACAAGTCAACAACGAATCTGCGCCGGCACAGGTGCCACCTGCAATATCTCAAGAAGCGGGTATTCCAGAAGAATACCAGTACGGAGCAGCTGGAGGTCGATTCGGAGTCTGCTATTGAGGAGTTGGAGGATAAACAGTCCATTCCCGATGAAATGGAAATAAAGCCTTCCGTCATCGACGTTGCTGCCTTAGTTGCCGAGGTCGACAGTGGCGGCCGTGTCTCCGGAGTTCCACCTCGATTCCAACTGCCAAACCTGCACCACCAGCATAAGGACGTTCCGGAGCTTTCTCTGCCACCGGACATCAGTGGAAGCGAGGAGTCTAACATATACGCCCAGACTTGGTCCCTAGAATATCGCAAACTTAGTGAGGACCAGAAGTTCTATGCCAAAAAGGCAATAGATGAGATCTTTGTCCTGGGCCGTCTTCGTCGCCTCACCCTGAACACAGTGCCAACGGCAGATTAAAATATATTAATTGCTTAAGCATTTTTAAGTTATTTTTATATACATATATAAAAAATGTTATTATATCCCACGGTCTCGGATCAAAAAATAAATAAATATGTAGATTTTGAGTGTCCTACACAATCTAAAAGCTACATTCAAGCACATATGAAGTCTAATATATTCTGTAATTATATTGCATTATATTTGTAATTCAAATTCTATAAAGAAATGTTTATAATCTGAAAAATTAACGAACCAGGCCGGTTTTTGTCATTGTTGCATTTTCCAAATATCAATACCGATATATCGATATACATATGTCGGTGTACTCCCATTCCTATTGCCGGCTTTCCTTCTCGTACTTCGCTTCATTTCGGGAAATTAAAAGTTTAGATCCGAAATATGAAGGAATTAAAGCGGCGACCACTGCACGACGAGAGACCAGCGACTCCTTCTGAACAGGAGGATCAAGTGGACAATAGGACACTTTTATTAGAGTCGGAAGGTGGCTTTGAAGAGGGAACATCCTCATCTGGGGAGCAGGAAACACAAGATGACGAGACTTCGCCGTCGACGCCCCCCGGTACTCCTGGTGCGCCCGGTGATCGTTCCAGAAGGCAAAGTCTGCCACCTTTTTACACCCCAGAATGCGCACAGCATTCCAGACCTGAACAACTGCCAAGCAGCAATAGGTTCCTGTATTTCGCTGCCTTTGCTGGCGTTCTGGTTGGCTGTTGCTTTGCATTCGCATTCGCACCGGAACCCGCTACGATGCTCAAGACATGTTCCTTTAAGTCTCTACGGAATGTTCAGCCTAAGCAGCCAGACAAAGTTTGGTTAGCCTTGCAGAAGGGCATCGAGGGATTAATAAATAAAAAGGACGAGCGTCCCAGCGTGTTTTTGTTCCTGCACCAAAACCCAAAGCTCCAGGAACTTATTGATGCAATTGCTTCGGAAGCGTCGGAGTGTTATGGTAATCGTTTAGGTTTATATCATTGCAACAAAAGTTATTAAATAATATGAAATGCATGTCAACAGGTGGCCCCAGTAAACTGATTCACATGAGCAAGGAAGATTTCGGACCCGGCTTAGACAACTATGGCCTGGCGATTGAGCGTTTCAAGGCAAAGGTGAAAGACGGAAAGGTCTTTCTGATCGTGAACCTTAATGAAGTGAGGAGTCCCTTCCATGTGAAATTGTACAAGTTTTTTTTTCAAACGCTTTTTTGTGACCCACAGATTGCCCCGAATGGTGCCCGAGCCCTACACACGATTTGCGATACATACAGTCCATTAGTACAGGACGCTGTCGTTTTCCTAACGCTCCGCACCTTTAATACCACCGCCGAAAGGAACTCTGTCGAGCTGGCCACTGATACATTGTACGACCTGTGGAGTAAGGAGCTGGGTGACAACGAGCTGGATCCTCTGATAACCCGCGTCACCGATCAGGTTTTACACTTGAATAGTTAAGTCTTGCATTTTATTAGAACTTTAAATGTTCTGAATTTATTCGTATTTATTTTGAGCTTTAAGCTACAAAATAAAAAATCCTTGAATATCAATAAAGAAACTTACGACCACCACGCCACAATTCGCAGGCGAATGTGAAGAGGCTGCAGATCATGCCGAAGCACCAGAGCAAAATCAGGCCAATGAAGTTGTCGATGCCCAATTTGACGGGGCCAATGTCCAGGTTTGGCCTCTGGGAGGCCACAATGCGATTCTGACGGTGGGCGTTCATATAATCAGCGGCTATCTTCCATTCCCAGAACTTATCCATGCCGGAGGAGTGCCAGGCCAAGATAAAGTCGTTGTAGGCATTTAAATGGGGCCACAGGCGCGGCACAAAGGCCACCGTAAAAGCGAAATAAATGTCGTCTACCATAAGCTTAAGTCGCCCCAAGGCATCATTCGCTATGAGTTCGGTGTTGCCCAAGTGTCCAAATTGCAGGCGCTCTACCACAAATCCCATTTGCTCCGAGTGCGAAAATGCGGATATCAAAGCGGACTCGAAAACCCGGTAGTGCTCCATTAAGCCCAAAAGGACTGGCTACAGAAATACAAATATATTTTATATGCTTGAATTAAGGATACTTTTCTTCTTACGTCTGCCGATCGCTCGTCAATGGTGGTTATCCAGGCCTGCGAAGTTCCCGTCCAGATGAGCTTATGGTCAAAGAGTCGCTGTCGAGAGTCCGCTGCCTCCTCCAGAGTGGGCAGCGTCAGGATAGCTGCCAATCCGCCACTGTAGACGGTCGTTAGGATGATGTCGATCATGTAGCTGGCCACTAGCACGGTCCGCAGGGCATACGAGTGGGTCACATAGCTGGTGCTCTGGTTCACAAAAAGTTTCAGTGTACTGATGCAACCGAAACGCAGGCTACCAGTCCAAGTGTGAGGCAGAGAGGAATCCGCGGAGTACTCCCACCGGCGAGTGATGCACAAGGCCACGCTCTCGAGCAACAGGCAGAACATTACGCACATCCAGAGTACGGCCTGGAATGGACGGAGCAGAAGGGTCCAACTGATCAGGCGACTCGGCGCGGGCACTAGGCAAGTGACTCCAGAACGACCCAAGAAATGGGTCATATCCATGTACTGATAGGCCTCGTACCTGGTTTAAAAAACAATTTTGGTTTATTATTAATATCTTATAAAATGTATACCATAAATATAAATATATACCATAAATATAAATACATACCATAAATATAAATATATACTTTTAAATGAATTACCATAAATACATGCCACCTATGCCGTAGTCGTTTCTTCTATCGAGTACCATTCCCACGAGACCGTATCCCGTGCCGTTTGTATAGATATCTCCCCAGTCGGTTGACTCAGCTAAGAAAATGTATAAAAATATTAAAAACAATGAATCGATTTGCCACAATTATGCTTTAAAAATATGGAAGAAGTTGGATAATATAGTAATATTAAAATTAATCTGAAAAACATTTATTAACTTACAGGTGTCCACCTGGATAGTGCAGTTATATAGTTCACAAAAAATAAGCATAAGTTGCACTTCAGTGCCATCAATGGATACTTCTGCAGTTTCTGAAGCTCGATCATATACCTTTGGTTCTTTATCCTGATAAATATAATAAATATGGTATAATATTATTTATGGGATCATTAAAAGGTAAATATTTTAGAAATAAGTACATAATCTAGCAACATGAAGGGTTTGTAATCAAAAACGCCAATGACTATTTCCCGTCCTTGAAGGTTTCGAAGTTTTTCAGACATTCTCTTTTTCAGCTCATTATTCCAGGTTACATCCTTGTCCAGAGCATCGTATCGATGAAGGAGATTAAATTCTACTGGTCCCGGTGCTGGATCGAAATTTCGCTGGCCAACGAAGCGGTTCGTCTTGATCTCAAAGGTGCTGGAGTTCAGAAATTGCGAGGTGACCAGTAGGACATTTGGTTGATCTGGATTTAATGGAAATTCATAGTATACTTTTGAAAGAATCAAATATTTATTCCTCACCCTGAAATATATATTCACTAAAATAGTTATCGTTATCCTCCCGCAGTTCCTCGGTATAAACAAAAATAAACCTATTTCTCAGGGAACGCCAAATGGAATAGATACTGGCGTGGTAAAAGGATCGCGCGAATTCGGGAATGTGCTCCTGAAACGCTAAGAAGGTCTGAAATTAAGGGAACATTATAAGAAATATTGTAAAATACTGCATAAGGTTAACTAAAATTTAACAATACCAATGGATTTTGGCCTAAAACTTAAATGCCTATAAAAATAATACAAGGATGCACTGAACAAACTAATTTAAGTTTTGTAACGATTCAAATTGATCTGTTTTCGATGATTTCTGAAAAGAATTTTCGGATAACGGGACACTGTGCCGATAATTTCGTTCGGAGTGCGAGTGCGTCAGCTGATAATTTATCGATAGTTTGTTTATAAAGCTTACGGAAACTCCGTAATTCTTCAATGATCCAATCCCCAGGATAATGGACAAACTGGGCCTTGGTTGTGCCTTCTCGTTCCTGGCCGGAAAGCAGCAAGAATCAATAACAGGACCCAGCCTGCTCCAGCTAAACTACGATTGCTACCTGCAGATATTTTCACATCTTAATGCACTGGAGGATCAGCTCAATCTGGGCCGCGCCCATCCCCTGTTCCGCGATGTGTTGGCGGACATGATGCGAACGCGCTACCGAAAAATCAACGTGCGGATGCTAAAAACTGTCGCGGACTGGGAATTCCTATTGGAGCTGTGCGGCTCCGAAGTGGTCAGATGTGAGGTTCCACACGGGCGCTGGGATGAAGCCGCCACATATCCATTTCTGGATGTTATCCGCCGCTATTGCCCCAACCTGCGCCATTTGGCAGTCATATTCATGCACACGGACACAGAAACGCCGCCAGTTGAGGGTGACAGGGGCAACATTATGCAGCTGCTCCTGGAACTACCTAGTCTGACGGACTTGACTCTGATCGATGCCAGAGCTCCGCAGCGTACGTATGTACATTTGTATGAATTGTTCTGTTTCCGGAAATACTGTAGATGATTTTGTACAACTTCAATTCCCATGTTTTCTTTCACAAGCTTCTTTATACCTTTGTTTGTATTTACAGTCGAACAATTGCATCTCTTTGGCAAACTTCAGACCTTGGATGTGGATGGACTCGATCCCAATCTCAGCGTGTCCGCTTTCCGGCAGATTTTCGAAAACAAGCTGGAACTTAAAAGACTGTTGGTGAACTTTGGACGCAGGTTCAGGCTATCTCAACAGGTGCCACAGCTAGCCGAATGCCTTCCTTCCCTGGAGCATCTAACACTGGAGAACTTTGATGAGAACTTGAGCGATTTGGGCGATTTTCCGGCTCTTCAGTCGCTGCGCTTGATCAACCGCTGGATCGTGGAAGTGAATAGTGATTTTTTCAGATCGTTGGTCAAATGCTACTCCGACCGCCTGCTAAAGCTGCAGCTATACTCTGTTCGGGTTCGCGGGGACCAGGTGCCACGGATTCTGGCCCTTCGCAAGCTGAGGGCTTTGGATTGCGACAACTGGACAGCCCAATCCATGGCAATGCTGGCCAGATTAACCGACCTGGAGTGTCTGGCCCTGGATTGCATAGAAGAACTACCGGGCAACCCAAGTGACCAACTCTTGGCCGTGGTTACAAGCTGTTTGAGGCTGAAGCACATGAGATTCGGCAAACGCTGGCAGATGTCTGGCGACGATATGAATGGCTTCCTAGCTGATGTTAGGGAAATATTAATAAAACGGGAGCAGGAACTCCTGATTACATTTGTTTTCATCAAGACACATAGTAGCCGGGAAAAGGTATTACACATAAAGCCATTAAACTTGCACTTAACTCCATTCACTCCAGTTTCAGATGCAACACCTTTTAAGAGATCAGAGCCACCTGCGAGTTTCATTTAATGAACTCAGCACCTGTCCACACTGTGAACCGGACACCCACTCTCGATTCGACTCCATCTTCGACTGAAAAAAACTCACCTCGCAATGGGACTGTTCAATGGCAATTGTCAGCCAAAGTATCGTCCAATCGTCGCTATGAGGAATACCATTCTCTTTAAATTCGTTCCGTTTTCTGTTATAGTCATAGACATCTTCCTGACCATCAGTTGCGTTTAGATGCCATCTTTGCGGGTCCATAATAATAAGCGGTAGTAGGTTAACCGACTCCAGTTTGAAATCAAACGCAGGATGCCATAAAATACAAGTGGCATGCGAGTCCGAAAAATATTGCTGAGCTAAGGGACAAAAATCAAAATCAACAAGAAAAAGAAAAAAGCTGAAAACCTATTTATTTTTTATCTAAGCAAGCGAAATCTATTAATATTTAGGTAACTATTTTTGTTTCTAAAAAAAAGGAAGATACAACGAAGCCAAAGTAATTTATAAAATCGCTGTTGAAACTGACTTTTCTCAGCTCTTTACGGATTAAACCTTACCCAGAAAACTAAGCACAGTAGCCCAGTAATTGGGCTCCATTAAACAGTATTCCATTTCAGCACAAATTAATATTTATTTGTAAGACAGAAATAGTTCAAATGTTTGTTCTCCTCGAGATTGTAAGACGTACTGCTTCACGCAATTTCTTGACAAGCCTCTAAATAATATATTTTATTGTAAAATGCGCGCACATTTTCTTCTTTCGTCTTCTATAAAAATAAGTGACAGGCAATTAAATGAATTAAGTGCATGCACACGCATCCAGTTAGTGTTTAAATATTTATTGTTATAAATATGATTAACCTTGCTTGGTAAATGTGTATAAACAAATATGAATTTCCATATTCAATTATTTGTTGAATCTAAACATAAAAGGGGGGCGCGGGGCAAATGAAAGACTAAATAACGAAAGGCGACCTGCATAAGAAAGGGAAATTTAAAGTTTGTTTGCTTATATTACACTTATGCCTTGACGCTGCCAATTCCGCTGCCCAACGACTTCATCAGCTGGTAGCACTCCTTCAGCTTTCGCTTGTCGCCCACCTTCTCCAGCGTCTTGGCCGCCTCGGCCAGCATGCCAGCACGCTCGCCGGGTGAGCTAAGCAGGGCGGGCGGCAGATATTTGCAGGCCACGTACATGGCCGCTGCCCGCTCTCGCTCCCCGCCCTCGAAGTTTTGATGCCTGCGATCCTTGCTGCCGCAGAAGATGGACGAGTGGGCGTAGCGTGAGCGCAGACTCCGGTCCAATAGTTGTTGCGTGGGACAGGGCGAGGCCCCGGCCATCAGGCGACAGAACGCCTCGTACAGATATATCCTCGATTGGGCGTTCTGTAATGTAAATATTATCAGACATTTTCTAACCTCATCAAATAATCCAATCCTGTGTCATACCGGTATATTTTCCACAATGCTGCGCAACGAATTCAAATCGGTTTGAACCTTTTCGAGAACTTCCTCGGGCACTTGTCGGTAACCATCATCGTCATCCATCTCCTTCATGTTCTCAAGTTCCCACAAGGCAGTCCGTGTTTCGAGCAGCCATTCGCAGGTGAGCAATTGGAAGAGCTGAAAGCAGGGGATTGGAAATTAATCGGAAATATATAAATGTATGATAACCATTGCCAAAACAAAAAGAAGAAAGGAAAGAGCGTTGTTGCTTGTGAAATGCACAGAGCTTGCACTGCAGTTGTATTGCCTGGAGGATATACGTGGGGACAGACAATGCGACTACAATGCACCTGCGTGTCATCTCCGGAGGCGTTTTGTGGGTGTGTCACTCAACTCAACTCACTCTCCCAATTATCTTACCAGCTTTATGCCTCGGGTATTGGTGATTCGGTTTACGTTCAAGCATTCCTGTAGCTGCACACTCGACGCATCACACAAATCGTTGACCGATTTCTTAAGGCGTTTGTCCAGAGTGTTGCCATTGTTGCTGCCAAGAGAAGCATTTGAAAGTTATTTTCAATGTCGAAATTTGACTTTCTTAGTCTTGGGTATTTACGTGAGTAGAATCATTTTAGCTCGGAGAATAGCATGCAGCGCCCTGGGCAGATGATCGTGCTCGCTGCTCTGCTGCAGTTGTACGGGCATTTGCTTGATATTATCGTAGAGTTGCTCAGCCAGCGTGTCCTCCCCCAAGAGCCAGTGCACGGAGATCTCAAGGATGTTTGCCCACCACACCACATTCGTGTCTCGCTCATCCTCCTCTGCCCACAGGGTGTCTCTTAGCAGCGAGGTGTATTTGAGCACGTTGCTGACGATGGTGCCACTGTGTTGCTGCTGCTGCTGCAATTGCTCCGATTCTCCTCCTCCTCCTCCGACAGATGAGGCGGCTGTGGGCAAGGCGCCGCCACCAGACTTGTGACCGGCACCTACCAAACACTGAATGGCCTTGAACAGCAGATGCTCGCGATATTGCTAAAGGGATTATGTCAAACATTTACATTCAACTCGTTTGCTCTTTTGAAAGTGTACTTTGTACTCACCTTTATAACGTGAGCAGCGGGATCGCAGGGGTTGCGCAGCCGCGTAAAGAATCCATCCTGCTCGCCAGAGTCACTCAGATCGTACCTAAAGACATGAGTGCTGCAGTAGCGATACCCATAGGGGCTAAAGGCCCATCGCAGCTCCTGCGTCTGCTCTGCAGCCCGGGTACGACCACATTCCTGACGCGCTCGGCTCATGTAGTAGCGGGCAAAGAGTTGTTGCAGCCACTTGGGTGCGCTTTGCTTCATTCTTAAAGCGGCCATCATATGGATGCTGATGGTTTCGCGCGGTGTCAGCAGATTGTGAGCGACTTCGGCCATGTTGCTGGCAAAAAGGGCCATCATGATGCCGTTACTATCGCCACGACTCCCGTTCCCGGTCAGCTGCAGTTGATTTAAGCGATTGAAGAGCAGCGCAAGTTCCCGGGCCGAGGCCAGGGCCTGTTTCCGGCTTGCGGCATTGCAGAAAAGCCCGCCAGTGCGACGTGACAGCACCCGTCCCAGCCAGAGGCGATGGAAGAGGAAGCGCATAAACTGCCAGGTGGTTTGCAGGTAGCATTCCAAGCGCGTTGTCGGCAGACTCAAACCGAACATGTGCAGGCAATTAAGGTAGCCCGTATAAGCCTGATCAGCCTGTCCTTGAACGAAATGGGATTCAGCGCGTTGTTTGTGCTGCCAATAAGCATCGGTCTGGGGGTCTAGCTGAGGATCACCGTAGACCAGCAGCTTCACCAGGCAGCCAAGTATTAGGGTCAAATTCAGAAGCCATATCCAAGAGCCGTGTTGCCATCCACCAAAGCCGTCACCTGAAACAAGTTAAAGGATAAAAGTTTCAATAATCTCCTAAAATTAAACCACGACTAGAACACTCACCGCCATCCACGTCGTACGAAAGAATGCTTCTTCTTTGCCCACTTAGTTCTCCTAGGTCGTCATCGTTAAGTCCATTACCGGCGAAGGGTCCGCGCTGAAGGAACGTCTTGAAGGGATTGACGGCCAAAATGGCGAACATGAACATACACAAGCCCAGACGCGAGTGCGTCGCCATGCCACGCATTGAACTGGGCACCACCATAAGCTCGTCCTTGCTGCTGCTGCAGCTAGCGGTGGATCCACCATAGGGCGACGGGGGTAACGAGATGTCCGAGTGCAGAGGCGAGAGAGAGGGATCCGAGACGTCGCTGCGCGGCGGCGTCAGTCCGGCATCGGTGGCCGAGGTCAGTGAGCTTTCGCGACGCTTCTTCGAGCCTCGTCCCGGGCGGGAGCCCAGCTGCAGTAGATCCTTGACTTTGGAGCCGTCGCGGGCCATTAGCTGCCGCTGCAGGTGTTGCAGCTCCGCCTTCAGTTCGTGCGTCTGGCGCTGAAGGTCTCGGATCTTGTCAATGGACTTGCGCAGCACAGCAGACTTGTTTAGCTTCGCCTGCTCCCCCACCACCAGGTTTTTCAGCTCGTTGATCTTGTCGTTGATGGAGGTGCGATAACGCCGCTCAATGGCGTTATGAGCGGATCTCTTCACCTCCTTGACCTTGGGTTGCGCCCGGGTAATGGGAACCTTGCCAAGTACCTCTGGGGCGGCGCCGGGCAGTGGTGCCAGCGGTGCAACTCGCACCTTGCTGGCCCTACTCCCACCAGAGCTGGAATGCGGCGACGCCATCGGCGGTGAGGACTTGGGACTAGCCACAGGTGTCATCTTCGGCTCTGGATTCGTCATGGATTCCAACAGCATTGGGGTAGCAGCGCTTAACAGCCCCGGACTCGTGGTCAGCGGCTGGGCGTACATGATGAAGGACTGTGTCTGTGGCGGCAGGGTCAGCGGGGTCGGAGGTGCTATCGGTTGCATGACATTCACATTCTGTGGCGACTTCTCTGCCGGCGGCGTGGGCGGGGAAGCGGCCTGGTAGGTAAATCCATTGCCCAAAGCGGGCGAATAAAGCGGAGTGCTTGGCGGCAGCCGTTGGGCATCCTTATGGTGGATAGTTGCCGTTGGCTGGGCGGCTTTCAGCAGCGGCTGCTGTTGTGTCTGCTGCTGCTGCTGCTGCGGGGAGAGATTGTAGTTGGAGGCCATAAGGGGATCCGGCTTGTAGATGGGCAAGGATGGTTTTGCTGCTGTTGCTGTTGCAGCTCCTCCTTGATGTGAATGGGATGAATGTGAACGGGGGAGGAATGCTCGCTTTTCACATGCGCCGGCTGCTCCATCTGCGTGTTGTCCATTTGGAGCATGTTGCTGTACATGTGAGCCGGCTCCAGGTCCATTTCATTGAGGAAGCTATCCAGCATGTCCGAATGCAGGACCTCGTTGATCATGTCGAAGGCGTCCTCCGCCTTAAACAAGTCCATTGACTCGTCCATGAAATCCATGGGATTCGGAGGCTGTTCCATTGTTTATGCTTTGTTGTTTATGCTGCTGATGAAAACAATATAGGCGTTGTGTAATGGCTGGTTTGTTTATAATTGGTTTTGAGTTTAAGCAATAGAATATTCTGAGCGGCGCAATTACACAGCGAAAACAACAGTGGGGCAAATATACAATTTTTGGTTTAAAAAAAATCACATTGATTAGGTCAGTTTTTGGGCGTAAGATTTTCTAATGAAAATTGTCAATTCTTTATATAAATTAATAATTTTTGATCAGTGTTTTAAGTAATCTTTTTTTTTTGTAAGAGGAGGGATAATTATATTGAATTCAACAGTAAATTAGCTCGACTGTAAGCTACCACTAAAAATAACAGATTAGATTTTTTTTATTTTTCCGTAATTCCTATATTTCACAATCCTTGCAGCTTTTTCAATAGCCCCCCAACCACTGTAGCCGAAACACAAACACACGCGAGCGGGAAAGCATATACGAGCGGGCTTTCAACCAATCGGAGAACGAGACCGGATCATACGATGTTATTGTGACGCCACATCAGCCTTTGGACACCGCACAGAGTTTTCCAGCTATTAGGACGATAACTGTTGTTGGCTTTTCCGCGAAATTCGGTTGCTTAGTTTCTTATCTTTATGCCACTATCAGCATAATCGCACATTAATCACCTTTTTTGTTGGTTTAGTTCACTTCTGTGTTGATTTATCCATAACTGCCGTTAGTGCTGAGCAATCGTTTATTGCTAGGCCATTGTTTATATTGTCTAACACTTATTGTTGTCCATGGCTGCTTCAACTGCTTATTGGGTAACTTTTGGGAAAATAATAAACAATTGCTGTTGCGGCGACAAAAAAAGTTGTGCTTTTTCCTAGAGATGGATAGACCATTTAGTATAATATCGATACATCAAACACTGCGTGAGTTTTTTGTATCGATCTTTTTGGTATCGATTGCGGTGGCTCCGTTTAAAATAATTTAATTACATGTAATATAGGGTATTCCCATAATACAGAGTTCTGAGCTCTGAAAATGAATTTATATTTGATTTATCAGGTATTGCTTTTTTTCCTGGCGACGAACGGGTTTTTTTATATATTAATATTAATGTTTCTCTGCTGTTCCATCCAAACTCAAATTTGGAAATGATAGATTTAAATTTTATGAATTCTAAATTTAAACTTGATTCTAAAAAAATAAATACAAATTTATTAACTAATGTGGAACCTTCAATGAAAAACTTTTTTACAGAATTAGAAAATATTTACAGGAGCTATTTTTTTAAATCCCCAATTAATCCATAGAAAAAAGAGCTATCCGCAACCTTTCATGATAATCTTAATAATGATCTTAATGATTTTATTTTTTATATCACATGATTATATGTTATATGATGAGTAGAAAGTAATTTTATAAGTAATAAATATTCACCATACTTTTCGTTAAAATAAAGTCACTTGCCTGGCTCTGAAAGAACTATTTAACTACTAGAAATTTCTTAGCTAGTGTCCACTGAAATATATTTACACTTATGTTCATTTTACCTCTTTTCTTTAAAATATAAGTAAGAGTTCAAAAAGTTCATTTAAATACACTACAAGTGTGGTTTTCGCATACGTTTATTGTTAAATGGTCACAGGAAGGACTGACAAGTTAAGGAAAAACTGTTTAAATTACGGCTTCTATGGGGGGAAATATGGACAAAGAGACATGTAGGGTTTCGTTTCCGTTCGTTCGTTCGTTTTTCGTTATGGAGTCTACACAACGTTGGTGTGCTCGTCGCGATGGAAAATCTTGACATCCACGAACTTGAAGTTGTGCACATCGAAGTAGTAGTCGTGCTTCACCGGTCGGTTGAAGGGGAAGCCGAAGGGCAGGGTGTCCACGTAGCGGGAGCCGTGTCCGACGCCGCAGCTGATCACCGGATCGTAGCCAGTGAATTGGGCCACCGTGGGCTGGTGATACGGATAGACCATGTAGAAGAACTGGTACATCTGACCGCCCTTCTTGCCGCGGGGCAGCATCATCCTGTTGGGCACGCCGCAGTGGGCCTCCGACATGTCGAGCTTGAACTTGTAGTCACTGTTGGTGGCGTCCATCAGTTTCTGGTAGAGCTCCAGGTAGGTGGTGCGATCGTTCACCCAGAAGGAGAAGTCTCCGCTGGCCCTCTTGATGTGGTTGACGCCTGCCTCCAGGTGCACCTTGTAGTGCTCCAGCTCGAAGAAGTTCTGGTAGTTGTGCTCCAGGGGAATGAAGTGTCCATGCTCGTCGTGCTTGGGACCGATGAAGACCTTAACAATCGCGTCTTGGACCTTGTCGGAGGTCACGTCCAGAGTGAACTCGAAGGGCTTGTGGTTGAGTCGCTGCTGGCGGGCCTTGATCACGTAGCTGGAACCCTTGTAGTGGGAATTGCGTCCGAAGGTGTACAGCGGATCGGTGGCACCCTCCACAGCGGGCTCCACATTCACAGCGTTGCTGATGTCCGAGTCGAAGTACTCGAAGTAGGTGGTCAGGCTCTCGGGCATGTGCACGGCATCGATCTTGACGCCCTCGAAGGTGTAGTCGTGCTTCTTGTACTCGGGGTAGGTCTCCATCAGATGCCAGTAGTGGCCCACTAGAGTCTTGTACACCTCGTAGAAGATGGGATCGCGCAGGGAGGTATCGTAGTGCATGAACAGACCGGGGAAGCTCTCATCACCGTGGCCGTAGTGGTGTCCCTCGTTGACGATATAGCGGTACAGCTTGTCCAGACTTCCGTAGAATTTCTTGTCCACACTATCGGCATTACCCTGGATGATGTTGCCCAGGACGTTGATGGTCTCCATGTCGAATTTCTCGTTCTTGTGGATCCAGTCCATCACTCGCTGCGTGTACATCTCGACGTGCTCAATGTGCTCGTAGTTGTCGCCATGGTAGAAGCTGTGGTGGTTCTCCCGGTGCCACTGGGGCACTCCGTAGTAGCTACGCAGGTTGCTAGCATAGCCGGTCTCAGCGGGCACGTACATATTGAAGGCGGGCACCTCGCCAAGGTCGTGGGACAGACGCTCCATGTACCAGCGGGCCAGCAGCTGCCAGTGGACGTACAGGTAGAGCTCACCGCGACGATCCTTGTTCAGGCCATGCTCCTCGCCGCCCTTGGTCCAGAAGGGGTAGTCCAGGTTGAAGTAGTAGTAGAAGGCGTTGAAGCCGACATCCTCCAGGTAGTAGGCCAGATCGTGATCGTAGTTCAGGGCGCCGTGGACGTTCGAATAGTTGGCCTTGATTACCACATTGTAGATGTTGTCCATCTGCTTCACATGATGGAAGCCGTGCATCTTGTAGTGCTCGGCCCACTCCAGAGCCTGGCTGTCGAAGAAGGACCAGGGGTGGATTTCGTAGTGGGCTGGCATGACAACGCCCTGCATATCGTCGCGGAAGAGGGCGGCGATGGTGAAGGCGTACACAAACATTTGCTTGTTGACGTGCTGACGGGCCCAGAAGGCGGCGTGCTGGAAGGTCTCCCAGTTCTTGGCGAAATAGAAGAGACGCACCAGTCCAACGACATACTCCTCGTGCTTCTCGTACATCACCGACCACGGCTGGTCGTCATGGAAGGGATGGTGCTCCCACAGCTCAAAGAAGTGTTCCAGCATCTCGGGGTGGACATAGTCGCCCACATGCTCCCAGGGCTTGTACTCCACAAAGGTGGCCGGGTATTGAGTCACGAACACATCATCCTGATAGATGTGCTGCATTATGTCAAAGGCAAACTTTTGCTTGACCAGAAAGTCCTTGTCGGCCACCTTGGAGTCCAGGTGTTTGGCCTGGACACCGAGAGCAGCCAGCAGAGCCACCGTAACAACTGCGATCGCCGTCAACGACTTCATCATGTCGAATCATACTGCTGCACTGCTGTCGAGCCGTATTTATATCCCTGACAGCCGCAGCCATCAGCTCAGCACTCTCGGCAGCTCGGAAGATTGCAGTGCGGGCAACGGCCGACCGCAGCGGCAGCCTTGACACTGCGCCGGATCTGCTCGACCCCAACATTGTGGGACCTCTAGACTGCAGCCAGAATTGCAGATGATAAGCTCCCGAATAGATGCTGTCCCCGTATGCTGCATATAGCTAAAATCATTGTCTAAATTCTAAAAGACATTGTCCTCTTGTTGGAACATTCAGAGATCAGAAAAACATGATGTCATGATTTATTAGAAGTAGGCTTAAGATGGTCCTTAAAGTATCCCTCAATCCTTTTCCCACAAATAATATAGATTGGCAAGTACATTTATTGTCTTTGCATTTATTCAAGAATACGCTAGGTTTAAGACTTTTCTATAAGCTTCTAGGCTTGCCTACATTTGTGTAAAATCTACCAACAAAGTGAAACAGATTTAAATATATTATATTGATATTTTCAACCTATCAACAAATGACAGGCCTTTTTTTTCCATTACATATGTGCATAGTGGGATGACCGATCAACCACCTGGAAATTGAGGTGTTACTAGGCAGGCTTGATGCTTATCAGGCATGCAGTTAATTGCCTTTGTTTTTGCATCGATGGGTCGCCAGTCAGTCGCAACATTATCATTCTTATTAAGCTAAAAATATTCCAAAATTGCAAAACATGTACCGCGATATTTGGCTGGGACAACAAAGAGAACTCAAGTAGACAACAAAGAACAACGGACATGGACCATAGTTGTGGTTCAATCGGGAATATATTGAAATAATGCATGTACTCCTAAGAGTAATTGTTGTTAATTACACAGAGAGGTTTCTCTGTGTTTTGTTTTCACAACATTTCAGATCAATTTTCATATATTTTTTACATATTAAATAGTAATTATAAGTATGAATGCTAAAGTGCAATGTACTCGACTGAAAGATACCCAGGACCCAAAGCTTAAATAGGGATTAGATAGATTGATTTCAAGGATTTTAAGTTTTTATATATATCTCCTTCGTATACCCAATTCGAACTAGCTTTAATAATAATTATACTTCAAATCGATGTTAAATTAAAAAGTAACCCCACCCACAACCATCTGTTCCAGGGTATAACAATCTAAAATGTGTAGGTATATATTTCTGCGTCTTTCACAATGACTTTAAATGTTTTAAATGTTCTAATAAAAACACGAATTTGCAGTTTCAGCACAAAACAGCTTATCAACAAACGTATTAATTAACCCACAAGTTAGTGCAGGTGTTTCAATTGCTAAACCGTACTGCATATAGGATGATTCTGCGAATATATGTATTTATTTGAACTTGAATTATTTTATTAACTTTGTAAACTTTAACGTTTGCCCAGAGAAACGAGCCACACACGCAATGCCTTGACTCATAATTGGGAATTACGACACTCTAGGGACTTTGTAGGTCCACAGGTTGTTGCTGGGTCGCCGCCTAAAGAACACAGGGTTAGTTGCCTTTGAGGAAATGGTGTCTTCGGTTCCTTTCCTGCTCTGCCTCTGGCTGTGGTTCAACTCTCTGCCCGGGAGTTGTTCGCTGGCCGGGATGGCCTGTCGTCTGGCCGTGAAGCAAAATGTTCAAATCACCTATTTGTATCGCTGCTCCAGCTGTCCGGCTGCCTTGGATCCGAGTCACTCCGCTTTGGAGTTGGAGCTGCACCGCTGCGTGGGCGGCCAGCTGCCCGTAGTTACCCGGAATGTCGAGAGCCATGAGATGGAGCCGCTTCGCAACACGGACAGCTTGAGTATCTTTCATATACCAGCTGGCAAGAGGGGGGATTCCCTGGTCCGTCGTATTGTGGACATGCTGAATCCTCGACAGCCGCGGAAGCATCTGCACAAATATCTGTTCATCTGGCCCGATGCTGGGCAGGATCAACTGCTGGATCTCTTTCGCAGTTGCTGGACCAAGCAATTGCTCTACGGACTGGCCATCACCAGCGTGGATACTGGTTTCTTCGACTTTGATCCCTTTGCCCTTGGGGGTCTCCAAGTGGTTCAGCGAAATGAAGAGGCCTTGTTCTATCCCGATAAAATGGGGAATTTGAGGGGTTATCCACTGCGCTTTTCCATGTTCTCGGATCCGCTGATGGCGGTGCCCAGGGATCCCGTGGAGACTGCTGGCTACAAGGCAGTGGATGGGGTAGCTGCTCGGGTCACTGCCCGGATGCTGAATGCCTCGGTAACCTACGTGTTACCAGCTGACAATGAGTCCTACGGACGCTGCCTGCCCGGAGGCAATTTTACGGGTGCGGTCAAGGACTTGGCCAGCGGTCACACCCACTTCGGTCCAAATTCTCGCTTCGTGTTGGACTGCATTTGGCCGGAGGTGGAGGTGCTGTATCCGCACACCCGCCGTATCCTGTACCTGGTGGTACCGGCTTCTGGGACTCAGCCAGAGTACCTGATATTCGTCCACGTCTTCCGGCGCTCTGTGTGGCACCTGCTCTTGGTCACCCTCCTGGCAGTGGTGCTGATCTTCTGGCTGATGCAAAGCCTCCAAAAGCGAGTGCCCCGTGGGGGCGTCACCCAATTTCAGGCCACCTGGTATGAGATCTTGGAAATGTTCTGCAAAACGCACGTCGGGGAGCCGGCGGAACGACTTTCCTCGTTCAGCTCGATGCGCACCTTCCTCATAGGTTGGATCCTCTTTAGCTACGTCCTCACTACCATCTACTTCGCCAAGCTGGAGTCTGGCTTTGTGCGTCCCAGCTATGAGGCGCAACTGGATCGGCTGGAGGGCCTCGGACAACTGGACGTCCATATATATGCCGTGTCTACCATGTACGATGCGGTGCGGGTCTCTCTATCCGAGGACCAGTACCGCACGCTTGAAAGCCGCAGTCGCCAGCTGCCACTCCTACTGACCACCTCCTACTACCAGCTGCACGTGAGTCGGCGGGACAGACGGTCGGCGTTTATTATGCGAGACTTCCACGCCAGGGACTTCCTTGCCCTCACCTACAACGCCCAGGCCGAGCGACCGGCTTACCACATTGTCAAGGAGTACCTGCGATCCATGCTGTGCACGTACATCTTGCCCCGCGGATCGCCCTTCCTGCACCGCATTCAAACGCTCTTCACCGGCTTTCACGAACATGGCTTCTTTGAGCACTGGCGCCAGATGGATCTGATCAAACGAGATGGAACTTCGCCGAATGCCGAGGAGTTCTATGAAGAATTGGGTGACCAGACTGACTTGGATCCAGCGGCCTCTGAGCCGGCCGTGCGCCGCAAAAAGCGTGTGGTCCTCACCCTGGACATTCTGCAGGGAGCCTTCTATCTGTGGTCCGTGGGTATTGGCCTAAGCTGCGTAGGATTTGCCTTAGAGCAGGTTCATCATTTCTGGAAGCGAAGCAGCACTCGTGCTGTAGCAGAAACAATACCAGAAAATATTTATAGCAATTAGGAAAAAGATAATATTATATTTTAAAAGATATATTTTGTCTGCAAGTATCGTTGTTTCTGCACCTCAGTAGAGCAACATTTATTCAATCCCATTAAATCGTACCTTTTGCTGAGATTAATAAAGCTTATAAAATTTCAAAATAAAACTGTGTAACATAAAAATTGAAATATATTCAAAAACGATAACAAATGCGCCTAACAGCACATTAGAGATGGACAATCGCATCAATATAGCTCAACGATACAAATGAATTATGGTTAAACACTATCGATAGGCCCCCTGCAAGCAGCCCTGGGCGCTGGCTGTCAAGTTTCACTTCCGGAGCGAACAAAATAGAATCGCTAAGGCAAAGAAAACCCTGCGAGTGGCGAGTGTTTTAAGATCACACTCAAAAACAACATCAGAAGTGGTAGTGGCAGTTGAGAGTGAACGCCACCGACTGCGACCGATCGCAGCAGACACCCCGAAGAACAGCAGGGAAACGGACAAAGTGTTGCGGCACTCGCATCCACACAACAACACCAGCAGCAGCAACAACAACAGCCTTTTGCTTTTCCCGCTTTTCGTTTTTAACCAACAACTGAGAGTGAGCGATGGCCGATGCTGAGAACAAGCCGCTGGCCGCTGAACAGCAACAGCAGCAGCAGCCGGAGCAGCAGCAGCAGCAGCAGAATCTGCCGGAGGATCTGGAGCAGGAGCCGCAGGACGAGCAGCAGCTGCAGGGACAGCAGGGCAAGCCTGCTCCGCCGCCGAAGGAAGTCATCGGTAAGCCAGCCAGTGTGCAGTGCACCCGATCCGAGAATCCCAATCCCAATCGTGGTCCCCCTTTCATTCATACGCGAACACATGGCGGCGGCTAGTGCTACCAAAATAGCAACGAAAGGAACGAAAAGAAAAAAAAGAAGAAACATGCCTGTGTGTGCGTTTGGGTCTTAAAATATACGCGCGTCGGCCATTTTGTGCGGCAAAAGGCGCATACATACGTATGTATGAACGAGTGTTCGCGCCGCCGGCAAACGAAATGAAAATTCTGCCTTTTGCCGGTCTGGCCTTTTTCCATCTCCACCCACCCCGCTCGGCGGGCGGCGCACCTCCCCCGCCCACACACGGCTAGAGCAACCCAATTTGTTGGTGCGCGCGCAGCGTGGGTGCGAGCGGGATGGCGCTGCGGTTGTGTGTGTTCATTGTTTTGGTACATTTATTTGTACACACACTCGCATAGCGGCGGCAGCATGTGCTTGTGCTCGGGGGGCTATAAGCCCGATTTTCAAGGCACGCGAAGATCCGATAAGATCCTTGCCCATTCAAACCCATTTTTCGGTAGCAGAAATGATAAATCTAATTATAAACCAATGCCTAAAAGTAATTTTAAACTAATTCTAATATCTTTTGGATGTATTTCCCATGTCCTAGACCCACAAAGAGGGTTTTCTTATGGTTTGAAATTTTAATTAGTCTTCAAATATTAATTTATACTCACTTTAGCGGACGGACTTTTGGTTTGTTTGTTGTTTATCACATGATCACATGACTTTCAGGGTTGACTTGCTATACGGACGCCGGATAAACCAAACAGAAAATCGATTACCGCACAAATATTGAATTATTTAATGACTTTCCCATAAAATATCAATATATCTATCATAGCTACTCCCAAATGACACCTAAATAACATCCTAATATCCCTATAACTAAAACCTTTTTAAAAGTTTTCAAGCTAACATTAACATTTCATCATTTTGCAGCCACCAAAGTCACCGGCACCGTCAAGTGGTTCAACGTGAAGAGCGGCTACGGCTTCATCAATCGCAACGACACCAAAGAGGACGTCTTCGTGCACCAGAGTGCTATTGCCCGTAACAATCCGAAGAAGGCGGTCCGTTCTGTGGGCGATGGTGAGGTCGTTGAGTTCGACGTTGTCATTGGCGAGAAGGGCAATGAGGCAGCCAATGTAACTGGACCATCGGGTGAGCCGGTGCGGGGCAGTCAGTTTGCAGCGGACAAGCGCCGAAACTTCCGCCCCTGGATGAAGAAGAATCGCCGCAAGGAGCCCGGCCAGGGAGACGAAGGCGACGAGCTGGCGTCGCCGGTCCAACAGCAGCAGCAGCAGCCGCCGTCGTCCGTTGACGGGCAGCAGCAGCAGCTGCAGTCTGGCCCGCGCCAACCACGCCAAAACTTCCGTCGCGGCCCGCCCGGCGGTGGTCCCCCAGGTGGACCACCACGTGGTGGACCACGCGGTGGTCCGGGTGGCCCGGGAGGACCTCCCGGAGGCCCTCGCCGCTACAACAACTATTATCCGCGACAACCACGCCGCGGTCTGGGCGGCGGCGATGGCAGCAGTGCCGAACCCGGACTGGACCAGAATCAGGAGGGCCTGCAGCGGGGTGAGGGACAAGGACCGCGTCGCGGTGGCGGTCCACCGGGCGGACCCCAGAGGCGCTTCTTCCGTCGCAATTACAATAATGGACCACCGCCACCACGTCGCGATGGCGGCGAATATAGTGAGTGCATAAATATAGCGATGGCTTCAAATCTTTATTCTAATTTATTTTTAATAATAAACTATTTCATTTTAGTTCAAGGCCAGCAGGGACCACCACGCCCTCAACAGCCACGTCCACGTCGCCAGAATCGGAAACCGAATGGCCCTGGCGGTGGTTTGGAGCAGCAGCCGCCACAGCAGGTAATGAACTAATCACAACACGACAGCAGAACGAACAACTTGAAACATCTTTGCCAAAGCAAAACCATGAAATACTACGATAACACAGCATCTGCGGCAACTTAACAACCACAAACAACAACAACAGCACCAGTATCTCTACAATAACAACCAGGGTGGCGGTCACGAAAATAACAAACTAAATTTTCATAAATAACTAACCTAACAACCTAACTGTCGCACTCTCTAAACGAAACCATTAACAAAGGGAAAGAAAGGCCTTGGGTCTATGCTTTTCGTTTAAACGTATGATTTTTGTATGCTTCTTTATTTATCCTTATAATTTATAATATGAAAAAACCCTAGAATGGCGCTCAAGAACTGCAAAATACAACCACTGAGAGCACCGCTTAGGAAGGACCCAGTCAGTCGCACCGCCCGAAATAGCAGCGCAGTTGAAGCAGCAGCAGCATTCGCAATATCATCAACAACAACAACCAACAACCACCGCTGCAAGTTAGAAGAAAAGAGCAACCAATACCATCCGAGTTCGCTTAAATGGGCCGCCGCGTCTATTTTTCGGTTTGTTTATGCTTTTTGTCTTGTTTCATAGGATGAAATTTCAATGCAACATCAAACATCCATTAACACACAACACAACTGTCACTTGAAAATGTCGTATCAAATTCTAAACCAATTCTATTATGTCTGTCGAATTTTATTATATATATGAAACACATCAGCGATATAAATAAATTAAAATACGCCCGGGTGTTTATAATTAAAACTTACAACAATCAGCAGCTCTCAGCCCAAAATTTAACTTATTGTTTATTTAAAAATTTATTTATTTTTCGATATCCTCCTCCCTCGAACGTTGTTGTAGCGTGGTAACTCTTAAGTTTCTCGTATTAAAGATATGATTAAAAATGTATATCCACACACACACAAACCACATCTTTTCCCATCTTTTACATCATTTTCAACCGAAAGAATGAAAGAAAGAAAGCTACCACAGCAGGCGACTTAATGTATCCAAGCATCAAAGTAAAAAAAATGTAATTCACAGCAAACAAACAAACAAACAACAACAAAAAAACTGTAAAAGCAAAGCAAAAAATATATACAACAAATGCAAGATGGCAACCAAAAGAAAAATTAAACAAAAAAAAAAAACTAAAAACGTATTGGAAAAAATAAAAAAATTGAAAAACACATTTTAGACTTTTATTTGAGATTAGAGTTAAGCGGTTTCTTTACTTGTTTGGAGCAAGCTTTTGCTCAGACGAGGGATTAGTTTTTTGCAAACTCGAGGAAACGCCGCCGAAGCATTTCTGGCCTTTGTTTTGGATAGATTCTTAAGTTTTTATGGGAACTGAATTTGAAATCGATCATAACCAAGCCAAAAAAGGATTAATTTTACTTTGAAAATATGTTCTGTGTGTTTTAAAGTCGTATTTAAACGTTGTATTATTAGTTTATTATGATTTTAATGGCGAATACATATTAATTTTGCTAATAACTTTTTGGGCATCTTCTTATTCCCTGAAATATTCGCATTCTTTACCTCTAATTAGCAAAATCCCTCTTATTTTCTAAAGCCCAATTAAATTGTACAATTTGAAATGTAAAACAAATTTTAAGACTTTATTTTTTAAATCAAGTTTCATTTTCTTCTTTTTTGGTTTAAATAGTTTACAAAGTTAAATCTTTTCACTTAACGAGTACTTTTCAGCTTAAAGTAAATAATGAAATGAGGATGTCTTAGGCTAGAGGGATATACATAGGATATCTACATTATTAATATTGCTTGCTACAAGTTTGTCGTCAACGATGTCACCGTCGAAATGCTTAATTTCTCCAGCCGCCCCAGGACTAGCAGCTCGTCGATGGATCGCTTGGCGTAGAACTTTTGCTCATCGCTCAGACGGAGGAAGGCATGAGCCCAAGATTTGGCATAGGATTCCGCTTCGGAAATGGCGCTGGCATTGAATTGGTTACTTTTTTCTAGTGCCTTCGGATGGAGTATCTCCTCCTTGTAGTCGTCCACTGGCGCCTGCTGGATGTCGTTGTGGTCCAGCTCAATTGGCGATTCATCCAGCACCGATTCTTCTGGCTCCTCCGGGTCCAGTTCCGGCTCACAAGACCAGGAGTCCTCCGAAAAGAGTTTTAGCAAAGGGCGCGGTTTGGAAGTGGACGTGGGTGGTTCCTGGATGGGCTCAGATTCGATCTGTGGATTGAAATACACGTTGATAATTGTAATGTAAATTGTCGTCGCATCTGGAGCACTTACAACCTGGTCCGCGGCATCCGCTTCCTCCTCCAAATGATTCTCCTCTGTATCGTCCTCCATTTCGGTGTACTTGGTGGTCAGTGGATTCGCTCTGACTTCGTAAAACTGCGCGTACTGTGATGCAAAGGTTGACGCTCTCTTGGCCGTTCCCACCGGCGCCCGCTGCTGCTCGGTACTCTGCTGGCCGCGTGGCGTCTGTGATGCTGCTGCGCGGGGCGAAGGAGAGCGGTAACCAGCGGCGTCGCCCGAGGGAGTCCGGCTTCCACAATTTTGCTTAAGATACCGCACATGGCACTTGTGGATACGCAGATTGGAGGTGGTGCCGCCAGAGGACTGCATCACCCGCTTGCAGCCCAGGCAGAAGTAGCGCCACTTCAGCTTGGTTCCATCGGAGCGGGCGATCTCCCGATAGACGTTCCACACGGTGCTACGCTTGTTCTTCTTCACCAGCCTGTACTCGCCCGTGTTGATCTTGAGCAGAATGTCCAGTTGGGCTTCGGTGCACTTCTCCTCCTCGTCGGGGGCGTTTATTATAAACATATTTCTGCTCCGAATGTTGACGCTCATGGCAAATCCAACCGCGATGGCGGAAACCGAGTTGGCAGCCCCGCTATACCAGGGCTGCACAAACACAACATTAACCCTGATTGTGCACCGGAGAAAAGAAGCTTGGAAAATTAGCAAAAGTTAAAAAATTATTTTATTTCTGTTATTAACTAATTATTAAATACTACTAGGTATTTTACTGTAATTTGTATACTACAATTAATATGGAAAATATGTTGGAAATCAGTTTATTTAAATTCAGTTTAAATCAATTCTTAATTTTAGATGAGTAATTTTTTTTATACATTTTTACAAAATAACCTGGCAAAGGTTCTTATTACATGACATCATCTCTTTCATAATAGATTGAAAACTCTTTAAATTGTCCTTTTCCAAAGCCAGTCTTTCTTCCTGAATGGCCATAAACCGCTTAGCTTTCCAGCGCGTTGCCCCTTTTATTTGCTTAGGTCTCGGGTCTTGTTGGTCGAGTTCCATTTCATAGGTCTCCAGAGGAACCAATGCTTCCATATCAGTATCATCGTCATTCCACTTTATTGACCCATCTGTTTCCATATCCGTGTAGCTATTTTCATCATTTATAAAATTTCTGTAAGGATTATTTTCCTTAAAATCATTGAGAAACTTTTGGAGCTCGTGAAAATGCAACCACTTTGACGGCTGTCCAGTAACTTTCTGCCTTTCGACCTCCCGGCTGAAATATACATAAATGCTTAAAGAAGGTTACCTACATCTTACACAGTTCGTTCTTTACCTGTAACGATTGCTAAGATGATCCATTTTAATTTTAATGTCAGACGGCTTCAAGCCCAAGTGGTTCATCTCTTTGGCTAACTTTCGATATATTCGGTTCTTGCTGCAGGTCTCACTTCGCAAATCTTCAATGTTGTTTTGCCACAGCTCCAGCAGCGTCTTGGTTGCTCTGTAGGACCAATGGATGCGATGACCGGGAGGTTTGCTGGCCTAAAATGGTTGATTCGCTGTCGGTTAGAGACACTTTCAAACACATGTGACTGGCGGACATATGAATATACCTTTTGATCCACTGGCACTCTGGAACTGGCTGCTTGTTGCAGATGCATCACGTGACAGATGTGGGAGCGCAGGCTGGCAGTGTCGCCAGATATCAGTAGGCGCTTACAGCCAATGCAAAAGTAATAATCCTTCAGCTTGGTTCCGTCGGAGCGGATGATTTGTCGGTAGATCTGCCATACTGTGCTATCCCCTTGTCTTTGCAGCAGCCAGTATTCGTTGCTGAGGATCTTCAGTAAGATCTCGTTGGTAGATTCCTGGAACTCGGTATTCTGCAGCATTATTCCGCTTACATTCAGATTAAAACCAAAACAATAACAAACCAATGCAGCCCTCGTCGAGCAGTACTTCGCCAGCAAGTTGGCAGCCCTTAACCCGTTGGCGAGCACTGGGTTGAAAATAAACTGAAATAAAATACAAATTTCTAAATGCAACAAACCATTAGCAGCTAAATTTAAATCCAATTCAGAATCCATTTTTAATTGTAGTTGTTTTTTAATATAATTTATGTTTAAGATAGTGTACAAACAATCCTAATATTACTTCTTACGCATAGTAAAGAAATTTATATAGATAACCCGTAATATTTATTTTTTATGTTTTATCAACTTTATCAGATCTTTGTGGAATGCAGACAACTCTTGCAATGCTTCCTTCATGACCTTCAGCTTTTCCCGCTCGATCACTAGTTTCTCCTCTTCAATTTCGAGCATTCGGTCTGTGCGGCTCTTTGTTTCCTTCTTCCTCTTCGCATGATCCTCTACGTTGAACTCTGATTCTGGTGTATCCTCCCTGTCGTTCATTTGCTCTTCAACTTCCGCCTGCACCTCGTCATCGTCATCATATTCGTCTTCTTCTGGTATATCTGGCGAGGGAGAGCGCTGGCTCTCTTTAAGGCTTTCATTAGCGAGAAATTCTACATTATGTTTGTTGTCTTCATCGACTTCAAAATTATGATCATTAGCTGTGGAATCCTCTCCTAAATATTCTCCTCTCAGCGAATCCAATTCGTCACCATCAGATTCATCCTGATCGAAAAATGGTGATGCAGCTGCAAGGATTGCGATAACATTTTACAACAATTTTATTTGTAGTGCATTTTGAGCATTTACCGGTATTAGTGTTAAACATCATATCCTCAAAAACATCGACGGCCTTGGTTCCAATAAGCAGGGATTGAAGTTTGTGGAAATACGGCCACTTGGATGGGACTCCGGTTTGTCGGATTTTGTCAGCCTCCACACTGTAGAAGTTACGTAAATATTTATATGTTTTCTGTATGATGCCTTATAAAGCTTCATTACCGATATTTCCGAGACATATTATCCATTTTGGTTTTAATCTCATAGTAGGTCGGTCCAAAATGGCTCATTTGCTTCTGCATTTCCTTGTAGATAACCGTGTTGGACATGGTGCCGCGCAAGCCCTTGATGTGTTGCGCCCACAACTGCAGCAGCATTTGGATGGCGTCGTCCTGCCAGGTGTGGCGTTCAGTTTTATTGTACAGCAGATCGAATCTATCATGACGCTTCTGGTGTACACTCTTCGCCGTGGAGACAGGGGTCGGACGCTTGGCCGGCGATGAGGGACCATTGATCTGTCGGATAACCTCGTCCTTTGCCGCAATCATTTGCTTCCTGGGACTTAGCAGCACTTCAGAGGTGTTTCTGCCGGCTGGAATCTTCGCAGGACGCCGCATTTCCGACACAGAGTCCTCATCGTTTAGCAGAGCGTGTAGTGGTCGCTTGGTAGGCGCACTTACTTCCATTTCATTTGGTACCTCCTCCTGCGGTTTATACAAATATTAACAATTATATCAATTACTATAATTACAATCTAACCGGTTGCTCGTCGTTGCCCAGGAAGACGTTTTCGTAGAACTTCTCGTACTCGGATTTTGGCGGGAGCGGGCACTTCTGCGGACTGAGGCGAGTGTTCGATATCGCATTTATTTGTCCAACGGTGCTGCGACTCATATTTCTAGTAGTTCCTGCTGTGTTCACGCTACTCCGAACACTTCTCGTGGTGATTTTTCCGCTGACTGGTATCCCATTCGATCGCGATCGCATTTTCGTTGCTCCAAATTATCCTTTGCCAGGTTTTGTTATTCTATTCAATTGTTAATATAACCTTTTATATTACATCTGCAAATACATAAATACATCGATGTTTTAAGAGAGGGGATTTAACCTTTTGCGATAACTGGTCACACTTAAACCGATAACAATTCGCTTGGGACACTGGCGCTGCCATACTTTACAAATTTTTCCGCTCTCCTCATATTTTTTCCTGGATGAAAATGCCTGTGTTGGGTACGCAAACTTCAGAATCACGAGGAAAAACCAAATGTTCTGTGGAAAATGTGGAAAAACTCCGGGAGACCCGCAAGACCCTCAGGAAGACTGAATTGACGTTGCCATACTTCTCGGCGGAAATCGATGTTTCAGCCCTACACCCGGATTGGCGCGTAATTTTAAATCTTAGAAAATTTTATTTTTAAAGAATATTGCAGATTTGCATATTATTTCACTATTGAGGGTTCAAATGACACTCATTCAATTTTATTTGTTCCCTTAGATATTTCCCCAATCTTAGTTCTATCTCTTAGATATAGTACATCCCATAAACCTTTGGATACAAGTGGAACTCAATGAATTGATGAGACCGACAATTGCCCCAGAAGTTTCCCTATTTGGATTTCGCACGCACTTTTAGCTAATCAAGCTAGGTCGGTCGACATTTGCAAACCGCAACTGTGTCTGCCACTGCGAACAGCATCTGCATCGGCATCTGCATCTGGGAACGAGCCCAAGGCAGAACGGACGACGACAATCAGCGACAATTGCCCAAAGATTGCCACTAATGGTTGCCCGACGCACGTCGTCAGGCCTTGGACAGAAGGTGCCTGTGGGAGCTTTGGAACCGGTTTCGGGTGCTGTCTCCTGTCTTTTGGCTTCTTCGGTCATTGCACCGGGAAAAATATCACCATAATGCAAATCATCGGTGTTTTTAATTTCATATTATGAAAATAGCGTTGAATTTTCGTCTTGTTTCTAACTAAAGATGCAAGGGAAAAAGGCTGGTTTAGCATAAATTGGAATTAAATATTAAGATGCTGTAATCTTTTTTTCTGTGCAGTCTCCTGGCTCCTGCTCTTGGCCGGCTGCAAAGTTTGTGGCTCGTGCTCGGCGATTGCCAGCTGCTTGTGGCCAAAACTTATGGTTTAGCATTTAACCTGTCACTTAATCGAAAAAGCTGCCCTCTGCCACATCCAGGAGTTTGTTAATGACTCTTGGCTCGTGCCGGGGCAGATGTTTGATGCAGGGATCTGGGGGACTGGTTCCCCACTTTAAGATGTCCCAGATAAGAAATTTTATCGTGGCAATATTGATTGTTTTGTTTAATTATTTCCTTAATAATTAAATTTAATGACAAAATTGGCAAGGTTTTTGCAAAGAAATACATAATTGGTATCATTTTATTTTAGCTGCAAAAACTAATGTAGATTGTTTTAATTATTTCAAGCTATAACTTGAAATGCTTTTCAATTGGATGCAATTATTATGCTGCTTCCTCTCAATCGCAGTCTAAAGTTATATGCTGCTGTCTGCATATAGCACACTGACTTGTTGATCGTTGCTTTCCTCATTGTGTCGGGCAAACTTAATTGTTTCTTGCGGTTGCTGGCATTGTTGTATCTTTTTTGTTTGCCTTTTTCTGCCATCCGCTCGGGAACCCAACTGCAGCCAAAAGAAATGACAACTGTGGCGACCGTGACTTTGCGCCAACTGGCGACATCCAAGCCACTGTCTTACACTTGGAGAAATGGAGGAAATAATATTTATACGATTAAGTTTAAGATTAAGTTCAGGTGTTTCAACGACAGGTTTAGTTATAAAAACAAAAAGTATCTAAGTATCTATTATATTTTTAATGATAATTGATATATTTACTTTTAAACCATAAGCTCCAATCCCTGTATTACTCTCCCATCCTTTTTTTCGAGTGCTGTAACAGTAAGAAAACTTGCAGATGGCCTCATGGCATCATTATGGGGCTGGGTCTCCAGAGTTGGTACTGGGCGAGACCTTATTTGTTTGGCGCATAATTTAAGTTAAAGCCCGTGCAAATGTCGCAGCATTGTTGCAGTTGTTCGCTGTCTGTTGCATGTTGCTTGTTGCCAGTTGCTGCAGTCTGCTCAATGCTGGGATGTTGCTGGCCTACGCGTTTGGTTGCATGTAGGGTTGTTGATAATATATCAAATATCATATATCGATATTTTTTGAAATGATATATTTATATGTTTTTTTTATCGGTTTGCGATATTTTTGTTGATATTTTTGATATTTTCCCATAACACCTCATGAAGACTTGGACGAGGGATTATATTTTGTTGCAGGATGGAAATCTGGGATGAAAAGGCCACAAGTCAACAATGCCGGGCTTTACCCCCTTACCCAAAGGTTGATGATGGGGTGGTTATTTTTTTTTTTTTTTGTTTTTATTATTATTATTTTGTACCTGTTAAAAAATGGTTGACTTGTTTTTATTGTGGATTGTTTTTTTTGTGTATTTAATATTTTGTTGTAAAAATATTTATAGTTGCATGCAGTTGATGATGATGATGCACAGAAAAAACCAATTATATGAGATGTGGATCTGATGATATTGGAAAAAGATGGCCCATTGTCCGAGTTCCTTTTAAAAATATATATATTATTATTATCCGGGACTTATAAATGTCATTAGTTCATTTCCTGCATTAATATCTCGTCCGTATTGATTAAATACTTTTTTGAACGAATATCCCAACTCGTATGTGACTTTTTTCGGTGTATTGATTCTGTGGTCCAATCCGTTGGATATGCCTGCTGGCGCTTGATTGCAGGTTGTCATGGACTCGGCGCACTCGACGCGCATCCATTCAGTCAGGAGTGACAGACGGCACATATCCTATCCCCCATATCGTATAGGATCCCCATCGACCAACCAACCGACCGACCGACTGCCATGTCTCTCCAATTGCATTTATTGCGGCCATGTCCCTTTTTTTGACGTGGGTCGTTCTCGGTCGGTTCTTACGTGATCTCCAACTGGTTTTGGCCAGTTCTCAAATGGAATGGGCACTGGCAGGGTGTTGGTGGGCTACAATTTCTGAATCGTACTATGTATATTATTGCATTTTCTCATCTCTAAATCGGCAACAGGCTCACGCTAACATCTTCGCTAAAGCACAGAGAAGAATATAGTCTAAAAATTCGGCAATAGTCTGAAATTTAATTGATTAACTTAGAAAATACAAAAATGATTACATTTCATTTTAATGAAATATTCAAATTTTCTATATACAATTTTTAAAGTGCTTTTTCCTGTGCATCTTTTCATAACTATATTGACACAGGCCTGGCCGTAAAGTACCACAGCTTATGCGGACGGTGTGTGGTGTGTGCGGTGTGTGGCCCTGCGTGGGTGGGTGGTGCAGTCAGATAAGATATGTACATTCCCATATACATACATACATACATACATTCATAATGTCTGACTAAACCGAACAAAATCTGCATAAATGTGCCACAGCTGAAGCGTTACCAACAAGACTTAAAGTGTTATTTTTCGGCCTCTAGAAGTAGCCGAACTTACAGAGTTAGCATGAGTAAACATAATGAGTTTTCCCTGCTATGTATCAGATAGTAAGACAATTACTATCACGTTGCGAAAGAGTACGATTTAATTTAAAAAACGTTAAAAGTTAGGAGCCTGAAAGTGACTAGCGATTTTGATTAATGTGACTTGAACTAAGTTCGGAATAATATTCTCAGAATAGTACAATTACTTTCATTCTAATTCCTATAAGGTAGTGATAAGTACCTTAAACTTACTAATATTATACTCACTCTACCGATTGTGAAACCAAGCTATTTTTCAGATTTGAGCATTACACCCAACAGTTGTTCCTACGTAGACGTATCAATTAGGCGGACAAGCCCACAAAAAATCTCTTAAATCTGTGGGCTGAGCTTAACCCAATTTAACCGACACACAAAGGTTCTTCGAAGAAGAGAATAAAAAATAATTTCATTTGGTAATCGGGGCTTTGAATCTAACGGTGAACATCGTTAAATGAAAATAACCACCTTTAACATAAGAGACCACATGTTCAGAGATACCGGAATTAAGATTCACTTTAAGGGAGAGGACGGTCGAATTATGTTAATTCAGGGTTATATCAGTTGAATGAGCTTGATTTTAGCTTATGCTAAAATACACTTTAAAACTCTATATGCATTGGGTACAATATCATTTTTTAATTCGAGAAAAGTTTTTTAATTAACTGAAGACTTTGCTAGGAATAGGAAACTCAATACGGGGTCTTATCACAACGATTGAGAGCGTGCTCCAAACAGTTCGGGGCCATTGAAATTAATTACTTTGTTTACACAGGAAAACAAAATTTAGATTTATATTTTCAAATAAATATAGTTAAAATAAAATCTCTTTCTGCTTAGGTTAAGTTTGCATAATAAATATAATATTAAATGTTATAAAGTAATATAATATAAAATATATTTTATATAGTATTTGTTGTATTTTGTTTTCAATACAGTAGAAAATCTTATTTTAAGTCACCGCTCATGAAAGTATCTCACTCTATGGTACGCAAAAAGCATTGCATACTTATTTGGGTCTTCCGGCGGAAAGTGTTTTTGAATGATTTGTTAATTTCCTGGGAAAAACATAAATACCTTTTCTGAACATTAAGCAAATAGCGAGAATAAATTATATTTCCCTTGTCAAATTATAAAATCCTAAAAATTAAAATTTTTTTTCTGGGTGTATAGATGGAGTGGGTACGGGATAGACGACGACGACGACGACGACAGAAGAACAGTAGCAGTGAAAAGTTTAATGAGCTACGTGAACGAGGAAGAGGAAAAAAAGTACAACAGCAACCACAAAATCAACTGCAACAACAACGCAGCAGAAGAAGTCAAAACAAAAACAGAGAACGATCGAAAAGCGCGTTTGTTTTGATTGTGCGAAAAAGACAGCGACATACACAAAAAATAAAACCTAAAAAAGGCACCGCGAAGACAGAAGAGCAGAAGAAAGAAAAACGTTGGAAAACGCGACAACGGCTTTTAATTTAAAAAGTTGCTGGCACAGCATAAGAGCATAAAACATACAAAGAGAGTAAAGCAGGAGAGAGAAAGAAACTGGTTTTAACACTCCCACTCACCCACGGAGAGGGGAGATCTTAATTGCTTACTCGCTCGCCACACTCTCGCTGAGAGATTTAAGTTCGGCTCTCGCTCTCTGCCCAGCAGGCTTTTTGGTTTCTTCTCTCACGGTCTTCTGTCTCTTTCTGCTTACGTTTTGCAAAGAGTTTTACGTTAAATATAAAAAAATTATTTGCTTTCTGTGTGGGATCTATGAATAAAGATTGTTTATAAATATTTTTTCATTTAAATATTCCAAAGAAAGCTTAAAGAAAACTTTTTTTTGTATCTAGGCTTCAATATAGACTTTTTATATAAATGTAGATACATATGTACATATATTCCGAGATAAATCGAGTTCAAAGCCTTTTCTAAACCTGACCTAGACAACAAGCAAATAAAATCTCTAAGCTCGTTACATAGGTAAACAAATATATATGCATGTAGATATATGTACATATGTACATCTGTGAACTCCAATGCCTCGGTGAAGGGTCAAACCGCTTAGGCAGGTTTATCCTCCGTTTTACTTAATATGTACCGTTAGTAACACTTTTAGTTGAAAGGTTTAGGGGTCATATAACATTGTTCAGAAGTTTTAAAGACACCAGACGAGTCGAGATAGACATGATCAACAGGATATCTGATGATTTGATGACATGATGTTACGATTTCCTCACTCAGTCTGCATGTTAATCGTTTAACAATTTTCCAAATCACTTTCAAATAAATACAAATTAACCAATGATTAAAAAACCGGGTATTTCTTAGTCCGCAATTTTTTTTATTAGTTTGCTTTCCGTTGACCCAACTAGACTCTCTTTTTCTGTGTCTATTATTTGAAAGCTTCCCCAGATCTACTTAGACAATCTTTCTTTTGGCTGCTTTATTAGGCTGCGACACGAGCGAAAAAGTGGGTTAAATTAATAAGTTAAGGCGGTTGTTTCGGTACTGGCGTCATCTTTTTGGGCTGGTTGCCAATCCCTGGCCGGTTTGATAGTTCCTTTTTCCTGACTCAGTTCGTGACTCGTTTTGCGTGCAGCGCAGAGGCAGAGAAACCTTCGCTGCACAAGATATAATTGTTCGATTGATAAAGCTTGCCGCGCGACCCAAGACTCGGCCCGGCCATGTTTGGTCTAATTTATTTGCGCCTTGAAGTATCCGCCCCTCGATTATTGTTGCCTTTTTGTTTCTTGGTCAGCAGCAGCCGCAGTGCAATAAAATCCAATAAGTTGAATGCTCTAAGCCGCATAATAAAGTTGCACCCACGTCCCACCGGTAGTTGGACTCGTGTTGACCCCATAATTCCTGGGCTTAATTGATTACCTTCGGCTACCTTAGTGGGTGGATGAATGGACTGAAAATATGCAAAGTATATTAGGGTGGTGCCACACACTATCTGCTTGTGATAAAGGTACTCAAAGAACATACAATATATTACGACTTCCTAAAGCCCCCGTCAGTCTGGAATTTCGTTTATCTCGCTGTGCAACTTTGCTTGTGAACTTAAAACAGTTTCAAGTATAATAATATATTTTGATTCATTTCCTGTAAACAATATTTATCGTGGTTAGAAAATATCAGAAAGGGGAATTTATACTACATATTTACGACAAATTTCTTTCTTTCTTTATTATTAGTTTAGTTAATTAAATTTTGAGTACATTAAATAAAACACTAAAACATGAACTACCATTTTAAAATCTTACTTTCCACAAAAATTCCCATTTTAAAGTGTAAAGAAGCTGCAAAGCTATGGATATTCCATTCACAGCGTGGCTGTACCGGATATGTGATCCCTGTTGGCAAGGACATGGCTCTAGGTGATCGTATTCTACATCCTTTGATGTTCTGCATGTGCCACATGAGTAATCGTTGCCAGGTTTAACTAAAATTTGACATCCCAGTGCTTTTGACCAGACGCAACAAATCTCAATATTAGCTGGAATTATGTAAGTCAAATAATTACTAATGAATTGGCTTAGTAAAATGTTGCATTATTACTTTCGGTTATATTTAGGTCATCCGGAATGCATCTGGACAAATCATTGGTTGGATGAGGTAGGTTCAGCTCCGAGGACACACGGGCGCCTTTAAATTGGTATTGGCCACAACTATATCCACTTTTGGCAACAATTACACAATCAGAATTACTCTTTGGACGGTGTTTCTCACTTGTATTATGATCGCAGTCATTTCCACGGTCGCCCCTGCAGTCGATGCATTGATAAGATGCCCTAACGAATATAACAGTTAAAGGGATAATTTGATAAATTAAAAACAATTTTAAAATCATAATGATTTTAAGTTCCCGGCTTGCTTTATTGCATGATTTTAAAAAACACGAACTTCGTTAGAATTGTTATGATTTAATATATCTATCTAAATAAAATATGTAAAATATGTGAAATATTTTCAACTCACTCGTCTCTTTTGGCATCTGTGGACTTGACATCACTAATAGTTTGAGCTACTACATAGTTGTCTACAAGAGAAAGCTTGAGCCAGCAATATCCGAGATCTTGCCAGGATGCCTGCACTAAAATCAGTTGTATATTTTTTTTATTTTGAAAGGAGTTGGTATTTCAATAAATAGGGAAAAATAAATTCAAATATAAATAGCATTTGGGTGAAAAAGTCTTTATTTAAAGGAATTTAGAATTAATTTATTAATTAAAGATTTACTGCAGATAATAATAGGTACAATTCAATGAAGCCTTTTATACTAATATTCTTGAATCTAGGAAGTGAAAGAATTATTTTAAAAATATTATTATATATATTTAATTTTTTTACCGTGTTCCATGTGTCATCTGCGGAGCAGTTCAATCGTCCGGAGACGGAGATGGCGACTTGTCATTGCCCGGGAGACTTGTGGCACTGCTTCGCATAGCATCGCATCGCTTGTCACCAAATTGACCCATTTCGGAGCTTAAGGCGATGCCACAAAGCAGGCAGCGAAGAAAATGGGAGAAGAAAACCAGACTGACGAGCTTAGAGCCCCAGTCCCGGGTATGGAATGGGGGAGGCCGAGGCCGAGGCCAGTTGCACTGACTTGTGCATGTAAGTACATAACATACATACGGTGCATGCCTGTAAACATTCTTTTGGAGCACTCGGTAACTTTTGGCATCTCGTTCTGCGTTCTCCGTTCTCCAAGTGCTCCAAGTGCTCCCCCGGCTGACCATTGCATTCTTATCTTAATATGCACATTTCTTCTGCGTGCTTCTGGTTCTCCTGGATCTCCGGATCCAAAGATACGTGCGTTGCTTACTTACGAGGCGCTCTCTTTTCTGCATCCAACCAAGTCTCCACCTCTCTCCGGCACTCTCTTTCCCTGGCTCATTAGCAAGCCGAGTAACGGTGCACATTGTTGTCGCTTATGTAATGACATATGGAATGGCAATGGTACAGTACAGTACAGTAAAGGTCAAAATTATTGTACCTAAAATATTGCTGGTTTTATTATTAATTCAATTATTCATTTGTAAAATTTAAAAAAGATCATTCATATTAATGGCTTTTTTGGAGTGCTAAATATAAATTTTTAAAATTTTAATATGTTAAATAAAATGACTAACTTTATTAGGGTGTTAAATAAATATACAATTTTGATTTTTTTTTTGTTAATTATACATAAATAATAATAATACTGCTACTCCCAGTATTTTGTTCAAACATGACAACTTGTGTCATACAGCCTCTGGTTTTATGTCTCTTTCAGTCACTAATGACACAAATTACTTAGTTTTCGCATCGTTTATGGAGGGTTTAATTATGCTGATGAGTTAGCTTCAACAATTATTGCAATGCGCAGAGTTGCGATAACTCCCTCAAATCGAAAAAAAAGGAAAAGAAAAAGCCACATTATCTGCAAATGAGAAACTGAAACCATAAATACAAGTATAGAAATTATTATTTGATTTTAAAATAGGATTCAAAAGCAAAAGTTATATTTTAAATTAAATACTATTTTATATATTATTTAATTTTATTTATAAACTTACAGAACTAACGCACAAGCAGTCTAGATCGAATCGGATATTGCCACTCATTTTCAGAGTGTTCTGCACTTATAATAAAGCTTAACCCAATATGAGTGAAATGTAATAAATGATTACACAAGTTTCTTATCCAATTCCCTTTACAAAAAACTTTCATAACTTAACCCAAATGTAAACATTGATTAATAACATGACCCATTTCCTTTGTATCTATGCCAAACGAAAAGAAAAATACAAAAACTTACAAATTCGCAAGCCAACATAAATCATCTGCTTTCGTGACTTTGTCTCCCAGCGAGACCCATTTAAGATAGATGAGTTTACCTACCACCAGCTGACCTCAGACCGCAAAGATGCTTACAGCAAATGAGATTATCTGCAAATGAAATCATAATTTTGTAGCAAAGATCACGTCTTAATTATTACCCCGCTTTTTTTACATATATATATTTTTTTAAATTTGCATAGTTTCCTTTGGCAACTAATTAACATTAATCATACGAACCGAAAAGCTGAAATATGCTCGAGAAGCAAACAAATATTCACGGTCACTCTCACTTTGAGCATGAAAACAACATACATATGCTGGAAAAAAAAATTATGCCGGCAAAATGTGTTGCCTGATTTAATGAGCCGCAAGACATTCATCAAAAGGTTATGAAGAGTTGAGTGAACCCGGACTGAGCTGGTGATTTGGGCATAGGCCTATACTCACTCGCTGTAATTAAGCAGCGCTCTTGAAATTTGTATAAATATTAATTTAGTATTCAAAAAAATTCAGCAATGAGTCAGTCAGTCAGTCAGGTGGCAGTGTTTTTTTGACACCCAGAAAATTAACCGGAAAGAGCAGCACGCGATGCTTGAAACCAGTTCTAGCTTGCCTAAAATTAACCAACATTTGTTGTTTTTCGGAAAATTAGAATACATTTGTAGTGAAATATTCGTTCGATTTAAGATAACCCAGAGTCAAATGACTTCCTTCATTTGAAGGTAGCCCAGCAGCAGAACTCATTTGCATATTAGAAAGCCAGCCAGCCCTACACCATAATTGATTAGTCGCAACGTCACAAAAGTATCTAAGCATCTTTCATCTCCGCATATCTAATCGCCAATAGGATGTTTGTCTTGGCTTTAAAATCTATGTCAATTTTTTGGCAAGCTTTTGTTTGTTTTCTTGTTTTTTTTTTCTATCACATATTTTTCACAGTGAAATTTTGTGGCATTAGTGACACAAATCTTGTGACTTCTCTCATATGGTTTCACTGATTTTTCACAATTGTTTTTATAATTTTTACATCTCCCCGTTTTTTTTTTGTTTGTTTTCAAGTCTTAAGCTTGTTTTATGTGTGAAAGATCTTGCTCAGTTGTTTTCTTAATGATTTTGTAAAATTGTGTATTGAATTCTCATTGTTCAATTATGGGGACTTTGTCTATTTCGATTGTACTTTTTTTTTTGGGAACGTGGGATTGCAAATTTGTGTAAAAGTTAGCAAAAAGTGTGGGAAGAAATTAGAGAAATTGTGTATTTTTGAGGGAATTATTGAGCAAGCTGGAAAATTTGTCAATTTAAGCATTGCATTTACCTTGATTTTATTTGTCTAAAAACTATATATTGCTCTGTGCTATCTCAAGTGTAAATGAGAGCGTCAGAGGGGGGAAATCTCGAAAAAGGTGTCAGTAGAGATTGCGATTGCACGCAAATCGAAGAATTTCCAACGTGGGAAAACGAGTTCGACATCGCCCCAAAATCAAGTCAAGCTGAAAAGCGTTAAAAGCTTAAACAAGCCACAAAGTACACAGGAGAAAAAAAGCGAAATAAATAATATATCCAAGTAAATAAGCTTATATTACACCTTAAATATAAATTGTTACATTATATAGGTACTTATTTCTCATTACCCACGTTTCATTATTTTATAATATAAAATATACATTTACTTTGTTTTCTGTGCAGTGATCAAGGCATTGCAATAGTTAAATCGCTCACACGGTGCTTGAGGACTTGAAGAAATACACAAAAGATTCAAGATACAAGATATCCATCCAGTCACTCGGTCGAGTTTCGATTACAACTCATCTGAGACACTTTTTTCGGCTACATTCGGAATGGTTGCAATTTCCTCAGATCGGCAATTTCAGCGTCACCATTAGCGATCCACCATCGTCGGGCCAAGACCAAGAGCCTGCAGTTAATTGTCTATAATTATGCATTAATGAATGCATCTGGCCGAGAGCACGAAATCATGTTTGAGAATTCTTGCATGAAACGTTGCATGGCTCTAGCCTTCTCTCAGTCTTCGTTTTCGCTTCGTATGCAGATCGCATTCGACTATTGAAAATCGATAAATTCTCAAATTGCACGCTTCGATCGCATGTCGTTGATAATGATCGCTGTTCCAAATGGTCTTCTAGCTGTTAGTCAGTGGCCATGGATGAGTGTGTGCTCAAAGGGGGGAACATTTCGCCTTATAAATGTACTTACCTGTGGTAAAGGTGAGCTCATTTGATGACTGATTTTAGTGGCTAAAATTACTTTCATTAGTCGGAGTCTATAATTAGGAAAAGAAAAATGTTAATTGGAATACTTGATGAGTTCTGAAACAAGTTGTTATTCCTGCTGTGTACTTAATAGGAGCCATTTGCTTTTTACGAGACTGTACTTGAGGGTTTTTTATTACCGATTTTTAATCGATTTACATAAATTGACTTGTAAGTTTTAACAGAACCTTTTTAATAAAAAAATAATTCATCAATTTCTTCATAACCATTTTCAAAGAACCAATAAATTCTCAGTTTTTGGTCAGCTTTTTGTTAACACAAAAAATCAAGGAACGCTTTTGGTCAGCACCGATTTGGCTTAAAGTGGCTTGGCCCGCACACACATTCAACCTTCTCCGCTAATTGCGGCCCACACATGGTCCAAAACTAGGCCCAGACCGGCACGCCAATGAGTGTGAGTTTGAGTACCCGGTATGTGAGTATAAGTACGAGTTTGAACGAGTACGAGTACACACTTGCCTGCCTGCAAAAAAAAAACCATTTAACATTTTGCACGTTGGCGACAGATTTGCATCTGAATATGCAAGCACAATAAATTGTAAGCCATGGCAAAAGCAACAATGTAAAGTGCATGCTTTAATGCGGCATTTTGTCTATTTAATTAAATTTTGATTAATTGTCAGCTCGCCATGAAACGTTCATTAGTTATAATGAAATATTGTGTGTGGGCTTCAAAAGTGCTTTGCTTCTGTTTATATGACTTCGAAGAGTGTTTCAGCGAAAATTCCACAGAAATGCCTTAAAAATAAGCAGGTTTTCATAAGGAGATTGAAACTAGAAGTGGAAATAATATTATAATTATTTTAAATGGTTTTAAATGACTTGTAAGAAAGGGAGTAAAGGAAAGTCCCATATATTTTATATTTTTCTTATAATATTAAACTAGTTAGGCACCAGAAAATATAGGTATTAAATTGTATTAAATATTTAACTTCCAGTTTCCGATAGAATATTTTCATTCTCTCCATTAAAAATCAGTTTTAAAATTCTGTTTCCATAACCAAATTTGACCTTCAATGTACACGATTCAAAGTGATTATTAGAAATCACTCAGCGACGCCCCGAAAAAATTGAGTGCTAAGCTTTGGCTATCATTGACCTTTTCGACATTATTTGTTATTGTTGTTTTTGTTCAGATTTTCAAGCTCAAATCAACAAAATATTGCCCAGACCTTTGTTGTTTTTTTACTAGCAGCAGCATGAAATACGGCAAATGTAATTACCATAACAAATAAAAATATTCTCGCCTAATTGCCTCGAAACAAAAGTCGGCACAATGGCAAGTGAGGTGAGTCGATGGCGATAAAGCCATATTGTAGTTACCATATAGCAACGGTTCAAACTGGGGCCCCAGGGGAGTTACCAATTGCAGACCTTCAATCGGCAAATTTTTAATATGATCGTTGCGGATCAGCTCCTTCAGTCAAACTGGGCAAAAGATCGGCCATATTTAAAGTCAAGGTTTCATTTATATTTTTTTTATTATTGTTTGATGGCTGCATTGCAGCTTTGTTTTTGAGCCACTCATAGTAATTATTATAATTATTGAATTCTTTTTAACTTATTTCTAACATTTGTATTTTATAGTAATGACTGGCAGTATTTTGATGGTACATTAAATGATGTTTTATTTGATTTTTATTACATTTCACGTTGCTAGTAATTATTTTGCCATTTTTGCTATGCAATAGTTGGGTGCGGCTGTTGCTAATTATATTTTTGCGGTAATTATTCGGCATGTTTATATGTAAATACATTTTAAATGAGGTCATTTAGTGGTTAATATTTATAAGCAGACAGAAAAATATAATATTTATTGTTAATATTTTAAACTAAAAATATATTCAAGCTACGAAAATACTTATTACATTTTTAATTAAAAATCGTAATCACTGCTAGATCTCTGGTTAGATCTTTGAGACCTTTAAGACGTAGTCAAATTTTTGCGGTAATAATTTATATTTAAAAATATTTTAGTGGTTAATAATTATAATCATACAGAAAAATATTTTAGGAATAAAACTTAAGAAATAAGTAAAAGAATCTTGTTCCCCTTCTTTAAATTTACTATTTCGATATTTTAAGTGTCCCAAAAAGAATTCTATAATATTTTATATAGTGTAAAACTATATTTAAGCTATGAAAACACTTAAATAAAAATCTCAAACACCGCTGGATCTCTGGTTAAATCTTTGTGACCTTTAAGCCGATGTCAGATTTGGCGATCGGCCATTCTCCCCACGGATCTGTATATGGTCGATGGTATCTCACAGCCTCTCCAGTCGCCGGGCTAATCTCTTGCCGGTCAATTAATGTCCGCTTCGATTTCAACTTGAGCAGATAAAACGTCAAAGATATTTCGGAAAATATTTTATGTGATTTGTTAAGAGTTTTTTTTCCTTCTTACTTTATTTTTTAACTAATGTGCCGCAATTACGTTCGTCGATTGGCATTTAATTAAAACAAATATTAGGAGGCGGTAAAAACGCACTCAGGAGTGGACCGAGTGGCCTGTCCGGCGCTGGGGTTTATCTTCACGATATCATGGATTTGACAGGTTTAGGTTTTTGGTGTGTTTGCTGGCTCGCCTGATGTTTATTTATACGGCCGCCTTGTTTTTGTTTTAATCTGCAAAGATTTGCATTTCTGTCTGTGCAAATGATTTATGTATATATCTGATGTTGTTGTTGTTGTGGCTGTCAGCGCCGTCGTCAAAGGTGGATTTCCATCATACAGATATATACATATATATAAATATCTCCCAGAGCCGACGAATTGTGAGTAGTCTCCGTTTTCATTGAATCCGGCAGCTTATTTGCCTTTCAATCAAAGCCACTCGGGCGAGGGAAATAAGTTTACATTTGGCTGGATTTGCCGATATATATAAATATTTTGTGCCTTATTTTTTTTGGGGTTTGTTTCAAGAGCCCACTTCAAGCTGTCTTTGCAGTCAATAAACCAGTTCCGGGCTCAAAATTGAAGGTCTGGGTCGAAACGTTATATTTTATAATGCAAGCTATAGGAATTTAATTGGAATGATAAAGAATACCTAATTTAAAAATGTTTAATAATGATCTTAATAATTTTTGTACTTTCCGAAAACATTAAAAATTAATTACAAACTGTCTTTTTGTGATTGTTAATAGTAAAGCCATTTAATGAAATTTTATGTGCAAAATTATTAATCCCCCACAATCTAAGGTTAATCCAAGCAAATCTTCCCCCATTTCTCTATGGTTTCTCCAAGCGAATTTCTCCCAAACAAATGATTCCCATTCACTGAACAAGCTAAAGAAAACGAATGCTACATGAAATATTTATAGATATATGCAACACGAGGGGAGATATAGATATCGCATCTATCAGTGTTAAAGCCACCGCCGCACCTTTGATAACAACATTACTTTTATTATGATGTATTTTGATGATTTTTGACACAAAACAAGCTAAACAAATTATTTTTAATTGCTACATGCCGACCGCAGCGACCACTTCCCCAGAGAGGGAGCCTGAGGAAAGTGTGAAAACTGGAAGAAATCCGCAAAGCCTGCGAACGGGTATAAATAATAGAAATGTTGTCTGAGTGGCTCCGTCTGGGTCTCAGAGTCACTAGAAGATCGGCAGCCGCGATTTAGCGCGAGAGCAAAAAACCTGAGAGCTTCTGCTGCAAATGGAGAAAATAAGCAAGAATATAGATGCACTGAACAAATTTCTTTAAGAATTAATTAAATAATTTTGCTATCCTAAAAGAGAAAGTGAATTTTATTTCATGAACTGCAGAAAATCAAATAATTTCTATCAATTTCCCATTAAATAATATGTAAACGAGAGTATTTGTAATTTATATTTATAAAATAACAATATATTTTTTTCTGTCCACAGTGAGAGCTTAAAAAAAAAAACGCGACACGATCTTCATGATCATGAAGATCATAGCCTTACCATGGTGTATCTGTGTGCCCAACAAACTCCACATGTGGTCGGATCAGATCGGATCGGCTGGGTTATAGGATAGCATCGGATCGAATGGGAGTATGGAGTGGAGTGGAGTGGGGTGGAGTGGGTTGGGGTGGAGTGGAGTGGCTTGGGGTGGAGGATGGGAGTGGATCGGAGTAGAGTGATGACGTCGGCCACTTAAGCCAGAGAGAGAGTGCCACACAGGCAACACAGATCTGCGTCACAGAGCCAGGCTCAACCTAAATGTTGTAACATAAACAAACCAAAGGGGAGGAAGGCAGGGAGGGAGATGGATCAGTTTCTGGGAGTTGGAGGTACTTGACTTGAGAGGATTTACATTAGACTTTGCGCATTCGAAAGCTAAACTGGAGAATCTATTGGTATTAAGTTCTATCTTTAAGAATGGGTGTGTGGGACTGTGGAATTTAACCTAATATAACTTTAGACTCTTTGATAATAATAAAGAGTAGAACTTAAGATTAATTCTAAACAGACAAATATATTAAAATCGCCATCTGTCTATGTGGAGCAGCTGCAGCTGAAAAGATTTATCGAAATGAAGGATTACGGAGTTCAGTTTCTTTTGTTTCTTGATTTGGTAGAGAAGCTTCTGTATAAATACAAAGACAGTCAAAAAAGAGGAAGAGCAAAAAGAAAACCTTAGGAAAAAAAAATAATAATAAATTTGCAGAGGGTTGAGTTAACCTTGAGTTAAATTCGAAGGGGATTCTAATGAGTTCCTTTTGGCAAATCAAAAAAGAAAAACAAAAATATATATAATAAGCGGAGTTAGGTCAAAGAGATCTGGGGAGGGAGACAAGTGTCAACATTAATTTGAAGATGTCTGAATGTTAATTCACAACGCTGAATATCGCATAAATTTCCCATATGCACATATTTTTTTTTGTTATCTCTATAACTTATATCTGCGCAAAGGCCAGACATCGGCATCGGTATCTCTTTCTGCATCGCTTTGGGCATATTTGCCACTCCCTCTCGGCTCATCTCAAATTTTATCCTCGGCTTGTTTGGTCTGTCAACTCGCATAAACAAACAATTCGCTTGACGCCTTGCCCAGCGCGGCTTAAAAATAAAAAATAAAACAAAACAAATAATAAAGAACAACGCGTAAAAAGAGCCACACAAAACGTAGCATAAAATTAAAATAATTTTGTTTTCATTCCAATTCTGTTTTGTGTCTCTTCTGGGAGCCTTGACTCCCTTTTTAATATTTTGCATGTGCCCAGCATGCAAATTGTCTTCATTTCGAGATTGCCGACTTAAAAATATACTATACTATCGAAGATTTATATAAAAAATGAGTAATAAATGAGGGGAAAATAACATTCTGTTATTGTTGACCTACCCCACATACCCTAATCTATAAATAAATTTGCAAAATATCACCTGAGACACTTCAGTTTGGTTTTAACATCCACACAAAGTGAATTCTTCTAATATAATGTCTTCTTGTTTTTTTCCTCCTCCACTTTCCTGCTGCTGAGTCTGAGCTGAAATTTACGAGTTGGATATGTGCTTAAGATACCATTTATATAGGGGTTGTCCACCAGTGCCTTTGCTTAAGCTTGAAATTAATGCGACATCTCCGGAGGAGGCTCAGGCATCGATATTACACAGAGCTCTTACAGAGCCCATCCCAATCCCGATAGCGGGGACTGCGTTCCCTTTTTCCAATCCCTGCCGCATATGCATACATATAGTATATATATGGGATGTGTGAAGAAGTTTGCATCTTGTGGATGCTTAAATTCTGCTTAATGATTTTTTATGAATTTATTGCCGCAGCAGTCGGCGAGCAATTTGCGCATGCGTTGCCTCCAATGAGCCCGATCGGTGGGCCAGAGGCGGACGAAATGGTTGTATAAATCCAGAATAACCAAAACAACACTTGAAAAAAATATTGGTAGAATTTTAATAAAGGAAAAGGGGATGAAATATTATTAATTATGAATAAATAAAGAATTATGTTAACAGATAGATTAAATACAAGATAGATACATGAAATGTAGAAGTTAAGTTTTTGTAAGGGTCGAATATAGTTTAAAAATTTAATAATTGTACAAAAAATAAATAATATTACTTTAATTTGTGGGATATGCAATATTTTTGGGTTCAGTGTTGACTTGTTGTATAATCATTCCTCTTTGAAATTTAAATTATTTTTATATCTAATAACCGCGTAGTAAACCTAAAGCAAAATTGAAAAATAGTTACCATATTCAAGAAACAATTTAAACTCCATATAAATTGCTTCATTTGTGTATATTAAAATGAACTGGTTTCTTAATAATACAATAAAAATTAATTAAATTTGTATATATTTTTCTAAGCGCATTGGCAAAAACATATTTTCCGAAGGGGAAGTGAGGAACATCACTCTGTTCTTCTGCTGTTGACTTCGGTTTTTGTTTTTTGTCTTGCTTAATTTTTTGTTGATTTTTTTGTTGCTGTTGTGGCATGAGAGAAGTTTAAGTGGCTGCCTGCCGCATGCTGCACGCATATGGCGAATGTTTGCAACGCCTACTAAATCATCTGGCAGCATGCCGCACAGTTGCTGCTGCTGCCTCAGGGAAGACCCGGAGATGGACTAACATGTTGCCATACGCGCTGCACTTCCTGCTTCAATAACACTCAACTTGTGAACAAATACAGGCCGTACATATGTATGTATAAATAGCACTGGGTTTCGTATCTATGTGCCAGTTTTGCTATTCAATGAATGCCGCAGCTTTGTTTTGAATGTAAAACAAAACATCTTTTAAACTGAGTCACAGAGTGAGTGTCTCAGCATACAAGTCCAACGCACATGTGCAAAGATCGGAGGTCCATGGAGATCGCTTTTTGTAATGCCTTGTAATCCGAAAAATGGGAAATTATTATTTCCTGTGGGAAAAGAAGTCCTGAATTATAAGATGTTCAAGGAAACGAAGAATTAATTGGACATTTAAGTTAATTAAAGTTTTATTTAAGCTGTAATAATATAAATATATTGCATATTTTTTATGATAAATACACTTAAATTTTAAGGTATATTCATCTATATTTTTCTGTTATATTTTGATTAAGAAAAAAATTAAATATTTATTTCAAAAACACTTAACAAATCTGAACGAATCTATAGAAATATATTTTCCCTTTGCGTCGTTATGCCTTATTTAAATTTTCTAAAAGACCCTGAGACTAGATGCCATTCCAACTGATTTCATTATATTTTAAATCATATTTTTTTACAATATACAAAGTGCACTTAAGAGTGCAGAGGCCGTAAACCAAAAGAGAAACAAAACTAAAACAGAAGGTAACATTTACCTTTAACACTTTTTTACCCATTGACTTGGCGTGATAACTAAGGTGGGAACTCAAGAAATGCAAAAGCTTAAAGACCATCGAGTCAGGTAATTGACGTAATTTACATGGGAAGCGCCGTGAGGTGACCCTCAAAAACAAAAACACCAAAAACTGTGCCCTAAATGGCAAATGAAGGGCTGACTGACTTGAAACTTTTTTGGTTATAACCAAAAATGACCGAAAAAGCACTAGACAAGTGAACGACCCTGGGCGCCTCTGCCTCTCATCTCTTTATATGTACATATATGTATATATATATTTTTAAAGTTTTTGATCAGAGCTTGTCACTTAGTTTAACATTTTATCAGCCGGCCGTGTTGAGATACAATTTGACAACCTGAGAGATACACTGGATGTGAGCTTAAAATGATTGCTGCCGAAAGCGAAGGCGAAGTGGAAACTCGATACGCCTTCCAAGCTCCAAGATGCAGCGGCGACTATATGCGGCCACTCGAGCCACATTTTGTGGCAGCCAAGTGCAAAGGCGGTGTCAGATCGCATTGCGATGGATTCCAATCACACGCATATCACTTGCCACTTGAAGCAAACAAATAAACGTGGAAATATCTTAGCGCAGCGTTTTGAATGCCAAATGGAGCAAAACGAAGAGTTGTTGAATATAAGAAGGGTTTCAGATATAATTCTAGGGGTTCTGTAAAAGGAAAATTAATACTATAAATATCAGAAATAAAACAAAACCGTTTTAGATGAAGGAAATAAGTATTTCCTTATATATTTCAAGGTTTTAGAAATATATTCGTACTTTACCTTAAGGTAGTATCTATTCCACATGATTTCCTATTTTATTTTTCCCATTTTACCAAGAGTTCGAAATACCCCTGAGCAACCCATTTCACACCATTTTCCATCAAGATAACTCACCAAGATCCAACAATTTCTTTCGCGTTCGCTTTCCTCCGGGAAAATGTGAGCAAGTGAAGTGTTGCCAGCATCAATCAAGGCAATTTCCAATGGGCTCGCAGCGATTTCAAAAGCATAAATCACTGCATTGAAAGATCCCCAAACTTGGTTTAGATCTAAAACAGCCAAAACACCAAAAACGAAAAAGTATGTATACGGCCCAGCATAAAGCCATAAATCTCTGGATTCATTAGGTGCAACTGAAAATTGAACAGAAAGCGACTTCAGGTTCTGCAAAGCGTATTTTTTGGCGCGCTTTCTGTGCACTGAAAAGAATAAAATAGCAAATAATCAAGAAAATTGACTTCCATAAACTATGACAAAAATTATGTCAAACCATTTAATGAATAAATATTTATGCCTGCAAAAACATAAAATTCTGAAATATAAGCAGCACGTTTTGATATATAAATGTAGACATAAGTATTTAAAAATAACATTTTAGTTCTTTAAATATCATTTATTAAATTTTATTTATTTAAATATTCATATTTCCTCTTATTAAAATACTTAAAAGTCCCAAGTGGAAGTCAGTTTTGGAGATTTCTATAAAATAAAAATATTTGTAAGCTTCTGCATGTGATATACAATATAATTCCTTATATTTCCTCCTAATATTTTTTCTGTGTATCATCCTAACGCCCCCACCTCCTCTACACCCCAAAGGCAAGACGTGTGCGACCTTCAAACGCTTCACAAACACATCCACCTTTATTGGGGGAGAGATCACGCCACTCTTGGGGCCACTGCCAACATCGAAGCGTTGTTGCCGAGCTTCTTGGCTACATGTTGCAAGTCAGGCTTGATGGAAACTTGGCCCAGCGGATGAGGCACCATCAGCTGTGTTTATTTGACGGGACTAAACTTAACCCCTTAAGGATCAGTGGTTTAAAAGTCGCCTATTGTAGCCAATTTCGCTTAAGAATTGTTTGGATACGTATACGTAATATACGTATACTTAATAAAGATGGTAAATATTCTTGCTAATTTATAAATTAATATATTATTATTATATTAATTATTAAAAAGAAAATTAAATTTTATAAGACCATTTTAATATTTTTCTAGAAATAAATTAAATAAAAAAAGAAACAATATATTAAAAATAGTTATGGCATTTATGTATACATACATATATGTATATATAATAAATAAAATTTTATATATTTATAAAATAAATTTATTAAAAATAATTCATTGGACCTCTTAAGGAGTGGGCTATCAATGGGTTAAGTTGAGTGCTGTTTACCTGGAGGCAAAAAGGCAACTTCACGGAGATCGGTAACATGTTTTATGCATCCGCAACAAATGTATATACACTTATTTAGCTTTATATACATATGCATATGTATATAGGCAAAGGAAATAAAAAAAAAACAGCAACAACAGCGAAATACTTTTAAAGGTAACCGATCAGAAAACAACAGAAATAAAAATAATGGCGAAGGTCGTTCAAAGGCAATGCAAAGTTTATGTTTTCTTTCTTTTTTATGTTATTTTTTCCTTTGTTTTTTGCAATATTGTTTTTGGCCTTTTTACGGTACGTTACTTTTTTTAGTTCTCAAAGGTTGCTCTTTCAGAAGGCCAAAGAGGCTTTGATATGGGGGTATCCTTAGGTTATTTTTGGGACCTAGGATAAAGTAAACCATGGAAACCTTGGAAACCCTTGGATCTCCGCCCAAGACTTCCTCTTTTACATCTGGCTTTATTTAAGTATTTATTTTTATGAAAATCTTCTTAAATTACCTTTTTTAATTTACATTTTTAAACCTTGCAGAGCCTCAATAATTCGTTGTTAAAGCAACTTAATGTAGTAACAATTTACCTTCAGTAGTTGGTCGCTGAGATTTATTTACGAAACCGAGCGACGTTGATAAGACCATCGACTAATTGCTCCTGTACCGGACGTCGGAGCAGTTTTCGATTTTCAAAATCGTTGCTTTGTTGTTGCTGGCTATCTGGCGAATTTCGGTTTGTTCCCATCATAAAGTTGTCGACTGGTTTCCTTTTTTTGGCATCAACGACGACGACGAGCGACGAACCACGAACGACGAACCGTTTCTGTCAAGACTGACTTGAGGCGAGGCTGGGATTTTCTTTTGCCATTTTGTGTAATTTATTTTGTTGATTTCATTTTATTAACATTTCATTTGGGTAGTAGTTTGGTGGCTCCGAGGAATGTGGGTCAGCGGCGACACTTGGCTGGCCACGGATGCAGCCGTGTTTCAGGAATTGGGACTGGGACTGGATCGGTGACCAAAAGCTTACACGGTTAATGCCCGGATCCCGAACACGTTTGCAGTTCGGATAAGAGAGGTGTCAGATATCTCTGGAGAATATGGTCTCGGTTGCGTTGAAACTTTCTGTCCTACATTAATTTCAGATCGAAATTACAGACTGTTGGCGGCTGATGTATTACGCTAATGGACAGCTTAATGTGCTCAAATCAGAGACTCGCCTTATTAATGAGTTTATGTTGGCGGAACCCGCAATCAAGTCAAGTCAGATATTGGAGAAATTCCGTAAAGAAAAGGGTCAAATAATAATATACCAAAAATAATATAATTTTGATGGAGGTAATTGCAAGAAACGGGAGGTTCAATAATCTTAAATTGTATGAAAATATATTAAGCACCCTTGAGCCTTGTACAAGAATTATCTTAAATCAAAAAAGAGGTATACAATTTCAGTTTCAAATTATAATATTTTCGATATCTTATATAAGATCTCTGAGAACTGGAATTTAAACCAACTTCATCAGAGGTTGAGTAAAGTTGATTGAGACAACTTACAAATTATCATATCGTCTGTCGTCTGTCTATTAATTCGAGGTGATTTTAGAATAAATAAACCTGATGGTAATTACATAACCATATACGAATCCCGGTTGACATGGCGCCTGAGTCTAGAATTCAGATCTTGCCCCAGACAAGAGTTATATGCATAAAGCTGTTATGCGATATGCATCGTTACTAATTGCCTTGGAAAAGAATGTTGCCATTAACATATCAATGGAAATGAAGGCAAATAAAAGGAGACATTGAATTATAGTGGATTTATACTTGCTTAACCTGAAGCAGGGAAATAATATATATTATATTATTAATGGTGGTGACGGCAACTCAAGAAAGTTATAGTTCGTCGTCTTTCTCTTGTCTCTCTGTAAAGAACAAAAGATCTTCATAATCTTCGCTCTATGGGCAGTTGAAATTTCAATTGGTAGCTATATAAACGTTGTACAAATATCGCGAGACAAAGTCAAAGACGAAAGTCAATTAAGGTTCGATCGCTGAGGCTGGAACACGCCTTCGAGCCTATCTAACCATGTATCTGGTCATTGCATAAACACTTTGCGGCTGAACAGGGGATCGGAGCTCCCAGCGTGTTGGGGGCGAATAAAAAATAAAAACTTTCTACAATTATTTTCAATACTATTGAACTTTTCTTCTACTTCACGCTGATTTACGCAACTTTCACGGCAGCCACCACCAAGCAGCCGCAAAAACAAAAAACCTCAAACAACGAATTTATGGCCACAACAGCGGCAGCCGGCTCACATCGGGAAAAAACCCAAAGAAAACCAAAAGAAAAAAAAAACCTGGCCCACGCAACTGCCGCAGTGCAGCCCGAAAAAATCAAAACGAAACCCTTTAGGAAATTTTGTACAGAAAAGCCGAGGAAACTGCCATCGCTGGCCATATAAATCCGTTTAAAATCGCTGGCCAGGCCAACACCGAAACTGCAACTGCACCTCCGAGTGCACTACAACTCCAACTCCATCTTTAACTCAAAACTCCAACTCAGACTCGAACCCAAGCCCGAACCCGATTCGAAACCGCCACACCAACGCAGAGAGGCCTGAGGTTGAAGATATTTTAAAGTTTTCCTCGGCGCTGGAGCTGTGCGGGCGGCACAGTGGGATCCATTGCTAATGGTACGAGGGTGAAATTGGAGAGTCAATAGAGTTGTTGACTTGCACACTCTTTTTTTCGGGGAGTTCCTGGAAACAGAAAGCAATTAATAACTGGGACTTGTGATTTATGGGTGTCAGCTTTCATTTGTTTAAGGTTTTAACTTTAAACTAGAGTTGCGACTAGTGATTTACAGCTTTAAATATAATAGTTTAATTTTGTGTAATTTTTTAAAGTTGTATGAATGTGAATGTATTTATTTGTAATTAATTACAGGATTTAATTTAATACTTAATAAGTAAACTTAATTAAAGTATTGTAGTAAACTTACACTATATTTTTTCTTTTGTCTGCCAGCTTTGAAATTATTCTCTACTATAATCTAGAATTCTGTAACCAGATCGGAGGCAACCATTCAGGCCACCACCAGGTTCTCACTTTCGTTTTCAGTAAAGAAATTGGCATAGACATTTTGCGATCCGATTTCCAATGCAAAGCGATACCATGCACTTTTGCAGTTCATTGGCCCCACCGTGCGGCGCAGATATATGCACAAATATAACTGTGTGAATGGATATATATCAGCTGGGATAGGATCGGATCGGATCGCATCGCGGTGGTTTTATTAATGAGCCTAGACGCACGCTTAGCACGAAAAACGCCACCGGAGCGATGTGAAAACTTGTGGATTTCGGTTTCGATGCGGAATCGATCGAAGAGCTAAGACAAAGCCATAAAAAAAAGACTGGGGCAACAAAAAAAAAAAAAAAAAAGAAGAAATAATAAAGATTAGGCCAGGCTGGAGAGCGATGGGGGCGTCGTTGGCGTTGGCAGCACATCGCCTATCAAAGTGCCACCTCTGCGGTATCATGGCAATCATTATAATGTGAGTGGGATCGTGGCCATATTATAATGGGCATAAATATAAGCTCTCCCGAATATGGGGGCGCTTGGCAAGTGTCGCACGAGCAGAACGTGCCGAGCCGTGCCACGGATGGAGCCATGGAGCTTCTCTGGCCTCCTGCGATTTCGATTTCGTAAGGTTTTTTTGATTAATGCCACATAGACCATAAAGCCATCCACCTATTTAGCTATTCTCGGCCCGCAATCGGACGAACAATCATTATCGTAAATGTTGCTCACCAGTTGGTAAATGCCATTAATCAAACTGTTTTACATTTTATTTTGGTTCCATTTCGTTACAGCCACCAAAAATTGCGGGGAATTCCAAGACCCGTCAAACCGCGGAGCAATTCGAATTTTACTAATGAATGAATGAATGGATCTGCAGAGAAAGGTGAGTGACAGCATAACGAATGTCTACGAACTACCGGCTGCCATTGAACTTGATTTGGTGAGTGGATTGAGTGGGAATCCGACTTCCTTATAAGCTGTATCTCATATGAAATATGATAACATTAATGTGTGTTGTAGCTAGGCTTTAATAGGGTTAGCTAATGTGATTTATCCGTATAGGGAATTGTCAGCAAAAGGCTTTGAATAAATATATTTAACATGTTTATTAATAAACCCATTGAAGACTTGTAAAGAGATCATAAATAAGAGCTTTCTATTGTTTTTAATAAATGCATTTAAAGGAAAATATATTTAAAATCGAATATAATGCTTAGTATAATAGCTAAAATTTAAATTCTTAAGCACTAATATATCACTTCTAAACAAATTAATCATTATTTCACTAATCAAACCAATTAAAGTGAACCTTATCAGTGCTCAGACAGGCTCCGTTTACAAACAATTTCCATTAAGTAACTAAAGCTATGCAAATCTAGAATAACGATTATAAAATTAATGCAAATTAAATAATTAATCTTATCAGCAGTTTTAAAAGCTTTTTTAAACCTGAAATCGAACACTAATTGCCATTGCAATTAACTAGGCAAAGGTCATACATATATAGTCATCATGGGAAATGTGAAAAAATGTTAATTGAAAAGCCTTTTGGTTCTGGCGTAAGCCTGAAAAAAAAGTATTCACCTGCGTCAAGACGGCGGCTCTTTCCAATTACATCCGAATTATTTATGCGGCCAATACCGAATGCCGATATCCAGCGGCATTTATCACGGCTGACAGTTGGGACGGCGCTCGGCTTCAACACGGAGATTTCAGAAATCGCAGAAATCGCTAAATCGCCGCCAGCAGCGGTCAACGCATAAATTCACCGACAAACTCAATCAAAAAGGCGAGCTGGCCAGCCTAGCTCATTTTTTAACTGTAAGCTCAGGGTACAGGTGAGCCTGGTTAAGGTGTATTTATATCAGGACACTATAGGGAATGGCCTTCACTAGCTTAAATTATATTTATTAAAGTTGAATATAAGTAAAGTCACATGTCTTACATATTTTTCTAGAGCTCACATATATTTTTCCCAAACAAAGATCTTGCTAGGTTCTAGAATTTTTGAATTAAATACATTTTACTTATAGAATAATTACAGTTTTCCTCCGATTATTGTGGAATAATAGATTATCGATCGATTTAGATCATATTCACTTTATAGATACTCTCCTGTCTGTGTGTGTTTCTGTAACCAATTTTGTCGTGAATGCAAATTTTGTGTACACTTTTAATTAACGTTAAAGGTTGTTTACAGCCGTTGTGGTTGTTGTTGTTGTTGCTGCTTGGTAGTGGAGTTTTTCCAGCACTTATTTGACTTTGAGGCCGAGGCCCGCTGGCGTTTCCCGCATTACGTTGGCGCTTTGCCTGTTTACTGATTAGCAAAAAAAAAAATAAAAACCACAAGTAAAATAATAGACAGAAAAGTCAAGAAATCTTATATTGAATCACGAAATCGGGCGGCAAACGAACCCGCTGCCGAACCCGTACTCCATACATAATTTGCTTAATGTTTACTTATGCTAATCGGGGACATTAATCAGACTTGTTAACAACATTGAGCACGAGTCGTGGAGGGGACGCCGTCTCCGTCTCCATCTCGGCAAATGCCAAACAAATCAACACTCGCACCGAAATTACTTCATTTTCGTAACTTAAATTGATGGATTATTAAATAAGAGAGAAAAATGTGTTCAAAAGATTACAAAGCCATTCAATACAATAAGCTGCGGCACCCAGTGGAAAATTTGGAAGGAACAGAGGACATTTATTATTATTTGTTTTATATAAAAATATTGATATAAGAATATTTTTTATATTTTATTTTGCTGATAAATTCAATAATTAAATCATTTTAGGTATATAAATTCTTCAGATTCCATATGGTTTCCCATATTTTAATAAAAAATGTTGTTTAGCTACAACTCAGTTGAACATTTTTTTTAAATTCATTTTAATTAACCCATTAACCACTTTGGTAACAAGCTCAAAGGGCTGTAAATTTCCACATGGGCACGCTTTTGACGCACGTGCCGAAACACCAACAACATACAGCTTCATCTGCACAACAATAACAACAACAGCAGCAGCGAAGCATAGTGCAAAGCGAAATGCAGCCAAACAAATAAAAAAAAAAAATACAACACCAACACAAAAGAAAGTTGAACAAAACACAAACAACAATGGCTCCAAGATAAAAGGGCATTATGGAGGAGTCGGAGGGGGTTATATCAAAGCCGACGCACTTTTCGCTTTTGAAACAACTTAGGCGGAACCAGTTCCATGAGGAGGGAAAAATTAAATAGAGTTTTTAAACTGATGAAATACCCATGAGTTTTCCAATTCACGCCTCTCACGTTACATGTGCATCCCCCTTCCAGTGGAACTCAGCCTCTCTTTGGGTGGGACCTACGCTAAGGTTTTAAAATATAGGTGATAACGGTTGTGTTTTTACTTAAATGAACTCAATAATATTATTAATTAAAGTTGCTAATATTTAAAAAATATATGTTTCAAATTTACTATATTATAAAGAACATCTTTCATTAACATTTAATTGTTAAAGTAAATTTTAACCTTTGTTCGCTTTAAAATATGCAAATTGTTTAAATTTCCAATAAACTTAGGTTCACTCTAAAGCGCATGGCTCGTTAAACAACAACAATTTTTGGGGGCAGCATCTGCGGAGGCGGTGAAAAGAGGAGGAGAAAGAGAGAGAGAGAGTAAGAGTAACTACTGGAGATGCGAAGAGTTCGAGGAATAGGAAAAAGTGTCGAAAGCGAAGACAAATATTACACATTTAATTATGACAAGGTGACTCGGCTACGCCTCTGCTCCACCTTTACATGCCACCTGCCCCTGCTCTCTCGCAGCTTACAGGGAAACTCAACTAGGAAAATTCATTTGAAATTTTATTCGGTTGCTTGGCCCGCTGACTTCTGGCTGACACTAATGCCTTTAATGATCCATGTTGTCGCTCAAAAGCTTGAGGAGTGTCATTGGACTCCCATTGCTTTTGGTGACTGGCTAAACGCGGACTCTCCATGGGCAATGTTACGTGATTAAGTTGGCAACACAAGATCAGAGGAGCGGAAAATGTCAGTTATTAAATGAAATAAAAAGATGTTTAGTAATTACTAATAATTATTTCGTAGTTTTTGCAAATTGAAGTTAGAGTAGAGAATTATTTTGGGATTCCGCACTGTAGCTATAAAGAATTTTATTAAATCCAGTATGACAAACTTGGTTAACTTTTGTGTTCTAAAAGAAAAGAAAAACTACACTTAATTTACTAAAAAATAAATTAATGAATACATTAACTGTAATATATATATAATTAAATAAGAATTATAAGATATAAGAAATATATCTTCAATGTCTCATAAGATTATAGTATTACATGGACCTTCAAGAGCTGCTTTGTAACCACACTAATTTTTAAGGAAACCCCAATTATTTTTTTACTGGTATAATATCATTACTAATTTCTTAACCATCTATCTTTAAAATAAAATAACACAACGATAAAATCATAATTAAGCAACTCAAAACTTTTAAGATTAACAGAACGGCAATAAATAAGTTATACTTGGGAAATTGGTCGATTGATCTATTAAATTAAATCCTAACTATTTTTGTCTTTTTCATTTATAAGTATTATCCTTCTTGGGCTGTAATTCCCGAGTCTTGACTTAAGGCATCCGGGGCCAGGCCCATGTCGTCGCCATTGAGGACTCGTAGTTGAAGTTGAAGAGCTGCGATTCCAGCCACTTGCGCTTGTCCAGCGGCTCCGGATAGGTGGAGGCCAAGCCTCTGTCGTAGCCACATTGGGCCACACCAATGGCTATGTTCATGGACACATCCCGAATCTTGCTCAGCGGCGGGTACAGCGAACCGCGCTCAATGTCGCTGGTCTCCACAAATTTGGCCAATTCCTTGGCGGCGATCAGGAACATCTCGTCGGGTATGTGGTGAGTGCCAGTGCAGATCACACCCAGGCCGATGCCCGGAAAGATGTAGGCGTTGTTGCCCTGGCCCGGATAGAAGGTCTTCTGACCCATCGTGACCGGTGGAAAGGGGGAGCCCGACGAGAAGATCACACGACCCTCCGTGTGCTGGTAGGCATCCTCGGCGGTGCACTCCGCCTTGATGGTGGGATTGGACAGGGCAAAGAACACGGGTCTCTCGTTATTCTCCGCCATGGCACGTAAGATCTCCGGTGTAAAGATACCACCGGTGGCCGAAACACCTATGAGGACACTTGGCTTGACGACGCCAACAATCTCGGCGAGATTCGTCATCGGAGGCATATCCTTGACGTACTTAACGGCCTGGTGGGCATCCAGGTTGCGGGATTTGGTCAGCAGACCGTCAACGTCCACCATGTAGATCTTGTTGTAGGCCTCTTCGATGGCGAGACCATCCCGTTCCATGGCCTTGACCGTGAGATCAGCAATGCCAATGGCAGCGCCACCAGAGCCGGCGAACAGGAAAGTGTAGTCCTTCAGGGATTTCTGTGTCAGCCGCTGGGAGACATAAAAGCCGGCTACGGCAACGGCGGCAGTTCCCTGGATATCGTCGTTGAAGGTGCAGTAACAGTTGCGGTACTTTTCCAGGAAGCGAAATGCATTTTGGTTGCCAAAGTCCTCGAACTGGATAAGGGTATTCTGGCCATATCGCCGAACCACAGCCTCCATGAGCTCGTCTATAAAGTCGTCATACTCCTGTCCATCCACTCGCTTCTGGCGCAGGCCAACATAGAGCGGATCTGCCAGCAGCTTGTCATTATTCGTGCCCACATCCGCCATGATGGGCAGGCACTGGTGCGGCTTGATCCCGGCCAGAGCCGTGTACAAGGCCAGCTTGCCCACGGGAATGCCCATGCCGTTGGCACCCAAATCGCCCAGTCCCAGGATGCGCTCACCATCCGTCACGCAGATCGCACGCACATCCGATTCCGGCCAGTTTTTGATCACATCGAAGACGTGTCCCCGGTCGTTGTGGGTCACAAAGAGGCCGTGCGGACGCCGGTAGATCAATCCAAAGCGCTGGCACGCCAAGCCCACCGTTGGCGTATAGACAATGGGCATCAGATCCTCGATGTTTTCCGAGAGGAACCGAAAGAACAGGCGCTCGTTGCGATCGTGGAGGTCGCTCAGGTAGAGGTACTTGTTGATTGGGTCGTCGTACCCATTTAAGGAGATCTCGCACAGCTGCATCTGCTCCTCCTGTGTCTTAAAGCGGGCGGGTAGCAATCCGTGGATGCCCAGCGTCTGACGCTCCTCTAAGGTGAAGGCCAAACCTTTGCTGAGACGGGGATCGCGGAAGTGATCAATGCCACGCACATGAGAGGACGTGATAATGTCGCCCGTCATCTCATGGTATTGCCGGGTGACCAGAACTGTTCCAGAGCGACTCTGCCAGAGTTTGCTGGCAGATACCCACAAGCTTGGGCGGAAATACATTTTGTAGCTCCCTTAAGTAAGATTTATAGACCTTGGCCTTGGGCTGTTACTGGGTTTATAACTTAATTTTTGAACTATGAATGCTTAATATTATATAAATTCCAAAGATAACTAGAAACTTAACGAATAACTCTTTTTTATACAAGGTGCACATTTATCTGTTATCTCAATATCTTCTTTATTTCGCTTTTAATTTTGTTCAGTCGAATTAGTTGGCACTTGGCCTTGATTGAGATTCCCGCGAATGGTCTGCAAGTCCTGATTTAGACTCCTCTGCACCAGACCCAGCTCGAGGTAGCACTTGACGTAGTCCTCCGAAATGGCACTCAGAATGCGAACGATGTTCTCTCGGAGCAGGCGCACTGTGCTCAGCTGGTAGATATTCTTCGAGGACACCATACAGGGTAGATCCTCGTCACGACCTTCCAGAAGCTTCAGGCGCTCACCCATATCCATGAAGTTGGTCTTCAGTAACTTCTTTTTGTAGATCAGTTGCCGCTCGCGTTTTCGCAACCTTCGCAGGTAGTCAAAGACCTCATCGGGAATGCTGGGAGTGTCTTGGTTCAGGATCATTTTTTACAAAATATTTCTGAATTTAGACTAAAACCGAGAAAATGTTTAGGTATTTATTATGTGTGAAACCTTGGCATATGTAGCTAAGTTTTTTGGGGTTTTGATTTACTCTGAATAAAATACTTATTAAAATATCCATCTTAGAGTTAACCTAAAAAATTAATTCAACTTGACTTGATAGACAATGCCAAATCAATTAACAGAATTTACAAATTGTTAGCCAGCCAAAAGGTACTTCTTTTATACACAAATTTGACATTTGTGAGCCTCTGAAAATATTGTAATAAATTCATATTTTCCCCCCTATAGCTTTTTATGTTTCTTCTTCACACCTCTGAGCTAGGGACTAGGCACTATTATGATTTCATCGGAGCGAAACAAAGAGAATCCATGAGATCTTCTGTTGCCCCTACAATGGCAATGCTAATCACATTAATAAATTATCCGCACCTCCGGTTGGAGCCTCGCATTCGCATCTATCTATTCCGATTCCGATCGTGTGTTCGTGTAAATGAAATATTCTATTGGCTAAATTGTTTTTGCCTTATTCATGGCTGGACATTTGCAGTGGCTAAACATTAATTTTTTCTACCCCTTGGATAGCTCCCCCTTCACCACGATTTATTCAAATTATTTTTAATGGCCTTTTGTTGTTGACTCTGTCACTGTGCTAAATGGCAATACAAATTCCCCAAGTTTATTGGAATTTTTTGTTATACTCTATGAGCATTGTGAATTAGTTGGAATTGGTTGACATCAGCGGGAGGAAGGAGGAGAGGGTGATTTTCAGTTTATTTATTAATTTTCAAAGGTACTGAGTTATTAGGTTTTTTCATATATTTATGAGACATTTTTTAATGTTTAAAATGGTAAATTATGGAGTTGGAAATTGATCGTATGCAACTTAAATAAGCACTAATTTCAGTTAAAAAGAAGAGGTGTTCAGAATGGTTTATAGCTTTTTTTTTTTAGCAAAGCAAATAAATATAAAATATAAGTTTCTAATGGGTTATCACCTCTGAACTCCTTCCTTAACACACCTAAAAAAGACCTACAAGTCTGAGGTGTTCCCCGAACTCCAATGGAATTACGCTTGAACTTGCTTTGTGTGAAACAAGTTCTCCTGCTCTCCGATTTCACATTAAAGACCACACGCGTCTTGGGTGCCATTTATGAGCATTTAATCCTTTTGGGCAGCCCAACAATAGCCAAGGCCCCGGCCAGAAAATAACTACATCAAGCGGAAACCGAAAAAAGGGAGTGTATTTGTGGCAGGGGACACTCGGGTTGATTTATATGATCGCAGGGCGATTCATATTTCTATGGCTTTCACTGTCGCCCATAAATATAATTTTTTTCTTCACATATACATATATATGATATGTGTGTGACTCCCACAGCTCAGTGGAAATTAAGCCCGAAATGAAGACATTCAAAATGTGAGGCAAGGTGTGCCAAACGAATCCGATGGACATAAAAATATGTAAATTTTTCAGACTTTTTAGACTTTTTTTTTAGACTTTGTGGATGTCACACCCCTTTAAAGGGAGACACACACTTAATTTTCGTCTTGACCTCACAATTAGTTGTAATTGTAAAATCTCTGATTTGTGCTGGGCTTTTGCCACTCGAAAGTTTTCTATTTACGTTTACACATTTGTATGGCTCTTCAAAAAGAAATTTCTCCAATTTCGTTGTACTTGTAAGGAGAGAAATAAAAAACAAAAAACCTTCACCGTGTGTGGCCTTTTCTTTTCTGGTAAAAAGGGCAAAACCTTTACAATGCTACAGAACAACTTGCCTTCTCTTTTTCAAGTTGTACTTGTTGGTTTTTTGTGTGTGTTTTTTTTACAACTAAATCATAAAAAAGAAATGTAAGAGAGCCATGTAAAAGTCTGGCTACTGTTTAACTGGTTGGCTGGGCTAAAATGCTAAAATCTGGCACAAATCTATTAGCCGTCAAATAAAATGTGTGACAGAAGCTGCTGGGTTAGGCTCTTAAAATATTATATTGTACACAGAACTTGGCCTAAACTGGTGAAGTTAAAGTACTTTCTATTGCACTTAAATTTGTTTTAGGTTCCTTAATTATTTAGCTTGGTCACTTTCAGTTCCTTATTTTATAGATCTTATATCTATTTTAAGTTTCTTTTACCAACAATGAATATAATTAATTACCCAAATAATAAATAAAAGTTCTCATATTTTCCCTACCCAAAACCCTAAAGAAATTTAGATAAAATATCTTATTTTATTGAGAACTTGTTCCACTTGACTGGCAAAGCGACAAATACTTTAAATGTTTTTTAGTGGCCTAGACGATTGCCTCATTCAGCACTTGAGTTCATTTAATTCGCACTTAAAATGATATACGAATTTCAAGCTAATTTCCATTGTAACGCTGTCAGCCGAGGAGAAACAGTGAAGTGAGACCATTAAGGCGACGCGACATTTGCAGTTTTCATAAACACTCAGGCATAAGTATAATAAACACATATTGCATAGGCCTTAATTTGACAACTGAGAGGCATGAAATGACACCAGACAGCCAGCTCTCTAGCAGGCCTTTGGCTGGAGTTGAGGCAAAAGTTGTAAATTGATTTGCCACCAAATATGGCGGACAGCTTCGCTCTAAATTTCTTGTTATTTTTGAAAAAATTCGCCAGAGCAGCAAGCGGCAAGCACAACAAATAAAAATCATTCATGGATCTCATTCGGGTAATAAATCTAGGCGATGTATTTCCATTTTGGGGGGAGAGTTCCGACTTCGATTCAGATTCCGATTCAAAGAGTGTGTTCAAAACTGCTCCAAAGTGTCCGAAATGTTTTTCCTTTTGGCGCGCAGCATGATCGGAATATATAATTCACTAACTGAGATCATTAGGAGCCACAGCAGGTGGAATTCGTCGAACCGAATGTTTTCATAAATAACAAATGCTAAAGCGAAACATTTCCATAAATACAACCTCTCCGACTCCCTCTGGGCTACCAGTCCGGTAGGAATTGTGTTAAAACTTATTAATTTACATTGGCAGTCGCGGGGGGGAGCGACACACAATGATTATAATAGATTTGTTTTATTGCAATAAATCGAGATTTAAATGAAATCACAGGTTTAGCCGTTTAATATGGAATTTGTTGGGTTTTTGTGGATTTAATAGGGGTATTCTCTTTGGATGTATAAATCATTTTGAGGCGAAGAAGTTCAAGTTTTAAGAATATTTCATTAACAGGGTTTTAAAAAATAAAACGTACATTTTTAGTGTATATGTTCCACAGTACTTTAAGCACTTTAAATAATTATTACATACAAAAAGAAAGGGATTATATTACAGGGAACAAGTTTGCTTAATGATTAAAAGCTTGAAAACTGCTCCCATTTGCAACATCGATGTGTTGCTCAAAATGTTCCCAGAAACTAATGCGTACAAAGATTTACTTGATCCGTTCGCCATATAAATACAAGATTGTATGTTAAATAAATTAAATAAAGTTTAGCTTTGTTTATTAAATTAGGACAGATGAACAATATCTTATTCAATGGGCACTATGCTACGAAAAAGAATTAGCTTTCTTCTTATTTTTAAATATTTTTTTCAGTTCAGCAAAATGTTGTTTATAAAATACCTGAATACCCCCAATGACCAATATTATTCGTTATTTATTCGCTTAATTTCGAAGTTAAACGACCAACGAAACACAAATTAATGGCTGAGCTTTTAAGATGGTTATTTCGATCACCTGGCTCTGGGGTCGCCCCTATTACCATATTTGGATTATTTATTTATTTTCGACACATTATTTGTAGCGAGACTTGAAATATTTACACAATTTCCAAATGAAAAATGTAATTCCAATTTAAATAAAAACGTTTTCAAAAAGGCCGCTGGAGCTCAAACTGAAATATACATATAGTATATATATTTTTTGGGTGACCCTTGCTTATCGCCTCGTGCGATGTCATAAATTTGTATGAAATGTTGCGTGGCTTGAGCTTGAACCCATTACTTATTATTGATAAACCATTTATGGCGGCAGCAGCTGATTTAATTTTCAATTTCGATTCGAGTCGCTCTTGCAATTGAATTCTATTTACTGTGTCAGAATTTATGTTTTGGCCACTAATATTTTATGATCGTTTTATTGGGGGGACCAATAAAAGAGATTTCTCCGCATTTTTATGGAGTTTGTTGGGAATGTCGTGAGGAAAGTTGGTTAGCATATTTGTATACCTAAATTTGGTTTTCCATCTTTCACTGCCTCGCCCCCTGTCAGTTTTTAATCACTCCGAAATTAAGCATGCAACACCAACGCACTTTAATTGTTCGCCAACGAGCCGCAATTTATGGCTCGCCTTGTGTCCCCGATCCAAATCGAAATGCACTCGTCGCTCTGTGATTCGATTCCATTCCCCCTTCATTGGCTTCAATTCTATTTAAAGGTCTTTTCAATTTGCAAGCCCAATCGATGATCAGCAGCCTGCTTGATTGGCCCAGACGTTGGACTATATTTCTGCACTCTTTGATTCGGTTTTTTTTGTTTTCTTTATGTATTTATTGGGCGATCGTTGTAGTAGTTTAGTGCTGGAAAGTCTGGACTTCCTGTGGAGCATTTTACGCTGTAAAAGTTTATTTATTTTTGGCTTTCTAAACTAGCAACAAAGATTTTCTTTTACTTGTAAGGCGATTTTAGATTTGGATCAGATTACTGACTAGAATTAAATAAAATGATTGTATTTTTTGAGAACAATGAAGTTTTCTTCTTCGTTTTAGGGGTATATTTTGAAAGGCAGTCATAAGAGTTATACAATTCAGGAACCTATTTACTTTGCAATGGATTTAAAGGGTTCCAGGTCCCCAAATGGTATCTGAAAAGTGGGGTGCGTTCCAGCTAAACTGCGAAAAAATTAATAAATATATTGATTTAGGTAAATTAATCAATTTTAAACAAACCACAAACTATTTTCAAAATGACCATAGCATTATTATAATCTCTATTATTCATTACCCAAAGTGCTTTAATTTTTTCCTGTGCATTCACCGATTTTCAATCCCTTTCCTTATCGTCTGTCAAAGCCACAATAATTCACTTTTGGTTCATATAAATGACATATTCAAATATTGACACAAGACCCAACTGAACCAACTGACTGTTGTTCAATCTCCCCCTTTGAAAAACCATCCCTATCTGAGCTAAATGAAACCCTTTGTGGGCTAATAACATTATTGACAGGTGAAAACCATAAACTGCCCCGGAAGAGGAAGTCGGGGGACACAAGGAATATTACCCTCGATAAGGACGCACTTCCTTTTTTTTTTGGCAAAGTGACTCACAGTAGCTGGCCAAGAGATTTGGTAACAAAGGTGGGTAGACCTCTACCTGACACGTTACCCGACTATGCCACATTAACATTACAATTGTAAGCTGTAAATTATCAGGGGTCTCCGGGAAACAGAGGAAACTATCGTTTCGGCTGTGATACCAACAAAATTAGCATATTTGGCCACTGTGCCCCTTGTGGTCCTAGCCAAGACACTAAAAACTGAGCCCGACAATGGCTCAGGTAGCCGTAAATTGTCAGGGGCTGGCTATGTTTTGGGCCTATGCTAATGTCGATCGTTGTCTGCCCACACTTAACTCCCGGATCGGATCGGATGGGTTTGTATCGGACGGACTGTCTGTCTACGAGTCGCGTCTCCTCGTGTTTATGTATCCCTTGGGTTCGTGCTGTGGCATAAACAAATCCATAGGATCGTGTTGCAGTTGCAGGCGAGGTTGTTATAGTTGTTGCATTGACTCGACGGTCCATTTGATGGTTTTGTTTGTTCTAGGGACCAGCTGTGTTTTCACACTCACTCTCGAAGCCAAGGTTGACAATGATGTGAATAGCCCAGCTTGGGATGCTGCTGGAACAAAGGCGATTGCAGTTAAAACCTCTGTAATAAAAGCGAAACCTTGGTCAGAAATTTAAGGGGAAAACAAATCTTTAACCCAAGAATAAGCGAATCTAATCCGAAGGTGACGTTTTATATGTGTTGTAATTCCTTTAAGAGGAACATTAAAATTTATTCTATGGGTTCCCTAAACCAATTACATTTTATAAAGGCTTATAAAATTGTATATCTTCTTGTGGTAAATTCTAATAATTTCAAGATGATCTTTACTATGCTATACGTTCTATTACTAAGTCAAGTGACAATACATTTTTATGTTGATCATATTAGCATACTAATTAATAATGGTCATAAAACTAATCTCTCATAGTTTTCGACCTTTGAAATTTGTCTTATCAGCTTGTCTCTCACATTTTTTGAATCTCTAATTGCAAATAATTATTTTTCCAGCCGAAATAGGATCTACCACTATATTTTTTTTTGGTATTTGTATAATTCCTTTTTAATTTTTTGCTGATGAATTCAAATCTCCGAGGGCCACAGAGATAGGATCAGTCAGTCGCTGGTCTGGTTGAGGATCACGTGTCCTCGAACCGCGACGTCTGCAATACTAATGTCAATTTGTCAGGCTACCAAATCGAGGCACACAGAGCAAGTGCCCGTCACACCCTCCTCCTGGTCGTTCTGCCTCTTCCCGGAGCTATGGCTACAGATCCCGGAGATTCTGAAGAGTCTTTGTCGTTGTCGCATGATATATGAGCGCCCTGCCCAGTTGCTTCTGCCTCAACGGCGGCATGTTGCTGCCGTAACCGCGCCCCTTAAGAACCCAAGACACACTCGGAGAATTAAAGTGTTCTGAAAGAGTGGAAAATTTGTCTAAGATGTAGATGTACATGTATGATGTAGATGTTTTTAAGGTAGGGTTTTCCAAGTTCTGAACCCTTGAGAATAGGTACTGTTTTTGAATATTTAAATATTATTTTATAACCGAAAGAAAAAGAAGGACAATGATAGCAGTTAGACACTAATCATGCGGTTTTCTGTAATTATAATTCTCAACTGGTTTTAGCATTGATGTGATTGAAAGCGACCCCTAATTACTAAAACAATTTACTTTCTGTAGCTATAATTTCCACTTAGTTGTAGCACTGCCTTTTCAAAAACGACTGATGATAAACATAAATATTTTTATTATATAGCTATAAAGGTTTTGACTATATTAATTAAGCCCTTTCTTTTTTTCAGTAATATATTATTTTAATAATCATACCTTTTTTAAAAAAGATAAAAAGAGGAACCCCCTCTTTTCACATTAAAAAATATCCCCCAATTTTTTTTATAAAAAATATAAAAAAAAAAAATCCATATATTTTCTCTGAGTGCATACTCCAAGCCCAGACGAAGTTGAGCCGAAGTCGAGGCCGAAGCCGGTTCTCTTCGTGAACAGCGCTGCCACTGCGACGTGGGCAGCGATTGCGCCTCGCACAATGGACGGAAAGATATTTTTGGGTATTATAGTGGTCATACTATATGGTGTGATTAATAGTAGATTTTATACTCGAAAATTAATGTTTTTTGAGGCAGTTTTCTCATTTTTTATCCAATTTCGAACAATACTTTTCGTTTGTTTTCTCTAAAAATGCTAATATGGTGCATATTTAATATTTTAAAAACAAAAAAAATTAAAACATTTTAAAGAAAAAAAAATATTTTTTTTATTGACCAAATTTTTGACGAATTTTCAATCATTTATGCACTTTTTGTTCAACATAAGCATTAAATTTTACATTATTTAATATTGTTGACCGCCATACAATTTCGTACTGTGCGCGGTGACTTCGCTTGTACCAGAATTGGCACGAAACCGCCCGTTTTTGACGCTGAGTTAAAAGTATCTTTTGCCTTGGAAATTCGGGGTGGCAGTTCGGGGCAGCCGATCTTTTTTGAATATGATAAAGAATATATTCAGGAACAACACCTCATACGCCAAACCCATCATCTCGTGTAGTCTCATTTTTGACATTCCATCAAAGTTGAAAAATAGGTGAAAAATAAGTACTTCGGTAAAACAGGTATGACAGCACGTGGAATAAATATTATCATTTTATTCTACCTTGGTTTTACCGAGATTTGATGACTCTTTCGATAGAGACCATAACCATGCCGGTCGGTTACATATTTTAGTTTAAAATCGACCGCAAAGTAAAAATTTTTTTAAAAAACTACATGCTTCTTTTGTAACCCAACACGTGTAACTTCTAAAATAATAAACCGATTTGAATAATTGTTTGGATTCAACCCTTTTGAACTATTACCTGTCGAATGCAATAACAAACAATAAGATCCGTTGTCATCAAAAAGTTGATTTTTGCAATGTATCTCTATCTTTCTGTCCATTGTGCGTCGGTGTTATAGCCTGTTCTCAGCTCTACTCTTTACTCTCCCATTTGTTGTTTGTTTTGTGCTTGTGCTTCGTTTTTACGTTTTTGTTTTCGTTTCATTCGCCTCTACGTATCGGATCGGCTGACTGCCGCTCCACGGTTCAGTATCTTGGAACTCTCTGCGCGGTTAACTTGGCCGATCGGCGGGCATGCGCGACTCTGTATCTGAATCTGAAGAATTGTAAGAGGAGGAAACCGAGGCAGAAGAAAAAACCCGTCTCGCTATATTCGTCGACTTTGTTGTTGCTGGTGTCCATCTCTGTGCCTTTTGTCAATGTTTCTAAAGCCAACCCAAGAGGGAAGCAAAAGATTGATTTTCTTCTGAAAAATTCTGAAGATGAATTAATAAAAATTTCAAACAAAAATTTCTAAAAAAATTGTCAAACAAAAAGTCAACACAAATAAGAAAAAAAATTCTTCCAAAATTGTGTGTGTGTTTTGTGGAGTGAAAAGTGAAAATCTGCTATCTGTAAATGATCTTCTGAAAGGGAGAAACAACTCGCGCCATTATCGATCCGCTTACCTATCAAGTTATCAAGCACATGCTGATATTTTACAATTTACCAACAGTCTCTTACAATCTGCTTACCGCAAAAGTTGAATGGAATAAATTTTAATCTACTTTTTTGCACGCTACGTGACACTATATGAAGTAAGTTTGCAACAATCTGCTCTGTAATCGGCATTTTTACTGTTTACATTTTTTATTAAAAATATATAGTATTTTACTTTGAGGAAGTGTAAAATGTTTCACGAACAATACGACAATATTACATTGAGAGTGTGATTAAAAAATGTTTAAAGCGGTGATTACACATACTATATGGTTTTTTTTATTAAGTAGGAAGTGGGTTTTATGACTGATATTGTTGCGAATTTAATAACATTAAATTATAATAAAATTTAAATTAAATCGAATGTAATAAATATTAAATAAAAAAGTAATGATTGTGTTTTAAGAGGGCATATACACCTAGAAAGGGATATTTTTTTAGAATTTTTGTAAGGGAAACTATTTAAATTATTGGATCGGCATTTTTTAATGTTTTTTGTATTTACTTTTCATTTAAAGTATAAGTTAAGGCTAATGTGAAAAATACTGATAACATGTTAAACTATAAACTGTTATAAGTATAGCTCAAATTTTTATAAATTAAATTAAATTTAAATTTAAAAATAGTTAAAAACTAAGCCAAAAATGCATTAATTTCAATTTAGAAAGCTTTTGTCTGTTAGTTTTATTAGCCTAAAAAATCAGCATGTGGAGTTTACAATTTATAATCATTGATTTAATCCATTTTGTTGAATTTTTAACAATTTTAATGATGTTACCACTTCTAAATTGGTTTCAAAATGTATGAACATTTTTCTTTTAATGATTTTCAATATTTTGTTTGTAATGAAATATACATATGTAGTAAGATTTTAAGGTGGAAAAAATATTTGCCAAAACAACAATATTTTCAATTCGGAAAACTTTACTGTGACAATTTTTATTAAGTTGATAAATATGCATATTGATGTTAAGAATTAAGAAAAAATTACTTCTTTTAATCTTTGGCCATTTTAATGATAAATAAAATGTTAAAAAGATGGGTAAAATAGTTTTCTCTTAGCAGACAGGGCAAGATCGCCTCCGCTCTGATCAAAATTATATAAGGCTTATAGGACCGAAAATACCTCCTCTCCTGCGTTGCATATATGTAGTTTCATTAAGTTTTATTTTAATTTCTCTACCATTTATCATAATAAATATTAAAATTAACCCTTATTTTCTTTCTTTCCAGCATGTTAATATTAAAACTACCTAAAATGTTTAGCCAACTTTGGCTGCTACTGCTCCTATCTATCTTAACCCTACAAGGCTCACAGCCAACATCTGCCGGCAGTGGTTACAAGACGCCATCGAATGTGGAGTTGCTGGAGAACGATTCGCGGTACATCTCATATCAAGGTGCGTTTCGGGGCGGGGATTATCAAAAATTAGACCGAAACTGTGTCAATTGCAAGGCAATCAATCAAGTCACCCACTTGAGGGGAACTGTAAACTGTAAGCCGTAAATTGGGTTGATGTCCGTCAGAACTCCAAGTGGCTCTCAGAGTCTGCACTCGATTACGCAAGGGAGGGGCAACAGGTGCCATTTCACCCACCTGTCCGCTATTTTTATTTATTTGCCTGTCCGGCCCGGCATGTCTACAAAGAATTCCCCAGCCCAACCAGTCGCATTTATGACACCTCTATAGATCCGAGTATCTCCGGCTTTTAATCGGAAATCGCTTCGTGTTTTGCATTTTGTTTAAATATTTGTTATTTTTTCTGGTTTTGCAACGGAATGTATCTTCAGTCGGACACGAAATGCGAACTCAGCTTGAGGTTTCTGTTGACAATGATTTTAATTTTTGTACAGGGTTTTTTTTACTCCACCATCAAGTTAAATATTAAAATTCCATGGAAAATGGTGGGTTGAGAGAGCCCTTCAGAAACACTTGAATATTAAAAAGTTGTTTACTGGAAAGGTGAAAAGGAAGGTTGGGTTTAGCCCCAAGGGAAATGGGTCAATAAAAAGGGGTTTAAAAATCGTCTTAAAATTTTTTAAAAATATTATTTTTAATTTGATTTATTTTTTCCAGATTTAATGTCCACTGCAAAACGATTTTACGATCCCGAAACGAGCTGGTATTCGGAAATGCTGTTCGACGTGGCCAGGAACCAAGTGATTGTCGGCGCCAGGTAAAAACCAGGAGCCTTTACTTATGTTATTATACTTGTTATTATGGGTTTGGTTTCCGGCCAATATTGAGTCACGGCTAAGCCGTGCACGTAGTCACTCTGACTGTTCTTTTGCGCCCCAAAGACCCAAAAGATTATTATTATTTTTTGTAGACTCACTTTTAATTAGTAGCACCGATAAGTGGGTCATTATTTTCAAAGTAGATAGCGCTAGGCTAGGGAAAACACCCCCGAAAATAAGTCTTCTTAGGCGTATGTATGTGGGGGTTATCAGGGATTACGTAAAACGCAGCGATCCAGGGAAAATAAACAGATGCATTGCGTACGTAAAACGGTGGCTGATAATGTTCTCTTTCGTTTTTTGTTGTGTTTTTTGGCATGTGACGCAAGATTAAGTTTACAAAACACGTATAAAAATGAAAGTGCACGCTTTGCTTTACCAAAATCTTTTTTATATCAGCCAGAAAAAAACCCCTCGAACAGAACTTATCTCAAGTACCTGCTGTGGGCAAGGGAATAAAAAAAGATAATTGAGTGTAAAAATAAAAATAAAAATTAAAGGAAAAAATAAACGAGGGAAAGGGGAAAAACGCTAAGGTAACCAAAAAAGTATAGCAGGGCAGAGAGAAGCAGAGAAAGAGCATGTGTACTCCACTTATTTGTTGAGCAATTTAATATACGAGCTACTCGCACTCGCACTCATTCTCGTATCTGTATCTTGTAGTTTGTTTTTCATTTACGCTCTAAGAAGTCGAGGCTTGAATTGTATTTGTTTCTGCCTCGCATAAATGCGACACCTCTCCAGTGGAAGCCCCGCGATAAGATACAGGCTCGAACCCAGATGTCTATAGTGTCGTCACATTGATAAACTCACCAATAGGTGCGGAGGGAAGTCGTTTATCATGCCGTTGTCGTCAATCATTTGTCAGACATTTTAGTTGCCGCTTCGGTATCTGTTCCTTTACCACACTCTCTTCTTTGCCACTTTTCTCACTCATATTTACCAGGCTCTCTGAATTATGGCAAGACGATAAGGTCTCGATATGAAAGCCGCTGCCAGCGAAGGGCAGTTGCTCCAAATAGAGACCAAAGTAGGTGGGCAGATAGGCAAGTGGGCTTTATTAACCACATAAAATGTAATTTATTTTTATAATGTGTAGGCTTACTCGATAAAGCCACCTAATCAAAGGGCCTAGACGGGTTTTAGATGGTCGCAACCGCTGGGATTTTTTTTTTTTTTGAGTCCGTCGAAGATAGTAGAAGTTTTGCCTTGTGAAAGTTAATGAAGATTTATATATTTTTTTTAACAGTAAAGATTGTGATATCTGGGGCGTATATATGGTTGATAAAAGGTAATAAAAGAATCGATCAGTTTGAGCTGTAAAAGATATGGATATAACATATCAATTCTTGGAAAAAGAATATTTGGTTTTAATTATATTTTATATTATTTGAGAAGAGCAATCTTTTTGTTATTATAGTATTCAATATTGCATTCTATATATGATTTATTTGATATTCCATTTTAAGAGATTGACATAATTATAAATCAAATATTACCAAAGCAAGAACCAGAATTTAGACATCTTGTAAGGCCATCTAGAATCAAGATTTATATTTATTACAAAATGTGTCAAGATGATAGGCCCACATTATGATGTCCACTTAAAGTTTAATGCAATCTTAAATCAGACACTATATTCTGTTCCAGATAAGCCCCACCACCTAGCTCTAATCTCCAGCAAACCACCCCAGGTTAACAATCATCCTTTGCCAGTGTGGTTTTGATAAGGCTTCGTTCCAAAATAAAAATAGGTGTAGAGCCGTCTTTGAAGACGAAGACCCGCAAGTGGCGCAAGTAAGCCACCGAATGACCCTCGCAGTTGCCGCCACATAAACCATCTCTAATCGCAGACCGCATTTTAATTGCGGCCCGAACATAGTATCTCAACTAGTTGTACAATTGTTTTATGATTTCTGCGGTTCAGATGGGCAATTGCCCCGGTATCGTAATAGTATCTGTGTGTGGGTCTGTCGTGCGCAGATGTGGTGGTGAGGGAGCGAGTGCATGCTCCTTGTATCTGGACTGCAGCACACTTGACACGACTGCAAGATCGGATTACGGCCAGCCGCCTGTTGACGGGGTCTGAAAATGGGAATGGGAATGGAATCGGGAGTGGAATGGGCATGGAGTCCGGGAAAGTGGAATGGGAATGGGTATGGGACTCCGACGACGCTCTTGTCCGTGTTCCATGACGAGTGACGAGGCAACTTGGTTGCTTTGCAGGCAGCGCGTTATTTGCTGGCAGGATCAAGAGATTACACTGTACAAATGATTTTATTAGAGGTAAAATTTGTTACTTTTCATATTTTCCAAAGTACAATATTTTATAGTAAACATAAATATTTTAAATTAATTTTATAATACATTTTAATATAGTTACGTTTATTTACTTTGCTTTTGAGACTTTCCAAAAATTTTACAATTTCATTTTCCAAAGTTCATGTTGTTTAAATTAAACAAATTTATTTATATTCATAAATTTAGAGGCTGAAGAAAATAGGAAGAACCATCATTTTAATTCCGGGAATAACGTTTTGCCATAAGTAAAAATTCATTAAACTTAAAATGTTCATATTTAAAATTCTTCATTAAATACAGTTTTTTAGTTTTCTTATGGTGTCTAAATTATTATTTTGAAGGCACAAATTTTCTTGAATTTTTCTTGAAATTTCTTGCATTTTCTTGAATTTTTCCCAGTGTTTTGTTGGTTGCAACTGGCCGAAATTTGATATAGACTGCATTAAAATAATATTTCGTTTTGTTTTCGCTTTCGTTCGCCTGCGAGTGGCAACCTATATGTGAGTTCCTGCAGTACCAGTAAATGCAGATATATATATGTATATATATATATATATTTACACTGCATAATGCTCGCATTATTTTTTACGGAGGGGTCGGGGTCACAGGGGTCGCTTAAGCGCTGCTTTTCGTATTGTGGCTTGTCGCAAATGGAGCATGCAAATGACCTGCTGGGAAGCATTTCAAATGTTTATACATATGGCTCAACGAAAAGTTATATAAACAAGGAAATTATTTTCGTGTGTTGGGCATTAACCATAATATTGTTTTTTCCACTCGAATATCAGTGAGGCGACTCTCATGGGAAACAATGATTAGACAGAGCAAGAAATGGGATACTAAAGGGTAAACAAAAATAAATAAGTAAAGTTAAAGGATTGTTGAGATATATTTTTTTATTGATTTTAATTTTAGTTTTCATCGTTAATAAATCATAATAAGCATTGCCTTAGAGCCACCCAAAATGCCCAAATTACTTGCAACTCAATTTTTGTAAGTACAAGCCACAAATATGCACCTGTGACAGCCAACGTCAGTGCAACGGCTACTGGGGCACACGGATACCAAAAATTGAAATCAAAATTAATCAAATAATGTTGCACGGTAGACAGGGGCGTACCTAAGGGGAGCAGGTACGAAGGGGCCAAACATTTTGCATATTTTTATTAAAAACCTCTTGAGCGGCTCCAGACTGCGGATGCGGATTGAGTTTGAGTTTGAGAGCAAGGAATGCGGCAGTCAGTAGTGTAGGTAGAGCTCAGCAAAGAGGTACAGTAAGACCTCCTTAAATACCAAATCTTATTTTATAAATTAAAGAGAACAAATAGAACAAATTTGAAATGATATTTATTTAATTCAGTTGAAGGAAAAGGGTTGTCAAAATACCTAAGAACTGTCATCCTTGAGTTTAAATCTGATATAAGAAGGTTCTTTATTTGATTCCCCTTTGCGAAGCTTACCTGTAAATGGCGCAGTTTTAGCCGAGATTAGCGGCAGTGGTTGCAACGGCGATTTTAATTACAAGTAACCCATTTAAGTCCGAACAGCAAGAGCGCCGCCAGAGCGGCAGACACAACGCCCACGCACCTGGCGCACCGGCGGCCACTTGAGCAACTTACTCGCACAGGTAACAGGCATCGGGCAATGGGCAATAGGCGACAGGCGGCGACACCGCATTTTTAATAGCCCCAGTCTCATAGATACATATATATGGTATCCGTATCTGTATCTGTATCTGAATCTCAAGCCCCGGCTCCAGTGCGCTTACAAAGAGGCCTTTTTGTTATCTTGTCGCGCTTGTCGTTCAAATAAAAGTTGGCGGCGAACGCAAGGTGTGCGAAATATGCGCACTGCGAATGCTCAAAAGGTGCACACTTGCACGGATACAGATATAAAAGCTAACAGATACATGTTGGTCTTTTTGGGTAGGTGATGCAAATGGGTCAGGGCGAATTTTGCAGCACTTTATAGGTCTTGTTTTTATGTATTTCTGTCTCGTCAGTGGCTGATTACAACAGTTTAAGCTGCTTCATTTAGGTTAAAAAATAGTTTATAAAAAAGGTTGCTTTACAAAATATTTAACGAAATTAAGCCTTGCATTTTGAAGTGTTTTTGTATTTAAAAATATAAAATTTAACTGCTTGTAAACTTAAAACTAAAGAATTTGTATAGATAGATATCGAATGCTCGCCCTGACACTTTCTCCATCCATATTCATTCCCACAAAATCGACCACTAATTACGTGCTGTTTGGGTTCGTTTCAGAACCCAACCGATAATGTCTTAGATATGCCGGTTAAGCTTAGAGAAGACTGCTTTGATCGAGCGAGCAAACATCCGAGTATTTCCATGCCCAAGCTCAGGCATATTTGCACGCACGCGCTTTGCAAAAAGATAGCGAATGCCAAAAGAATAATGACAAATACAAATTAAACAACCAACAAGACAAAACAAAATAAAATAGAAAACAAAAAACAAACAGCATACAAGATACGAGACTAGAGCCCAGCCGAAATTAAAAGGCGGGTAAAGAAAAGCGCGAAACATGTGTATCGGCCTTTTTCACACCTAAGCAGAATACCAGGTGAAACGAAAGATAAAATCAGGTGAGGCGGTGATGAGTGGGAAAAGGGGTGCGGGGAGTTAGCTTTGGCGTTTTTTGAAAGCCAATGCTAATTGACAAGGCCGTTGCTTATCGCCGCACGGGGTGGTGCACGTTGGCAGTGGCTGAGGTTTTCTAAAAAGAAACATGAAACAGCTCAATGAACTTGTCGCGTACAGAGAGAGAAAAATTTAGATAGTTTGATTTATACCCCATATAGGAAGAGGAAGGCTCAGTAAACTTACTTTATTTATATATTTGATTTCAATTTTTATGCTGACTCTTTCATATATGTTTTTTTTACAGCATCTAAAAGTTATTAGTTAGTTGTGTCCTTAACCTTTTTTAAGAAACGTTGCATTATTTTCAACACCATACAATATAAATAAAAAAAAAATACTATTTTTAATTATAGAATATAATATATAATACAAAATTACCAGAAAATACCTTAAAAGATCCACTAGATATCTTTTCTATGAATTCTTTATTTAAGTTTTAATCTAGTCAAAATTTGTTCCTATCTAGAATAGTGCTTAAATTACCTTATTTAATTTTCAATCTAGTCCAAATTTCTTTCTATGCAGATAGGAATTGTGCTGAAATTAACACAAACTTTTGGAATTTGTTACGCTTATTTACAATTCCTTTTAATATTTTTATTTTAGCACACCTGAAATAAGCAAGTTTTTAGAACTGAAGTAACCCATACTCTGTATATTATTTTAGCTGATATTTCTATTAACTTAGAAATTCATTCAAGTACTACGAAATAATTATGTGTCACTGCTTATATGTTGGGACACATTTGTATTATCGCTTATCTATTAAAACAAACTGTAACAAGATAGGCTTACTTTGGAAAGCCGAAGTTTTTTATGTGCTAGTTTTTCTGATTTATAAGGTCGGAAATGACTCTTTTACTACTTTGCAAGCTGCTGACTAAAATAATAATACCCTGAAATTTTATAGATATACGGCATGGATCCAAATATTTACACTTTTGTTTAAACAACGATTTTACAATCTGTTTGTTAGATTTATTTTTGAACGTGACACCGTGAAGGTCTTGAAATAATATTTAAAATTTAGTCACAAGCAAAATAAACCTTTCAAAACAAATGACAATAAAGTTATTTATTCATCATTTGTGTAGAAAACCCAGAGAGTTTTTAATGGAATGTCTGCCTAGCTATAGGTAATGATATTTGCAAAATTTTCTCCGCTTTCCGCCATGACTAGGGGCGTGTACTTATGGATGTATAGATGTATGGATGTAGAGATGTATGGACGTAGTAAGTGGCCATAGCAAATGTAATCACAGCGTTGAGGAGGCCGCACTTGTCCGGGGTACTGAACCCGCCAAGAACTGGGCTCTGTAACGAACACAATCAGCAGTAATTAATTTTCGCAGCCGTTAAGTCTAGGCGAGATTTATATACACAACACCGGACCGGGCAGTAAATACAATATTTTTCTCTCGCACTTTTTTGTTGCACTTTTGCATTTTTGCACTTGTCGCATTCCCCGGCTTTTGTCACGTCATTTTCACAGGAATTTTTTTGTAAAGATTGTTTTTTTTTGTTATGAGTTAGTGTCGTGAGGTGTTGCCTGAGAGGTGCCAAAAGGGGTTATACGATTTCCGTTGACGCCCCTCTTGAAGATTTGCAACCACTCCCCGAACACTTGTATCAGTCTTTATGTAAGAAGCCTCTCAGACAATAAGTCTCAAGTTGCAGTTGTAATCTTGGGCTTTAATGGCTCTCGTTTACTTTGGACTTTCCGTGGGGGACAATAAATAAATATGGGTTTTAACGGGTATTTCAGCTAATACTTGGAACCTTACCCAACAAGCTTAACTACGGTCAATAAATGTTGAAGGTTCACACAAGCCTACAAAGCTTATCAGCCAGAACAAGGTTCACAGGGGATGTTGGCCATAAAGGATCTATAAACTGAAATGTATTAAACCTCTGGCTTAAAATTGAAAGCATTAATAATAATAATAAATTATATTTTAGTAATGTAAAGACATAACTCTATAAAAAAGCAAAACAGATATAAAACTTTTTTATAATATCTGCTGCTACCTAGCTCTTGACAGTTCAATTAATTATCACCTAATTGAAGGCTATAAATTAGGCTTGAAATGGCTATGAAAACTGTATAATATATTTGCATCTGCCCATGCCTGGCATACAACTTTGCCAGGACTATTGACAGCTGCTTTTCCAATTGCATCTCGAGTTTAGTTTTGGGGAAGGGCGATGGCGATGTGTTTTTGCAAAATGTTGGCGTGTTTATTACCTCATCACGTACCGCTTAAAAACGCACAGGCGGCAGCGCGTGGAGCTCGGGTTACCACCTGAGTGAAATAACGCACAACCTGAGCTGCAAACTGGACGGAGGTAGGCCGAGGTGCCACGCGCCTTGCGCCAGCTGCAATCCAAGTGATTGATATTGGGCGAGCTGGCTCGTCAGCCAGTATTTGCACTGGGAGAAAATGTGGCTAGGTATTTTATTTTAAATTTAGTTTTAGATTTTTTTTAAATATAAAAAAGTATTTTATTGACTTAAATTTTAAATAGTTATGTGTTCTTCCATGGATATATTTTTGTAATCGGATATATATAAAGTATGATGACTGACTGATAGATTGGATGCTTACTTGAATTATGTTAAAAATATTTTCATTATATTCCACTTGTTAAAAAAGTAAAGGCTTAAAAAATAATATTAATGGAATAATACTTTATTTATTATTGGGTATTAAGTATTTATCATTCTGTAATCCTTATATATTATATAAGGCAGTGAATTTCATTTTATTAATATTAATTTATTGAGATTTGTAAAACCCTTAAAGATAGAAAAATGCCTTTTCTATATTAACATTTTAAGAACATTCCAAAAAATCCTCTGAATTCGTATTCTTTTACGATTCTTTTAATTCTAAAAGCAGATCAAAGGTACTTGAAAGTTCCCCATTTTTTGTCAGTTTATCATTGCCCAACTGGTGTATTTAATATATATATCCTAAGGCCTCTAAACAGCCACAAGTGACCATTAGATGGCTGGACTGTGGGCAGTGATCTCTTTTTTGCTGCGGCTCTCTGGCGACGTCTGGTCGGCGGCGACGGCGGCATTCCTTCTCAAGCCCAAGCACGGCGGCGTTCTCCGTGCCATTCCAATCCAAGCCAGTCCAGCTTTCAGGCCAACCCCCCTCAGAAATCCCCCATATCCGATTGGAAAAATGGCGCTGTCCAAGTCGAGATGTAACCATTTAGCAATTGCTTCTCGCGCATTCGAATGCACTTGATCTATTGATCTTCGTGTTCGTTTCGCCAAATCCGCGTAGCACAGTGGTTGTGTTAGAAGTTTGGACAATGGATGAAAGGATGAAATGTATACTGTATAGATATATATTTTAATACAAATAAAAGCTTAGAATTTAATATATATTGATTAGGTTTGTATAAAGAAAAAAATATATTTCTAAAGCATATTAACCTTAAATTCCTTCAAGGACCTCTTTGATGTGGGATTAAACTTGATTAAAATTTGAATCATTGATTAAACTTTCCATTTAGTAATTAAATAAATCATTAGTTATATATTAAAACCCTTTAAAAAAATAGTTTCTTACATTTTGCTACCATCTCAGATGCATTTAATTAAAATTAGTAACTTTCCATGTCCCAGAATATTGCATAATTCAAAGACTTAACTACATATATGCATAAACCATGTCAATCTTATCGATGCCTAACCCTCGACGATGTCTTTGTCGTTATCCCAGACTTGAGAGTCGCCCACAAGTTCGTGTTTTATCTTGGCAAAACTTTTCCAAATGGCACACCGCTCGCCGCACAAATTGGCAACCACTGTGCCGGGGCCAGGTTTCGTTACCTGTTTGCCTTGCAGTTCAATGCACTGGCGGCCAACCAGTTCAAAATTATGACAGCTGCCTGGGGAGGGGTCCGAAGGGGGCAGCCAAAGCTGGAGCCGGAGTCTGCCTTATTTGTAAACAATTGTGGGCCGTCTCTCTAACTGTTACTGCTGGCCAATCGGCCGCCTTTCAAGAGCACTAGTTAAATTAGGTAGCAAGTGGTTATAAAATGCTAGGGTTATAGATTGGGAAGAACTCAATCATTTTAATTAATAAAATCAAACATAAGCTTAATGTTTTCTCATTTATTATACTTGTAATCCCCTTAATCCCTGTCTAAATCTCAATATCTCCCTTCCAGGGACACCCTGTTCCGCATGTCTTTCGATCTGGATCCGCTGGAGCGGTCCAGCTGGGGGGCCACGCCGTCGGAGATTGCCATGTGCCAGGCAAAAGGCCAGTCGGAGCGATGGTGTCGCAACTACGTGCGCGTGCTCCACAGCTACGGTGAGAACCAGCTGTACGCGTGTGGGACGAACGCCTTCCAGCCGAGCTGCTCGTGGCGCCAGGTGAGTGGTCGTCGCCGTCGTCCAAGTCGTCCAAGAGTCGCCAAACTGACGCGCCATTTACCCCTGCCCCTTGCAGATGGAGAACCTCAACATCACCGGTGTGGACAGCGGCGTGGTCAAGTGCCCCTTCCATCCGCAGGCGAACAGCACCAGCCTGCTGCAGGCCAATGGACAATTGTTTGTAGGAACCGCCACGGATTTCTCGGGCAGCGATGTGGCTATCCTGCGAACGGGAGTGCAATCGAATGAGGTGGGTAATTGGGAAATTCCTGGGCTTACATGGCGTATGAGTAATATTTTTAAATTAAACATCTTTTTGAGGTTTTTTTTGGTTAATTATATAATTTGCATTTTAAATTTAATGATTTTATTAAAGTTTTCATCAATATCACTTGACTCTAATTTGTTTAGTTATAGGCGCCTTTTTTTCGTTTGGCACACCTTGCGTATGAGTAATATTTTTACTGCGAACAAGCTTTTAATTTAATTTTCCGGCTGTGTAATGTGACTTTTTGGATCTTAAACTGTTTTTAAAAACTTGTTAAGTACATTTAAACAAATAATTACTTTCAAATTAATATATTAGAGGTGTTAAAATTAAATTAAAGCATACTTTTATGTATGTCAAGGCAAAATCTTACTTAATATAAAAGATCGCAGATACTTAAATACTCCTTTAAATCTCCAGCAAAGCTTGACATTTTTTTTATTTCTATAATTCAGCTATTTAATTATTTATAAAAATTAAATATGCTACATTTATTTTTTAATTTATTTTTAGCGTTTCCTTCGCACCAAGCAATACAACAACAACTGGCTGAGTGGAGCCCAGTTCGTGGGAAGCTTTGAGGCTGGCAACTTTGTCTACTTTCTGCTGCGCGAGTCCGCTGCCGAGCACCTGAGCTGTGGCAAGGTAAACCTATTACCCCTTTTATTTACAGAGGATATACCCAACTAAAATGTACATAAAATATATTCCTTAGGTAATATATTCAAGGATAGCCCGTGTGTGCAAAAACGATGCTGGCGGCGGCAGGCTGTTGAAGGAAAACTGGACATCGTTTTTGAAGGCTCGCCTGAACTGCTCACTGCCCGGAGAGTATCCCTACTATTTTGATGAGATCCAGGGCATGACCTACGCCGAATCCGAGTCCATTCTATATGCCACCTTTAGAACTTCAGGGTAGGTTTTAAGCAAGGGTTTCTAGAGCCTCCTGCCGTACTAATCCTTTGACTTTTCCCCACAGATCCAGCATCTTTGGCTCGGCGGTCTGTGCCTATAATCTAAGCGCCATCAATGACGCCTTCGACGGTCCATTCAGGCACCAGGAGCACGCAGATGCCGCCTGGCAGACAGTGGACACCAACCAGAGGAGCCAGTTTCAGTGTGCCAGCGGGTCGACCAGCTTCGGCCATTGGCTGGAGAGTTCCCGCTATCAACTGATGGATAAGTCAGTTCAGCCTATTGGCGCCGAGCCCTTGTATCACTCCAAGCTAGAGCAATTTGGTCGCCTGGCCCTTGACGTCATCCACACGAAAACGGAGCAAGTGCACGTCCTGTTCGTGGCCAGCAGTGGGAATCACATCAAGAAGCTGTCCGTGAAGTATGGCAGAGGCGAGGCTCAAACCTGCCTGGTGGAGTTGTGGCAGGCGGATGACACGGGAAGCAGTTCGCTCCTGAACATGGCCTACCTGAAGGTCAGCGATTCGCTCTACCTGGGCACCGACCTGGCCCTCACGCGGATACCTGCGCAGCACTGCAGCCGGCATGTGTCGCAGTCGAGCTGCCTGAATGCCATGGATCCGTATTGCGGCTGGAATGAGCTGGTGGAGCGGTGTATGCCCCAGCCACTGGACTCCTCGGTGTGGCAGCATTGGCATCAGGCACCGCAGCTCACCTGTCCGGTGCTGAATGCCCCCATTGATGGCGGCTGGTCCGCCTGGAGCAATTGGGCTGTGTGCCAGCAGCATGAGCAGCCGGACAGCAACTGTCAGTGTCGTCAGCGAAGCTGCAACAATCCTCAGCCGCAGCACGGAGGCTCCAGCTGCGAGGGCATCAGCACCCAGGTGACCAATTGCACCCAACATGGCGGCTGGACGGAGTGGTCGGCCTGGTCGCCCTGTTCCCAAACCTGCGGCATTGCTGTAAAGATAAGGAGGCGCTCCTGCGGCAATCCCCGGCCAGCACATGGCGGACGCACCTGCGTGGGCTCGGAACAGTCGGAAATTTACTGTCGCCACCTTCCACCTTGTCCGGTGGCCAAGCCGCAGTCCGTGGACGGCGGCTGGGGTCCCTGGGGCGAGTGGAGCGAGTGCAGTGCCCAGTGCGGTGGTGGCTTCCGGATGCGACGTCGCGAGTGCAACGATCCGGCTCCCCTGAACGGCGGCATGGAGTGCCCGGGCTGTCGGCTGGACTACGAGGAGTGCAACATGCAGAGCTGTCAGGAGGTGCGGAAGCTCAGTGCCTGGACGCCCTGGCTGACGGCGGCGGGCAGCTCAAACTCGAGTGAGCCGCACCTGGAGCGACGGTACAGGTACGCCTGCCGGGCCACCAGTCCGGATGCCAGCTCCGTGCGCATAAGCCTGGCCAAGGAGGAGTCGCGCAGTTGTCATGCGGATGGTAGTTGTCAGCGGCAGGGGGATCATGAATCCACGGACTCAGGGGATGCGGCAGACTGGTCACCGTGCAGCGTGAGCTGCGGTGGTGGCACCCAGCACCGGCAACGAGGACGCGGCACTCAGAGCAGAGTGTGCAACCTTCAGGCCTGCCCCACAGACGACCAGCAGCAGCTGACGGGCAATGCGATTGACAACGAGCTGGAGCATGGGGAGTGGGGTTGCTGGTCGGAGTGGTCTGCCTGCTCGGTGACCTGTGGATTGGGTCTGCGCCGGCGGACGCGACGCTGCCTGGGTGGACACGAACGGATGTGCCAGGGTCGTGCCCTCGAGGAGCAGAAGTGCGAAATGGTGCCATGTGAAGGTGGGAGGTCTTTGAATTCTTTGAACTTTCGGCTGGACTAAGCTCTCTTCTTATTCCTTTTAGATTTCCTGGGCTGGAGTTCGTGGAGCGAGTGGTCCAGCTGCTCTAGCGATGGCATTCGCCTGAGGCATCGTCGCTGTCTCTTGGAGCAGCCCAGTGCGCAGGAGTGTCGTGGAGCGGAGTTTGAGAAGACCGCCTGCGTGCCCAATGAATGCGAGGGTAAGTTTAATTTTCCTAAAATTTAAGTAAATCAAATATTTATCTTAAATTTGTATTCTTGCAGATGTCCACACTGCCTCCACGGCCACTGTGCCCATTGTGATTGGAGTTTGCCTGCTGATAACTGTGGCCTGTTGCCTGGCCACCTTTAGGTACACCAAGAAAAGATTCCTGCTCAGCGCCGAGGAGGCTCTTAACAAGACCACAACCACCACAGCCAGCTTTGACACGTATCCCAATCAGTATTCCAGCCTGCCCACCAAAGATGTGAGTTTGCCTTAATTCTATAACTTGGAAATAATAATAATAAATACCCTTTCATATCCGGCAGTACTACGACCAGCGACCCAAGCGCCAGTCCAGCTTCCGCATGCCCGCGAAGACGAGCAACCTGGGCAATGGCAATGGCAATGGCAATGGCACCCTCAATCGCAACAACATGCATCAGAACAACAGACCCAAGGTCCTGGCCAAGACCTACAACGACTGCGAGACGGGAACCCTGAAGCGGCAGTCGGCGCTGAACAATTGCCGGAGCAACATTGACGACGAAAAGTTCTAGATCTTCTGTCCTGTCCTGTCTCCTCTAGTGCCATGGAAATATTAGAACGATATATATATTTTTTTTTTTGCGCCAAATCGATGCAGAAGCAAAAAGTTCCTTGACTGACTCACATTGAGTCGTTTTAGTTAAGCCAATTGAGGTAGTTACCGACCTAAGTAGTCTCGATTAAGTTAGTTAGCATCTAAACGTAAGCTGAGAAAGTATTTAAGTGGGATTTTCAATTGAAACATTTCAAAATTCTAACAATATTTACTCTGTCCTCTGCATTTAATTCTGTAGATAGAGTCACTTCAGATTGTTGTACAAATCGTTTAAGTTTATCATACAAAAACAAAGCGAGACTGACCGTTAATAATTGTTTAGATACAAATAATGTGCTAAATTTTCCAAAATTAATGCCATGCAGCGAAATATTCAACAATATTTAATTAGGTTTAATTTTTAGTATAAGTTTAACTTTAACTTATCGTAGTTTATAGAGTCAGAACTGACGTAGTCGAGATAGAGCCTAAGATACGTAAGCAACGAGAAAATAAAGCGAGTTTTACTAACCAAAATATATGGAAAATTGATTTTTATTCAAAGAAATTTGAATTGTGGAAAGTTTACGATATAAAAATTTACGTTAAAAGATGTTACGAGCACAAATTGGTGATCGTATTATTTTTAGCACATTTTAGGCTGAAGCCAATGCAGAAACCTATGATCAGCTCGGCCTAAAAACTAAAGTTTATAGCGAATGACCATAATACACATGGTTTTTATATCGAGTGGAGCTACAGTTTAGATCAAGATCCACTAGCTAATATATAAACCATTGATCGGTAACATTATCAAGTATCACGATCAAGTTTTAAAGGAAAATAAACGTTTATACAAAATAATTTATATTTCCATAACTTGTGTCAGATTTGACTTAATGTGCGAGATGGTCATTTCCCTTTTCACCACAAATACTTTAGGCGACAACATTTTAGTACATGATCCACTTAGCCAATACACACACTTTTTCAGCTTAGATCACAACCCAATATGTGTAGTTCTGGAAACCAACACAATACACATTTTAAAAGGCGCCACAGCAGCAAGAAAAAGAAAAGAAAATGGTGTAAAAATAATAGTGTTATAGAAAGTTATTGTTATAATACGGTTTTTATTATTTACCTTATTACTGTTTGTTTTTAATTATCCAGACTTTCTAATACATAAATCACCAAAGATTTTCTTAGCCTTACTCTTACAATGAATTCTCAATGCAAAAGGAAGAGGTATTTCTTTGGTCTTAAAGGCGTGACTTTTTGACTTCCGTATCGATATTTCGTTTGGTGAAATACCTGCGCTTGTTTTTTTGGCTGACCTAGACTGAACTTTTACGATCCTTCTCCGAGCTGATCTTACCGGGCCGAAACGTGCTCGCTGGCGGTAGGACATGTGGTTCCAGCAACTCCTGGCTTCTTGGACAATCTTATCGGTGAAAGCCCCCAGCAAGTTGTAAAAGGCTTCAGGGTTCGGAACTTTACGTGCAAAAGAGGGGCCAGGTAGACTGTGCCCTTTCATCTGCTGGTCCTTCGAATTCTGGCCGGTATTGTCTGTCTATTAAAGAGAAAGGACGGAACAGAATGAGCTTCGAATTGGTATCGAGGGATAACAAAAATTCTTACCTCATCAACGGAAACATGTAGCATATAGGAGCTATGCCCCTCAGGTTTGTAGAAAGAAAAGGTGGTCATAATTTCAATATATTCTATTAAAACAATATGTTTTCTAGCACCTAAAATGATATATATTTAATTACTAGAATATTTTGTTGTTGTTTATTTTTAGAAAACTAGTATGTTAAGCTATTTGAGCTGATGATTTAGACTGGATGTAGATATATTATGAATAAAAAGTCGCCGGTTGCTAGGGTATGTTAATATTTGTTAATTTTGATTTAACCAACACAGACTTCATCAAAGTATTTTTCTAAAATAAATCTAATAGTTTTTCCTAATACTTAAAATATATTAGATAGATATTACATTTCCTATTATCCCTAATTTATTCCAATGGGTTTAACGAACGATCAATTGCCTTGACTCTGGTCTGGCCCCATGAAATTTATGTGTGGTTCCCACAATAATTTATCAAAGCGACAACCAACCGGCAATTGAACATGAGGAGATCGCTCCTGCATACTGAGGACTGTCTAAATGATCTTCCAAGATTAAGGGGATTCCGCGCGCAGGCGCACCATCAGAAGTCATCATCAAGAAGGTGTCACAAATCATTCACACACGAGACAGGGGAAATTCGGTGGGGAAAAGTGGAAGTGATATTAAAGCGGCCGAAGATAAATACGGGGAAGCGAGGCCAGGGAAATTGAAACAGTTGCTTGGAAAAATCAACCGAGGACGAGCACTTCCAGCGAAGCGTTCAGCCATCGTGTAATACAATCCGTGCGTAACTATAACTACTTAGTACACGCATGTATCTTGTAGCTTCGATCCGTGAGGTGAATAAACTCAGCTCGGCGACTGCGACTGCGACTGCGCCTGCGCCTGAGCCTCTAGCTTCTCTTCGCGGGAAGTGTGTCCTCCTGTTGCTGTCATCCAATTTCAAAACATGAAAAATTAGTCCATTTCCGTTGCCTAGATGGCGGCTCCATGTGCTCACCTCGTCTCATCCTTGGCCCCTGCGGGTTGAATGAACTGCAATTGTATCCAGATTCAGTCCTTCAGGGCAGACTTGTTGCCGCATTGCTTTATATTATCCCACCACCACCACGGCCACCTTAGGTGCATTGAACTCGGGCTTAGGATAGTTCCTTGGGGTTGGGGTTGCGGTGACAGTGGTTTTTGGCTGGCGAGTACAGTCACCGGGGGGATAAAGGTAGTTTAACATGAAATATTAATTATAAAGGCTGATTAGCAATTCAGTTTTGTTATATTATAGCTTAATAAATTTTCTATTCATTTGATTAAAATCCTTTCTATAGAACTTTCTTTCACATATTGCATTCTTGTTTATGGGTAAAACAAGAAAATTGTAAGCAAGTTATATACTTTTTAGTTGAATAAATTTTGAAACCATTTTCAAAAAGCTTTTTTAAACAATGAGCTTGAATAAATATGAATTCTACTAGAAACATAAAAATATCTTCATAATAATCTTCATTACCTAAAAGTCAACATTAGGTACAAAATATTAAAAGCTTTGTAAAAATAAATAATGACAATAAGTCCTCAAGTTTATTTTTGACTTTTCCCCCCTAATGCTGATATTCAGCTAAAATTTCTGGAACCCCTTCTTTGTATTCTAGGATACTTTGAAATATTCGCTCCCCCTTAGGCAGCTAGTGAAGTCCAAGAGCGGAGATCGCAGTGCAATTAAATGGCAACCAAGCAAGCGACACTCTGGTTCCGCCATCAACCCGCTGCCCTTCTCCTCCACCTTCACCACCGATACCACCTCCACCTCCGCTCCGTTTGCTCCACATCTCAGGGCGAATATCCCATTAGAAACCGAGCACGCTTCGCGGGGTGCAACGAAAACAGACGCAGCGTCTACTCCTGAGGATCAGTGGTGCTCAGCAGAGTTCATTGACAATTTAAAGGAAAGGAAAATAGGGTAAAAGAAATACAGGAAAAATATATTTAAGATTTCTATACAAAAAAGAAAATATTTAAGAAACTTATTTAAATTTATTCAAAGTCATGGAAAACCATTTTAAATTTGAATTTAAGAATTTAATGAACTTCCATGATGCCTGGCAATTTTTAAAATAAATGATCAAATATTCGAAGTGTTTTTATAATATTAATATTTAATATTTTTCTAGGAAAAATTATTTTTTAAATTAATTCCTTTGCTTACTTAATCTCTTAAAATTCCTTGAGCTAAAAACCAGCTAAATATGCATTTGTGCTGGAGAAAAGAAAACGGAATCTAACGAAAGTGATGGACCGGCGCTGACTGCACGTTCTCCCCGCGACTATTTTTAGCGCCGCCTCTGGGCTCTCCGTCTAGTTAGCACCGGGGCGTAGATACACGTACTCGTAGATACACGTACTCTTACATCCCGTGCGCACGGATGTATCTGCATCGTTCGCCTCCTGTTGCTGAGGGCGGCTGCGGCTGCGCTGCCTCAGATATTCATCCGTCGGATGCAGTTGCCGCCAGCTCGGCGATCCGCTCTCTCCGTCTCAATTGCATTCCAGCGCGCGTTCGGTGCGGATACGGTTACATTTACGGCGGATAAAAGATACGGATGCAGCATTAGCGCGAGGCGGATTGATTGCCACATTGGATTATCAGTGAAAAAATAGTGAAACAGTGACTGTGAGGAGGATCTGAGTCTAAGTGGCAATGCACACTCGATAAACTTGCCCCGTGATTGAGAAAAGTTCCTAGATAATTATTAAACAAACACAGATTGTGATTCAGATTGGATTTGTGATTGGATTCGATTCTGAAAAGTGTAATTCTGCAAGCGTTCCAAGTATAATAAAAGAAAAGGATATACCCAATCGTGTTAAGGTTTGTTTTTTCACTATTTTTGTATGGATTCTGAATACTTTTTGTGTTGTATTATACATATGTACATATATATGTTAGAATATTTTATATTATGTTAGAATTATATATTTCTTAATAGAGGATTTTTTATATATTGAGACAGGCAGATGAAGTTAAATTAATAATCAACTGAACACAGAAAAAAATAATACAATTTTGGTCATGATATGAAGGGAAGAATGTCAATATTTAATACTACTTATATGTATCTATTAATCTTCCAATAATGTTCTTAAATATGAATCTAAACTAAGTCAGAAATTTCCTAAAGAAAAAAGTTAATAGATGAATTTATTTGTAATAATACGTTCTCCAATATTAATTTATTTAAAACCTTAAATATATATTAAGTATAGTTGGAAAATACTTTGTACTATTTCCCCCAACATTATCCACCCAAAGGCCTCGAAATAATCCCCTGAAATGAGTAATGCCAAAGTAATTCGATGTCGGCCTAAGTAGCCAGCGGAATTCGCATTATCTCCCCGATCGCCCGATCGAGGCATCCTAAAAAGGGAGCATCGTTCGGTGACCACATCCCAGAGCATTTAAGTGGAAATGTGGAAATGTCTGCTGGAGCGGCGAGCCGAAACAAAGGCAGCTGAATTTAAATTGGGAACCAACTGAAAAATGTCGCCTGTGTTCGATGGGGCGCCCGATGATGCCTCCTCTCTAGGATGGGTAAAATAAGAAAAACAAAAAGAAAAAAACAGCGACTGCCAAATGTAAACAACACAAAAAGAGTGAACGAAGCACAAGTTCAAGATTCTCACAGATACTCAGCACTCACACACACTCGCGGGCTCGCCGCATAGCTAAAAGTAGAAACGCGCGCAGACGAAGCAATAAACTGCACGGAAAGTAGTTTAATGCAGTTTGCTGGGGATCCTGGTGCCCCCCTTGCGCCTCCCCCAGCCCCTAAGCAATGCCCCTGTCCCGTTCCGTGGCGCACGACAAACAACTACAACTACAAATAAAATACAACAACTGCAGCCGCGTCGCGTCGCGCTTAGTTTTCCTCCGCCGATCGTTTGCCTGATCTATTTTCGTACCGCTCTGGGATGTGTAGTTTTTCGTCGCCTCGAGTAATTTGTTTGCTGCATTAGTTTGGTGGAAATTCTACACGGCGGGAAAATTATTACGCGAATTTAAGCATCATTAGAAAGGTTTAATAATACCTGTTATCAGTTCTCTCTTTTGCATTTTAATCTATGCTCTAATGTAAATTTTTGTCACCCATTTTCTTATTAACAGAATTTGCAGAGAATTTGAAAATATTTATTGGTGAATTCAACAACACAAGAAACTTATAGCGTACCCCTTTTTATGAACTTTATGTTGTCTTCCTTAAATAACTCCATATTATGAATTTAATTTATTTTTTAATACATTACATAAATAACAAAATAAGCAGTGCATATGAAATCCCTTTAAAATGTGCTAAAAAGTATGCTATAAAATATTTTTCAGGCCACTGAAAATATTATATTTGTTGGTGAGTTCAACAACAAATACCATATTCGAATATTTTATACATTTTTTAAATACGTTTATAAACAAAAATAGGGATTTTAATAGCACAATAGTAAGTTCTTTACCGTATAAATTTGAGTCTCAAATTTAATCTGAAACCTAAAGCCCCTGAATCTCTAAAAATATATATTCGTTTTTGTTCCTTTTTCACAATTAAAACAATGTTTAGATGTAATTTTTACAATGCTTAGGCCATTGTAATTTTATAATCATAATCTCTATAAGAATATATATTTGAAATTAATTAAATAATACACTCGATGAAGAAATAGGCTTTAAAAATATTTAGATATATTTTGGACTTTTGAAGACGTCTGAAAAATCTGCAGTGGATTTTCGCCAAACCCCAACAAACCAACACTATTCGTTCCTTGGATCCCTAGCAAAGCAAATTTGCACTCAAACAAACCGTTAGGGGAATGGGTGACCACAATGTTTATTTAAAACTTTGCACGGCCAAAGTCAACTTGCAGTGGCACAAGCCAAATGTTAGTTTTTCCCCAGCGAGTTCAAAACCTCGGAAATGGGGGGACTACAATAACTATTGCAACACCTACTCGAGGGGAAAATCAGGAGACAAAAGCAGGGGCAGGGAAATATGGGTATGTCAAGAGGCCGACGACATCCTCGGTGCAGAGCTACAGTTGAAACTCCCTAAGAGGTCGAGCTCTAAAAATTACGAAATGGCATAAAGTCTCCCTAGAGAGAGCATTATTGTTAGTTGAAGTTATAGAGGTAAGACTGTACCCCGAGTTCCTTGCTCCGAAGAAGAAACAGATGAAGACGGCAGCAGAATCGCTGCAGGGGGCACACTCATACTAGCGCCTCGCCCCCAAACTCACACTCAAACACTCACTCGGATACGCACGCGCACACCAAATGCGAGCGAGATGCGCATGTGGTCATAAAAGCGAGGGGAAGTCGTTGTCTATCGCTGTCTATCGCTCGGGGGACACTTCCGTCCCCAGATCTCTCTGGGTGCATGTCTGCAGTTGCTGTGTCAGAGTTCTCCCCCTCCTTCCGTGTGGTGCTGGGAGCTGGGAGCTGCTGGAGATTGATGTTGGGACAATTTCACGTCCTACTGTTAGCCGGCATTAAGTGGCATTAAAGTTGTCCGGGCTTATCGCCAGCGAGCGCACAAGCTCGCACCTACAAGAGGGGATTGCACGGAGAAATAGAAAGAGAAAAAATGATATACTTGAATTTAATATCTTGTAAATTCTTGACTCAAATATAGCTCAGTTCTCAGTTCTACTCAGATTTATTTTCCGTGTAAGAATTGAGCTGGTCTCAGTTCATTTCCGCTGGAAACCCATATATTTGAGGGCGCCTTTATGGAGGATCGTTAATGTCAAGCCAGCCCTGAAATTACATATGTCAAATTATGTTTAATGTGGGGCATTAGCCCAGGTACAGTAGTGGAAAGATACTCTAAAAAGCTATTACATTTTACTGTAGAAATATTCCTAGGATTTATTTCTAATTAAAACTCTAGTTTCTAAATACTTTCTTGTTAAAAATAATTAATTTTACTAACTAAATCCCTTCCAGCATGGCCACCCTGCAGCATCATCAGGAGCTTCAGCTTCCCTTGGACGGTGAGCTGACAGAGCTACAGACTCCACCGCTACCCATAAATCCGCCGCCCAAGGTGATGGCCAATGGCATTGTCTATGGCTTTCGCACCCGGCACCTGTCCTGCATCGAGGAGAACGACTCGGACTCGCTGCACGGCTCATCCATTCCACATGCCTACGACATGATGCAGCAGGCGGACGAGACCTTCCAGAAGCTGAATGCCAACGAGGAGGTGGATGAGTCGGGCAGCGAGGAGGATGGCCTGGAGAATCTGGACGACACGATTGCCATGATCGATGAGTCGCGGCTCCTGGAGGCCGATTATCTGGACGAACTGGTGGCCGAGGAGCAGCTGCAGCAGCAGCAGGAAGAGGAAGGCTCTTCGGACCTTGTGGATTCCGGTAATGTGGAGGAGGACTTCTGGCAGCCGAGCTTCAACCGCAATGACATCATGATGACGTCTGTTTATGGAACCCTCAATGGCTCTATGACCAGCGAGGTGTCCTCGACTGCTCTGCCGGGTTACTTTGAGTGTGCCACGCCCAAAAAGGAGGCAGAGCCTGTATATGCCACGCCGGAAAAGCGACGGGCCAGCAATAGGAGCTTCGATTCCACTTGCGCCTCTTTAACCAGCTCGATGTATGGCGGTTCTATGAGCTCCTCGCTGGACTTGAAGTACTCCTCCCTGGGTGGCGGGGACTCGGGCAGCGGTGGCATCAGCGGCACCAGCACCTTGAGAGGCACCTCTGTGCCGCCCTTGGACATTTCCATGATGTCCAGCGATGGGGTGAGCGCCCTTGACTGGGGCTCGGAAAGTGTAAGCTGTGTCCTGGACTCGGGCGATGGGAATCCCGCCGAGGAGCTGAACGAGGAGATGGCCGCCAAGTGCCTGATAGCAGCAGAGAGTGGTGAGTTTTTTCCTATAACTCCTTAAGTAAAATATAATTTTAACAATTAAATCTATTCAAATTAATGGGTACATGAAAATCTAATGAAAAGCATTTGAATTTTCTATTAACTAAAAGTGGGACAAACTTTTAAGGATCAACAATAAGTTGTTAACACAAAAAACAGCTCGTTAAATCAAGGCCCATGGCCACTATGCCTATAAAGCAATGATTGCTTCATTAACAGCGAATAGTAAACAAGGTACTCTTTTTATATTGATCACTTTTGCCGATTTCACTTCACTCTTTCCATGGGGATTTCATCCGCCGAATGGCAATTCATCAATGCAAGCAGGGCATTAAACTCATTTACAATCCTTCATTACCGGACATGCAGGCAGGCGGGCAGGCAGCAGGCATCGTTTTAATGACCCATTTCGCTCTGCTCGCCATTAGAAAGGCAGCCGCGAGGCGGCGGCTGACCCCCAGCACTGCCACTTCCATTCCTATGTCCATGGCCATGGCCACAGCATCTGCATCTCCATCTGCATCTGGGCCGGCAACATCATCAGCAGTATCCTAGGCCGAAAAATCAACAGAGATCCACGGAACGTGGGGGAAATGTGGTACACTCTTAGAAATATGCTGGAAATGTTGAGCGAACAGTTATAAATATCGAAATGTGTTTTATAGAGTTATAAATATTCTCAATAAATTAATTAGTGGCACCAAAGTTTGGAGATCTAAAGCCTAACAATCAAGAAAATATACAATGCAAGCGGAATTATGTGAACTATTTACATACAACCTTCCCTAAAAGTCCCATCTTTGCAGTTCCCTTTGCAGATTTCAATTAAGTAAAGCAAGAACAAGTATAAACTACATTCTCTTCTTGATATCTTGTAATTTCTTCGTTCCAAAGGATCTCAAATTACTTACCCCTATGTATCCTTTTTAAGACACCTTTCTATCCCCAGTGTACATCCGTACGATTCGATTGGCCATAAGAGCAAACAAAGCCAGTGAAAGCCAAACAAGTGGCCAGACTTTGCCCATTTCACACAGATGTTTAACAAGCCAGCCCGGGTCATAAATCATCCAAATGGATAGGATATATACTCACCGGGTTTATCCATCTTCCATTTGGTTAGCAAATGACCGCGGTCCGGCGGTCCCGCGGTCGAGATCCTCGAGGGTGAAAACCCGCTGACATTGACAGTTTCTAATAAGAAAATTGGCAAAGATTTATGCTCGCGCCGCTGACTTCCATTTTAATTTAAAACTAATCAATAAACTGGCACAGCGTAGTCAGAGCAGCGAAAAGTGTTCAACAAATTGCCAAATGATGCTGCAAAGTGCAATGTCACAGTAATTTACGTGCCACTTCAATGGCAGCCAAACTACGAGCAGCTGATGAGAATTTATGCTAAGGGTTAAGTGTCAGCCTCGTCAGTGTATATGTATATGCATAGTGGGTGGAGTTAGTCGCTTGCTGGAGTTAATAAAATAATTTTGTCATGAGATCATACGTTGTAAGAAGTCAAATAGATTCAAAATTCTATCAATTTGTTAACAAAAAGAATCTAAAGTCTTTAGATGTATTCCTAAATTCATTATAAACTAGAACAATATTTTCACTATATATTTGCTTGTATTCGAGTAATACTTGCCAGGAAATCCATATTGATTATGGTGTTGTTATCTCTAGTATCCCAAGCTCTCAAAATTCTATTAGTTTAAAGTATTTATTTTAATTACATTTTGATTTTTGTATAAGTACCAAAGTATACAAAAAGTGTCTGAATAAACCCAAAGTGAAGCACATTTCCAAATAGTTTCCCCAATTTTTGTTAACTTCACCCCATTGTGCTGCAATTTGGCAGCCAAGCTGTTGCATGTGTGTGCGGAAAAGTGAAAAGTCATGAATCATATACATCATGATCACACCAAAGCGATCCACACCACACGACCATCCATATCCATGGCCAGCTAGGATGGATGATGAAGATGATGATGATGAAGCTTCGGCGGCAGTAACCGCGGCATCGGATATGCGAGTGGATGGGCCATAAAGTTACATGGCTTATCGCTGGAAAACTTTTAAAAAACACTTGAGATTGCGCCGAGAACGAGCGCGGTGGCCAAAGCGAAGCGAAGAGCGCTTCGAACAGGTATATACCATAAGTGTATGTAACTCTTCCACAGAAGAGTCTAAGCACACACACACCCGAACACACAGCACCGGCAAGAGAAAGATCCATGGAGGAGGATTGACGCTGGAGGATGGAGCCGGGGTTGTTGGTGGCTTGTATCTACAAATAGACGCGCACTGACGGCCGCAAGACAAAGTCAAACAAAAGACCCAAACGGTAGTTGCCATGAATGGACAACAGACTCCAAACCGGCTGGGGACTACAGTAGATTCACTATTATTCGAAAAGTATGAGTACGAAAAGGGGTGCCAAAGAATCCCTCTTCTTAGGGAATTGCTGAACTTGGAACTTTGAACTTGTCTAACTAGTCTAAAACTTTAAGAAACATCAGCAACTCGTTGCTCGGTTTCTTGGCTTAATTTTCAAAGGAATATAATATTATATATGCAATCTATAATATATTTATATTATTTATTAAAAAATTAATACAATTTACAATTAATTAAATCCCAAGACTCTGTTGAAGACGTTCAACTGTATCTGCATCTGACGAATACAGTACGCCGACTTCAACACAGAAACTTTGACTGGAACTCAGTTGCAATTGCAACTTTGTTGCCCGCAGGCACAGCATGCACACGGACTTAGACTCGGACTCCTCAGGATGGCCAACTATTTATTGGATAGGTTGCCGGGACTCCGACCCAGTCTCAGATTCAGATACGAGACCCATAAAATTCCCGCGCACGCACAGACAAATGCGAATGCATTTTGTGTGTTCGATAAGCCAGAGTCGGCGATTCCCACAATCGAGGCTGCACTTGAATTTGAATTCGCAATTGCTCTCTCAATATTTATGAGTTGAACTCTGTAGTTAGTTTGTGAGGAGTCTGCGATAATGAAAGTGCTGCCATTGAAAGGAGCGATGGCCTAAGGTCAGCACATTTAAATGTCTGTTGATAGGAATAGGAAAGGATATTAAGGGAGTTAAGGAGAATATAAAAAAAAAATCAAAAAGTATTGCAGTTAATAATTTATTTATACTTATAAAAATAATAAAACACCGTTTTTTGAAATTCTTTAGAATTACAAATCGAAATTAAGACCTACCCTCTTAGTTTGAGATTTATTTTTGTTTAATATTTAATAGTACACATTGATAAGCTATCAAAAGATGTGACCTAACCAATCTCTGTCCCAAATTAAGTAAAAAAAAATCAGTTAACCCATTATCTCAATTTCTTTATATGTCTGCAATCTTATCTGGTACATTATTTATGGATTTCTAATCGTTTAGATGCTTGCAATTAAATGCCACTTCATGTTTTTTGCCCAGTCCAGATTTCCCCGAGGAAAACTTGAACCAGATGTCTCAACTTCTGCTTCTACTACATCCATGTTCCTCCACCCTCACCCCTTATCGGTGCCCATTAATCAAGATTGTGTCAAAGGTATTAGCCCATTTGGGCGCTCAGACCCGGCATCGACTCAGTGTCTATGGGGATTGGATCCGATCGACTCCAAATTTCAAATGTTTCGGGAGATTACAAACTATTTACTGTTGTCAACTGCCAGCGGTAACATTTTATTACGTGAGCCCCGTGCGTTTTTCTTTTTTTTTTTTGTTTTTCCTGGTAATGAGTAGATTGATTCTAATTGGAAAAAAGCCGGACAGGGGCTTATGCTTATCGAGAATGTTGGTGGCTTGAGCAACCGCATGGCGATTGCTAATGGCCTGGAAAGCTACCAAAATTGGTAATGATGTTGAGGCAGCTCTGTGCATTGCAGTAATATTTTCAAGTACCTAAAAATAGGAGTATTTTTATGATGTAGAGAATTCTTTAAAATATTTAATAAGCCCAAATATAAGTAGAATACAAATTTCCTAGCTGCCACGGTGGACACTAATGCCCTAGTCGATGACTCAATTGGAAAACTAATTTCCACAAATCTCGAAAACCACTTTAAGGAAAAATATCCTGACACATTCACGGCGTGAACGCCTCTCGAAAAGTGGCTCGCTTATCGGGACGATAACCCCCCGAAGAGTGCCGAGTATCTGGCGGGTTAATGAGGCACCAGAGGCACCAGAGACACGTACGCTTGCGTCATCGGGTAGCTGAGAAGAAGATACGGTGTTGTAGACACCGGACCCTCACCCTGTCTTTTGTGTTTGCTATTTCCACTGACACCGTGATAAGCGACAGTTCCTGCAGGCAGCACCTCAATCAGTCAAAACCCATGAAGAATAAACACAAAATCAACATGAAAGGGCCCTGTAAGAGATTATCTCGAATGAGAGGTACCTGGTAGTTGGGGGTTCTTAACAAATAGAAGTTTTTAACTTACTTGACCATAGATGAAATATTATATTACATCTTTTGTGACACTGAAGGAAGCGTACTTTCATTTTAATTTTGATTTTGCAAAAAATGTCTGTAATTCAAACCCCTTGAAGTGATGCTTACAAATATTTTATAAAAATCGTTACCATAAACAAATTGTGCAATTAACCAGGACCCCAAAAACCTGCATTCAATAGTTTTAAATGAAGTTTTTAACGATATAAAATATGGATTCCTTTTCCTTTCCTTCCACTCTATATAAAATAAATCCCAGCATACCCTTTAGATCTACAAGTACCACGTACCAAAAGACAAAAACAAATACAACGACAACGAAGCGTGAATGAATTCCTCGGCGCAAATTGAAAAAAGAGTGATAGTGATAGTGGAACTGATAAGCGGCAGAGCGCCGTGCTGAGATCGCATATCAGAGGGTGAGCGGGAGTCAGAGCGAACATTGAGAACGGCACTGAAAACCGGTCTGTGTTTTGGAGAGTTTCGGAGACTTGTGTGCCTACAGCTGGCTTACTGTGGTGCACAGTTGGCTAAGCGAAAATATATATACTCATAAATACAATTTTAATTTAATTGGATTTTTACAGTACTTAGAGAAATATTATAAAATAAAAACGCTGTTCCAGGAAAATATATAAATCTCGTATAAAATAACCCTAAGATAGCAGGATAAAAACATATACAATCAGCATATCAAAAAAATCAACAAAATAAATATAGTAATTCAATGAACATCTCTTTCCTACCCACTGTGCAGTGGAGACTTGCGCGACTCTCCGGCTCGCCGACACTTGTCTGGCTTTCTGCTCTCAGTTTCGAAAATCAACTCAAAGCTCGCGCAAGCGTACCGCACGCATATCGGAAAAGCCGCATCGGCTCGGAAAAGCATAGCGACTCGCGATCGTACGGCCCGGCATCTGTCCCCTTATAGGCCACTTTGGATACGGTTTCGATTCGCATAAGAAAATGTGCGAAAATCGCTAAATTAAACAAAGTTCCCTTGTGCTGTGACGTATACGTAATGTGACTACATTGCGGATTAAAGTAAAAATTACTTACTTACCTGAATAAAAATAGTGTAAAAACTATGCGCGACTGTGTGTGTGTCACTGTCTAGGAATTTTGTTTCGTCTGGGAAAATGTGCAAATTATTTTATTGTTTACATGGCGAAATTCGAAGAGACCTAATTGAGTCACCGGCTAAGACGACAACAGATTAGATAGCATTTGACCACCTTAAGTGAGGAATCCCAAATGAGTCTATGAATCGAAGTTCGCATAAATGTCCAATTAGTCATTATATTTAATTAGTGCCTAGAGGGATACTTAATATTTTAGATCATAAATAATATGATTTAGCACGGGTCAAATACCATTCAAAATAAATTATTTGCACACTTATTTCCATGACGAAACAAAAACAAGACAAGACAAAAGAATGCTTGCCAAATGTATTCACATTTTTTAATACAAAAGAAAGCCGTTAAAACTGTGATTGAAATGTGTGAAAAAATGCAAATGATAAATTTAAATTAAAGTGATGTTCTTTTTTCTCGCAAAGCGCCCAAATGCCGGCTCTGTAGATGTATTTCGAAAACGAATTTAACGAAAAAAGCAAGGAAGAAATGCCCGAAAAAGTACGTGTTGCAAAAAGTGTAAAATAAAAGGGCAGAACGACCGAGGAGCAGCAGAAGCAGCGACTTGAAAGGATTCGCAGCTGGAACTGCATCCATCCAGATACGGATCCCAGATACAGATACATATATACATGAGGCAGCCAGCGAACCACAAAAGATACATGCCATGTTCCCACTAACCAACCGCTCTTCGAGTGGCAACCGAACCAACAGCAATAACAACAACAGTACGAGCTGCAACCAGACCACGAGCTTTATAATCGGAGCTACCAGCAACATTAACCACAACAACATCAACAACAACAACCAGATCGGAGGCACCAACACCGCCAAGGATAAAGGAAATTTTGAAAATAATTGGAGCTGCAATAAAACGACCGGTCGTCGATCTGGCAGCGGGAATAGCTGCAGTTTTTTAGGTAAATCTCAAGTCGAAGCTAGTCCTAAGCTAGTTAGTTGTGGGTTGTGAAACAATGCGGAAAAGTAGTTGTAATATACCCTTATTCTTTGGGTTGCATAACTTAAAAGATATCCCTTAAATTATAATAACATTTTATCAAAATTAAATTAGGACTTTTATAACAAAGACATATAATTATTATGACACATATTCAGTTCATTATCACTGATCAATTTATATTAAAAACTTCTCTTAAGATGCTTTGTAACTTTGATTAAACCGAATCTGTTGTCTCTTTAGTAATTTCACCCAAGGGAGTCCTCCATTAGTGGAGCCCTGCCCATTGCACTGAAAGTTGTATCTATGCCCTGCGGCGGTTGCTTTGATCACCTGAGTTTTATCTTACGACCAATCTCATCTCTCTCTTTCTCATTGGAATGACTGCAATTTCACAAATCGCATTTACCTTCTTTCCGTACGCTCCTTTTAATGTCGCCAAGGGTTCCCTTTTTTAACCGCAATTTACAATGCAAATTGCATTAATTGCAATTTTCTGTCCAAATTGAGTTTGCCGTCGCTGCAGCATTGTTGCTGTTTGTATTTACATTAAAATGCAAATACTTTGCACTAATTTACATGTCGCGCCGACGATTGCAGTGGAAAATGCAGCACCACCACCCCCGTTGTCCCGGTCTCTTTTCCGAAGACCATAAAACCGCCCGAAGAGACAATGGAAGTCTTTTGTGATGAGCATGGGAGAGAGTGTGTGTGTGTGGAAGTATCTGTGTGATTTGTGTGGGGGGGATGGCAAGAAGTGTAATTGTAAGTGTGAGCTTGAACCATGTGAAATGCCATAAAAATTCCAGACTCTCTTGGGCCTCCTTGCCTCCTTTTGCCTTGCGGGGTATTTGCCAAATTCTGGGGTATATGGAAATTAAAGTTCTGAAGTAAATACTAAAATGGGTAAAGGTACATTTAATAAAATGTATTTAAATTTTGAATATTTGAATTGGAGATTTCACACTTCCTCATTAAATATAAAATCACCTTTTTTATTTAAATAAACTTCTTAAATTTGTGTTATTTTTGTGTAATTTTTCCTTCAAAAGGGTATCATAAAATCGTAACTCCCGCATCTATGTACCTTAGTTTCCTACTGGTTCTTCTTCTGTCTGTTGCGCTTGCGCAATCTCCAAAAGCTTCTTCTCTACGTTTCTGCGATCTTTTCATTGCGCATGCGCAAAAAAAGTGGAAAAAGAGGATCATGGGGATGTCGGCACATGCGCTTTGTTTGTCTGTCTGCTAAAACACTGAGAAAAAACGAACCTAACAATGAATTAAATTTTTTTTAATATAATTCTGTGATATAAAGTAAAGATATTATAGTTTATATAGATTTATGTTATACCATGTTAAATTAATTTCAAACTTTCTTACATAGTTTTAAATATTTCGTAGCCATATTTTTTATTTGTAGTGCATTTAATGCCATTGTATGTATGACAGTGTGTGCCCAAGAATTCCCAGAAATATTTCACTTCGAAATTTGTTAACAAGCAGACAACAGCAGCAACAACAACAACAGAAGCAACTCGAATACATAGGGAACATTGTATTTTGGTTTTTGTTTGTTGTTTGCAGCTTGGCCTGGGCCATGAAGTGTATCAAGTGTTTGCCTGGTTAGCTTCTTTTCTCTGATTCCGCTTTGTCTACCGCCCGGGACTTCAAGTTGAAGGTTAAAGTTGAGCCGGGCTGAGCTGATGCCTCGCGTTTGAATTAGAAAGAGTTTTGTTGTTTGTTTGAGTGGATTTCTCAGAGGTTTACCCGGTCCAGGACCTTTGTTTTGAGAACCACAAATTCAAAGGTTAGAAGTATTCTTCAAGCTGACAGACTTTTGGCAGGTTTTCAAGGATTTTAGGGAAGAGGTAAGGAATTCGAATGGGAGCTGTGACTCAACTTAAGTAATGCTAGAAAAAAAAATTGTAGAATAAATAAAAGGAAGTTTAAAATATATTAAAAATGTAGTACGACTGAAAAAAATCTTTAATGCTTTACATTCTACGAATAGAGAATTAAATAATAAATTTCAAGCTTAACTATTTCAACATTTCTCAAAGTGCCAGATCAGTTAAAGTCTTATATTTTATAATCCCAGCTTTGCACACTTTACAGCCTCTGAATTGATTTATAAAACCACTAAGAACCAGTTCATGGATGCACATTGACCACTCTTCATATTCAGAGAGTATCGTTAACCCATAACTCAAACGATCTGGAAACCAGCCTTCAAACCCAGCCGCCAAACTTGGAATCCGATGCCAAGTCGAATCTCAAAGCGTGCTGGGCAGCAGACTCCACAAATCGCTTCCAATTCCAGCTAAAAAACTCAAATGCGTATTCCACTTGCACTGCCTGGCGATGGTTTTAATTGCAAACTGCAAAACTGACCAATCATAACGAGTCTAATTAAGGCGATGTCTGCTCTGTCGAACCAATCTCTTGCATATTTTTAGATCCACCATCTGGGCATTTGCATTCGCAGACGGTCAGTATTCAATGTCATACACTGAGAAAAATAATGTCAATAACACAGACCTGGCTAGTTCCGCCTTTCACTTGGGGCTAAGAATTCATAAAGCTGAAATTATGTATTTATTTATGTTAATTATTGAGTAAAAATCAAAAGCAACAGAAACCATTCTTGCTACATGTATAAATACATATATTTTCAACACATAATTTTTTGATTATTTTTATGTAAGCACCTTTTAAAACTTAAAATCAAATCCGCAGTAAGGACTATTTTTTTTTTCCTGTGCATTCGACCAAATTAGAAAGGGAGATCTGCGCAAGGAACTGCGAGCTGTGAGTGGCAATGAGTTAATTTGCTGCCAAAACACACCCTCGGGCCTCATTAGCCTGCACTCTGAGTGAGATTTATAGACGAGTTGGATGCTGCTGCTGATGCTGCTGGCTGCCGGCGAATTAGTTGGAAATGCAAAAACCCTGGGGGTCGAACAGGCAGGGGCGGAGGTTGGCAGTCGCTCTGCGGGTTGCCCAGCTAAATGAGCGCTTAAAGTGTCGGCTGAGCTGGCCAAGATTGCAACCGGGCAAGATGGTAACTGGGTAACTTGAAAAATGAGCAGTAGTCAGGCAAAAAATGGCCAACTTAGCTCAACTATAGGTCTCTTTACAAACCCATAAACAAGACTGTTAAAGAGTTTTAGGTTGAGGAGTGTATAACTTTTGAACTCATCAATATGTTTTATTTATAGCTTTACATAATTTTTACTCACTGATTAGAGTTCAATAGGTTTAGGTCTTCGGTTCTTGACTAATTTCAATATTTTGTAAGACCAAGAACACTGTAAATTACTCAGCAGCTGGCTGGCTACACCCTGAACAACATAAACATGTCCACAGCTTGGGGGACAAAAAATGGCTTTCCATTTGTTTTTGCATTCGCTGTGACATTTTGAGTTATTTGACACTTTGCAGGCGCGTATCATCTTTCCCCCTTTCGCTGCCCGGTCTTTCTCCTCGCCAGTTTATTAACTCATTATTTTGAAATCAACTTGGCCTGGCGGGCGAAAACGTGTTGCAGAAGTTTCTGCCTGACAAGTTGACTGCACAGCAGCGGCAATACGACGATGTTGCTGTGGCTGTGGCTGCCAGTGCAACTTGCGCAACTTTTCCTCTCCGCAGTCACGTTGATTAAGTACTCCGACACTCTTTCTCCCATTAGCAAGCGAATATTATTCATTAACATTAAATTGGGACAACAAGAAGGAGCTTGCTCCGGGCGGCTTTTAATTGAAGTAATCAATAATTGCGGCATATCTTTAATTTACATCGCTCTTTCTTTTCGTTTTCTGTTCCCAGGGAATTGTAAATTTCATTTTAAACCGCACATAACAATCCAATTTGCACCTATAAACACAAAATTAGCAACTTCATAAAAAATTCAGTAGTCTTTGGGCATAAAGTTTCGCATAAAATTCACAAACAAAACCACATTTTGAATGCGCCGCTTATACGGATCTAAGGTTAAGCCTCTGAAACATTTTTATCTTAAATGCCGCAAAGGCATTCACAATAAAGCATAAAACCAATTAATTATTGCTTTTTCTCTATTTTGTTGATTGCAAAATTCAAGTAAAAACAACATCGAAGAGCTACTGCCACCACTGCGTAACAGTTTTTTGTAGTGAGGCGGAGATAAAAAAAACTACACCCAAACAACTATTCATATCTTCTACAGGAAATAATAGTTAACAGTAACTTAGCTGAGGATATAATTATATTAAACTTAAATAGGGAAAATAATAAAATTTAAATAGTAATTATAAACATTTTAGACAACTTCTGGGACCTTTACATATCAGGTTTAAATAATTTCTTTCATTTAATTAATTGTAATTAATTGTAATTTCTAATTTTATGGTATTTATTGGTCATATTTTTTAGCTCTTATTACTGACTATTTTTTATGGTGTGTCTAAGTCAATATTTACTGTACTTTAAGCGTATCTGTGGTAGTCGGTGAGAAGTTGTAGGCGTGGGTAGTTCGCCGATGTCTCTGGGCCTGTCGGTATCTGCCTGTGATGTGTTGAAAGAGCGACGTGAACAAGTTGCCGAGGACATGGCCACCGAAATCAAATGGAGTGGCAAAAAATGAAAAATATAAAAAATAAAAAGAGAGGTAGCAACGAGATACAAAATCGTATATATCTGCTCAATGGATTTGCAATTACATTCATGAAATTTAATTGGCGATGGGAAATAGCCTTGAATGGCTTTACCATGTGGGGACAATGTGTTTGCTGAAAAAATGTATGGAGAGGAGTCTCAATGGGATCAAAGCCATCTCTAACCAGGCTGGGCTGGGGGAGTTTCCCTTGGCCTCGAGACTCGAAGCTAAATATCTGACTTATGCATCTAGCGCTTAGCCCTATCAGACCTCGCAATCACCATTAAAGTTAGCCCATCTGCCCCATTAAAAAAACGCTCAAAGCAACTACAAGTTTTTTGGCCAAAAGTCACGTTTTCACCGATGGATGCCGGTGCCTCCCCTGCACTAAAGTTAAGATCAACATGCGATAGATGGGGCAGCAAAAGAAACCAAATGTAGGAAAAGACGTGCAAAAAGAGCTTAACTAACATTGCTTGACTTTTGTTTACATATGCAAATTTACCCATAATATTTGCACCGCAAACCCAGGCCATCCGCAGCTCTATTTTCAACTATTTAAACTATTCTCTGTATTTCTGCGTTTTTCTTGAGCGCCGCCACAATTTGCCAAGCCAACTTTTTTTTGTGTTGTGCGGCCGATAGCGCGGCCACAATTGTTTGGTTAGACGGCAACGGCAACAACAAGCAAAGCCAATTACCGTTTTTAATTATTTGCAAATATTGAAAAAGTCCAGCCGACTTTGACTTGGCGCCTCCAAAGGGGAAAATAAACCTGGAAAAAAAAGAATTCGAAACCTTATCGTTGAGCAACAGGTGCGCCAGTCGGTGGACAAAGTGTGAACCACGCCAAGGCACAACCTTTCCTCAAATGTGTGTGTTTTTTGTATGTGTTTATGTGTATCTAATCTTAAAGGTCGTCACATTTCGCGTGCCGAATTCCAACGGAATGAGCCATGGGAAGGTACCTCGTTGATACTGCACAGGTACGGATTATTTCTACATGTACATGTATCCAGAGTTTTTTTTTAAATTTAAATATTTTCAAAACTAAATTTATATGTATTGGAATATTACAATTAAAATTCGAGTTGGTTACAGTTTTAGTATTATTTATAAAAAGAATACAAAGTAGATATTGATGTCAAAGTAATAATAAAAAAATGAAGGGGAAACAAAAACGGTACAGTACCTTGGAATATTTCTAATTAAAACAATCGGACAACCCTAAAATCTAAAAATAAATCACAATTTATATTTACAAGCAATTAACCGAAATGTAAAACATTTATAATTAATTATATAATTACTATAATTTATTTGTATTTATTATTCAAGCCTTAAATATAGCTTTAGCTTCAAACCCCTATAGAAAAGAATGCAATAAATTAAACCTAGTACTCCCCGTACCTAAATAAACTTTATTTATGTATCTTAATCATATTTACATATTTCTAAATAACAAAAAATCAATCTGAAGATCTGAAAAACCCACGTGCTTGGAAAACAATATGAAAATGTTGCTTCCCAGTCCCATTAATCTCTCTCAACCTCCTCGGGGCTCTCATATCTGCCTTCATCTCACATCTCCAGTTTGTCACAAAAGACAAAAATAAATAATTTGTGTGCCAAAACGAAGAAGTGTGGGCCACGAGCACCCACAAACAAAAATCAATAATTTTGAAGTGCACTCGAATGGAAATTCACAACTTTTTCCGCATTTACACAAAAACTGGTTGCTGTCATAAAATCGGTGATTGTTTTTTAAAGGTGAACCCCTTGGCTGACTAATTTTTGGCAAATGAATATGCGGTTCGAGTGTTGTCATTCATTCACTTATTGTTTCCTCTTTAAGCAAAAAAAAAAGGAATAATAATAATAAACCTTTGCTGCTTTTTTTTTACTTTGTAAAGTGGGCGTGTCGCATTACCGTAATTTATTAAGTGTTTTTCTTGTTTTTCTCACTCTTTTTAATTGCCGCTCAGATGATTTAGTGTCTTTACTTTCAGCCTCTCCTCTGGTTGTCTGTCTTATGACTTTCACCTCGCCAAAGTGAAATTACGGCCTAATGACTAAACATTTCATTTAATTAGAAGATTCATCGTCGAGAGAAACAGAAAACAAAAACAATAAAAGGGCGGAACAAGCAGAGGGTTTGTTCAACTCTTTTCTTAATTTTAATTTTTTCTCATTTACTCATTACAAAAATTTGGCAATCAAGGAATTTGATCTGACACCTGAAAGCCCAAAGAGGATTAAGTGGGGTTTCGGTTTCGCTGGGGATTTTGATGGATGTGAATTTCGGAAAATACATAATATAGCATGTAAAGCTTACACAATCCCTTGCTGTTATTTTGACATTTTTTGGAAGTTTGTTGTGGAACCCTTTTCTTTTTCGGGGTCTCCTCTGAGTCACCTGCAACACGTTGCAATGTTGCAACATTGCAGCGAATTAATTTATCAACATTTACCGCTACACAATGTCAGCGCGAGGAAAGAAGTTGGCAGCATTAAAAGGCAATAAATTTGTCGGACAACTCGCCTCGTTCTGGATCTCTCTGAACTCGACTTCCAAGAAGCCACTCGAGTGGCCACTCGATATGGCCAAACATTTCGGAATATCTCCGGCTGGCGGTGGAAAACCTCTGCGCCGAGACTGAAGTTTGATTTATGCGTTGCGATGCTCAATGGGCGATACCACCGGGGCCAAGGAAGTACTCTCGGCGGGTTCGCAGTCAAATTTCCAGGCCCAAACGGCACGACTACCAAATGCGCTCGCCGGCCAGCGTCTGCCTGGCGGTTAAATGCAGCCAAAAACATAAATTATAGGCCATGGCTAAGTAGGAAAACTCTGGTTGAGCCCAGCAACGGGGCACAGTGGGAAAGCTAGACTAGATAGAGTCATTTGAAGATTTGTTTTTTGCTTTTTAACAAAGGGTCAATTTTATTACTTAAATTAAATAGGTTAAATAAAGATATATTTTTTTGTTGATTTTCTATCTTGGTGTAATTCATAATATATCTAGTGAAAATTATTGTTAGTTAATTATATTTAATATTATTATTTTGAATATATATTTATAGCTTTCTTCTTCTCTCTAAACTCCCCCATATAAAACCCACGGTGCCTGACATTTCCCAGCCCGCTTTCCTGGTAGCACTTTTCGCTCTGCCTCCGCCACCTTTCCCTGCTACTTTCATAATATTGGCAAACATTTAACGAAAGTCCAGTCGGGTTTGGCTAATGCATAAGCACAATCCATGAGCACAGGAACTTCAACTTCAACTTCAGCTTGAGTTTCGGCCGCGTAATGCAAAGTTTCCCTGCACTGCGGATGCTGGGCTCTTGTGCTGCTGCTTGCCAGCTTCCACAGACGACGGTTTGGTGGATACATGTTGCCGCCGTCAATGTTTCGCCTTTGTCTCGTAAATTTTAACATTTTTATTATAAGAGCCAGAGCCGCAGCCAAAGCCATACGTACCGGCTGCTGATTTCTCACACAATGCGCGCGATTTATTTTGTATGCATTGCGAGGCTGAAATTGATTAATTACAAAGCGGAAGACTCGCTGATCCCGCCTGGCTAAAGCCCAGCACACAGTTTCTTATTATTATTGTTATTATTTTTATTCGTGGCTTCATTTATCAGGCTTAATTTTCAGCATTATTACGATTTGGTTTTATTACATTGAGCCGAGATCAAGTCTAGTGCGTTTCGTGCCTCGCCATGACCACGACTCTTCGACTGTTGTTATTCTATTTATTGTTATTCCGAAGGTTTCTGCATTATCTAGTCGACACTGACACCAGTGACACTTGCATGTACTCATGTTATGGAAATGTGTGAATCAATAAACGGGGCTTAATCTTATGGAAAATAATTTTTAATGGCTTAAAGAGTAGGGGAACATTACATTCCTTTTTAAAACATTTCCAACGTGTTTACTAAAGAATTGAATTTTATGTCATGTCTTGCATGTCTTCCTATATGCCATTTCTAAATTATTTTATTAAGTAACACATGTTCTTGAGTCTCTATAATTACATGATCTGGCGCCTCGTAAGTTCCCAGGCAGTGCAAAAAACGACTCGAAGTGAAATCTCTAGTGACAATGGGCGGAGGGCAGCAACGCCAGTCGCACTTACACTTAATTGCCGTCAAGTGTTTTGCAAACCCCAAATTGGCAGCTCAAGTGTGAAGGAAAGGGGCGGCTGTCTAAGGGTTATCTGGTGGAATGTCAAAGCAATTAGTTCCAATCGACTCGCGCTAGATACAAATTTGTACGAGTCTTTTTTTCCGTCAATGTGTGGTGCCGCAAGAGGTTGAAACACTCGGCTTTTGATGTCACATGTGTGTTTGCCTTTTAATGATTCTGTGTGCTACTTAAATTTCACGGAATTGTCGTTGTTTTTCTTCTTTGTGGCTTCTGTTTTAATGAGCTATTAAAATGTTTGGGGGATCGTTTGGTAGTACACACAGAGACATGTGTAAGAGCAAATTGCCATGTAAGAACGACACGAAACCGAATCTGACTCTCAAAGTTTATTTTTGTGAAGAGGATTTGTTTTATGGGAGATGCTTCCACATAATGAACATCTAATGATATCAGTTCTATATATATGTTTTGTAATCTTATGGTAAATTTTTGTACAAATTTTTATGGTAAAACTAATTTTTTACATTTTTTTTTTCTTACAGGTAAGTTTTGCTTTTGATTAACGCCGCTGTCACGCTACATTCGTTAACACTTTTGTAAGTAAATATGCTTAAGCGAAAAACCTGTAGGTAAATTTACACATGGATTAGATCATGCCAAATGTGTCAGAGTCTTAAAATAACTCGCCTTTCTTCCAAGTAATACGATCTCTGGGGATTACAATCGAAATCGCTTTAATGGCATGAAAAACTTACTCCATTTATTAAGTTGTAAGATGGTTAGACAAGACCTGTATGTTATTTGTCAAATCATTTAACATAATTAGCCCGCTAAAAAAAACATGATATGATCTCATAACCAGTTTGCTTGGCCGGCAAATCCTTTAGTTAATTGGCAACCGGAGGGAAGAACAAAGGAGTTTGAGCGGGAGCTAAGACCTCTCTACCTGTGTCAGTCTAAATTCATAATTCAAACATCAATTCCGAGAACACGTAGTGTGGACACAATATTTCATAAATGTCTGGCCCAAAAGTCTGGCGACTGAAACCGAAGCTCGCCTCAAAACCGACTTCCTTTTGGCTGAAATTTCGTTTCGTTTTTATTTGCAATCAAACACAAAATGCACGAGGCTTGGAAGAAGCTACATTAACCTTCAAGTCGAGGGGGTTCGTTGGTATTACTTTTTTGACAATTTTCTGAAATGTATTTCTTCGGTTTTGTTGCGCAAATAAAACAACTACAGCGCCGACACAACGACTGTGTCTCCGACTCCGAGTTTGTATCTAAAATCAACAAGTTCACGACGACATCACCCGGCCCGGCCAAAACAGAAGAGATAAAAAACTTTAAAGCGTCAAGCAAATACACAAAAGATACCCAGGCACTAACACGCTGCCACAAATACACCTCATTCATTGCCAGGCCTTTGCTCAGAAGGTAAATAGAAGCCCGAAACTCGCTGAACCTCTCCACCGAAAGCCCATTTGGGTGACAAGTCAATACAGATAATTCAGTCTCCTACTCAATGCCTTTTCAAGGGGGTGGCAAAAATCATTTGGGGCTCTATTTCCGCTTAAAGTTGGAAGTTTCCATTGTGACAGTTTTCTAAAGGAAAAATCCTCTATTTAAAGGTGATTGATAATGAATTTGTAATGGTTTGTTTGCTTTGTTTGTAATTTATGAACAATATCTTAATAGATATCGCTTAGAAATATAATAAATATTATCTACAAACTGTAGACATGCTTATCCCTTCATACTTTTGACTAAAAAATACTCCGTTGAGTGATGATTTTCTGATTTCAAAATTGTAAGTCTGCATACTTTTATTTAAATTAAAAATGGCTTACTGACATTAATCCAGGGTTTCTTTAGTGTATCTTATTTAAGTAATTGAAACCCCATGAGTAATGCCATTGGAAATCGATCGTCAGCGAATTAAATTTCGTATTTTTAATGGCAATTCAATATGTTTGATGAACACTTTTGAGCTGCCACTGTAAGGTAATGTAATAGCTTACAAATATTTCGCCTTCAAGTTACAGCCAAACTTCAACCGCAAACGAAGTCAAGTTAGTTGGTTTCATTTTCAACAGTTTTGTTTTGAGGTTTCTTTAATTCTGTTAGCTACCAAGAAAATAAACTACAAGTTATATAGTTATACGTAGACATATCTTTACTCTTCCCCTTCAACATCCTTGGACTTCTTATTAGCCTTTTGCTCCTGCAGCATCAACTCCTCGATCTTCTTGATGTTCTCTTCAATCTTCTGTCTTTGGAGTTGCTCCTCCTGGCTTAGTTTCTCAGCATTGGGTTCCAGTTCTGAAGCGGGCTTGACCTTGCCCTCTGCCTGGCTGTCGCCTTTAGTGCGTCTGCCCATTGGCAGGCCTGTGATCAGGTGGGGTGGAACCCGTATACCCGCTCCTATGCGATTATCGCTTTTATATTGACCCACAGCACGCACAAATGGCTTCAGGGGACATCCCTTGGCCGTGGCCTCGCCCATCAGCTGACGGGCGTAGTCAAAGAAGAAGGCGTCCTCGCGCAGCTCCTCCAACTGGGCCTCCCTGTTGTAGTTGGTGTCCGGACGCGTCTCCTCCTCGATGCGCCTCTTCACCTGTTCGTCCAGCTGCTTGCGAAGATCCCTCATGCGCTGCAGTTGCTCCTGACGCTGCTGGCGCTTGAACTGGACATTGGTGAGGTCGTTTTGGAGGCGAAGTTCCACAGCCTCGCGGCGGTCTTCCTCCTCTTGAAGCCTGATCTTCCTGGCCACTTCTTCCTCCTCTCTTTGTACAGCCAATCGAGCGTTTTTGGCCCGCTCTCGGAGTTCCCTCTTTTTGGCCTGCTCTGCGGAGTGAACTTTCCGCATCTCCTCTAGCTGACGCTTGTGACGCTCCTCGTCCTCACGAGCGCTGTAGTGGAGGCGAGGGGCCAGCTCCTTGGCTAGCTTCTCATTCCGCTGTATCCGCTGCTGCACCCGCTCCTTGGCCCTGTCTCGCTTGAGCTTCTCCAAGTGTCCCTTGGCCTGGTTGTGCACATCGCACTGCACCTGCTCTACCTCCTCCAGCATTTGGAGACGCTGCTGACGCTGCTCGGACATGGCGAGGGAGGCCAGAGCCTCTTCCCTTTTCTGCCGTTGCTTGGCGACCAGCTGCTCCTTCTCCTTGTCCTGCTGCTCCTTCAACTGGCGCTGATTGCGCTCCCGTTCTAGGCGGGCCTGCTCCAGCTCCTCGGCTTTGGTGGCCTGTAGGTGAATGGGTATTAAGTAGTTTATGGATTTATTTAAAAAGTTTTAATATTGAAGAATCTAAACGTGATTGAATGTGTTTTTAGCCAAAAAAAAAAGATTTAAAAGATGAATTAAGACCAGAAAACGTGTGCCAAAATGACATTCCACATATTTTAGGCAGTAAAAACTGATCGGTGATATTTTTACCTGACGTTCCCTCTCCCTCTCCGCAATGGCCTGGAGCAGCTCCTTCTTGTGCTCGCCCAGCTGCTGGCAGTGCTCCGAGTGACGCTTTTGGGCCTCCTCAAAGCCTCGGAACACCTGCTCCTGATACACCTGCCTGTCCAGATCCGCCTGCCGTTGACTGGCCTTGGCAAACTCCGCCTGCACCTGCCGCTGGGCATTGACGCTGCGCAGGACCTCACTCTGCAGCCGGGCGCACTGCAGCTCTCGGGGACCGGGACGCAGTTGCTCCAACAGTTGCTGAGCCGCCTCAATGCGCTTTTGCCGGGTCTTCTGATGCTCCAGACGCGACGCCTTGGTCTCCTCCTCCGCCAGGCGTTTGGCTTCGAGTTCCAGCTGCTGCTTTTGCTGCAACTCTCGGGCGCATTCCTCCTCCTGGGAGATGCACAGATTGCGGCCAGCGAACTTCTTGAGGAGCTCCTCGCCGCCAATTCGCAGCTTCTCCTCGGCCTCGTGGCGCAGCTGATGGAGATGCAGCTGCTCCTGCTTGGTCGCCTGGCTGGCATTAGCACGGATTCGTTGGTACCGGCTGCTGGAGATGACCACCGGAGGTCTTTCTCGGACAACGGGCTCACGTCGCTCCTGTGGCAGCCAGGAATACTGCATTGTTAGGGGAATTGGTGGTAACTAACTGGATTTGATGGGTCTTTCAAAGTGGAGTCTTTGGGGTTTCCATGGCTTTGGTTTTGTTGCCACAATTATAGGTTGTCCTGGCGTTGCGAGGGTAGGTTTACGGGTCTGCTATTATGTATTTATGCCTCCAAAAAACGTATATACTGTCATACTGATATAGCTCCCTTTTTAAGGTTTAAATAAACCAATTTACTGCTTATTCAAAATTTATTTTGACTTGTTTTTAATTAAATTAAAACCTGAACAACCTTATCTTTGCAGTAATGATGGCTTTTACCGCCTAACTCCGCTCTAATCATTCCATTAAGACATCATGCCTTCCACTCATCATCCCCAAAAGTGTTGTAACGCAATGCCAAAACAGATATTGTCAAGTGTTGCCAACATTTTGAGTAGTTTATTTTAATTAATTAGTTTTGTGTGTGCACACTCTGTTGGCCGACACAGCGACAAGCCACTGTCAACGCAAATGGCCGGTTGAGCTTTTGGCTTGATGGCTTAATTATGTCCAAAAGTAATGGGGAGGCCATTTGGCATAGTCGGTGCAAGTGACAGGTTTTGTGATAAAAATGGCTGATGCTTTTGGCCATTACACAGAGCTCCCCCAATCTATGCCCAATCTCTAATGTGGTTAGATTTCTGGTTTTGGGCTTCCCGGTCGAGTTGTCAGCTCATTTCCGAGTCGATAGCCGATCCCTAAAGGGCACAATCATTTTGGGCACGCTTCATTTGGCTCGTATCGCGGGGCATTGAAATCGTAGATTTACCTAAAGTCGGTTTAAATAAATTTAATTAACACCTGGCTGTGAATTCCGGACCTGAGGAGTATTCATTTCAATTTTGAATTGGGTCAGTGCTTCGCCTTCGTCGTGGTCGGGAAAGGGGTTTATGGCACTATATCTATCCAAGCCGCACACAAAATGCACAAGCCCATGGCGGGGCGATAAAGGGGCATGCCCGACCCCAACTATTTACACTGAAATCCAGGTTAAAAATAAGCTTTATCGGAGCGCAAGCCACTTGGAACTCTAGGGCTGGTTATAGCTTATTAAATAATTTCCCAGAAGCAAAAAGTATAAACTATTTAATGCATAAAATTCAGCAAAGTCAGCTTTCTTAGACACACACCTCTCCCTCCCTATTGACCCTCTTTTTGAATCACTCAAGATCAGTGCTGGCCATTTTCTTGGGCATTTAGAGCACTTAACAGTTTCCCAATGCTTGTGAAGTGAAGTGGTCTATAACCTGCTCACTTACACCACTGGAACACAACACCTCCTCGTAGGAGAGACTGCGTCAAGTACCCGATTCTTATCTAATCGAAACTTATTGGCTCCCCATAGACTTTGCCTGATACCATGTAAATATACGACTGTCCGATGCTGGTTCTACTTTGTCTTGCTGCCCAGAGACAGCCGGACATATATCACTTGATCTTCAAGTGCGAATGACAGCTCGGAGTAGGAGAGACCAGAGACAAGAGACCTAAGACGAGAGACAAGAGACCTGAGACAAGAGACTCGAGACTCGAGACCGGAGACCACAAGCCTTTCGCCTGACCACGACGACTACCGTCCAGTTCGTTGCTTCCACTTGAATGACTTCATGTGCCCCCGGTCGGAAAACTTGAAAAACTTGTCTTTGTCTCCGCTGCCAGAGGCTGGGGCAAAAGGCAGGGACTTGCACTCGAGAACCCGGCAACTAGGGAGCCCGAGAATATAAGTATGAAGAGCGGCGGCCCAGACTGGGCCAACAAATGAGTGCAACTGTTTTGGCCAGAAGCCGCAGTCCAGTTTACTGGAATTACCAAGAAGCAGAGACGAGAAAGCAGAACAGTCCCCTGGGACTGGGACTGGGACTCCTCTCAGCCTGTGTATCTGCCGCCGATATCTGCAAGTCTCTTCTCTTTCTTCTGTTGGTTAGAGCAATTAACATGCAATTAAGAGACGTTTCAATCTCCAGAAGAGCCAACACAGCCGTGGCCAAGACATCGTAAACACTTTAAGCGGTGGCAGACTACAACTTTTGATCGGCCGATGGGGCTTCTTAGGAAGGTTCTAATTATAAAGTTCCGATCGTTGGGCACACAGTGTTTCTAACGAAAGTTTGGACAGGAAATTGATGGGATGTTTACACACAGAAGCAGTGAAAAATGTGAGTGTGATTTATAATTTTCAAGCTTTGCAGATTATAGACCATCAATCAGAAGGGTTTTAAATCAAGACACACCTTTATTTTAGCTGCAGAAATTGTAAAATCTATTTCTGGACATTATCATTTCGCCTTGTCATGTGTAGAGGTTTCTCAAAAACAACTGATTTACAGTTTTGATAGGCATCTTTAGACCATACATAAGAACATAAGAACATTGCCATTTCTTGTCTGTAATCTTAAGAACCCAGATCAGATCATAACGGAGTTGGGTTGGCCTTATGCTTTGATTTATTAACCTGTCCGTTGGGCGATTTATAAGCCGTGTCAAGAACAATAAGTGCCAAATACTTGCGAGGCTTATGTCATCTTGAACATGTAGTAAAAACTACAAACTTACAAATACAAAGTGTAAATAAATATATGTACATATATAAGAACTGTGCCCGATTCCGAGTGAGACGCAAATTCATGTTGAGGCCTTTCAATTTCGGTGGGGTTAAATCAGTTGAACTCTTAATTGTGTATTTTCATTATCAATTGAGAAGCGCCCAGTTCTTTTCACTCTAAACACACCCGTCAGTCCAATTCGGTTTAGTTCATTATAGAGAATAGTTGAATTGTTGATTTCATAGGGCGATATGTGTGTGGCGGAGCTATGTATTAAGTTTTCCATGTCTGTTTGCCAACAAAACAACATTTCAATGTCAACTCGATCACGTTTTCGACGGCAATTTGTTGCTGGATTTTGTTCGAATTTGATACACTCTAAAGAGCGTGGCAAATTGCCCAAGTGGCCAAAGGGGAGGCGAGTGAGAGGAGTGGAAAGCCTCGGTCTTACATGGGTTTTACATTGGTTTTGTCATCGAAGCACACACACACGCACACCTGATACTGCGATTGGGTAACTAGGTATTACCACTTGAGGTTGGCAGCTAGTTGAGCTATTAGTTCTTCATCTTCCCAGCCTATGAGCTGCTCATGTTTGCCCATAATCTGAGGTTAATCTGGTTGGGCCTGGCTGCGCCTCAGTGTCATTTCAAGTGCTCGCCGATCGCTCCAAGCCGCTCTATTAATCAAGTGGGTAATGAGTACTAGCAGATAGTATTTCAGGTTTATAGAGATGAATATAGCCATGTGATTATTTAGTTTAGTAAAGGGTATTTCGTAAATACTTAATACTGATAGTTTTTAGGTTTTTAGAGCCCGCAACCGAATGCTTCTTGACCTAAAAAAATTGTATTATTAATTAATGCATTAAATTTTGTATAATTCCTCCATTGTAATATCTTTTCTGGACAAATTCATCTGTAAAACTGACCTACAATCCCTATCCCATCCATTCACTGCCCAATTATGACTCATTTACAACAATGACAGCTAAAAATACTCTTGAAATGCTCGATCGACTTTGTCAATTTGACTTTTGCCAAACGAGAGAAGCCAATTCAATCTGTCAATCAAACAATTACAGATTTCTGTAACCGAATATTCTAGCTCACGGATTGATTACACAAACAAATATTCTACTCACAGCGCAGATTCTTTACGATTCTGACCAATAAAAATTCGAAATCAATCAATCAAAAGGCATTAAAAACTTTATTTTGAGATACCAGAAAGAAAAAAAAGTGGAAACCAACTCAAACGACTCGATGGCGGCGGGGCCAATCACACGCTCTATTTACAGCAAATTAAAAATTCAGAAACTACAAAAACATAGACCGAACGAGAAGAAACAAAAACCATAAAACTGGTACAAATATTGGTCAAAATATTTACCAGCCACGCCCAGGGAGGAAGAATTAATGATTAATGATCATCGGCAGCACAGAACGGAGCCGAGAAAGTGCCTTAAACGCCGCAATAAACGGTATTAGATCGAAGGGGAAATTATATCTTAGACACATTATTAAACACTATTTGAAAAGGCCACAAAGGTTGGGGGAAAAAGAGATTTAGATGCACTGGGAAAAATATGTTTTAACAAATTTAAGGGAGTTTTTTAAAGATTTAAAGGGTTTACATAAGTAAACTGGTAGAGATTTAAATGAGATCGAATTCTAGTAATGGAAAGAGATTTTCCACGAATTAAGCCAAGTTTAAAATCTATAAAATAAGAAATATATAGTTTTCTGCAGCTTAGAAATATCTTCCTTCATGGATATTTTCTGGAACTTACCTCGGAGTGTGTGGCATCCACTTCAAGTGGCGCCCACTCGCTAAAGTCCATCCTCATTTGGTATGCAGCTCATCGCTGCCTTCCCAGATAGCCATCGATGGCGTCGCGTAACGCGCCGGACAAATGCTGAAAACTTGTCAATCCCTGGAGGGGGGATCTAGGCTTCCCAGTTGTGGGTAATTTATGTAGATTTATGCCCAATCCAGTTGAGAGAAATATCTTATAATTTGTTACCAACTTCTGCAGCGACCTCTCATCCACTCTGCACAACCCATTAGCATAATGGACAAAATGCTGGCCAGAAGGAGCACCTTCGATCGGTGGCCATAACCAGAAATAGCCGAAGAATCAAAAGGAGCCAAAAGTAGCAACAAATACCGCTAATGATGTGCTAATGTCGCCAACAATATTTGACAACCAAAACAGAAATATTGTTTTTCTACAAATTATGGAAGCTGTGCCACGGGGCTCTTTAAATAAAAGAAGCCTAGAATAAATAATAGAGATAAATATCAGATAATATTAATGGGAAGTAGCTACCTAACTATGTATAGTCAGAATATATTTTGCTTTCCCAGAAAAAAATATATGATATCGCAGATCGCAGAACGAGCATAATTTCGTGCAAATATTGACAAATTCATTTTATTTGCCATTCATTTTCGTGTTCCCGTGAATTTAGCATAACCGAAAATTTATTTTAGCACATTAGCAACTTTTATAAACAATTAAGATGACATTAAGAATTAGCAAGTCAAATTTTTCCCAAGATTTATTGCCAAACAAGGGGAATGGGGACAGTTCCAATTGATTATATATATTTCAATATATATACTTCTCTTCAGATATCTTTAGATTCTTTCCCAACTTGTGGGTATATTTCTCAACTGAATTAATACGTTTTCGATGAAAATGAGAAATTAATTTGAGCGGCTTGTTTGGTTCGTTTCTTTTTTTTCTCTCACTCCCAAAGAAATTCGAATCACAAATTAGCCACTTAATTTCGTTTAATTAATTTCAATCTAATTTTTAAGCCCAAAGGGGAAACCAAAACAAAAGCCGACCGACTAGTTGGCTAGATACAAAATGAGTATTTTGGGCAGACGATCTTTCATATGCATAATTATGCATTTTAGTCCGAGTGATTATGCCTAAAACTAATGCTTCAAGGTCGATCCGGTGTTGATGTCTTTTGTTAATGCAGAGTTCATCTAAATCGATTGATGGAATGTTTTGGTTTTCTTAGGGAAAATACCTTTAAAAACAGATCTACAGCTGCAGATATCAGTTGTTTGTGGAACGAAATAGCGTGAGTTTCCATTTTGCTTTACTAAACGGATTTTAATGGAAAGGTTTTACAAGTTACATAAATAAATAATTCCGTGAATTAAGGTAGTCTTTAGTTAAATTGAATAAAGATATACATAAGCACCTTCTTTTCTGGGGATATGGATAAAAATATAAAATTTAGCAGGCAAATATATGCAATATATATAATAATAAAAATATATTAATACAGCAATAAATAATTATAATAGATCAACAATAGTTATCCACTTTCCCAGGAAGTAAGTAAAAGATTTATAACCTTTTCTCACCTGCTCTTCATTTACACCACGCACCCGCATTATTCAGGCAATTAAAGCTTAACAAATTGCCCAACTCACATGGGCTTTGGCATATATAAGGCCAAAACGAAGGCGATGCACTAAATCTTTGGTAACTCGAATCGCCAGCTAAATGCAGCCTACAAGCCCGCATTAGCCGGGCGACTGATCGATGGTCGCTGCCAATTATGGACAGTGATCTCTGGACCGCGGCCACAACTCCCAAATACGATACGATACGACGACCACGACGACCCACAAAACCCGAGACTCGGACTCTCGAAGACTCGGAGGCTGTTTGTCAAAAATGTCTCATGAATGGAACGTGAATGAATGATCGAGTGAATGAATCAGCTGTGAATGCAGCTGGGGCGTATTGGAAATGAATGAATTACCCGATAGACGACGGAGACGACGAGGTGGCCAACTTGTCTGGGCTGATTTTTTCTTTTTTAAGGTGCGTGGGCTTCCCCCGAAAATTGCAAGAAAAACAAGAAAAACGAGCAAAAATTGTTTACAAGTACGTCGAAATCCCGCGGCATTGACTTGGGCGCTTGTCTGGGGGCTAGACACTCGACGTCTTCCACAATGAAATTGTCACTTTTCATTTGGTTTTGGTTTTGGTGTTGCTTTGGGAAGTACTGCCCACGTTGCAGCGGAAGTGCCATTTGATTTATTCGCATTGGGTGATTTTATTTCTGTGTACTTGCTGCGTGTGTGTGTGTGTTGGCAAATTTCCGGCCGGCTTGACACACATTTGCATGTGTCGCACAATTTTTTAAGTGCCATAAATATTCATTTACCGCCGTCACACATTTGATTTGGCTTCGACTAATGGAGACATTTCACCCGCCGCTCGATCACTTCGAGATGATGGTGTCTTAAACCCAAACACATGGCCCGAGCTAGTTGCCTTTCCAGGAATCTGGGTCAATGCTAAATGTTAGATAAAAGAAATGAACAGCCAAGGGGAGCGAAGATGTTGAGGCAAACAGGCATACTTAAAGCCAAGTCATATTTGGTTAGAAGAAATAATTCATTTGGTGATCGTTTTATGGGGTTTTTTAAAGATGCAAAGGAAATATAATTTGGAAAATGCAATATAAATAGTAAATAGATATTTTATAACCTATTTTTAAGCTTCGTAAGAATACCCTTTCTAACTTGTTCCCCCTGCGGCTCTTAAGCAATTCCAATAATCTCCTCTCTTTAACACCTTTTCAACTTCTGCCTAATTTTTAGTGGATTTTCCCTGAGCGATTCACTTCTGCTCGCAGTCCAGCTGGTTGGCTGGCAACGCCTCGTTTTTCCTGGCCAGCATTTTCCCGCAGGCTTCGGGCTGCGCTTAGGTAACTCTTCTCGGCCCAGTCAACTCACGACTTCACGAACTGCAGGAGAGCGCATCAAAGTGCAGAATCTCACGAAATTTGCCATTCGAGCGGCCATTTGGGTTATTTATGGTTGCCGATTTGTTTGCGACTCATTTAACCGGACAGCTCTCGCGGTTTTATGACACATTTAACAGTTCGTTTCTGGGTTTACTTCGCAATTCGACGATGGTTTTGCTTTCAAAAAGCGTAAGAAAAGTTGAGGAAACCAAAAGCCAAAAGAGAAACATCCAATTTCGCGCTTAATTTCATTTGTTTTGTTTTGTTAGCTTTTTCTTCTTACCTGCCTACCGTTTTGCCTTTCTTATTTTGCTTACCTTTCTTTTCTCGACTTCAGTTTGTTTTCTTTACTTTTGTCGCCACTTGAAGGCATGCGTTCTTTTTTGTTGAGAAAATTGTTTCAGAAATAAGGGGTTATTCTGGTTTTCGAAATCGTCTGAAACTATTTAAAACTAAGTGTATTTTAAGCCTAAGTTATTTAGACTTAGGTGAAACTACAACAGAAATATCTGGATTAACTTTGTCCCATTGAACTTTGCATTAATACGAGCTTTACCTGTGTTTTAAATCTGTCACCTTTACTAAAAAATTACTTGCATTTATTGACACATCGCTCAATTATATTTTTGCATACAACAACTTCCTCGGAATAATGTAAATTTCAGTACCCAGGAATACCGGTATAATTATATATCGCTTCGCTTCACTTCCGACTCGTCGCCGGGAAGCTGACTCATCTCATTCAGAGATCCGACGATGACAAACACAAATTACACAGAGATACTTTACCAACAATGCCAACCATGACCCACGCAAAATGTGCACCACAAAGGGAGTTTAAAAAATACTGCTAACAAGAAATCGTGTAATAAAATATGTCATAAAAAAAAAAATATAACACAAAACTTTCAACCCACGCGGTGAACTTGAAAATGTTTTATCGTAACAAAGCCCTTCAAAGCCATCAAATATAAAACAAAACATAAGAATTATGTTAAAAAGCAATTAAACATTAACAAAACACAACAAAAAAATTCAAAGTCAAAGCAATTTAGTGAAAATGTTGTTAAAACTGTGAACAATGGAAAACCGCAGCAGTGGAAAGGAAATGTTCCATGTCACCGGAGATCGATTTAAAATGCGCTCAAAAAAATATTTGGCAAGCAAGAAAATAATGATAAACATAATATTGAAGCGTTGAATAATTCCAAAAAAATGTAATAATGAAAACTGAATTATATTTTAATAAGAATTATAATTTTAATCAGATATTTAAGATGTTGTTTTCATTGTTTAATTTTTGGAAAATATTTAGAAATTATTTAAAAATCTTAAGCCATACGAGACAGTTTCCTTTAGGATTCTTTGGAAATTAAAACAGGAAATTGATCTTACTGAGTACCTAAAACTCTGCTTGATGTTCGGTTGTTTAAGTCAGTATTTATGGTTAGTGTGTGGGCTTGTTTCTGGGTTTTTGCTGAAATCTAATTGGGGCTGCAAAAAGCCGTTCTCTGTGGTTGCCACTGTGGTGGCCAGTGGTGCTGGGTGTTTTTTCTCCGGTGGCAACTGGTAAATGGTCCATGGTCCGTTGGCTGGGCACTTCAGGCATGAATTGATTTGGTCTGGGCTCGAGTCCAGGTCCAGTCGTCTGTCAATCAATTGTAATGAATACGCATTTTTCTATGGTGGCTCTCGGCGGGAGCGTAATCCCCTCCCGCTTCCCCCCAACCCACTTCCATGGTTAACCCGCTGGGTCAAAAACGTTTCTCCGTTTAACCCTGAGCTGTCCAATCAAAATAGGAACCCCCATTTAGAATAGCCCTGACCTGCCCTGCGCCAAACAGTTAAAAACATTTGAAATACTTTTGCTTGCAATTAGAGTTTCTATAAATAAGCAGGGGAAGTGGTAGAAATAATACACACCACAAAATGTTTTGTAGTCAAAAGTAATGGTCTTTAAAGCAATTTAATGGAAGTATATGCAATAGAATGAATAGGCCTTATTATATGTTTTTGGCTACATTTAATATTCATATTTATTTTGTTTTTGCAATTTTTGATATTGAAAATAAATACTGTATGTTCATATTTTTAAATATTCCATTGGAACCTTTTGTAGCTTTTCCTTATTTAAGTTGGATTTTACTTTATATATTCAAAGCTTTGCTTTGTATACAAAACTTAAATGTATTTTTACCTTGCATATGTATTTTACAATTCTTTGGGTTTAATTACTAATATTTTGTGCCTAACACTCCCGTTTATTAGGCTTTTGTTTTTACATTTCCATTTTGACACTTCAAAATATTTTATCGAATCTTTTTTATAAAGCGTGGCTTTTGTTTATACCCTTTTGGGGAAGAACAAGATCAGCTCGTGCCCTTTGTTTTGGTTAAACCTATTTTAATGGCTCATAAAATCAGAAACGAGTTTCTCAGATATTTCTCAGATATTCATCGCTGAGATTAGATAAAGGGCTGCGTTGTTAACCTTCCAGATATGGAATCTATTTGACAATATCTACATGGCTTATATAAAACTTGGCTTAAAACCAAAGAAGTTAAGTTACTTTTTAGTCTGGCAAATATGAAACACAAAGAATTCTCAATTAACTTAACTCATATAATTTTATCATTAAAAACATAATAATTATGGTCGTGATTACAGGGTTTAGTTTTTCCTTTTGACCCTTCTAGAAAGATTCCCACATTCCTCTCTTGCTGAGAACCAATTTACCACTTATGCACTTACGAATTTGAATTTGCGGCTAACCCGCCACAAACTGCGGGTCTCATCACTCCGCATTCCATTGGCATTCCGCTGGGAAGCGTTTCGGTTTCGGCTTGAGGGAAAACCGCAAATTGAATTAGGCCCGCGTTGGGTATTAAGAAAATAATTCGCAAAGAAATTACATAAAGGAAAACAAGTGCCAGCACTGGCGCGCAGACAGATGCAGACACGCAGATTCGCCCACACACCGACTACTACTATATAGCGGTACGATCCGCGCGGTTTGCCAATTTAGCAGAAATAAAACGCCCACATGGGACGTGGCAACTTGGGAGCTTTGAGGGGGCAAACCGGCAAGCCGCAACTAACATTCATTAAACCCCAGCGAGAGAGAGACAGGCAGGAAAATGCGGCGGAAAATTCAAATCAATTTAGTGCAGACCGCAGCTCGCAGTTGCAATGAATAAATCCAATGAACGGCAGAATTGTGCCGCGCATGCGTAAAAAACAAAAAGGAAAATTCAAAGGGATGGCCCGGGTATAATTTAGCAATTTAGATTTAGAATTGTTGCATTTCAAACTAGATCTTTATGGGTGCATTGAACTCTGGAACAGGCTTTATAAATCAGCTACTGCTCTCTCTCTCTCATTTTGGCCATAATTTATGAGCCAAGAATTACAAAATTGCATCCACGCAATTAATTTGTTTAAAGTCCATGAAATTAAAGTATATTTCCATGCTCCACAGAACAAGGTGCGTGTCTAGGCCTGAGACATGATTATAAAAATGTAAATGTTGCACACGAGTAAAGCTATCTCTGGGGAAAACCCACACTCTGCATCAGATAAAGACTTTTCTTCAGCAGCTGCTTCCCAAGGAAGCCTGGAGAAAGGCAGGAATTACAGGAAGTAATCAATTTTAGCAGGAATCGTTTGCTTAATTTATACAGTTATTATCTATAAAATTTAAAAATCTGCAACATCTTTGGAACTTTTCTTCCTAGTACGATTTTCTTAACATGCCTTCTTTCATCTATAACCCCGAAACCTCTTCCATGTCGATGCCCACACAGAAAATTGTAACCTGGGTGGACTCTGGCAGGCAACAAATCATCGTGTCCAGCAGGTGACTTGACTTGGACTCGACGATAACACTTTATCGATTGCATAAGCAATGTCAGTTGGACAGTCCGTTTTTGGCCTGGCCAAGATGCATCGCCTGGCCAAAAGGCAGACCAAGTGGAAGACGGCTTCGATTCCTGTTCGGGGCTTTCGAGAGTGGGATACAAATACGACAACCGCCAACGAGAACCGCGTCCGGTCGGCTGGCAAAGTGGATTACAAGCGCATGGGCTTCGACTGCGACTTCTACTGATACTTCAACTTCCATTTCCATAGCCACAGTCACAGTCACAGCCACAACCATTCATGCCCACTTGACAAAAAAATAAAAAACTGGAAAGAATGCTGCCCACATTTAACTCGACTATTAGATACTCAGTGAACAGAACTTGAAGGGTAATGAGTGAAAGAAAGACTCTGTGCTGCTAAGAACTCAACCTGTTTTTATTTTGGCACACTTTTTTGACCCTAAGAAATATTTTCCTGTAACATAAAGAATCCTCTTCTTTAACCCTAACTACTGGTAATGAAAACTGTCGAGTTTTTCGCCTGCTTATTTATTGCAAATCAAAAACCGCAGTTTGATTTTTTCGCCGCTTTTTCTGCATTTGCCGCGTGGGCCGTCACAGCTGCCAGTCTCTGGAGTGGAAAGGAATCAACGAGGAGGCCCAGCCCACATGGACTTATCTTTGAACTTCACTGCAGTCCCGGAGTTAGCATCGAACGAGGACATGGACGTGGTTGTGGACGTCGTTGTGGAGGACTTCTGACCGCAAGAGTGTGTGACCCCTCGCAGCACATGGCACCATTTATGAACAACTGTTCCGCCAACAAGTGTGCCCCGTCTGACATTTGTTTGGCCGCAGACAAAAGGCAATTTGCATACTGCACAAAATGTCAACTGTGTGGCATGCGCAGGCGCAACAGCAGCAGTAAAATTGCAGCAGATGCCACTGAAGCGAGGGAAACCCCTTTTTCAGGGGTGGCAGAATGCATGTTGGGGTTGCAAGTTGCCAGTTAAATGGAATATCTACAACTGCAACTGACGTCCCCTAAATTGCACATCTAATTGGGGTAGACAGAATGCAAAAACAGCGGATGACACATACAAATTTCGCTCATAAAAAAGGGAACTGTTGCTTTTCTAGCATCTGCCACCGAAGAGTGACTGGTCATTTATAGTATTATAAATATAAAAACAAATAAGGAATATCTAGTTAATTCTAGGTTGAAAAATACAGCTCCTAATAAAGTGTGAGATATATTTGTAAGATAGTTTTGTCAGTTTTATAAATATTTATATCAACACTTTATGTTGGCTCCATCGCATTTTTATTACTAAAAAGAAATGATTTAAAATGATTATTTCTTCTCCTTCTCTCCTTTCAAAACGGTAAATTTATGGATCAATATAACACAATTTAGCTTCTTCTTTTATACAAAAAATGAACCCCATTGCTTAAACAACTTCCCATGAAGACCCAAATTTGCTTTCTGATTCTCCCCAATCTCAATAACTGTCAGCACTTTTGTGCACTTATTATTGTGTAAACAACCGCGAATGAAAGCCAATGCCAGCGAAATTGCTGACGATTGGTGGCAGGCATTTTACATAATATTGACACAGAAAGACAAAGTGCTAATAGAAATAATAAACCAGGCAGGCGGCGCAGATTAAATCAATTACGGAGTCCGAATTGTGCAGTCGCGAAAAGAATTCCGCTGATTGCTGCCGCTCGCCAATGGATTAAATGGTCAGCAGGAGGAGAAGCAGGTGCTGGTGGAGCTGCTGCTACTCCAAACCCGAAAAAAAATAATCAAACGAAGGCTCTTTTTGCTGACTGAGATTGGGTCCAAAGACAATTGACAGTTGCACAAACGAGATTTAATTGACAGAGTCAATTTATGCAAACGGTGGCCATAAAACAAGTGCAAAGAGATTTGTGTATTTCGATTTAAATTTGTAACTGCTTTTTGTTAGCCGATCGATCGGGTTAGGAGTGGAAAATGCAGGCCTTAAAGGGGCACCGAAACTAATGGCATTTGTTATTATCAATATTCAGCTCGTTAAAATTGTTCGCAAATTGTCGAGGGTAAAGGCGATTAAATGATATTTATAGTAAACTCATTTAGGCATTTGTGGTACCTCAGAAGTGAGCTTGTATCTTACATTCCTTGAATAAAGGAGCTTATGCTCTACACTCTCCGACTAACAATAATACCTGAAATTATAAATAAACGGTGGGCAACACCTGCTTGTGGAACCCCTTTTTGAAGGGCTTCTTGTAATTTTCTCATTACCATTTCGGAACGCTTTAAACTGTTCGGTTTTTTGTGTATATCCTAACCTGTTTGCAGACCCTTGCAACTTAACTCATATGTGTCGCCATCTCCCTTGCAGATCTCCAGTCCATCCGCCGTCTCCTGGAGCACGATGCCAGTGGCTCCGTGTGCCCCTCCTGCCGCATCTCCTTCGACAAGGGCAAGAGACGGAAACTGATCGACACCTGCGGCCACGAGCGCTGCTATTCCTGCATGTTCCGCAACGACCAGTGTCCCATGTGCATGAACAGTTCGCTGAAAGGTGAGTACAAGCTCCTCCGAGCTCCGAGTCCTCCGACACATATCGGCATATCGACGGCCAGGCAGATACATACGTACAGATGTGTGTATCTCAGCGCTCTTTTGGCATATCTCTCGGATATGCCATATGAGGCTGGGAAATATTCTGTTACATGTTGAGTGCAAAATGCCACAGAAATTGCTCGGGAGCCATAAAAAGGTTGGGCGCTTTGTATTTTTGTGCAGCGGAATGCAGTAACTAATGGGTTTTTAAGAGGTGTTTCAACAGGGAATCGGAATATATAGGAGATATTTATAGGTCATTAAGTTACTATAAAGATACTTTAATTATCAAAAAATCATTCGGAATATTTGTTCTTCTAGTATAATTATCCTGCTGTACTGAAAATGTATTTATATATCCCCGTATTAAAGAAAAATTCTTTAGATATCTTTATTATAATTTTTGCAAACGTTGGCATAAAAATAAAACCCACAGGCACTTGTCTTCTGCCATTCAAATAGCGGTTCAAGTTGCAAATGCCGCACAGTCGGTTACCTGATCGTGTGATACCTGGGACTCACCTCTTTTTTGTTGCTTTCTGGAAAAATTAATATTCGAATTGTGTACAAATTGCTTGGCATGCAGAGTTCGTATTGTCGGTTAACTTCATAAAAACCAGAAGCCCACGAGACAAAGCCAGCTACTCCTACTGGCTACATGCCCATGAAAACCGAAAGTTATGTCCGTGTTTTGGCCAACTGCTGCCACAATTCCGTAGGCCCAACGCCCTGCCAGCCACTGGATTTATTAGCTGCCGATTGTACACGATCGTGTCACCTGCTTTAGGTCTTCTCCGGCTGCGTGAGAATTTACGACCAACTTCCAACTTCGGTGGGTTGCTGCTGGCTCGTTATTTATGATCAGGGCCCTGCTTTATTTGCATACCTAATTAAGTGATACAGTTCGTGGAATGGAAATTGCCTCAACCAGTTGTGGTTACGGTATTTAGATAGGATAATTATGTGAGACATTTGCGGATCGAGATGCACTTGAACAAAATGTGAGCGGATGGGAAATAACAACTTTACAAGTAAAGTAATAAAATAGATTGATTCATGGGGAGAAAGCTTAAGAATTACATGTAAATTAATTATAATTAAACAGAAAACTGTCACTTTGATGTCAAATTCTTATAGCTATGTTTTATTCCCAAAGGAAACCCAGGCAATAACTTTTTCCCAGCCACAGCTCAATAAATATTCACGACTTGTGACTTCTTGACCCACATCCGTCATCTTTGACCCACTGGCTATGGCGGGAAAGCCTCTTTCCTAAGGGCCACACATGTGTGCCACTTTTCACCTAGCATTTTTTTTGCACACTCGCACACACATATGTATTGTATTTCCACAATTAAACTTTGCATTTGCATTTTCCCCGAGTGCGTTTGTGCAAACACTTCTTGACTTGATTACTAACATCGTTTTGCATCTGTCTCCCGGCTCTTTTTTTATCCGCAGATGTTGATGGCGCCAACGCTCAGGGCTACGACACCGGGATCGGTGGATCCACCTCGACAATTGTGAGTCCGCTGGGATCGCCGCAGCCGCAGCTCAGGTCGCATGCGCAACGGAACGCGGCCCTGGCGCGCTATATGCAGGTGAGTGCGTACTGCGAGATACTCGTACTGCAGATACAAAATACTTGTACTATTTCACACGTCAGCAGATAGTGATGGGGAATACCTATATTTTATGGCACCTTTAGGTACATACGAAACAGGAAACTTTATGCAAATTAATTGTTAAATTAAAGGCACTAAAGTTATCACAAATATTGCTACTTTTGAGATGTTTTTAAACCAAGAAGTGCCTCGTTCCTTTCTTTATACTTCTTAAATTTGCCTTGTGTACCCTGGTATTTATCTTGCAAATACGCAACAAAAGTACCTTTCATAAATATCATCATGACACTGTGCAGAGATGGTAGATGGTAGATGGAGGGGCATCTCAGCACCGGCATCGTCTTTAGTGTGTTTACTTTAATGGCCTCTTGATTATGCTGCCTCAAGAGATGAGGAGGAGGAGAGGCCATCAAAGAAATGGAAAAACTGGGGGGGGAAAGAGAAGAGAAAAGCCAAAGAAATCAACGCAGAAGAATGGAAAAGAGAAAGAAATCTCTTTTGTAACTGTCGGTGAAGCGACTTTTGTTATACATCTCATCGACTCCCATTTCCGCTCATCTTTCTAAGCGCCTCTTTTGTCGCCCATTTGGGGTTATCAGCAGCGCCACTTTGACACATTTTCCAAAGAGAAGGAGTTCCCCCCGTTCGGGAAAACGTGGGCGAAGCACCTTTCTTGGCTTTGGAGTCATGTTAAAGTTCATGGATGATCGTAAAACGGTTTAATTTGCTTTTAATCAAGCCATCACCGAGTGTGAAGCGATTTGTTCAATGCGGTTCTAAGCAGCCATAAAAACCATATCCGTTATTTTCTGGGTGGTTCTTGAAAGCTTTTTACGGATTATCTGTTAAGCTAATATGGACACTAGAAATATACATTATATAAAAAATATATATACAACTTAGGAGACTTTAATAAAGGCTGCAAATCCTTTTAAGCAAAGAAATAAGTTTTAGGCCTTAACTCCCCAAGTTTTACCTTGATTTTCTCCATTTCCCTACCTCTTAAATCACTCAACTATCAGCGGAAAATCTACAAAACAATTACAACCCTGGCTGCTTTTCTCTTAATTAAATTCGATTCAACTCCGACAATAATGACAATAGCTCTTCCCACTGAACCCATCACCGGTGCATCAGCAATCAGCGATCAGCTAAGAGTTGTATCAGAGATCAGAGGCAGCTTCCTCCTCCTCCACGTCCTCCTTCGAATCTTTTTCGTCGGGATCATAGCCGTCCGTCTGTCAGCAAATGTCACTTTAAATACGCCAAAACGGCGCAAAAGTTTCAATTGTCGGGCGCCGCTGGGATCCGATTCTGGAGGAGGATCGGTTGGTGGGTTCGGAGCGGGGGAGATTGCCGGTGCCAGATAGCTTGTCTGGGCAGGATGCAGTCGCATCGCGAACTGCAGGAGTAGCTGCAGTAGATACCCGAGCCAGCCAGCAGTCGTATCTCATATCTGCGCCCGTGTATCTCAAAGCGACTGTCAAATGGTTAAACTGACAGTTTGTTTTTCCAACGCGAAGAGCGGCCAGAAGTCTCGATGGAGGAGCAGCTGCTGCTGTGGGCCTGCAACTGGAGATATTCGAACAGAGATGGGCGATGGTAGATGGGAGATGGAGATGGCAGTGGCAGGAAACTGGGTCACCCAGGCGGCTGGCCGTCGCCTCGGGCTCCCGGCCACAGCGACCAGTGTCTTCTGCTTTCTAAGCCAGGCCAAAAGACTCACTTTGCACGCAGAAAAATATTAGAAGTAGGTACCATCTTGAAATTGAGTTCTGATAAATAATATTAATAAAGCAAGTTCCTTTCTTATAATTACAAAACAAAAAATCTTTCTTTATTATTATTATTTATTATTTTCTCAGTGTTATCTTTTTGTTTACTTCTTTGCCGCATATTTATGAGCATTCGCAATTTTCTGAAGTATTTATTTCATAGCGATTCTCAATTGATTCCGGTCTGAGTCTGGGTCTGGGTCTGAGGGGGCTGAGCCTCGGTTTTCTGATTTCAATTTTCGGTTGCGAACTCGCTCCTTGGATTTGGATTTGAGGTTGTATTTTCAGTCCGATCTCTGACACGTGACATGGGATTTCACTTAAGACTTTAATACCCGCGCATAAGCAAACATAAACGTGCCAAGTCGCTCGGACACATGACATGGACATGAATGTAAATTTCGGCCGCGGACTCTGATCCGACAGTCAAAAAGGACGGGCTAGGCGAACAATGCTCCCCCTGAAGCTGGGAGAAAGATTGCCGGGAGAGATCTCAAATCCGACGTGTAAATTGATTTCTAATTATTGTCATATTTTGGAGACCAAAAGATGTGATTTGAATTACTTGCGAAAGTTGCAAAGTGGCTGAAAGATAAGTCTAATAGAGAAAGGTGTTTGGGTAAACAGACAATGAAGATATTATTCTGTATAAACTTAATCAAGCCTTGAAGCAAATAAATCTTTAATTAATATGCTGAAATAAACAGCTTTTAGTACAGTCTTCTTTAATATTTAATTTCCTTAACAAAGATCAGTTGTTTTAGTCACTTTCCCAGATAACACCAAGTAAACAAAGCCCACATTTGTTTCTTAACCAATTTGCCTGATTTAATCAGCGGCCACGGAGACCAACTGAAGAACCCAGACAGACAAGGCCATATAACACCATATCGCTATATCGCCATCGATCGTAAAATCATAAAATGTTCGACACCTAAGTGCCATTAAGTCGATGCCTTTGAAAATGCCACCAAAGAAATGCCAAAGAAAGAAAGTTTCCTTTTACAATCGCGCCTGATTAATATGACGACTCGTTGCGATTCGATTCGATTTGATTTCGAGATGAGTCCAGATGCGCCGGAAAAACTGGCTCAATGGCCGGCAATTGAAGTGAATTGACTTTATGGCCCGCCGCATGAGTGGCTGTCTCTGTCTCTGCGTTTTGGCCAGCGACAATTGGAGCAGCCACAAAAGTGGCGGAGTTGCCTTGATTTTCCATTTCTTCGATCGCGATCGATATATACATAAACATGGATATGGCTGTGTGTCGGAAGTGTGTCAGTTATCCATAGCCGGTGGTTGTCTGGTAGCCAACGAGGAGCACTTTACATAACTATCCATCTGAGCCAGACCAGAAGTCGTATAGCCAGGAGAGCAAGTGAGGTGTGTTGGGGCACGAGAACTGTCATTAGATTAAGTGGCGGCTGGCCCCGCGGCCTGTGTCTAATTATCGTTTGGAAATCATGTTACAAGCAGCCCAAAAAGAGACACAACTGTGGTCAATGTAATAGGAATAATGATTTTAGGAGTTTATACGAAAGAAGTATAAAAGGAAAGCCTAAAATCTGCTCTCTTTAAAAGGTTAAATTTTAATATTTAATATTTTTAAATTATATTGGAGATATTATTTTATTTTTAAAGACTCTTAATACTGGTATAACTTTGCTCTATAAATTTAAATCCTGCTCTTTTAAGGCCTATAAAAATGTATTTCAATTAAATTTAAATCGTATAAAATCCTATAATTTCGACCACATTTGTATCCCAAAGTCCAGCTACCTCAATGTTTGTGATTGACATGCACAGGCGACAAATCAACTTGGAAAATGCCTGTGATTCAAATGCGAAATAGTTTGCATTAAAAGCGCCAAATAAAGCCGACTCGCGATCGCGTTTTCCGAGCCATTAGCTGCCAGCGAGTCAGGCAGTTGCAAGGAAAAACGCAAAACGCGCGATTTTATCTCACATGCAATTTATTTTTCCTTTTGGTCTGTGCCTCTCGTCTAATTGTCCATTGCTGGCAACAAATATGGCGTTAATTATCCACAATTTCGATAGCATCACGTATTAATGATTAGCAAAAGCCAAAAAACCGCCAGCCTGGGCATAGGCAATCAATCAAATGGAGCGCACCTTGGTTACTGTATCTTTTACTTTGCGGAATGTCAAACATTGTAATTGGTATTCGATTGGATGGTTGCTTGCCGTGTATCATTAGCTCTGCTTGTTTCTGCTGCTGCTGCGGCTGCTGCTTCGATTTCGCAAGAGATTTATGTATTTACCTGGCCAGCTATAGTGCGACACCTGCCTGAATCGTGGCAGTTCGCAACTCGCAGCTCGCATCGCGTATCTCGAAATGATTCCGATTGTGAGACACCTCGGGGTTTCTTTATTGTCGTTTTCCCTGCCCCGCTGTGCAATTATTCATTACTGATCGCGGTGACATGGCCGTGATTTAGCGACGAGTATGCGAATATTCATGGCTTCGAGTTGGATTAAAGGTGTGACCCAGGAAATCGCATGGAAACCTCTGTATTCTCGATCAATATCAGTGGAGGTGAGATAAGCTCTATCTTTACTGACTCAGTTGGGTTTTAAATGAATAAGAAAACTCATTAATTAATATTTTTGTATGAATAACCCATTAAGAGGACTGGTTTCCTTTTCCGTAATTATAGAATGCAAGAATGTTCAAACAGAAGCTCATTACTTTTATTTTTTTAAAGGTATCTATGATGCTTACTTTAACTACTTTAATGTTTCCCATTTATTTTAATTAATATGTATATAATTTTTTGTAATTAATTCAAACTGTATCCTGAAGTAATTGAATCGCTTAAACATTTTTTAAGGGTTTTACAAGTTTATTTTATATTTTATTTTTGTTATAATTAAAGCTGGGTTTTTCAAGGTTTTAAGGTTAATATATACCCCTCTAAAGAAACTATACTTTAATGTATCATTTTTTAAATCAATTGATTTAATTTCTTATTACTATAAACCATTTTATATATTTTTTTTAGAATCATAGCATTTATGACCTCCCATTGAGTCTCCATTTTAACTTTCGCTCGTTTAACAATCATTCGCTTAATTACCTACTCAACAATAACTGCAATCAGGCTTAAATGCACATTGAAAATAGCCATAGCCAACATATCATTAGCCATCATAATCCGATGTCGAACAAGCGACTGATTATTTCAACAAAGCCACAAAACGCGCGCGCTATTGAACTCTTGGGCGCGACTTGCGGGCGACAAAAACCGCGCGCAGTCAAACACCCCGAAAGCGCCACCTGTCGCTCGTTTCAGGGGAGAGTGAGCCCTCTTATTTAATAGCCGACAATTTATCAATTTTCTTAGTTTTTGAATCGAAATTGGACTGTAATTAAAGCTGTCACGAAGGAGAATGCTTAGAACTGCAGTCAAGGAATTGCCCAGGGGGCTAACCACCACGGTATAAGTCGCTAATTGGCTGCCAGTTGGGCTACTGGAAAAATATCACTTACCTGTATTTATGTCTGCTGGCCACATTTGCATGCGAAATGCAAATGAGTCAAAGGCTTAACAGCTTTTCTCGGGTTAGTTGTGGGCCGCTAATAAACGTAAATTGTTGGAATTGTTCAATAAATGCCGCGAAATATGTTCATTAGCCAAGTGTTTGACATTTATGTGCCTTGGACAAAACGGGGGCGTGGAAGGGGTCACCTAGGGGTCAGTATATTACAAACACTCAAGGGAAAATGCATCTCTAAAAAATAGTTATTACTTGTAAAGCTATAAATTCGCACATTTTTTTGGTGTAGATAAATATTAAATTTATATTTCTAAGCCAATAATCAGTCATTAAAAACTTCAACTTAAAATATAAATCATACTTTTTAAGAGCCTAAAAAATAACATTAATTATAAAAATCCCATTAATTGAATATTCAACTAGAGGCTCGACTAGCCATTTCGCAAGTTAGTTATTAAAACTGGATCGAAGGTAAATACCCAGTCGCCATATGCCACTTTAAATTAATGGCAAATAATAATTTATAAACCAATTCTGATAAAAATCCATAGCCATATCATAAACACACCCACATCAAATTACCTCAGTTCGGCATGGAATTAAAATCAAAATAAACTAAAAACCCATATAAGCGAACTGCCCACATCCAGCCGCAGATCGCAGAAGTATAAAACAAATTACACAGCTTATCTTTATTGGCCCAAATTTCAATTTGCCAACAAGTAAATTAGGGCCTGCCACGGCGAGCAATTAGCGATTAAAACAAAAGCCACAAAAGCCAAATTTCGCGGCCATAATAAATGGAAAGAAAGTGGCTTTCGGATCGGACTCGGACGTCTTCCCCCCCAAAAAGGGAGAATAAAGAAAGACGAGACCTGGACATCAACGGTTGGCTTGTCAGCAGAAATATGAGCTACATTGTGGCGTACAAGAGAGGCTCTGTCTGCCCGGCACAATAAATGCGAAATATAAAACATACATGTATCCAAATTAATCATTAAGTCGGGCGAAGAAAGGCCAAGCGGATAAAACACACCTACAGAGGTGTAGTCCAACCCATCTCAAAGCGGAACCCAAGGGCAGGGCTCTTCCAACTTCGACTGCGGCCCCAGCTTTTGACTGAAATTAATTTGGCCAAAGGGGCTGTGCGAAAAAGTGATAAAACATGCAGACACTCTTGGCTGAAAGCCGATGAAGCGATGGAGAAATGGGAGATGAGATTTGCATAATATGCAGACAATATAAGGTATAAACTTTGACTCAGACCTTTACGCGGAACTAAAGAAGAGTTGAGATGAAGTAACTGGTTTTGAAATATAAATTTTAAAAATATATTTTACACCAGTAAACAAAACACCAGTATGCAAAAAAAAATCAATTAAATCAAAGACTTCCTTCAAAGCACTTGGATTAACATCATAAAAAGAGTAAACACTATACCAATCTTAAATACTTGCACTTTAAAATTAAAATTGTTTACCAAAGTGCAAGGCACGAACTGCAATCAACGCTTTTTAACTTGGCCTTTATAATTTGGATTGATCATGAAAGTTTTCACTTTCTAAGCCTGGGCCCAAATGTAAACAAAAGAGCAAGGGCCATGCGACCGTTTCCGGATTTGTCTGGCAAGAGGTGTAAAAGTGTCGGCGGTTTGTTGACTTAAAATGCTGCTAATTAAATTGGGAAATAAACTCAGGGCTGTTGATTTGTTGCGTAATTGTAACACTTATTTCTGAAGAGGTGAGAAACGTCAAAGGGAAATATCACAGGCCTATAAAATATGTGGAATAAAATACTCATCAAAAATGCAAGCATAACCATAAATAACCTACTATGATAAATATTTAAAATAGTATTATAAAGCCACTTTCCTATTTAATAAGTATAAATTCAACTAGGTTTTCTAGAATGAAATCATACAAAAATAAACTTTAATCAAGTGAAAGAAAGCCGAAATAATGAGCTATTCCACCATCATTACAAGGTACTATCCCCTCGGTTAAAGCCATTCTTACCTCAAAGCGAATCGCCTTAATGTGCCCATAAATTCATTAACCCTCTAGCACCTTTTGTTATCATTACGGCCACACTCTACCCGCCGCAGTTGGTTTTACTAAGCGTGAGCGTGCCGAATGCTTCTTTCCACCTGACCCACAAGTCAATGGCGGCAGCCAGCACCTCGAGATTATTTACGCTCAACTAAGCCGGCTCAAGTGGAGTACTTAGCCGCCGACTGGAGGATGGATGGATGTGGACATGGATGTGGATGTGGATGTGGAGGCATTGCATTTCCCTCTGCATTTGCCAGTGCCATTACAGTTTCCCTTACCACAACCATTCGGCATGCCGGGCACGTTTCACACTCACAGGGTCGCAATGACCGACCTGACCACGGCTCACCAGGTACCGGCCGAGGCATTAGAAAGCTGCCACAAAAAGTGCGCATGCAAGGCATTTTATGCCCAACTTGTTCTGGTTCGAGTGTCCCAGCCCCACTGAACCGACCCAAACCGCTCCGAAGTGCATTTCACTTTCCAAGAAATCAATAACTCGCCGGCGATATTGAAGACGCCCCACGATGGCGGGTTGGGATGAGTGCGAGCACCTTTATGCTCCAATCAATCCCACCGATGCCACTCTAAGCCGAACTCTAACTTAATTAAGTGCTGTGAGCGTTTCCCCTCGATCGGGAAATTATTGAATTACACACTGAGAAAAAGATACCAGTTTTACATAGGTATCTAGAATTCTTTATAAAGGAATAACTTTTAAAACAAATCTACAAATGAAGAGGAAATTGATAGATATTTCCTAGGGTATACAAAAAAAGTAGAATATTTTTTTAAGAGTTTAAATGCTTGCGTTTATTGAAATATAAAAGAATAAACTAGTTTTCGGATTTTGCCAAACTATAAAATTATAAAAAGTAGTTAGGTAAAGTTAATTATCAGGCATCTAGGTATCTAATAATCAACACAAGCTTCTTACACTTTCCTTATTTTTGTTATGAAAAATATATAAGCATTTTCATATAGAAAACTTCCTCTTAACCCAATTACGAACTATTTTTTCTTAGTGAACTTCCAAAAAAGAGCTTATTGATTAACGTACTAGCTGATTTTTCAGTTTTGTGTGAACTTCTCACAACTTTGGCTCTGGCTCTTCACACAGTTATAATTTTTATAGACTCTTGTGGAAAGTCAGTTCCCCTGGTTATGAGTTTTCACTGTGGGAAGTGCACCATTATTCTCATGAAAGCTGATGGGAAAATCAATTTGCAACTCAATGTAGAAGCCAGGAGCTGAGCTGTCCGTTGGGTCAGATGACAGATAGCGAAAGGATTGTCAACTTTCGAAATGCCATAAATAAATGAGCCAGGCAAATAACAACTTAATTTTGCCTGGCCTTGCATTTGCATTTGCATTTTTAGCATACTGGCATATGAATGCGAGTATACTCATGCCCGCACTCGCACTCGCACTCGTATATTTTCTCACCCATTTCACCGCGTCAGGTGGCTGTGGCTGTCTCTCTATATCTTGTCCGTTTATCTACCTCTAATCGGGGGGTTTTCGGTTGGGGTTTTGGCCTGGGTTTCGGTCTGGACTCTTAGTTTTGGCATGCGAGCCGCTTCCTCAAATAAATCGCACGGCATTTGCATGTTGAGAAACAATTTCTCAGGTCTTGTGTTCGCTCGGTCTTGTTGATCTCGCTGGCTGACTGGATTATCTTGGCCCAGAGTCTGGCGGAGGCCTTTGATATATGCCACACGACGATGGTCATAATATTTTTGCGCAATTCGGTGTGTCGTCGAGCGGTGTGTGCTTTTTTTTCTTCGTTTCGATTTATCGATCGTTAAGTAAATGCATTAATTTTTCTCACCGCCGTGCCGCTGCTCAGCATGCATTTCCCCCATCGGCCCACGTTGATTTATATGGCCAGTGGATATTCGAATTCCCAGCTTGTCAATTAATTATGGTCATGTATAGTCGCGGTCTTTAATTTCTCACTCAATTCGGCTGCAATTGTCGAAATGTCCGCGATCGGCTGACAACAACTTTATCTCCTTGGCTTTTATTTGCCATACAGTTTTCCCAGCTTGATTTGTTTATTCAACTGATTAATGTACGGCTCTTGTTTATTGTTCGTTCGGCAAGCATTTCCACTTACCAAGTAGCCAGGCGAAAGCTTTCACTTGACTGCAATCGAATAGCAGGCCCCATTGTAGCGACTCCCAGTAGTAATCCCCATAAAATTTGGTATTCAAATAGCTCTGACATCAGCACCAGTACTACACAGTTCAGGTTCAACCTAATGCAAAAACTTAATTAAACAGAGTCTTGAGAGGCTGTTTGTCTTGATTCGGCTTTTAGTCCACACACACTGACCAAAAATGTTGATCTTAACATGACAAGAGAAATCCATTTCGCACTTGGCCAACATTCTGCCAACGATTACAATACAAGAAATATGTTTTAATAATGCCAGCTCCGAGATTTGGCAATCGTAATCGTTGGCCAGAGTGCTCCAAGTCCCGATCTATGAGCACTATTCAAAAAGTGTATCCACCAAGCACGACGACTTCCATTAGACGCCGCCACCACTCCAAAAGTGGGCGATTTTTACAGGCAATTCTCAAATGCCAGCGCGTTTAAAATCGCACAAAAGGCTTTTTGCATGCGATTCGCTAATGATTCTCAACTAAATGGTACTCGAACATACTCATTCATATGCGATTCGTGATCATAGACATTTGTCATGGATGAATAATGTCGAGTTTGTGGAGTTTTGCAATGCTTTATCAAGGTTTAGAGGGCATTTCGAGTACCAAGTTGAGGGGAAATTAATTATTAAGAACTTGTAACTTTCTGTTTCAGCTTATAGTCATAATTAGTATTTACTGATTATTATTTAATTACCCGCTCTTTAGTTGGCTTTAATTTAAGCCACACCCCAGTGCGATCTTAATAATCTCAGGCATTTAATTAATCTGTAATGGAATCTAACTCTTTGAGATAATCCATTAACTCGCTTCACTTTGGCGCGTTTCCAATGTGATTTTCTGTGGTCTGCGGGGCCACCACCACAGACCTCCTATTCCTCCCCCTCACATCCTGTGTGTTGGGTGCTGACCCTCCGCTGGGTTAGTGTTGTTTATTTTATGACATTTAAACAATTATTTTTCAACACAAGCAACGCTTGTTGAAATATCATTTGATTTAACCAGCCGGTTGGTTGGTTGGCTGGCTGGGTCCACACCCTCGGTGGAAATGGCCAAAAACGAGTCTGGGCCTGGGTTTGGAGCTGCAATTGCTGCTGCTGCTGTTCATGCTGCTGTTGCATGTTGCTGGTGTCACAATGTCTGGGACCGCCAAGTTCTGTGACGCTGTTGTTGTTCTTGCAAACGCCCCGCGGCTAACCATGAGATGTATATATTTTATTTTTCATAATTTAAAGGAGAAAAAAATGCCTGCCTTTGATATGAACCTGCCGTTGTTGTTGTGGCCGAAATCGAATTCTTGAATGAACCATTAATCTTGTTGCCGGCTCGGTGGACTCGGTCATTAAATGCCTCCGCAGTAATTGCATGGGATACACTGCAACTAGATTTTTTGGGTAGAAGATTAATAGAAAATAATATTTTTAATACATACATACATATATCATCACATCCAGAGATCTTTTAAAGAATTTATCATATATTTTTAGCCTAAAATCCACGACTTTTATAAATTTAGAATTCTAAAATCAAACTCCGTACTTAATTCTCTGTGTCTCTGCGCAGTCTGCCTTTTCAGTCTGATTTTTTCAGTTTCTGTTTCGTTTCAGTCTCAGTTTTTCTTGCAAGCAAATTAATGCGGGTTTGTCATATTACAATTACTGGCTTTTTGCGCTTTTTCTGGCCCGGCTCCTTGGCAGCTGGCATTATTACACCTGCGCCTCAATGCGACGAGAGTCTCCGTCTCGCCCCCTTGGGCTCCCGGCCATTCCAATCCGATCCGGTCCGGTTTTCCGCTCGATATACTATAGTTTCTGTTAACTCTAGTAGTAAGTCAGTTGGTCAATTGGCTCGTTCTGCTCATTTGTTTGCTGCCGGAGGAGCGGCCAGAGTTCAGAGCCGAAAAAGTTGACAGTTCTACGAGTTTCCAGCATGATTTGTTTTTCACCAGAAATATTTGGTGTGTTCTCACGATTATAATTTGTATGATTTGGCAGTATCGTGAATGGATTATAAGATAATAAATTACAAGATTTTCAGATATTATTTAGAGCTATTCAACAACGGTATCCCACAACTTATTCAACTTATTTTCCTCAGCAATAATTAGTGTTTATTTGCTCATTTGCTAATTACAGAATGCATAAAATTAAAACATCATCATCACATAACGTGTAATGGACAATGACCTGTGTGTTCCTTAACAAATTACACTATTTAATGGCATCCTGTTTGCAGCTCAGTGACTGCGTCCATCGCCATCCAGCGGTGCAAATTTTATGGCGGTAGCCAAGGCAACTCCTCTTTCTGTCTCTCTGTTGTGGACAAATTGCCGAGCGAGAAAAGTGAAAATCACCATTGCAGAGATGTGATTTTTTTTCAATTTTCAAATTTTCCACGGGCCCCCATGGCAGGCATAATTTGTTAATTATTTTCCGAAGCACAGCTCGTGTGCCGGCTACAACTTAATCAAAGTGATGGGGCCAATTAAAACGCCGCCGCGGGAAGCGATAAGAGATCCAAGATCCCAGATCCGAGACTCGAGACTCGAGACCCGAGACCCCACGACGAACTAGTTTAAAAGAAAGCCTTTCCACCGCGACATTGATGGAAGCAGGGGTTGGGTTCAGGGGGAGTCTCGATCTTGGATTGGATTGGATTGGGTTCGGCCGGGCTCCGGCTTGGAGCGCATCGAAACGGACCAAAGCGAACCGCAGCTTAATTACGACGAGATAGAGGCGGAACTCTGCCCACGGATCCATTGATCCGCAAATCGATGGATAGGAGATCAGCTCCGTGGAATTCCCCAGTTGATCCCGGTAGCAGTGGGCTTCAAGATTGAAGCCTGTCGATAAGATAAGCGAGCACAGGCAAAGGCCTCAAAGAGTTCATCTAATTTTATAGAGAAGTGCAAGGATTTTATTTCCAAAAAACCATAGATATCTATTCCCAAAAACCTTAAATTCAAACAATATTTATTTGAGAATAAGAACAAATTGTGTAAACTATAGTACCAACCCAGACACCTTCATCTGTCTCTGCCAAATAGAAAGAGTCTGGTGGATGTCGTTAGTCAGTTGACACCGTCGTCTGTGGGCAGACTGGCTCAGCCCCAACTTCCATCCTCCAGCGGAAGTGGGCGAATCGTGGTCGTGACTACACAAGTCCCAGATCCCAGACACATCCGCTGGAGCTGGAGGAAGAGAACCAGATCACCCAGACATCCGCAGGCGGTCCAACTTGTCAGAGAGGTTCGCCAGCCAAATCACAATCATCAAAGTGGCTCAAATTGAATAGCTCCAAGTCCTAACCATAATTTCAACAACTCTTTTAGGGACCCTCTAATCGATGATCTTCAAAAAAGTTCGATCCTTCGATAACTGCTGCTCAAATCCTTGGGTTTCAATTAATTTCATAACAGTCCCTCCATAACTTTGGCCCGGCTCCAAAGTCCAAAGATCCTCCCCGGCTGCCAGCCACCTGCCTGCCTCCACACACACCTCCTACCTCCTGTCAATTAATGGCCTCCGTCTGCGTCTGGCGGAGCCAACCAATTTCGCCTTATTATCCCACACAGAACCGAACAGAACAGAACACAAACTGGTTCTCAGGTTCTGTGGCTGATTCCGGCCTGGAAATCACGTTTCGGAGCTTTTTTTCTGTGCCACGTCCAGTCTCCCGGCCTACCCGAAAATGAAAAACAAAAACTAAATCGAAGGAAAACAAGAGAAGGCGCAAACCAACGCAGACAGAAAATGATTTGCAGTTCATTAAGACGAATCCCCCGTTTCAAAAGGAGGCGAGGACTAGACGATGACTAAGACCAGGTCGTGGAGCATGTGAATGAGATTGGTTTCGGCTTGAGTCCCGCCAGATCGGAGGACAACTGTCCAGATACTGGACAGGCCCTGAGCCTCTTAGGCGTGGGCTGCACTTAGAAAAACTCTTTACCACTGGAATTTATTGAAATTAGTTTAACAATAATCAATGCCTCAGAAGTAAAAATGATTTTAAAATTGATGGTTATAGATTATTATATGGTAACAGATTACTCCAAAGCTTATCAAGTAGAAAAATAAATATAATATAAGCTGCATTAAAACCATTGGGAAATGTACCCTTTACTTGTACATTGAAAAGTCTTAAAAATCGGCCAAGTAATTTAATTTTCAATATGTTTCAAAGAACATTCTAAGGTTTCCTTACAATCCAAGACTTCGACTGGGTTTATTTCTCTTTGTGTAACTGTAGAAACCCTCCTAGGCAGCCTGAACTTGACATGATAATTATGTCTGAACTGGAGGGACTTTGGATAAGACTGGCACGAGATGCCTCAATGCCTAGGTGCACCACCTGGTTACCTCTTGAGTCTGTTCCCATTTGAACGCTTTCATATTAGGATGGCCCACACATATGTGACCAATGAATATGCAACGCCTTCGCCTTGGGGCCTGTCCGGCACCAACGAAGTGTGTTTAATTTTTACACAGAGAAAAATATGTTAGAAAACTCTCAATATCTGCAAAACATCCATAAACATATGGCTTTTTTTTCCTTGTGCATTAGACTTTCATCATTGATAAGTTTTTAACTCTATTCACAAATTTCTTGCAGCAGCATCGGCAGGAGTCGGAGTCGCCGGATTACCACCACCGCTATGCGAGCAATGGCAAACTGCCCCGGGCCGCGGCCTCTGCGAATGGCATTGGCACCACACAAACCGTCACCGTCGATGTGCACCACCAGCACCACAACGGTGGAGGAGGAGGAGTCGGTGGAGGAGCAGGAGGAGCCGTTGGCTTAGCCGCCGCCAAGCAGTTCATGGCCAACAGCGCCATCGGACACATTGGCCACAGTCGCAGCAGCAGCCTGAGCCACAACATCCATGGTGTTTACAGTGAACTGAGTGCCGCACCACCGGCCTTTGCCACCCCACCAACTCGCAGGCGTTTCTTCAACCACAAGAATCTGCGCAGCGCCCTCATCGGAGGAGGAGGAGGAGGCAGTGGTGGCGGCTCAGCTGGCGGAGTGGGCGGCGGCCATCGACGCACTGCCTCCAATGGGGGCTGTCCTACTGACACGGCCTCGATCCTATCGGGAGGTAAGTTCAGCAGGGGTTTAAGTTGTGGGTTTGGGGTCAGAGGTTGCCGCACAGTCCAACTCTGCTTGGCTTGGTCATTGGATACCTTATTCCACGATGAGAATGAGTTCCACCTAGCAGGGAAAAAGTTATTTATTTCATGTTTTCATCAATGTTACTTAAATAATAATATTAGACAGTACCAGGGGGATATACATAGATAGTGCCTCTTGTCAGCCATTTTCGTAAAGATAACTCACCCAGCATCCATCATCAGATCATCCCCATCAGCACAACCACGAACACGATCATCATCAGGCTAGCGGCAAGGAGTCCAATGCCCTAAACACATCGACCTGCTCGGACTCGGCGGTCACCCGGAGGCGGCGCAAGAACGTGAGCAACCACAACCTGAAGACCTCCGCCCGGGATGGAGCGGGCAGCGAGAACCGCCTGAACAGGCTCAGCCTGGCGGGCACCTCCGTCTATGCGGGACATCTATCCTCGTTGGTCTTTGGCAAGATCAAGTCCCTGTGGAGTGTCAATTCCTCCAACTCCAGCGAGGCGGGACTGAACCAGCTAGCAGGCACGGATCCACCTTCCATACGTGCATCCTCCAGTTTCAGACTTTGCATGTTGCACTCTCATTGTCGTCCTTTAACCCAGTTGTTCCTGATCCTGTGGGATTTGCGGACTTTTTGCATGCCTTTAATATTTTTTTATTTCCTTGATTTACATTTTTGTTTTTAGCATGTTAACCCTGTGATGACGCACTCCTAATCCCTCTCTGTTCTTGCCACCACAGGTAGTGACGCCCTCGATCATCACTCGTCGCTGCTGCTGAACGAGAAACTGCAGAAGGACCAGCTCCATGCCCGGCTTGGTCTGCTGTTGAACGATCCTGGAAGCAATGGGAACAGCAGCAGCAGTGGCAGCGGATGCGATCCCATCTCCGCCCACTCCACCACCAGCACCACCAGCAGCAGCGGAGTGGGGGCGGCCAGCACCACCACGAGCGGCGGCTCGTCGCAGAACGTGAGTCCGGAGCAGACGCTGGCCAGCGGGGGCGGATTGCTCAGCGGCAGCCAGCTGTCGGTGGCCACCAGTCACGGCATCAAGGAGGACGCCCTGAGTCTGTGCGGCAAGTTCAAGACCGGCGGCTCCATGCTCCATGTGTACGAGCCGCTGCCGGGCAAGAGTCGCAAGGGAAACGCCAGGAGGTCAACTCGTGGGCAGCAGGGATCCAGCTCAAACTCATCGGTGACGGCGTCAGGTGCCTCGAGAGTCGCGGCCTCCACGCTGGCGGCTGTCCAACTGGCCCTCAAGCCCCTCTTTTTCGAGGTGCCACTGCAGGAGCCCGATCCCCCGTATGTGGGTCGCCAGTGGTTGGTGAAGCAGCTGTCCAACATTCTCCTCGGCACCGAGACCCGGGTGGTGTTGATCAATGGACAACCTGGCACCGGAAAGACCGCCTTCTGCCTGCAGCTGGTGGAGTACTCCTGCTTCGGCCGGCGCCAGATGCAGGAGGATCCGGATGGCATCTACAGCCAGCTGCAGTTGGGCGCCCACTCCGAGCGCATGCGTGGCCTGGCCTCTCACATGGTCGGCTACCACTTCTGTCAGGCGGACGCTAATCTCACCTGCCAGGTGCCGGACTTTGTCCACTCGCTGGCCGCCCAGCTCTGCCAGGCCCCGCAGCTGACCGCCTACAGGGACTACCTCCTGTCCGAGCCGCATCTGCAGGACATCCTCAGCGTGCGCGAGTGCATCGCGGATGCGGAGAGGGTGATGAAGCTGGCCATTCTAGAGCCGCTGGCCCAGCTGCATCGAGCGGGCAAGATACCCGCCAAGGTGGCCGTCATCCTGGTGGACGCCTTGTGCGAGGCGGAGTACCATCGTCCCGATCACGGGCACACCATCGCCAGTTTCCTAGCCCAGCTCACGCCGCACTTCCCCGCCTGGCTGAAGCTGGTGGCCACCGTGCGGACCCAGATGCTGGAGCTGGTCAAGGCGCCCAGCTACACACAGGTCACGCTGGACAGCTGGGCCAGCAGCCAGGCCCTGCAGCAGGACATGCTGGACTACATTGGAGCCCGGCTGGCGGATAGTCCCGAGATCAGGATGAACATCGGCGGCGGCGGTGGTCAGAACTCGCAGGCGGGCACCCAGCCGCAGACCAAGTTCGTGTCCCACCTACAGTCGCTGAGCAGGGGCTCCATGCTGTACACCAAGCTCATCTTGGATCTCATTGGCCGCGGCCAGCTGGTGATCAAGTCCTCCAGCTACAAGGTCCTGCCCGTGTCGCTGGCCCAGATCTTCCTGCTGCACTTCAATCTGCGTTTTCCCACGGCGCGCAGCTTCGAGCAGGCTGCCCCGATCCTGAATGTCTGCCTGGCGGCCCTGTATCCGCTGACGCTGGACGAGATCTACTACAGCATGGAGGCGCTGAGCCACGGCCGGGAGGCGCTGAGTTGGCCGGACTTTATGCAGCGCTTCAAGCTGCTGGACGGATTCCTGATCAAGCGGTTGGACAACACCTACATGTTCTTCCACAGCTCGCTGAGGGAGTGGCTGATGCGCAGGGACGAGGGCGAGTCCAGCAAGTTCCTCTGCGACGCCCGGCTGGGCCATGCGGCCATCGCCTTCCGACTGTCTCGGCTGCAGGCGCCGCTGTCGCCGCAGCTCACCCTGGAACTGGGTCACCACATGCTGAAGGCGCACCTCTACGGCGGAACCACCCAGGCTCTGCTCTCCCCCCGGGATCTGCAATCCTATTGGCTGGCAGGAGCAGCTGACAACATCTCCTCCTCGCTGGGCGCCTTGCGAAACGTTTACAGTCCGAATCTGAAGGTGTCCCGACTGGTCCTCCTGGCCGGAGCCTCGCCAAATCATCGCACGGACTACATGGGAGGAGCGCCCATCCTTTGCATTGCGTCGCATGAGGGCATCCTGCCCATGGTGAGCCTTCTGCTGGAGTTTGGCGCCGACGTGGGCTTGACGAATAGCCAGGGATGCACTCCCCTGATCCTGGCCGCCATGCGTGGCCACTGCGATGTGGTGCGTCCCCTGGTGGCCGCCGGCAGCAGCCTCGGCCAGCTGGACATCACCCAGCGCTGCGCCCTGGTCCATGCTGCGCGCATGGGTCACCTGAGCGTGGTCAAGTACCTGCTGGCCTGCGACTGGACGCCAAGGCCGCACTCCCAGGATGTGACCCGATCGATGGCCCTGCAGCAGGCGCTGATTGGAGCCGCCGCGCAGGCGCACTGCAAGATCCTCGAGGATCTGCTGGACCTCAACGAGACCGAGTTCGACCTGGACGTGAACGGAATGGAGCCGAGCAGCGGCGAACTGGCCCTGACCGCCGCCGCTCGTCACGGCTGCGTCGATGTGGTGGGCATCCTGCTTTCCCGCGGCGCCCAGATCGATGCCCGAAACCGGCAGGGATACTCAGCTCTCTGGCTGGCCGTCAAGGAGGGTCACTGGAGCGTGGTGGAGCAATTGCTGCAGCGCGGCGCGCTGCTGGACGAGCCGCTGGGACAGACACGAAAGACGCCGCTGATGATAGCCGCGGAGGAGGGGCATCTGGAGCTGATGGAACTGCTCCTGGCCCGGGGCTCTGCCTTGGAGGCGCAGGATCACGAAGGATTCACGGCACTCAGTTGGGCCTGCCTGCGGGGACACTTGGCGGCGGCCAAGACCCTCATCGAGCACGGCTGCAATCGCCACCACGAGGACCACAATGGACGCACTGCCCTCGACCTGGCCGCGTATCAGGGAGCTGCCAGTCTGGTGCTGTATCTGCTGGACCAAGGTGGCAACCTAGAGCACATCGATGTGCATGGAATGCGGCCGCTGGATCGAGCTATCGCCTGCCGGAACATCCAGGCTGTGCAGGTGTTTCTGCGAAAGGGCGCCAAGCTGGGTCCCACCACCTGGAGCATGGCCATGGGCAAGCCGGAGATACTGGTGGTGCTGCTCAACAAGCTGCTGGAGGACGGCAACGTCCTGTACCGGAAGAACCGCTTCCAGGAGGCCGCACATCGCTACCAATACGCCCTGCGGAAGATCTCCGGGCTGGAGCAGCTGCTCGAGAGGAATGCGATCTTTGCCCAGCTGCGGACCAATCTCCTGCTGAATCTGTCGCGCTGCAAGCGAAAACTGAATGTAAGATGAGTTGTTGTTGGATATTTAACAAATTAATTCATCCTTTTGTATATCCTTTTCAGGAACTTGACGCCTCCATAGATTTGGCCACGCAGGCGATTGCCCAGAAGCCGCACAGCTACGAGGGCTACTACGCCCGGGCGAAGGCGCGCATGGAGCTGGGAGCTCTCAACGAGGCGCTGGTGGACGCCAACGAGGCCATGCAGCAGGCGGCCCAGAGCGGCGTCCTATGCGAGGTGGTCGAGGTGCTGAAACGCATCCAGACCGAGCTGCTCACCCGGATAACCATCAGCAGCGAGGAGCAGTCCGGCGGCAGGAGCGCTGCATACGAATCTCACCACGAGATCACCGATTTGTAAATGTCAGTTGTTGTTGTGAAATGTTGTACTCATCCGTATCCCATTCGAATTCTATTCTATGCTAATCTTAGGGCTACCCTCTAGACCTTACTTCATATTTGCTATTTATTGCCTTGAGTGTTTTTTTTATAAGTTAAACACGCTAAAGTTTATATTGTAATATTTTTAAAAAGTTCTTTTAATTGTGTGACGACTACGCATGTAAAAATTAGTTTTATACAAACCCCTTTGATGTAGGCTTCAGTTCTTATTGATAATAAATATGAAATAAATGCGAATTTTATAAGATTAAACCAGAGCTATTCATTCAGTCTGATTTATCTAACAAAATATCGTTTTTAATGTCGCCTTAAATGTCGTTATATGTAGGTATTCTATAACCGAAGGAGCTCTGGCTTACACAGAAATTAAGTGGCAGCATTTTGGGGATATGCTTGGTCTTATAAAAGTTCAATGCATAATTGTGAGCTGTAGTAATACATTTGAAGTGGATACATTTGTGAGGCCTTCAAGTTAAAAACGAAATAAATTACTTGAAGCACTAATAAATATATTTTTCAAACGACCAACTGTCGTGATGATGCTTTGTTGCATTTATATAAAAGTACAAAACGCAAACATTTATAACATTATAAAAACCTAACATATGTGTATATACAATTAAAACTTAAGCTATTCGAGCACAAGCACGTGATGGAGCGGCGAGGGAACATTAAATATAGGAATGGAAGAGTTGGAAATGAAATGTGTCGCAAGTTAAATACTAGGGAAAGCGTAGAGAGAGAGAGAGCTCTGTTTGAATGTAAGTACATTTCAATTTAACGATATTCTCAAATCCTGCATTGTGAGTTTCCTTCTTCTATGAAGTAGATTTTCCATTAAGTTTACTCAGTTCAGTTACTGGTTCTCCGGCACCGCAGTGCACCAACCGCGACTCGACGAGCGGTGCTGTGACCTGCAGGTGAAGCACATAGTCCGGAGCTGAAAAATATACAAATTTCGTTAAAGGAAAAACCTATCTTTTGGGGACTAGACGTGGGATGGAGTGTGCTTAGTGTGACGTGATCAAACAGTGGAGCAAGCTGCGAATAAAAGCATAGATTTGAGCGTGAAAGTTAGGGAGAAGCATGGCTGTGAGCGGGCAGAACGGATTAAGTACCAAAGCAGGGCTCACTTTGCTCCAAAATTGGTTCCAGATCATCGGGGCAGTCTATCGTGGGGAAATCAATGTTGGTCGACTCCTTCAGTATCACGCCAATGTCCTTATGGGCACTCATCAGGAACAAGGGCACGTTCGCCTTGGCGAGCTCCTTCTTCAGCGAGCCCATTCCCCGAGCTGCCGTAAAATCGAAATCTGCCATCAAAATAGAATTTTATCAATAAAGTAAGAAGAGTTATTAGAGAACTCCGATTACCGTGCACATGGGCGCAATCCAGAACCACTGGGGCAGTGCCATGCGTGGCCAAAGCTTTGGAGATGCCCGAGCGAACCCATTCGATGGCCGGGAAGTACAGTGAACTATGCTTCGGACGAATCAGGATGTAGTTAATCCCATTACTTGTCTGCAGCTTAGAGACGCTCAGCACGGGCCGTGCGGCCCGGTAGACAAGAAAGGCCACATCGGCGCCTACTCCCAGTAGCAGGCCAATCTCAACGCCCACTGCCAGGCTCAACACGAAGGTAATGGCTCCCGGTAGCAGCTCCCGCCGGCTGCAGCGCCACAGCGGACGAATGACTTCAAACTCGATCATAAATATCACCGCCGAGATGATGACAGCACTTAGGGCGGCCTTGGGAATATACTGGAAGTACGGCGCCAGCAGACCCAGGGCCAGGAGCACCAAAACGCTTGTATAGCAGCCTCCGAGGGGTGTCCTCACTCCGCTCGCATGGTTGACAGCGCTTCGCGAAAACGATCCTGTGACCGGCATGGAGCTGCAGAAAGCGCCGCAAATGTTGCTCATGGAAAGAGCCACCAGTTCCCGCGTGGGACTCAGGCCGGCGCCACCAAATGCCTTTGAAATAGCTACGTTTCCCAAAACGGCAATAATGGGGAGAATCAGCATAGAAGGTCCCAGCTCCGAGAGCTATATTTCGTAATAAAAGAGAGACTTGTGTATAAAGCAAAGAAATGAATAAGAAAATAAATATTCCCTTACCATTTGTTCCAAGTTTTGTGTGGTTTCGGTGCCATTCCTGTCCAGAATCGTGGTCTCAAACTTGGGCAGCGCAATGCTGGGCAGGCCGCTTTTCACCTTTCCCGTGAGGATGTAGGGACAGCTGTCCATTTGGTCGCAGGTACTGTAAGCCAGCACACTGGTCACCAGCACCACCAGGGCATTGCGTCCGGTGGCCACGACCCATATGCTTCCGCTCACCAGCTGCTGAGCCCGCAAACTACGAAGTCGTCCATTCAGCTTTACGTCTTTAAGTTTCTAAGAAAACCAAAACGGACTTGGAAGGATTCTAAATGAATAATGTCAGTACATTTCCTTACCCTTAGCACTAGAAGGACAATGATGGAGATCAGTCCCAACGTTAAGTCACCTCGTCGCACCTGATGGAGATTACCAAACACCGAGCGCATCGTGTTGATGAAATCCGACCCGGAGCCACCCCTTAACCCCAGCAGACCCTTAAGCTGCGAGGTGCCAATGATAACGGCCGTGGCGGAGGTGAATCCCACCGTAACCGGCAGCGATATAAGATCCACCAGGGCGCCCAGCTTCAGCACCGCCATTCCCAGCTCCACAACACCCGAAATAAGGCACAGCAGTATCGCGTAGGCCGGACCCGATCCCAGTCCCAGGCCAGTGTGCCGGCTGGTCATCAGTGCGAGCAGCGCCGTGGGTCCAATGGTCACCTGCCGGCAACTGCCCAGCATGGCGTATATGATGCCACCCACAAAGGCCGAGTAGAGGCCGTACTGCGGCTCCAAACCAGCCAGAGTCGCATACGCCAATCCTTGGGGCAACACCGTCAGGCCAACTGTGACGCCGGCTATCAGATCCGCCACCGCATCCTGGCCGCTGTAGCCGTGCAGCCACTTCAGACCAGGCAGCAGCCGGTAGCCCCAGTCCTTAAGGGTCATTTGTGTCGCTAGAAGGAGTTAGGGAAGAGAAAAGTTGTTATATATTGACATGTTCTTCAGCATCAATAAAGAGTTATTTTAGTTAGAGGTATTTCAATGGTTCTGGCCAAGTTCGGGCTAAAAATTCAATAAACCTGCCCTTTTTACCTTGTACACATCTCGTAAATTTCACACTCATCTCTCTCTCAAGTTCAACGACTTTTAAAGCTCACTTTGCATAATTAAAGATTTTGATTATTAGATGTCTGCGTGACAGACAATCCCAAAAACAAAATAGACATCAACCAATGTTATGGCCCACAGCAGAAAAAAAGGAACAGTGAAAAATTCGAGATAATAGAAGAAATACGAGTTTATGGTAAACAAACTTTATGCTTATAAATATCCCAATGGATAAACTAGATAAGATGTAAAATAAATAACAAAAAAGCAAACAAAATGTACTCATAAACCAAAAGCATGTTTTTTAGAATTCATAAACTTAATTATGGAAGACAGTACTTTTTTGGAGTAAGTATAGTAGAGTCAAGTAAAGAGGCCATAGATGTCTCAGCTTCTGTCTCAAAATATAGTTTATTATATATAATTATAGACAAGTCTACTCAAGGTGAGTAGTCCACATATATTTTCACTTCAAGGTATAAATATCAGTAACATTTGAAACATTCTAATTTTCAACCTCACCTTCTTCTTCGTATTTTGTCAGAAACTCACGTAAATATTTGCACAAATGTTTCGTACGAAGGGCGCGCGGCACGTTTGCTTAATTCGAGGTATGCTAGGCGGCCAGAAGTATGAAATTCTATTATTCTATACTTTGGGAAGCTCTGGCAAAGCAGCTCAGATCGGTTCGGGAGCTGGCCCAAGACTGAGGGAAGGAGCCACCGCCGATTCGCCCTGACAGGTCGCGTGCCCAAAGAACAGCAACTGATCACTGATCGATCACACGACCAACCGGCCGCCTCAATTAGCTCAACAAGCGGCCGAGCACAGTTGAAAGTATCTGTTGGGATCTCGCATGAAACGTGATCAAATTGCTCGGTCGATTAAAGCAAATACAAGCACGAGATTCAAAGTACATATGTGCACGTAAATTGACTTTCGATTTGTTTTGCAAGCGTTTTATTTACAATTTAGAAGTGTTTTGTTCGATATTTGTTTTGTCTGTGCGATATAGAGCGACCATTTTGCACATTCAGCTAATAGGGCTTTTAAGGTTTAACAATAAATTTGTATTCCTATTGTGTAGCAGTAATTTAGGCACATTATCCAACAATTGATAAATTTATATTAAAGCCCTGTTTTTCCCTGCAACAAAAAAACATTTTGTGCAAACAATAAATTGCAATGCATAAATAATAAAGTGCGTATAATTGAGTTATTTATTAAGGAAAAATCGGAAACGTATTAAAATTGCATACAATATACTTATTATTATTCTATTTTTTATTATTTCTTTATAATAATTGTCAAATTTATATAAAAAACCAAAATAAAACCATAAAAACAATAAAATCATTAAAGGTGTTAGCAATTTTTTAAGCCAAAAACCCTTCCAGGGAAAACTAAAAGAAACTAATATCTTCATACATATGTATGCTAATTTATAAAAATAATCAAATTTAAAGTGAGTACAAAATTTAGAATTTGATGCTGAACGAAATAATATATTTAAAACAACAGCATTAAACATAGTACCTATCATGGACTATAGTCCATGATAATTATTCTAAAGAGTTTTTTTTTAATATGCAGTCATATAATCATAATTCTGCATTTTTTCTAATGTTTAGTCAATGCTTTTATATTTTACAAAGAATTATTATAAGTTTTAAACTCATGCTAAACAGAAATATTTAAAATTCTCGTCTTTTACGATGGACTTCAAGGACGCGCGATAAGAAATTGATGTCTTATCAGAATTGGGAGCAGTACCTACTACCGAACAAAGTTTTATCAGCAATTATTTAACCGGAAATTTACAAAGCTGTAAAAAGTGTCAAAAACGTGCGAGGCGTGGAAAGTTTATTGGCCCTTCCACGAAACTGGTGAAATCTGTTCTTTGCCGGTCCATGGATTGTATATGTATACCCGATATGTGTATGTAATTGAACGCCGGAGAGATCATACAATGAGAGTGTCTGTACATAATTGCGGATTGTTGACAGTCGGCGTGATGGAATCTGCGCTCTTTTTTGTTTTCTTTTTTCCCCTCACCCCCACTTACCTGGAAAACTAGTTTTGGTTAATTGTAGTTGCCGTAGTTAATATAAACAAAGCGCAAAAATATCCAAAACAAAACCAGGGAACGAATTGTTTAGTTGTGCTTGTTTATTTATAACGCGAGGTAACTCTTTTTTTTTAAATCGGCAATTCACAAAACAACAACAAATTGGCAGAGAAAGCCGCACCAGCACAAGTACACTAAACGACTGCTCGCGGTTTATTTACATCGAATTGCACACACTTGCTAGCTGCAGGCAGTTAATATTTATGTTAAAACGCCAAAGTTTACCGGTGAAATTGAACTGATTAAATTTGTTTGCTTTCCATCGAACAGCTGCAAGTCTAGGGTTGTCACAAATTTAAACCTGGAAACAAATCGATTCTATTTCGGTCGGTTCATCGATTCGGTTTTCAAACAATCGATATAACTTTTGGGAGAATCAAATCAAACGGATACCCGTTTCGTGTTGCTCAACACTAAACTGGTTGGCGATGATTTATCGTACACTCCAATTTCAAATACATAACAACAAACAGATCAGCACACCACAATTATTTACAATTTTATATTTTATTATACACAGACACAGATACAGGTGTGCAAAATTTAAAATTAGTGGCAGCCGTAAATCGATATCCCCCGATGTTCTCGTCGCCCAACACTGGAACCAAAAGCGACCGCTTAACAACACTGGCGTGCAAATCTAATTTTTTTACAATATTATGGCACTTGCGCGGCTCGCAAATATTATTCACTGACAAAAATCTATTGGAAGTCATTGCCAAAAGAAGGGAATCACTGCCGTTGAGGTCCCCGCGCTAAAAATCGCCGCCCAGGACGCCGAGGTGCCGAAAGCCAGACATCTACCCCTGCCCTCTATCGCCCAACAAACGAGGAGAGACGCCGACTGTAATTGCAAAGTAGAGAAATCAACATTGTCGCCGACCATCACATATTATGAAATGGGTAAGCTACGCGAAAAGCTGCCGGGTTTACGGATTTGCAACACGCGGCCCGACCTCCACGGCCTTTCCATTGTTAAAACTGCAACTGCATCTCCTATGCCTCGGTGTGAGTGTGTGTTGAACAGGCGTGCGACCTAGTGTGCGTGTGTGCGTGTGGCTGCGCTTGCAGTTTTCTGAGGGCGTCCTAACTGTATTTTGGGATCAATTTTCTTGGTTGCTTGGTCCTTTGGAAATTCTTCACTGAGTCCCCCCGACTGTGAGACAAGGTGACAATTTATTTTCGACTGCTGTGGTTTGAATTTAAAATTGTTGAAAATGAAAAATTAAAAGAACCAAAAAATAAAGGTATATTGGTTCTTTTAGCTTTCAAAGCACTCTGTTAGGTTTTCTTGGGTAGCTCCAGCTAGCTCCAGAAATTCCAATGCCGATGCCCCTGCTTCGTCTTATATTTATCCATATTTAACAATTTTTTATGACTTTAAAAGTGGGGTTTCCAACATTTTGCTCTGCCATAACCTTGATCTAGATGTTGTGTAGCTCAGTACAAAATGCTGAATAATAATATAAAATAATTGGTTTACTTATATGTGCATATGTCGGCAATATTCCTTATAATAAAATAATATTTTATATAGTAAATAAATTCATGTGTGTGAACGATATAAAACGGACAAAATAGATCAATCCGATTCTAAACTGGATTTCCTTGTTCTTTCAAAAACTAATATACGAATTTATAATCTTATAGTTTGAAGTGGATTGCTAAAATCGTATAGGAACCAATAGAAAGATACACATTTATTATCTATAATGTTGTGACCTTCCTGAAATACTTTTGATGAGATCCCCAAAGTCCAAAGGATTTATATACATATATAAATAGATTAAAATTAAACCAGAGAAAGACCCTAACTAGGGGAATATTGCGAATATGCACATTATGTATGGTTTCGTACCTGTACGATATTTAGGTTTAAGGGTTTCGTATAAAGGCAGAGTGTTACACTTATTGAATTTCCGATTCCTCTACACTTGATCAAGAGCATTGAGCATCAGAATCAGACCGTGATCTCGTATACTCAAGAGGAACTTGTTGCTTGAGGCTCGGTTGTAGGTCAGTGCAAAGAGGTGGCTGATCCGGCGGCGCAGAGTGCGCACCAGGCGGCGACGACCGGCGACGATGTAAGTAGCGTCCCATCGTAACACCCATCACCACCAGTCCAGTAACCGTAACCACCTCCAAGCAAATTATCCAAATCGTTTCTGCATATTATGTGCCTTTACCTTTGTTTCGTTATTGTTTGTTTGTTTTTTTCGGTTATTCTTTCGTAAAAGCAGCAAAATTTGTAGCACTTCTAACAGAGCGAAATTGGCAAAACTGGATTATAAACTTTTGATTTTTATTTCGCTAACGTGTTTTTAACCAATTGGTTCGGCTATTTTATTATGTTGCTAACCCTCAACCTACCTTACAACACAACACAAACACAACACATGACAAATGGAATCGTTATAAAAATAATCTATGAAAAGAGTTTTCAATTTATCAATCAAATGTACAAAATTTCTATTTACTTGTTGTGACAAAGACTTCAAAGTTATTCGCAAAAATGTTGACTTTCGATTATTAGTTTTGGAAAATAAGACAACTCCATAGAGTTTTTTTGTTTTCCCTTAAATTTGAAATTTCTTTTAAAAATCTTGTTATATTCGCATTCACCATGCATCAGTTCTTTGAGCTTATCACCTCCAATTCCGTTTGGCGGTCCAAATACACAATCGCACACTTCCAGAACACCTCCTTCCTCTCGAAAAGATATGCCTTGCTTGGTCCTCTAACGGATATCCGTTACACTTCGCAGACAATGCCCTCGGCCATCAGTGGCGCGGCACACGGCCAGGTTCACATACCCAGCAACGAGGAGTGCGGCATCCGGGACGTGTGGAAGCATAACCTGGAGGAGGAGTTTCGCACCATCCGAAAGGTGGTGCAGAAATATCACTATGTGGCCATGGACACCGAGTTCCCGGGCGTGGTGGCGCGGCCCGTCGGTGAGTTCCGATCGACGGCGGACTACCACTACCAGCTTCTGAGATGTAACGTCGACCTGCTACGGATCATCCAACTAGGCCTAACCTTCATGGACGACGATGGCAAGACGCCGCCCGGCTACTCCACATGGCAGTTCAACTTCAAGTTCAATCTGAGGTTAGCTCACTTCCCAGTGACAAACATCAACACTGGTGGGTCCTTCAATAACTCTCTCCTTTTTATTTACGCGTTTAGCGAGGATATGTACGCGCAGGACTCGATTGACCTGCTGCAGAACTCCGGCATCCAGTTCAAAAAGCACGAGGAGGACGGCATCGACCCCATCGAGTTCGCGGAACTGCTGATGAGCTCGGGCATCGTGCTGGTGGAGAACATCAAGTGGCTGTGCTTCCACTCGGGCTACGACTTCGGCTATCTGCTCAAGCTGCTCACCGACCAGAACCTGCCCGCCGACGAGGGCGACTTCTTCGAGCTGCTGCACATCTACTTCCCCAACATCTTCGACATCAAGTATCTGATGAAGTCGTGCAAGAATTTGAAGGGCGGCCTGCAGGAGGTCGCCGACCAGCTGGAGCTGCGACGGGTCGGACCCCAGCACCAGGCCGGCTCCGATGCCCTGCTCACGGGCATGGCCTTCTTCAAAATGCGTGAGGTACAGCACAACACAAATGATTTGCACTTTGACCTAGAAGAGCCCGTTGTATTCTTCCCTTACCTGCTTGAGCACACCATGCACTTGAAGCCGTCCGTCACCCACATCTGTTTGTTGAGCCGTCCGCCGGCCTACATCCGCGGGGACTTAGTCCCCTTCGATGATGACTCTGAAATGGACATAGGTGGTGGCGGCAAAAACTTGCCAAGCGAGCTGCTCACCGCGAGCACATACGTCGACACGCCTCCCGCCACGCCAGGCTTGCCGCCAGGAGGAGGCGAGGAGCGTGTCGTCCCGCGCGACTTCTCCTCCGGAAACTCGAAAGAATAGCAATCAGTAGCCACCACTAATGTAACTTGCCATCATCATCCTCCATTCGGGTTAAAGTGATATTCATGGTTAACCGGCATTCATTAACTTTCATACTTTTACATTTGCATATGTATATACTCGCCTTTTTACCACTCGCTATTTATGAATGAAGTCAATAACCTGAATTGTTGTTAGTTAATCTGAAATCTGAACCATGTGAAACATGTCTGTTAGTTTTTAAAGGTTTTTGAAACGAAAAAGAGAGCTATGAAGTGACCACCTACTCCGCTGGATTTGAATGGAAAATTAAAGGAACTGAAATTAATTTTCTTTTTAAACATTTGATTTGCACTTTTTTGGTATCTGGGCCGCGCTTACTATTATTATTTTCTATTATAAACCTTTAAGATTTCGTTGAACAAAAGCTAAAGATAGTTTCTAGAGTCTCTGGGATGAATTTTACTTAGTTTTAGTTTTTAATTTTGGACATCATCACTCACATACCTAACCACATTTCATATTCTTTAACTTTCAAGGTCTTTGTTGACGTTAATTTCCACACAATGTACTGTGTGTATATTCGTTACAAGAGCCTAACTGCAATATCAAGAACAAAGCAGAGCTCCTAAACCCAACCCCACATCCTAACCATGAAAACATGAAAACCCCAGAAAAAATAAATGCTAAATGTTTATATCGGTAAACGGTATGTAACGGAAACCACATAAGTACCTCTTCCCAAACCGATTGGGGACATATTTGTTGTTATATATTTATTGTGCATTTTCCCCCGTAGAATTTTGTGTGCTTCAAACGCTTTATAGTCCTTGCCCGCTTATGCCTCCCTCCCACTGCTTTGTCCAAGCCCCGTCGTCGACGACCACGAAACAAATTGTTATCCTCCGCTAACATAAAACCTTCGTTTCAGATGTTCTTCGAGGACAACATTGATCATGCCAAGTACTCCGGACACCTGTACGGCCTGGGCACCTCGTTCATTGTCAACGGCACCAACTTCCACGAAAGCAACGGCGAGACCAACAACGCCTCCTGATTCGTGCTGATGGGCAACGTGGTCGTGCACGACAGAAAGTTCGAGCAGGAGCAGGAGGAGGGACCAGCGGTGGATCCGCCGGCAACAGCGGCCCCAGTTCAGGCCACACCACCACCACCACTAGCCCTACACACACACGCTGCTGCACACACCACTGTCACCGCCACCGCATTGCAATAATCCGTTTCAACCGGGTTCTCGATTGGATTTTCTACATCCCATTTACGTATCAATCTTTTTTTTTTTTTCAAAGCAAACTGAAAGGAGAAAATAACATAAGCCAATTGTAAATCACACATAAATCAATTGTAAATCACACACTTGAGGATGACAGAGAACTTCACAAATCCCAAATAGATCCAATTTCAATTTCTGCATGTTTTTGTGTTAATAATACAGAACCTAAGCTATTTATCTAAGATAATATTGTAAGCCGAATGGCAAATAGAATATTGTGTATTTGTATAAAACAAAAGAATCCGCAGAACAATATATTTAAAACTTTTTAATTTAGTGTAAAACAATGATGTGTTTTTTTCTACTGCGAAGGAGAGAACTCAAGGTTGGGGAGAACAAGAGAACAAAATAAATCAATGCCCGTATAAAATATAACTATTAACTAAAGGAATCCATCATTTTGAGGTAATTCTTATTATAAAACAAAAAATGCATAAACAAAGGGTTTTTCGAGCAGTGGAATCAAAATGTAAAGAAAAGCTCTTATATGCGACTAAGGAATGGGTTCCGGAATAGAAGATTTTGTTTTATTGTACCTTTGTTTTCTTGTTTTTTACTTTTTGGTTTTAAAGTTGGTTATTTCTTTTTTAATGTTTCCTTGAATACGTTTTTAATCTATTTGAATTCTCTATTTTATTATAATATATTTTTTGTGAATATCGTATATATGTATATAACTTTTTAATATACCTATATTTTATTATTTATTTTTTCTTGTATATATTTCTATATATAATAAAGTAAGGATGCGTTTTTTGAACACATCAATGTCCGTGGAACTTATTTTGGAAATTGCTTACGATACATCGACACAAACCGATAATCGAGCGAAGCAAACAAATATCGAAAGTACTTGAAATCGATTTCCCAGCTCTATTTTATTTATTTTGTTTAATGGAAATATCCTTGAACTTTCAAACATAATAGGTTCTTCGATGGCTGCAGTGGCTGAGTGCCCGCCCAGTGTGCTCGACCAGGTCACCCACCTGGCCACATTGCTGGCGTCAAACAAGGAAATACCCGATATACCCACAGCTGCCTCTGTGGTGGCCAGGAAGCGCACAGAAATCTACGAGGCGCTCTTCCGCCGCGGGAAAATGTCCTCCGAGGAAATACTGGAGCTGCTGTATGAGGTGAGCAGCGAATTAAGGAAGGATCCAAAGCAGCAAGAAAGGCTGCACAACTTCCGGAAATTGTTGGAGGAGCTAAGGACAGGAGTTTCCCAGGACACTGAAAAAAATGTTGAGAAATGCACCAAAGTGGGGTTCAGGATTCTAAGAGCGGGCGTGCTTAAGCTCCACGAAGTGGTCATTGACCGCAACAAATTCGGAGAGCCAATAAATCCGAATCTCTTCAGATCCATCGATCAACTAAAGCGAGACCGGAGGCCGCTGCAGCTAAGAAAAACCGCCTGGGACGAGCCTCTGCCGTGTAATATAAATAAACCAGTCGGCGGCCGGAAAAACCAAGTTAATGGCAACATCTCCTGCTTGGCGGCATCCCTTGCTCGGATTAGAGAGAGCAGGCAGCAATCTATGCCACCAATCCCCCAACTGGATTTCCTCCATGACATGAAAAGAGACACCGAGACACCGCAGACGTATTGGGAGCCTGGAATGAAAAAGCATTTCATCTCCGACCGGATGATGAGCAACGAGCTGAATCTCCAACTGAACCCGACACTGGTGCTCCACTACATCAAGGAAGCTGTTCTGATAGATCACCTCAAGAAGGCGGCTGCTGGTCTCCAGTCGGACACGTTCATGTGTTCGCCAGAGGATGATAAGGAGCTTCTGATTAAGCCGAACACCACCCTGCACAGTGTGCTGTCCGAGATCCTGGCGGACTTTTCGGAACCCTTTATGCGTGCCGGCTCTGCCTACCGGCGCTTGAGTGCCCGCACCAGTTTTAGTTCGCACTGCAATGCCCGCTTCGAGAGGCCTCTCAACCGGGTGAGTCTGATTAAACATCACATTTTGGAGAAGTTAAAAAACTTTTTGCTTGCTTTCACAGGTTCTGCGCGAAATCCTGGTGGATTTCTTGGCCACCATTCGCCAGTTTCTGCTCTCCCAGACCGCAGAGAGTCTTCCCCAGCTGCTGCTGAACTCCCGGTGTGCCATGCAACTCCTGCGACAGTTGGAGAACGTTTTCGAGAGGGAGCCCAGGCGTAAGTAGCCATTAATCAATTATAACTAAACATTAATAAAAATGCATCTTTGATTTTTCTTAAAAGTGAATCTAGAGACCGGCGTGCCTGGATGTTTCCTCATGAGCTGCATCTGGCAGGTCATCGACACCTGCGTCCACAGCGATTTTCTGCAGCTCCTTGTCTATCTGCTGCGCAGGATGTCGCTGACTTACTTCGGGCAGTTGCAGAGTTGGATCTACCACGGCGAACTGGACGAGGATCTCAATGAGATTTTCATCAGTCGATGCCTTGACACACCTTTCTCTTCGAGCATCGATGAGTGCAGCAGGGACTTCTTTAATAGGGGCTACCAGGTGGTCAACGAGGAAATTCCAGCCTTCTTATCCGGCTGCGAGCAGGACATCCTTCAGTGCGGCAAGTACAATCGGGTGCTCAAGGCCTACAATGCTCAGGTGAGTGAGGTGAGAAAATCCCAATAATAATTCATAATAACACTTAAAATCGAATACAGCACCCCGTCTTCGATGTTGAGTTCCCGGTTTTAGTGGTTTGCTTGACGGAGCAGCAGCTGAAGGATATGCGTCGCCGCTTGGCCGAAAAATATGCCGTCATCTATCAGCGATTCGGATGGTGCAGCATGCAAAGCATATTTCAGGAGCGCATGGCGGCCAAGCGCAACTTCCAGAACCTGATGGTGGAGCGCACCCAGGCCCATCTGGCTGCCTGGGAGCAGCATGTGCGTGTGCTGCAGCTTGAAGCGGATGCGCAGAAGAAACAGCGTTACGATCAGCTCAACGCAGAGCTGGAGCTCCACCAGCAGAACGTTCTGGAGAGGCGGCGTCAGGAGATCGTCAATGAATTGGTCTTCATGAAGGAAAGTGAGCGCCTGGAGGAGAAGAGGCAGCTCCAAGAGAGGGACGCATTGCTGAAGAATGTGGCTCAACTCCAGGGTTTATTGGGTGTCGAATCGAACGCCCAGGACGCTCTCAGTCCCGATGACAGCTCAAACAGCGATCGCAGCTTCAAGTCCTGCCGCGAGGGACCCTATTCCCGCCCAGAATCTGTGATCGACAAGGATGATAAAGTGGAGGAGGAGGCGGAGGGTGGAGCAGAAAACATAGAGCAGCCTTCCACTACCTTGCAGGGCAGACCTTTGGACGAGCTCAACTCCAATGAGCATCTTGCCTTTCACTCGGAGCTTGATCGTAATCGCAGGCACATTCTCTCATCGGAGCACTTCCAGGCGATGGTCAACGTCAAAGAGCAGGACTCAACGACGACTTCGACGGGGCTGCGGGCCCACCTACCCCCCGCCGACATTAATGCGAATGTGAAGGAAACGGAAACGGAAACGGAAACGGAGACGGAGACCGGCGACCAGCTGAGTGACGTCCAGCGTTACCGACTCCGCATGCAGCATCATGATGCCTTTGGTGCCTACAACTCCACCGAGGATGAGCACACCCTCCGGATCCAGCGGCAAATGCAGTCCACTGAGCAGCGGGCCATCAACAGGCGGAAGGTAATGCGCAGCGAGTATGGAATTATGTTGGCCGAGCAAAGGGAAGATAGCTTGCACCTGCCGCTGGAACCCAACAAGTTGCACGTGGAGGTGCCTTTGTCGGTGCTAACGCCCATGTCCATCACCTCCGATGTGGATTTTGGCGCTCTGACGCCGCCCGACAACCCAGCTGAAAAGGATGCCGCTAATAATAATAATAATAACGATGATGAAGCGCAGGACTTGTTTTTTATGAACACCTTCTCACCACAGAAGGAAGCCTGTGCGAGCTTTGTCCAGCTTTACGCCCACTTTTGTACTCCCCACGAACTTCCAAGCAAAGAGCGAACCCAAAGCAGCTATCCTAACGGAGGCCTGCAATCCGTTTATGGCCCGTCGATGCCTCCAACTGTCCGTGATGGTGCCCGTTAACGCCCACTACGCTCTGCTCCGCAACGAGGTCTTGCGAATATTCAAGGAGCTGCGCATCTACGAGCATTTCCGGCGACTGAGGAACTACTTCTTCCTGCTGGACGGACAGTTTGGTGGGCTGCTCACGTCCGATATTCTAGACAGGATCAGAGCGGGCATCGATCCCAAGAGTCTCTGCCAGCGGGGCGTTCTCGACTCCATGCTGGGCAATGCTTTGGCATGCGCCCCGGCAGATGAGACCGCGGTATCGCAGAATCTCACCCTAAATTGCACCAAGATCCCCGACAGGCTTCATTTCTGGTCCCTGGATGCCACCTCCATGCTGGCACTGAACTGCAAAGTGGACTGGCCCCTCAGCCTGGTGATAAGTTCGGAAACGGTTGCCAAATACGGCCAAATATTTGGATATTTCCTGAGGCTGCGGCATGTGAGTTTCATTCTGGACGGAACCTGCCAGCATCTGCAGCGGGTGGGAAAGCTGCTGGGCCCAGAGCTCCGGATGTCTGTCCAGTTTCGGCAATTGCAGGTGGTGCGCCACAAGCTGTTGCACTTTGTGACCGCGCTGCAAACGCATTTAGTGGCCAAAGCCCTGCAGGTCACTTGGAAGAGCTTTAAGGAAGACCTGTGCACCGCCAACTCCATCGAGGACCTCTACAGGCACCATGTGGCCTACCTAAAACGGGTGGCCTTCTTGGCCTTCCTAAACCGGAGGAGTGCAAAGGTCAAGGAGACCATCGACAATTTGCTGGTTATTGTGCTGCGCTTCTGCAAGTGAGTAGAAGGAATGTCCTGAAATTAAACTTGATTACATATATATTTCTGTATTTTCAGAGTGATCCAATCGCAAACGTTCACGCTGAATGAGGAAAATCAGTTTGTACATCCGCGTTTCAAGCGCCTGCTGCAGGAGGAGGCCGAGTTCGATAAGTTTATGCACTATCTCATATATTTGGGCAACAAGGCGGCCGCCTCTGGCTACCAGGAGGAAATTGGTGACCTGATATGTATTATTAATTTTAATAACTACTATATAGTGTCTGAGCAGAAATCGGTGTCTTGAAAGCATAAAATTATTCGAAAATAGCTTAGGGAATTTTAGCAGAAAAAAGAGATCAATAAATAATTTCATACTTCCTCCAAGTCGCTCATTTTAAACGGTATTCATTCTGCATCTTAGATAAATTAGTATCAAATATTGTGGAAATATATTCAATCGAATTGATGTACCTTATTGTTAAAATTGTAACTCATGAACGCGTCCACTATCTCAGAACACGCTTCGAATAAATTCAATGCTTGTACTATTTTATTTATTATCGAGAACTTGCATATGGAAAAGTATAGGGACCACAAGTCACAATAAAATATTACAAATCAATAAAAAAGTGGTTTACTGACGTTTATTCTGGGTATGTTTAAGGGGATCTTCTACTTACGAGGCCGAAACTTTGGCCTATTTTCAGAAATTGTGAAATTGTGAGAAAACTGTACAAGATAATGAGATAATTTTTCTTATTACTTTTGTACATCTTTAAACTTAACATTATTGAAAATTTAAAGTGTGTATAGCCAATCCTTCGTTGTTTATATGGGGTCAAAGTGGGGTCATCAAAATTTTAGGGGCCATTTTTCTGGTATCATAACTACCCTAAATCTTGCCCGAATTGAACAAAATAATTTTATTTATATTCAGCTTTACGTTTTCTATGCTTCTCCGAGTACGATTTTTTTTTAATTAAAATTGTTTTTAATATAAATTTTTTTTGTAAAAAGTTCAATTTTCAACCAGGGGTAAAACCCTGTTGGAAGGTTAAAAATTAAACAAAAAATTGTACAAAAAATCGTACTCGGAGAAGCATAGAGATTTGTTTGATAAAGAAGTGGGGAAAAATTGGTTCGATTCGATGGTAAAAAAGATACCAGAAAATTTAAAAAAGGTGAATTTCCGGAAAGGGCGTTTAAAGATAGGAAAAATGGTTTAAACGTGCTTCGAATGCGAATTTTACAAAACCCTCTATATGGCGTATTCCTCAGATCCTCTCCCCTTAATATTAAAATAAAATATTGGAGACTAATGCGAGTGTATCAGCTTTTAAGAACGCACTAAAATGGTATAAAAAAGGTAAATAGAATATTTCCTACTTTGAAATTATATACCCGTAATTATAGGGTATCAAATCTCCCTTTCACACAAAGGAAATATCGAAAATAACTCCCACCGCTAGGCGATATATCGATAGGCGATAGCAATCATGAGTCATTTTCGTTTAGAATAATTTAGTTTTATTTTTAGTTTACAAAAGTTGCATGCGCTTGGCTCCTACCAAATTATAAGAAATTTATTCTGTGAATAAAAGAAATAAAAATGCAGGTAAAATTATAAACACAAAGCATACGATTTCGAGAGAAGAGTTTAAACTTGAGTGCGCTGGTGGGTGTGTTGTGTCGGTCGTCTACGCACCGCTGCCTGCATCCAAAAATAACTCCATATTTGGTATTGAAAATCTTGAATGAAAACTCACATGGCTTGTACATCTCTCTTAGGACCCCAACGAAGACACCGAGTGGAACGATGTTCTCCGCGCCAAGGGAATCATTGGGCCCAAGGCCAAGGAGGCCGAGATCACAGAGGATCAGATCCAGAAGCTGATGGACGATGCCATCCAGCGACGCACAGATCTCCCACTGAACGAGGGTCAGAGGGACAAGAAGATCGACGACATGTCGCTCGATGAACTCGACGAGCTGGAGGACTCGGAAGATGACGAAGTACTGGAGCAATACCGACAACGTCGCATCGCTGAAATGCGGGCCACCGCCGAAAAGGCGCGATTTGGATCGGTTCGCGAGATCTCCGGCCAGGAGTACGTCAACGAGGTGACCAAGGCCGGCGAGGGCATCTGGGTTGTGCTGCATCTGTACGCCAATGGAGTGCCCCTCTGCGCCCTGATCCACCACCATATGCAGCAGCTGGCTGTGCGCTTCCCGCAGACCAAGTTCCTGCGATCGGTCGCCACCACCTGCATACCGAACTTCCCCGAAAAGAACCTGCCCACCATCTTCATCTACCACGAAGGGGCGCTGCGCAAACAGTACATCGGCCCGCTGGAGCTGCGCGGCGAGAAGCTGACCGCCGAGGAGCTGGAGTTTATGCTGGGGCAGGCGGGCGCTGTGCCAACGGAGATCACAGAGGACCCACGGCCGCAGATCAGGGACAAAATGTTGGCCGATTTGGAGGACAAGAGCGCTGACTTTTACTAAGCAATATTCATCCCATATCCGGTTTCCTCTTTAGAGTGGGTCATTAAGCTGAGGAAAGCCAATCCCATGTACATCTTTTTATATATGTAGTTAGTTAAAAAATTCCTGGAAACTGACTCTGAATCAGTCGCAGAGATTGACCCACTCAAACCTCAGGGGCTTCCTTGGCACCTCTTCATTTCATTGTTTTGTGGCATTTAGTTTTCGTTATCTTCACATAAATAAAATGTTTACTTTTTTACTGGAATCCATTCACTTGTTCTGCTTGGTGCTGCTGGCCACCGTCTTTGCCACCGTCTTGGGCTTGCCTCGGAATATGTTCGGATCGATGATGTTGTATGGATGCTCGCAGGCCGGATTCAGCACTCTGCCGCGCCTGGGCTCGTGCTCCTCGAGCAGATGGGGCGCCAGGAGGAGGAACAGCTGTTCCGTCCACGAGGGCAGGCCGCAGCTGGAGAAGCAAAGCTCCCAGTAGGGCAGGCCCAGGTGCGCGATAGCCATGCGCAGGTACTCACTGAAGGTATCCGCCAGGAACTGCCAGCTGAGGGTGCTCAGCTCCAGCAGATAGAATTTGGGATTGTTGGAACTCGTTGATTCATACAGCATGCAAACCTGTAAGAGAAGTGGAGATAGAGACATATGTATAATATGTAAATCCCCAACAATGAACCCACCTTGGCCACCTCGTTCACATTGTTGATCTCAAATATCTTCGACTTGGCTGTTATGATAGGCGTGGCATTGCCCCACTTATCCTTCCCGGATGCAATTGGTGCTGGCAGGGATTGCGAGCTGCTTGCTGCTCCCAGCACATCCGAGTTGCTGCCCGCCAAGGCCGTTGAGCTGCTAACGGAGTGCGTCGTTTCGATGTTCTCTCGCAAAAGAGTCACCTGCAGCAGGTGCGGAAAGTGGATGTGACCCACCCGTCGGATATCGTTGGCTGCAAATCGAGTGTTAAGTGGATTTGGTATCCAGCTAGCTTAGACGCGGCTCACGTGCATACTGGTAGCTCCAGTTCAGCACGAATCCATCCGAGGAGAGGTAGAACTTCTTCATATCCTCCGGCAAGTAGACGCAGTGCCTCTGCTCCCAGTTGACTACCTGGCAAGCGTTCAGCGGCTGCCGTCGCTCCAGAGCCACATTGCACACTCTCGGCACATTGGCTGAGGGAATAAGGATACTTATGCTTGGATTTGGACCAGGAGAAGGAGCTGGGATCACACTCACAGAGGGTCCGAATAAGTCCCAGTGTTAGATTCTCATAAAAGGCATCCTCGGGGGAAATTTTCTTGTTCATTGTTAATAATTTTCGTCGCGGAAATAAATATTTACTTTATACAGACTAGATTTTCGATTACTATGTTGCCACGAAGTAAATAAGGCTCTGAAGGATGGCTATGGCTGGTTGCTGTGACAACAGAACTTAGCTGCAGGTATTTGTTCGAATAATTCCTATATTTCTTTCACAACATTGAAAATAATTTATTTACACAGAACCTGACATTTATATTTAAACATAAGACTAGATAAACTGTGGAGTTGCAACAACAATTACACATGAAATAAACGATTTCTATGATTTGATGACAATTTGGTTCCTCTATAACGGCCTCATCCCTTGCTCTGACCATGAACCTCGCTCTCGGCCTCCTCCTCGTGTCAGGAAACCTCCCACACCGTCGATTCCACCGATCGTCGCGGCCTTGCTGCCACCTCCACGTGGGCATCTAGGCCGTCGCTCAGCCGACTAAAGCGCCGGGCCCAGCTGCCGCGGGCATTCGTCGTCTGGCTTCCGGCGATCGAAGTCCGATTGCTGGCATCGCGGAAGAGGCTCATTATGTCCTGGTTGTCGCCCTGCGCCCGTTTAATGCCATGCTGGTACTTGGCCTCCTTGGCCAAGAGTTGCTCACGCTGCATCTGGGTCTTTACCTCGGCCGGGACATCCGGAATGATGAACTGCATGATGCCAGTGATCACGAACACCACGTGCTGTAATAGGATGTTAGATAGAAGAACCAGTAAGATCAATATTTAGGATATTTACCTCAAAGACCACAACGAAGGCCAAACGAGCAGCAAACACATGCCAGTAATGCGGACTCAGTCCGTAGGGTTCGTAGTCCTTGGGTCCATTTCTAAAAGGGTACACAGGTTAGTGGATAAAAGGATAGGGATGATTGGAACCAACCTATATCCGCGGTACTGGCAAGTGTCCGGATCCCGCTCGCTGACCGTTGCGCCCCATTCCTCCTTGTAGTCCGAGGTGTTGAAGATGGACAGCGAGTGCTCGATGTAGCCGGCCAGCGTATGCGTCTCCGAGTACACAAACTTGTAGACCATGCGGGGTATAAAATCGCTGGTGTAGGCAATCACAAAGGCGTTCGAGACGACGGCCGTATAGGTGATGATCCGCAGGATGCCATACCAGGCCCCAATATCCTCTACCCGCTCCGCCAGCGGCCGCCTGGCCTGCGTGACCATCTTGTAGGCATCCAGCCGGATCTCGGCCACATTGTTCAGCAGAGCGAAGAGCGGTGCCAGGGGAAATGCGGCCACAAAGAGCGTTACGAAGCCATATTGAAGGACTGATTACAGAAGGGATTGGATTAAAAGGAAGGATTAAAATTATAGGCAACTCGTCGAATTGGGAGTCTTACTCATTTCCAGATATTCATCGAATAAGGCCAGTCGTCCAGGGTCCTGCATGTGATAATCTTGCTCCCAGGCCATGTGTAGATGCGACTCATCCTTGGTCGCCTGAGGAACCCAAGCACCAAGCATACAGCAAAATATAACAAAATAAAACAACAAATTTGATTACCTGTTTGTGCTTTCGCTGACGCCACCAGTTCCAGAACTTGGGAAACAGGTACTCCATGAAGTTATTCCAACACTGCTTGCCCACCATTATGATGGCCAACTGTATGCAGAGTTCGGACAAGCAGCCCGCCGGGTCGCAGATGTCGTTCTTCAGGCGGAAGAACTCGCTCCTTCGGGCCTGATCATCGCCCGGATAGTCAAAGAAGCGGCCCTTGAAGAAGGCTATGTAGATGAGCGACGAGTAGAAGTTCATGAACTCAAAGAAGAAGATCTTGAAGGTGTACGAGTCCTCGTATTCGGTGTGAGTGCGCGGATTCTCCAAATTGGTCAGCCGAATAGCCATGCGGTGGTAGATCTGAAATAAACATATAATTTGTGACTTTCTTTGGGATCTCTTAAAGCTTGGACCTACTCGCGTGAGTATCATGATGACCACCAAATTGATCAGGGCAGCCGTGACACTGGTGAACAGCTTGGCATGCTCCTTCACAAAGAATCCTCCACCTCCGTAGATGACCGACACCAGCGTTATGCGATACAGGATAGTGCCCAGCACGGCGGAGAGAACCACAGAGATCTGCAGGATATTCTAGTTATGTTACTGTTCTAATATATAAAACATTTAGGTCACCATAAAGAGCACTGCACTGCCGGTGACGACAAATCGCAAGGCTCGGTTCCACGTGGACATGTAGGGCTCCTTTTCCCGTGTGACCGGATTCATGCGAAACGTGGTGGCGTTCGTCTCGAACTCAGGACGGTTCTCCTCGTCCATGTCCACGTTATGCAGGTCCCACTCCCAGACCAACACCGACTGCTTGCGTTTCCATAGCTCCAGGAAAGTGGTGGCTATTTTGAAGATAATAAAACAAAATTAACATGAAAGTTAATTAATTAAACATTTCTGTTTACCCCAGAAGGACATGAAGATTGCAAAGAACACCGTCGAGGGATTGTCAAACAGATACGTCAACCGTGAAAAGAGGCACGACTCCGATAATTGCTGGTAGCTGCAGGCCTTGTCGCATAGCGGGCACAAGGTAATGTTGCCGGTGCCGTACTCGTTGCAGATCTCCTTGCTGGGCGTGTTGTCCTCGGACTCGAGAGTGGCCAGGCCGTAGATGAAGCAGAGGGTGCCCACCACGGCCGGATAGACGAGCATCTCCGTGTAGAATCCCAGCCAGCAGAAGTACAGCGCGATCTTGTCGCCAAAGTACTTGCGCACCAGGCACAGCGGCTGCTTCTTGTACCACTGCGAGGGATGGGCCCACGTCTGGTAGAGCGTCCGGCGGTCCAGAGAAATCCCGCTGGAATGGGGCCGGTCGTAGCGACCCTCGTGCAGCGGGAAGCAGCCCAGGTAGGTGCCGTCGTTCAGCAGTCGCCGAATGCCGCTGCGATCGCTCTCATCGAAGGGCGTCCGAATGAGCACCTGCATCACCATCAGTGACCGCTGGGCGCTGGTGAATGCGGTGGCGCGGTCCTTCACAATGAACCTGTGGGGGAATATAATTAGCAGTCCATATCCCACTGTTACATCCCACTACTTACTGCTCCTCAGGATTGCCATTTGCTGTGGCAGCCTTAAACGTAGTCTCTCCCTCGAGCAGGGTTTGGTCTAGTTGAATCTTCTTGGTCAGTCGCTGCCACACGTCCTTCCAATACTGCACATTCCTAAGCACCACATTTTCCTCATCCTGTAATTGTATATAATTAATATGTCTGGTTCTAGTTTCCTGAGAATCCTCACCCAAGATGGCTTCACGGATATGGTGATAAATCGTTTGACGGGCAGCTTCAGGTTCATGACCTCCGCCAGCCGCGTCTCGAGTCGCCAGGGAAGATGGATCTTCAAGAAGAAGGTCTTCTCGTTGAAGGACTGCGACTTGTCCTCCAGCTCCACTTCCAGTCCTTCCTTTACGAGGTTCTCCATGAAGCTTCTCCGATTATCGCGGCGCTTGGCCTCCGCCTCGGTCATCACGCCCAAGTCCTCCTCCTCCCAGGCCAGCACCATGTCCACCTTCCGTCGACCGTCGCGGAACATTAGCGACTCCGGGTCCAGTCCCTCGCGATCCTGCTTGCTGACCCTCCTTTCATCCCCGGACTCTCCGCCCAGGCTGTTGCTCTTGCTGGCCTTCCGGCTGCCATAGTAGCTGCCACTCACACTGCTCGTCGAATCCGATGCCTTCCGTTCCGTGGGCAATAGTTGCCGGTAGCCAAACTGGTCGGGTAAAACGTTGGAGTGCGACGACTCCATGACCTCATAAGACTGGTTCACTCTCTCCCCGGAGCCCAATGTGGGACTCAAGTTCAGGCCCAAATTACGACGCATTGCTGTGCCAGGTATATCCTCCTCATGGCTGCCCACGATCTTCGGGCCAAAGGCCTGCGTGGGACTCGGTTCCGCCGACTCCGCTTCCAGGTGCGTGGGCAGCGGCACGGCAATGGGATTCGACTTGCTGTACAGGGAACTGCCATTGCTGGTCCGCATCACCGAGGAGTTGAGCCACTTTTCCGTATAAGCAGCCGAGCCTGCACGGACGCGATTGGCACTCAGCTTGGATTTGGGCAGGATCGGAGTGGAGGGCTTGGGGTTCACCGCCGCCGCAACATTATTCACCTCCTGACAGCCGTATATGTTGTCTGTCTTCTTATGTTCCGTTTCGACGACGACTCGCGAGTGCAGATCGGAGTCAATTAGGGAGCTCTCCTGCGGGTACATCAGTATCATCTCTGGATGTCCATAACTAAGGCAAAACTCACCCCGTAACTAATCAATCTTCCCGCCACAATGCCGCTGTCCTGACTAAGTCTTCGGGGTCGCACTTTCGTCTGACTCCGGCGTGCCATGCGCTCACTTTTGGCCGGACTGGACATCACCTCCCGGCGGGTGGAGGGATCTGGGGATTGGCGCGGACTTCGCAGCGTTGGCACCGAAAGGAATCCTGTGGGGAAAGGGTTAGCTAAGGACAGCTAATGGTAGGAGAATGTACTTACTGGGAAACTGAAAGACCAACTGCTCGCTGGTCGCCTCACCCTCCCGGGCAGCACTGCCGATGAGATCCTCTCGTGAGCTGGCCTCCGTTATGGGGGCGGTGCTCTCATCATCGACGCTGTCGATGCGTATCTGAAAGATATGTGACCTGTCGCCGGACCTTCCGTCGTGACTGCTCATTGTGGGCCGGGCTGTCGATGCGGTTACGCTTGCTTCTCCTCTCTCCACCGGAGGGGGATCGGCGTCATGGAATTCTGTGGAGGAGCGTAATTGGAGGGGCGGCAGGTCACTTTATAATTTGGCCTAGTTCGAAAACACGGGTCAACAGCAGCTGTTCCTGTACCCATGATAAACTATTTAAAGTCCCAAGTTCGAAAACTCAAGTGGGAGATGGGGAGTGGGAGTCCTGGGTGGGGCAGGCTGCCACGCCGCCCGGCTGCACATACTTTTATCCCCCGATTCGACGAGAATCCACGAGGCAGGTCATTAATAATTCATACATGTTTATACTACTGCCCTCGAGCAGGGCGTTAATTTATACCCTTACGAGTATTTGTATCTTCATTTGCAAGCGCGTTTCAATCAAAAGGTGAACTCACGCACGCATTCGACATTGACCCGTGGAGAGGTGTTTGTTCAGCCTGCTGATGGATCGAACAACAGAACAACAGGATAATGCCTTCACATTAGCCACTAGTGTGCACCATGGGAGCGACTCCACTTGGTCGCAAAGGTTGGGCAAACAAACTTGTTGCTACGTGTGGTGAGCACTTTCCCAGACGGACGAATGACAATGCGTCTAAATAATTGCCCTAGATTTAGTGATGGTGGTGGTTGCCCCATCTGAGAGTGCATGGGGGTCAGTGGCAAACGCCACTGGACAGCGAACAAACAAACAAATCCATTCGCGGACTCAAACTCGTACCTGGATCACTAATAAGCGTGCGACGGACGTCCTGGAAATGTCAGCGTTTGTTGGCAGTTGTGAAAAGTCCCATGCCATTGAAGTAATCACAACAATTGAAGGATTATTGATTCGCTCCTTTCGGCGGGTCCCATTTATGTATGAGTAATCGATTATTGATTTTTGACCTCTACAGAGATGCACTTGGATAATGGCCTCGTTCGGACTCACATTCACTAGATCGCGATCGATCTGAGAGATACGTTTGTCAGTCTCCAGGACACGTTTTCGAATCCCAGTTCGTGCTGACCCTTTATTGATTTTGCGTATGACTTGTAGTTATTATCTCTCAATCAAGGTTCACATTATCCAAGCACACGCTCGCACGTCCATCATATCCACTTCTACTACCACTTGGCTGTCGTCACACCTTCCGCTCTGCACGGACGCACCGCTCACTGCGATGGTTCCCGACCGAATGACCGACCAGGAGCTCCAGGACAGTGACACTCTGGGCCAGATAGATAATCACGGTTCCACGGCTCTCTGGTTGAGTGGCCTTTGACTGAGAGAGAGAGAGTGCCAGTGATGGATGTACCTAGGAGGGAACCTGTAACATTAAGGATTGAGTGATTTTAGGGACGTTTTAAATTATATTGCCTGCGATATAAAATATAATTAATCATATATGTACCTCCTATATATGACTGGGGCAAGTGACAATAAAAACTTGTTCCAAGTAAAAACAAGCTTTACCTTCCCATCACTGATAGAACATACGCAATTGGAAAGGGTCGTGTGGCTCTGGGTGGGCACTTTTAACACGAATATCCTATTAATATGGTATTTGACTCGCTGCACGAGGTTCTTCGTGAGGTTCTTCCTAATTTGAAATCAGGCCGACTGGCCGGCAGAACGTTTCCTGGCCACTATCCATGTATCTATGTACAATCCTCGGTGTAAATGACGTCAGTTACTTGCAGGGTCTATAACCGTCATACGATTTTGACACGTACGTATGTAATGGCGGTTGACCTATAACCAAAGTGAATTTAAGCCTTGAATAAAGCTATCCCCAGGGGCACCCTGAACCACGTCGTATCGTACGTACCCTTGATGAATACTCGCTCAAATTCGTGACAATAAAAATAGAGTCCAATGCGACATTGTCTGGTGGTACTCGTATGTTGTAAGTACTATTATTGTAAGGCTGGAAGTCTATTTTGATGAAGTGCACGTCACTAATAACTCGGAGGCTCTCTCTTAAATCGTTATTATTTTGGGGGTTAGTGCGTGCCTTTGTTTCTGATTGACTGCTGTCGTATTGTCTCTGAAGTGGCCACCTATCGACGCATTCAAATGACAATTATTTGTATTTGGAGTAGCGCTCGTTGGCTCTAAATTAGGACGTGGCAATGATAGGAGGACCCCTGAGATATGGATATCATTTTATTCCCAGTATATTTCACCAACACCAAAATTATTACTTAACTAACCCAGATCGAAGTCTGTATAGAGGGTGCACACACCTATTTCTATTTGTCGCCGGAGATGACGTCGTCACCATCGGATTTGCACTGCTGCTGGACATCCAGCTCGCAGCTGCTCGTCGCCCTGTTGAAGAACTGTCCCTGGGCGCACTCTCCCTCAATGATTTGGCCATGCACGCACACAAAGTATCCCCGACAGTTGTCCGCATTTCGGACCAGCTGGCCGTGCTTGCCGTTACAGACTCCCACCCGTTCGCCGTTCTCCATGAGACAGGTTCCATCGTTCTGACGGCAGATGCCTAGAAGGCTGTCGAAGCCTTCGCCATTGCGACATCGCTGGGAAAGGGCTTCATCGTCCTCGCAGCTGGTGTACCTTCGGCAGTCGCCCTGCTCCGCGATGAAGGCACCATTTCCAATGATTTCACAGATTCCGGCAAAGGTAGTGGCTGCATCGGTGCATGTTCCGTTCGCTCCCGATCTTTCTTGGCCACTGAGCTCACTCTGCTGGGACTCTATGATGGGCTGCTCCGTGGGCGAGTCAACGTCAAAGGCCTGGCACTGCTGCAGGGTGGCGTTGAAGAAGTAGTCCCTATAGCAAAGCTCATGCCGCAATTTTCCGGAGACGCACAAGTAAAAGTTATTGCAGTTGGCCGGGTCGGGCATTATGTATCCGTGCTTGCCCTCGCACACCAGCGGATCGGGTGGCACATGCTGATTGTTTGGGTCCTCGTCATCGCCAACCTGCTCCACCAACGGACAGGAGCCATCGTCTTTCAGGCACAGCAGCTGTTCCGAGTCGAAGAAGCTGCCGGCAGCACACCGCTGGGCCATGGCCAGACCACCGGCACAGATGAAATATCGGGTGCAGTCCGTTCGGTTGGCCAGGAAGCTGCCATCCTGCAGGCTGCCACAGCTGTAGACGTGGCTGGCATTTCCCTCCAACTGCCCGTTCCGACATAGTTGAGCGGCCTGCGCTTCCGGCTCACAGAGCGACAGCACCGGATTGAATTGATGCTGGGCGGGACACTCCACCGGGATAGCCAGACCCCTGACGCAGGCGTAGTACAGATTGCAGTAGAGCTCGTGGGGAAGCTTCACCCCATGAAGGCCAGAGCACATCTTCGTAGCGGTCTGGGTATCATTCTGGTCGGAGGACTCCTTTCTACACTGACCGTTGTCCACGCGGCAGATCTGGAGGAGGCTGTGGAAGTACTGTCCCGCGTCACACTGCACGAGACTGGTTCCATTCTGGCTGGAGCAGCTGTAGTAGGCGCGACAATCTTCCGGATGGGCCACGAGCTTGCCATCCTCCTGGCCTGAGCAAATGGGCAGCTGGCAAGAGCCATCGTTCGGCCGGCAGTAGCCTTTGTTGGCATCAAAAAAGCTGCCAGAGGGGCAGCTCTGCAGGATGGTGGGCACCTGCTGCACGCACAGGTAGAACCGGGTGCAGTCCGAGGGATCGCGCACACTCAAGCCATCCGTCTGATCCAAGCACTGGTTCTCCGCCGCGAGCTCCTTCATCTGCAATCGGCACTGAGACTGCAGTTGGCAACTCTTGAGGCTCCCCCCGAAACTGTGGCCCCTCATGCAGCTGCCCAAATGCCACTCCTCCGCCTCGCAGTAGTAGAACGCTTGGGAGCAGTTGTGCCCGAACTGAGCACGCAGCTCTCCCTCGCGGCAGATGCGCCGCATTCCATTTGCCTGGCAACTGCCATCGCTGGGCACACATCCCAGCATGGGCTCGAACTGCTCCCGCTCCAGGCAGCGCTGCCTGATCCACTGGCCATCCGTGCACAGCTCGTAGCTGTGACAGCTGCCTATCAGCGAGCGACTGTCGCCGCTGGAACAGTTCTCCTCTGGGCTCTGGGCTACTGCCATGGGGCACTGCCCCGCATTGTTGGGCAGGCAGTAGTTGTGCTCCCGGCTGAAGTACATGTCCAGGGGACACTGCTGCAGCCACCAAGCATTGTCCAGACACATGAGGTAGCTGTGGCAACCAGCCACCGCCGAGGGACGCACTGCACGCTCCTCGCAGTCCGTGGAGACATTCATGGCTTGCTTTGTCCTTACCCAACTGCAAATGGTTTGGTTCTTCTCCTGCTCGTGGCCCCGCGGCAGGGGCAGGCATGATCCCGGGTGCGGTGAGTAGTAGTGCTGCTTGGGGCAGTTGCGCAGACGCCATTTCCCGGCGGAGCAGCGGAAGAACTGCAAGCAGTTGCCGCTCTTGGCTGGAAGGGTCTGGGACTCGGTGAGGTTGCTGCAGGACGGAAGATTGGATACCCTGGCGTAGGCACAGACCATATCATCGCGGGGCTCCAGGCACCGCTGCTGTTCCGGATTGTAGTAACGCAGGTCGGAGCAAGTGCGTCGTCGCCAGTGCCCGTCGATGCAGACCTCGTACTGGGAACAGTTCGCTGGCACCGAGCGCTTCTCATCGGCGTCGCACAACTGAAAAAAATGTAAGAGTTGAGAACCTATCAAGCTTTCCCGAACATGTTCCATTCTATAGGCACACGAATGAAAAGCCGAAAGTGTTTTGAATTCATCTAGTTTGAATTTATTGTAGCGCATTTGTGGGTAGATACATTATCATTGGGTATTTATACGTATAGAAGTGGAACAAGCGGAACATTCACATTAAACGTAGCTCATAAATAACAACTAATGTCATAGGTAATGTCATAGAATATAGGATTTAAGGAGCTAGTCCCTGGCTAGCTTAGAAGAGTTTATGGAAGAATCTCTTGAACAAGGACATGGACCTTACGTTTTCCTCCTCCGTCTCCAGGGATCGCTTCTGGATGCCATGGCTGGCGCACATGCCCAGCTCGGGGAGGAACGCCTGGCCAACGGGGCAGGGATGATAGGTCACGCTGATTTTCTCCTCGTCGTCGCACGAACAGAATCCGGTCTCGAGGTTCTGGGCGGCGAAGGGTTCGAAGCGAGCCCGCTTGTGGCACTCCTGCAGGTTGCACGCGATCATCATGATGGTGTCCTTAATGGCACACAATCCGTTGACAATGTCGAACTCCTGTCCCTCTTTGCAGCTGTGGTAGATGGACAGGCCCACGTCCTCGCAGATGCAGAAGCCAGTTGTGGTATTCACAGCGGCAAAGGAGGTGGCGACCGATTCAAGGGTCAGGCATCGGCTGGCATCGCAGACGCTGGAGGAGAGTATCTTGGCGGATGCTGCCTGACAGATGCCGACCTCACTGTCGTAGCTCTGTCCGGCGGAGCAGTTCTTAAACACCGGGGTGCCGGCTATGCAAAGACAAAAGCCCTCGTTGGTGTTCGAAGCGGCGTAAGCGAAGTAGTCATCGGTGTCACCGCATTTACCAGCCTCGCAGACGCACTCAGATGCCTAACAAAACAGGGGGAAATTATGAATAAAATATTCATTAGGCGCATCTACATTTTCATTACCGCCAAAATTCCGCAGCGTCCTTCATCAGGGAGGAATACCATATCGGGGCTGCATTCCCCAAGGATGACTTCGCCGTTATCACAGTAGCAGAAGGCGGCGCTGTCGTTGCCTGAAATCGTTGGGAAGGGCTCGAAGTCATCCATGCAGGAGCACTTGTCAGCATCGCAGTCGGTGGAGACGCAGCCACTCTAAGGATTTAAGAAGATTATCAAGCGTGTTCTTCATTTGCTGTGGAAAAGTCCACTGTCTCACCGATTTGGTTTCACAAAGGCCCAGGGTAAGATTGAATGTCTGACCCTCGGCACATTCGCTGTAAGTGGGCAGACCGCCCTCACAATAGCAGAAGCCATCGAGTCCGTCGTTTCGGCAAATACGGTTCGTACTCCCCGAGTGTGTCGCACTCATCGGCATTGCACTTAGCTACGGCACAAGGATCCTGGGCAAGGAGAGCAATGGAAATTTGATTATTATCTCAAAAACATAAGTGTTATTTGCACCACTCACCACTGGTTCCTGGCAAGCTTTCAGATCTTCGTCATAGACCAGATCATCGGGGCAGTCATAGAAGACGGGACAGTAGTTTATGCAGTAGCAGAATCCGGAGGTATCGTTCTCAGCGGGGAAGGTGTCGTAGTCCTCACTGTCTTCGCACACGCTCGGATTGCAGGCATTCACATCGCAAGTGGTATCGGCCTGGGAAAAGGGACATCAGAGATATGGCTTCCATACCACACCAGGAGCCGGGCTTACCGAGTTGGCAACGCAGCTGCCAAGCGTCGAGTTATAATTGGAGTTATCGGGGCAGTCGTTGTACTTGGGGACCTCGTCTATACAGACGCAGAAGCCATCGGTGGTATCCAAGGCCGGGAAGGTGTCGAAGTCGGTCTTGCCCACGCAGCCATTGCGGCAACAACGTGGCTTTTTACGGGAATAGAAAGGTAAGGCTAAGTAAGTTAAGCTGTTAAGTTAGTGGTATGGCTTACGTCTGGCTGGGGAATGAGGACGCACTCCAGTTCCGAGGAGTCGAAAGTGTAGCCAATGGGGCAGGGCACTGCGATGGGCTCCCCACCGCGGCACAGGCAGAAGCTATTCGGGTCGACGTAGTCGGGCGAGACGTAGTACTCCGACTGACCGGTGCAGACTTGGGGATCACAATTTCCCGTCTAGAAAAAAGGTGTCATTAGCGAAGATCTCTCAGGCTGCAGGTTAGTCAGTATAACGTACAAAGTCGCACATTTCCTCGGCCTCGTTGTAGTACAGACCCGCAGGGCAGGAGTTTATGTATCCACCTCCGCTTTGGCAAATGCAGAAGGTGGAGGTGTCATTGCCCAGAGAGGGATACGTCTTGTCCTCGGCGGCATCTGTGCAGAAGCTTTGGTCGCACTGGCACTGCGGCCGACAAAAATTGGTAAGTATTGGAGCAGGATAAAGGGATCATAGGATCCTATAGAAAAGATGCTACTTACGCTCGGTTGGATTTGGCAAATACCCAAAAGTGTGACGTAGACAGAGTTGGCCGGACAAGCCTCAATGGTGGCCTGCTGGCTGAGACAGATGTAGAACCGGCTGCTGTCGCCATCCACGGGATAGGTGGTGCCATCGGTTGCAGTTGCGCACTTCAGGGCCGAGCACTCCACGGAGGAGGAGCACTGTCCGGTGGCCGAGTCGAAGGCCTGGCCAGTGGGGCATTCCACCACCTGGGGAACTCCGTCAGTGCACTGGTAGTACTCGGTGCAAATGGGATGAGCCACGTTGCCAGTGCTGCAGGTGCACGGATTGATGCACCTGGCGGACACATCGATGGCGCACTCTCCGTCGCCGTTGTACCACTCGCCGGCGGCACAGGTGTGCTCGGTGGCCAGGCCATTCCAGCAGGTGATGTAGCTGGTGCAGTCGGTCGGATCGGCCATTTGGTAGCCGTTCGGCTTGTTGGAGCACACCCAGCAGGTGGCACCGGTGTCCGGGCCACAGACTCCGCTGCAGTTCTTGAACACATTGCCCACGCCGCAGGATCCCTCCACCAGCTGGCCATTCTCGCAGATCAGATACTTGTCGCAATCGGTGGGATGGCCCACGATGCTGCCCTGCTCGATGCCGCCCTCGCAGTTGCAGTCCGCTGGCTCCGGCTCCGGCTCCGCGCTTCTCCTCTGGCGCGATCCGCTCGATCTGTTCTCGGGGCAGGTGTTGTCGGTGTCCTCGCGGCAGATGCCCGCGGAGGCGTCAAAGTAGTAGTCCTTGAGGCAGGTCGCCTCCTCCCACTGGCCACCGATGCAGGCCGAGTAGCTCCAGCAGTTCTTGCCACTGGCTGGCGGATCACGGGCATTGCACTGGGAGCTTGGGATTACGGTGCTCGGTTGTGAGAGCCTCTGTGGTAGTAGTAGTAGTTATGGGAATTGCGGTGCTGGTAGTAGTAGTGGGAATTGCGGTGCTGGTAGTGGGGGATTCGGTGCTGGTAGTTGTACTGGTGGAGTCGTTATCGATACACACACCATTGCTATCCACCTCGCAAACGCCCAGGTTCTGGTTGAAATAACTGTCTGCCACACAGGTCTCGGCAACCCAGTCGCCATTCTGGCACTTGAAGTACGCGGTGCAGTCCTGGACATTAAGCTTCGTGTCTCCCTCTGTGCAGTCCGCCACGCAGCACTCGTTCTTGTCGTCCAGGATGCACACGCTCAGGGTGGAGTTGAAGAGGTTGCCCTTGCCGCAGTCTCCCGATACCAGGACGCCGTCGATGCAGATGAAGTACTTGCGGCAGTTGTCTGGGTCGGGAATGAACTCGGCGTTCTTGACTTCACCGCAATCGCACCCGGCCGGGGATTCCGTGGTCGTTGTGGTCTCCTCGTCGCAGGCCTCAGTAGTGGTGGTGGTCTCCTCGTCGCAGGCCTCAGTCGTGGTGGTGGTATCATCGCAGGAAGGCTCCGAGGGGCAAGTGCCGGGAACACATTCCCAGTTATTGCTCTCGAAGTAGCTGCCTTCCGGGCAAACCTGATAGGTGGCCGTATCATCGGCGCACACGTAGAACACGGAGCAGTTGGTCTTGTCGGCCACAGTCGATCCATCGGTCTTGCCAATGCAGAAGTTGACCCAGCAAATGGCGTTGTCGGTATCCACCACGCAGGCCGCAACGGTGGTGTTGAAGTAGCTGCCCAGGGGACAGCTCTGGAGCGTGGCACCCGCATCCGAGCACACGTAGTAGCTGGCGCAGCTTTCGTTGTTGGCAATGAAGGCGCCACTCGTCTTACCGATGCACGCGTTCTGCCAGCACGTCTCATCCGTATCCGGAACGCAGGCGCTCAACGTGGAATTGAAGTAGCTGCCGGACTCGCACTTCTGCGGGTAGGCAGTCTGCTCGTCACAGATGTAGAATTCGCCGCAGTACCCGGTCTTGGCCAAGTAGGCTCCATTCACCTCCGTGGCACACACATTGACGGCCTAGGGAGAGATGGGTTTAAATTATCTACATTTTGGGGGGAACTTTTACGTACATCGGCGAGAGGAGCCACAAGGCTCAGCTTGCACAGGCTACGCTTGGCGCTGGAGCACTTGCCGGTCTTCGGATTGTACTCCTTGCCCGCCGGACACGTCACCGAGCGGACGGTGCTCTTGGCGGAGCAGCGGTAGTAGCTGGCACAACTCGTAGGATTCGGCCAGTGCGGCGAGAGGCCGCGGATCTTGCGGTAAATGCATTCAGGGATCGGCGGCTCCCACCAGGCTGGCCACTGTAGTGAGTGCCACCACAGCTAGCAGAGTAACTGGAGACGAGAATGCGAGTTTTAGCGATTCCGAGGAGCTACCAGCGCATCCTTCCTACACGTGCTCACCTTTCATCTTCTTCACTTGTATTCCTCTTGTGTCGGTCGAAATGTACTCCGCATCATTGCCAAAAATTCGAGGCCCTTATATACATCGCTTGTGACTGCCGGAGCGGCCATTAGTTTCCCTTATCGCCATCAATTATGTTGATGTCGTGTCAGACACGGGCCCATCGTGTCAATCTAATTGAGGTGTGAACCCACGGCACCTTAGTTCCTGGAACCACCTATCGAGGTGGAACCACTCCCCAATTTTCGCCAAGTCATGAATGAATGTCATGAGCATGGTCGTGGCCCAGCTGAAGACCGCTCGAAGGTCGTCGGGGATGCCGGAGCAGTGAGAGAAATGATAATTGTTGAGAGCATGCTATTCTAAGTTCTTTATTTCGCTAGGCGCAGGTCTTGTCGCAGGTCTGGTCCACCGAATCCCAGTAAAGATCGCTGGGACAGTCCATGACGTATCCTATGTCCCCATCGCAATGGATGTACAGGTGGCAATCGTATGGATGCGGCAGAAACTGCACTCCCTTGTGCGCCCGGCAAGAGGCGTTCGCATCCACGCTGGGCGTGGGATAGGTTGTACCCGATGTCTCGGCTGTAGTTGGCTCCGAGGGATCCTCTGTTGGTTTCTCAGTTTCCGCTGTTGGGTTTGAGGAGGCATCGGTGGCGTTCGACGTCTCATCTGTGGAGGCTTCACTGGTGGGGTCCAAAGGCTGTTCAGTAGTTTCTCCAGTGGGATCTGCGGGCTTCTCTGTAGGTAGTTCCGTTGGATCCGAGGGCTTTATAGTGGGTTCTTCGGTAGGATCTGAAGGGTTCTCTGTAGACTCCTCTGTAGGCTCTCCGGTGGGCACCGAGGACTCTTGTGTCGGTTCTCCGGTAGGATCTGTGGGGTTCTCTGTAGACTCCTCTGTAGGCTCTCCGGTGGGCGCCGAGGACTCTTGTGTCGGTTCTCCGGTTGGGTCCAAGGGCCTCTGTGTAGAATTCGATGGCTCATCGGTTGGATCCAAGGGCGTCTGTGTAGAATTCGATGGCTCATCGGTAGGATCCAAGGGCGTCTGTGTAGAATTCGATGGCTCATCGGTTGGATCCCAGGGATCCTCAGTTGTGTCATCCGTTGGATCCCAGGGGTCGTCAGTGGGGTCATCTGGATCCTCTGTGGGCTCTGGTGCGGCGGTGGTATTCACACATCTCCGAGCGCTCAGGGCTGTGGCCAAGAGCATCAGCTGCAGGGACATCAATATCCAGACCACTGAAACCCAATAACGTTTATCTTCAATGCTAAAGGATATTATTCAGTTTCCATCACGATACTTACATTTCATGCTGCTGGACTGGTCCAATGAATGCAGCCAGATGGCAGGCTGGCGGTATTTATACCGTTTCCGAACCAATAATTCTCTAATTAGCATACAACTAGTTCTCGTTACCACTATCTTCGATAAATAAGATAAGAAACGCGTGCATTCTTCGTTATAATGAACTGGAGTTGCACTGCATTAACCATGAGAAATGCATAAACATAATTATCACCTTTGGAAAACATTCACTGGCCAATATCGATTTAAATTCTGCTATTAGAGTCACTTCCGGCAGATAGCACACATTCCAGATCAGTCATTCAAGGTGAAACACGAGTTTCCGAATTATGGCAATCAATATATATTCTTCTTGATAAGATAATAATTATTCAACAAGATAGGAATAAAAGGAGAGTCTCAGAATCTCACAGATTCAACGTAGAAAAGAATGTTCAGTTGGCATTTAATTATTTTTTAAGATAAGGCAGATATGTATAAGATATGGATTTTAAGATAAATAATATTACTTATACCCAAACATCAAATATGATTAAGGTTTCATTGGTTTCTTAAATTAGTTTTCCCCAGTGTATTTTTAAAAAGGCTTAATAAAACGTACTAAATGATAATATTGATAACTCAAGGGTTATTTACTAGCTGGCTTTAATGTCCCTTGTAATTCCCCCACTAGATTAGACAGAGCTACAATCGTAGGTGTCAGTTACTAACAGAAATATACATATAGTTAGTTTAGACCATTTAACTTTTCTCATTCAAAACTCTCCATGCAGCGACAATAATTTTCAAAAATCTCTGGAAAAGCTATGACTTAAAATTCAAACGACAAAAAGATTTTATGGAGTGAAATATAAATAGTAATTCAAATGCTTCCGATCTGATATAAGTCTGAGTTTCTTAGAACACTTATTTTTCTTCCGCCGAGACTCAAACCAGTTAGATAATTTCCACCTTACTCTGATAAGGTTTGCTGGCTCAAAAATATTAGTAAACAACAAATTTAATCAGAATTATTTAAAAGAGAGCATTACTTTATACCCAGTCCATAATGGCATATGATGTCTATATTCTTCTTTCTTGAATTTTAATTTTCATCAGTAAGCTGCACATTTCTTTACAACGTCGTTACCTATCTCAGGCTATGACGTTATGCAGCGTATCTAGCGTAGGCTGGGAAATTGCAGGCCATAAAGAGTATTACCAGATAAGAGTCAACGCGCATTCAAGAATTTATTTACTACGGAATTAGTATAGTCTATATTGTATTGATTAGACAGATAAAGGATGAGAGTAGTTGTCCGCTGTAAACTTGAAAATATTGCTATATAAGCGATGGGTTTCAGTAAAGATTGGTACTTTACCAGGAACTATTTCAAGCATGAGAGGTAGGGTGACTGTTTTTCTGCCACAACTGCAACTAACAAATGTTTAACCACAGGCTTCGGGATTGTCTGCGTTGCGGCACTGCTGACACTTCTTGTAAGTGTCACGGCTGAGTCAGCGGAGGATACTACGATTGAAACCACCACGGACCAATCAACCACTCAGGAAACTGAAACAACTGAAGAGGATCCCATCATCACAACATTGCCCCCGCCTGTTCTCTGCGATGAGGATGAACTCTTTCTCCCAGCACCTGACTGCCGGGAGTACTATCAATGCCTATATGGCGTTGGAGTCCTGCAAAAGTGCCCCGGTGGCCTGTACTGGGATCGCGAGCTGAACGTGTGCGGCTGGGACTCGCCGTACTGCGTTGAAGAGGGAGACAAGTCCACGCCGGCCCCATCCCTGAGCTGTGCATCAGGATTACCGTTTTTGCCCTATCTGGACGACTGCACGAAGTTCATCCAGTGCGTCTACAACATTGGGTTCAAGCTCAGCTGCCCAGGAGGACTGTACTGGAACCAACCGCTGCAGTCGTGCGACTTCATCTGCGACAATACAGTCGAGTTAGCAGCCGCCTAGCAGGTGCAATGAACGACAATAAATTGGGAAGCATTTTGTAAGACACGAAAAAATGTAATCAGAAATAAACGCAGTAATACAAAAGCAATCCAAAGTAATTGGCTTTCAGCAGACGGCAGTTCAATTGAGTTCCTCTTGAAGATAACGGGCTTCGCGAAATAGATCCGATAAGATGGGAAATGAGCTGCCGTAAGGGTTATAAATATGAATGCACGACGCACGGGTATCATTTGACCAAATGTGTTTGCAAAACTCATACGCGATCCAGTAACGATGAATTATAGCAAGTTGGCCTCCGCGGACTTTGTAATAGGAATTGTACTAGTATTTATATTTAGTGAAATATTACACGCAAAAGCCGAAAGTGAATCAACACTTCCAGAGAGAAGCTATCAAGTTAAGAGTGACATAGCATTACCAAATTTATTAAAAAGAGCGTCAGCAAGAAGTGAATATAATCCTAGTAATGATAAAACAAAGGAAAATAAATACCCACACGCCGTCGGCAACCAGACAACGCTTTCTTCAACCGGACTAGAAATAAAACCGATATCTGAACACGATGCTTCTCTTAAGTTACTGGAGGAAAATGCCACAAGCGAACACACTTCTTCGACTGACCTCTCAGAAACTAATGCCACAGAGGAAGGAACTCATGTTTCAGATGAAGAAACTGCTAAAACTACGACGGAGGCCTCCACACCAGCTTTCGAAGGAAGTACGATTCTGGACTCGACAACTGACACTTCTACCGAAGTTCCAGAAGAAACTACCTCAGCTTCACAAGATTCTTCAACTGAAGCGACTGCGGTTTCAGAAGAAAGTACTACAGCCTCTCCAGATTCTTCGTCTGCGCCTCCTGAAACGACGACGGAGGAAAATTCCAGCACAGGAGAAGCAGAAAGTACCACGCCGACAGAGGATCCAGAAACAACTACTGCGATTCCAGAAGAAACTACTACAGCCTCTCCAGATTCCTCGTCTGCGCCTCCTGAGACAACGACGGAGGACAATTCCACCACAGGAGAAGCAGAAAGTACCACGCCGACAGAGCATCCAGAGACAACTACTGCGATTCCAGAAGAAAGTACTACAGCCTCTCCAGATTCCTCGTCTGCGCCTCCTGAGACAACGACGGAGGACAATTCCAGCACAGGAGAAGCAGAAAGTACCACGCCGACAGAGCATCCAGAGACAACTACTGCGATTCCAGAAGAAAGTACTCGCTTCTCAGAACCTCGTCTGCGCCTCCTGAGACAACGACGGAGGACAATTCCAGCACAGGAGAAGCAGAAAGTACCACGCCGACAGAGGAACCAGAAACAACTACTTTGGTTCCAGAAGAAAGTACGACAGCCTCTCCAGATTCCTCGTCTGCTCCTCCTGAAACGACGACGGAGGAAAATTCCACCACAGGAGAAGCAGAAAGTACCACGCCGACAGAGCATCCAGAGACAACTACTGCGATTCCAGAAGAAACTACTCCAGCCTCTCCAGATTCCTCGTCTGCTCCTCCTGAAACGACGACGGAGGAAAATTCCACCACAGGAGAAGCAGAAAGTACCACGCCGACAGAGGAACCAGAAACAACTACTTTGATTCCAGAAGAAAGTACTCCAGCCTCTCCAGATTCCTCGTCTGCTCCTCCTGAAACGACGACGGAGGAAAATTCCACCACAGGAGAAGCAGAAAGTACCACGCCGACAGAGCATCCAGAGACAACTACTGCGATTCCAGAAGAAAGTACTACAGTCTCTCCAGATTCCTCGTCTGCGCCTCCTGAGACAACGACGGAGGACAATTCCAGCACAGGAGAAGCAGAAAGTACCACGCCGACAGAGGAACCAGAAACAACTACTTTGATTCCAGAAGAAAGTACTCCAGCCTCTCCAGATTCCTCGTCTGCTCCTCCTGAAACGACGACGGAGGAAAATTCCACCACAGGAGAAGCAGAAAGTACCACGCCGACAGAGCATCCAGAAACAACTACTTTGATTCCAGAAGAAAGTACTACAGCCTCTCAAGATTCCTCGTCTGCGCCTCCTGAGACAACGACGGAGGAAAATTCCACCACAGGAGAAGCAGAAAGTACCACGCCGACAGAGGATCCAGAGACAACTACTTTGATTCCAGAAGAAACTACTCCAGCCTCTCCAGATTCCTCGTCTGCGCCTCCTAAAACGACGACGGAGGAAAATTCCACCACAGGAGAAGCAGAAAGTACCACGCCAACAGAGGATCCAGAGACAACTACTTTGATTCCAGAAGAAAGTACTACAGCTTCTCAAGAATCCTCGTCTGCGCCTCCTGAGACAACGACGGAGGAAAATTCCACCACAGGAGAAGCAGACAGTACCACGCCGACAGAGCATCCAGAAACAACTACTTTGATTCCAGAAGAAAGTACTACAGCTTCTCAAGAATCCTCGTCTGCTCCTCCTGAAACAACGACGGAGGAAAATTCCAGCACAGGAGAAGCAGAAAGTACCACGCCGACAGAGCATCCAGAGACAACTACTTTGATTCCAGAAGAAAGTACTCCAGCCTCTCCAGATTCCTCGTCTGCTCCTCCTGAAACGACGACGGAGGAAAATTCCAGCACAGGAGAAGCAGAAAGTACCACGCCAACAGAGGATCCAGAAACAACTACTTTGATTCCAGAAGAAAGTACTACAGCTTCTCAAGAATCCTCGTCTGCGCCTCCTGAGACAACGACGGAGGAAAATTCCACCACAGGAAAAGCAGAAAGTACCACGCCGACAGAGGATCCAGAGACAACTACTTTGATTCCAAAAGAAAGTACTCCAGCCTCTCCAGATTCCTCGTCTGCGCCTCCTGAGACAACGACGGAGGAAAATTCCACCACAGGAGAAGCAGAAAGTACCACGCCGACAGAGGATCCAGAAACAACTACTGCGATTCCAGAAGAAACTACTCCAGCCTCTCCAGATTCCTCGTCTGCGCCTCCTGAGACGACGGAGGAAAATTCCACCACAGGAGAAGCAGAAAGTACCACGCCGACAGAGCATCCAGAGACAACTACTGCGATTCCAGAAGAAAGTACTACAGCTTCTCAAGAATCCTCGTCTGCGCCTCCTGAGACAACGACGGAGGAAAATTCCACCACAGGAGAAGCAGAAAGTACCACGCCGACAGAGCATCCAGAGACAACTACTGCGATTCCAGAAGAAAGTACTACAGCTTCTCAAGAATCCTCGTCTGCGCCGCCTGAGACAACGACGGAGGAAAATTCCACCACAGGAGAAGCAGAAAGTACCACGCCGACAGAGCATCCAGAGACAACTACTGTGATTCCAGAAGAAAGTACTACAGCTTCTCAAGAATCCTCGTCTGCGCCGCCTGAGACAACGACGGAGGAAAATTCCACCACAGGAGAAGCAGAAAGTACCACGCCGACAGAGCATCCAGAGACAACTACTGCGATTCCAGAAGAAAGTACTACAGCTTCTCCAGATTCTTCGTCTGCGCCTCCTGAGACAACGACGGAGGACAATTCCACCACAGGAGAAGCAGAAAGTACCACGCCGACAGAGCATCCAGAGACAACTACTGCGATTCCAGAGGAAAGTACTACAGCTTCTCAAGAATCCTCGTCTGCGCCGCCTGAGACAACGACGGAGGAAAATTCCACCACAGGAGAAGCAGAAAGTACCACGCCGACAGAGCATCCAGAGACAACTACTGCGATTCCAGAAGAAAGTACTACAGCTTCTCCAGATTCTTCGTCTGCGCCTCCTGAGACAACGACGGAGGAAAATTCCACCACAGGAGAAGCAGAAAGTACCACGCCGACAGAGCATCCAGAGACAACTACTTTGATTCCAGAAGAAAGTACTACAGCTTCTCAAGAATCCTCGTCTGCGCCGCCTGAGACAACGACGGAGGAAAATTCCACCACAGGAGAAGCAGAAAGTACCACGCCGACAGAGCATCCAGAGACAACTACTGCGATTCCAGAAGAAAGTACTCCAGCCTCTCCAGATTCCTCGTCTGCGCCTCCTGAAACGACGACGGAGGAAAATTCCACCACAGGAGAAGCAGAAAGTACCACGCCGACAGACGATCCAGAAACAACTACTGCGATTCCAGAAGAAAGTACTCCAGCCTCTCCAGATTCCTCGTCTGCGCCTCCTGAGACAACGACGGAGGAAAATTCCACCACAGGAGAAGCAGAAAGTACCACGCCGACAGAGCATCCAGAGACAACTACTGCGATTCCAGAAGAAAGTACTACAGCCTCTCCAGATTCCTCGTCTGCGCCTCCTGAGACAACGACGGAAGAAAATTCCACCACAGGAGAAGCAGAAAGTACCACGCCGACAGAGCATCCAGGGACAACTACTTTGATTCCAGAGGAAAGTACTACAGCTTCTCAAGAATCCTCGTCTGCGCCGCCTGAGACAACGACGGAGGAAAATTCCACCACAGGAGAAGCAGAAAGTACCACGCCGACAGAGCATCCAGAGACAACTACTTTGATTCCAGAGGAAAGTACTCCAGCCTTCTCAAGATTCCTCGTCTGCGCCGCCTGAGACAACGACGGAGGAAAATTCCACCACAGGAGAAGCAGAAAGTACCACGCCGACAGAGCATCCAGAGACAACTACTGCGATTCCAGAAGAAACTACTCCAGCCTCTCCAGATTCCTCGTCTGCTCCTCCTGAAACGACGACGGAGGAAAATTCCACCACAGGAGAAGCAGAAAGTACCACGCCGACAGAGCATCCAGAGACAACTACTTTGATTCCAGAAGAAAGTACTCCAGCCTCTCCAGATTCCTCGTCTGCTCCTCCTGAAACGACGACGGAGGAAAATTCCACCACAGGAGAAGCAGAAAGTACCACGCCGACAGAGCATCCAGAGACAACTACTTTGATTCCAGAAGAAAGTACTCCAGCCTTCTCAAGATTCCTCGTCTGCGCCGCCTGAGACAACGACGGAAGAAAATTCCACCACAGGAGAAGCAGAAAGTACCACGCCGACAGAGCATCCAGAGACAACTACTGCGATTCCAGAGGAAAGTACTACAGCTTCTCAAGATTCCTCGTCTGCGCCGCCTGAGACAACGACGGAGGACAATTCCACCACAGCTGAAACAGAAAGTACCACGCCGACAGAGCATCCAGAGACAACTACTGCGATTCCAGAGGAAAATACTCCAGCCTCTCCAGATTCCTCGTCTGCGCCGCCTGAGACAACGACGACGGAGGAAAATTCCACCACAGGAGAAGCAGAAAGTACCACGCCGACAGAGCATCCAGAGACAACTACTGCGATTCCAGAAGAAAGTACTCCAGCCTCTCCAGATTCCTCGTCTGCGCCTCCTGAGACAACGACGGAGGAAAATTCCACCACAGGAGAAGCAGAAAGTACCACGCCGACAGAGCATCCAGAGACAACTACTTTGATTCCAGAAGAAAGTACTCCAGCCTCTCCAGATTCCTCGTCTGCGCCTCCTGAGACAACGACGGAGGAAAATTCCACCACAGGAGAAGCAGAAAGTACCACGCCGACAGAGCATCCAGAGACAACTACTGCGATTCCAGAAGAAAGTACTCCAGCCTCTCCAGATTCCTCGTCTGCGCCTCCTGAGACAACGACGGAGGAAAATTCCACCACAGGAGAAGCAGAAAGTACCACGCCGACAGAGCATCCAGAGACAACTACTGCGATTCCAGAAGAAAGTACTCCAGCCTCTCCAGATTCCTCGTCTGCTCCTCCTGAAACGACGACGGAGGAAAATTCCACCACAGGAGAAGCAGAAAGTACCACGCCGACAGAGCATCCAGAGACAACTACTTTGATTCCAGAAGAAAGTACTCCAGCCTCTCCAGATTCCTCGTCTGCGCCTCCTGAGACAACGACGGAGGAAAATTCCACCACAGGAGAAGCAGAAAGTACCACGCCGACAGAGCATCCAGAGACAACTACTTTGATTCCAGAAGAAAGTACTCCAGCCTCTCCAGATTCCTCGTCTGCGCCTCCTGAGACAACGACGGAGGAAAATTCCACCACAGGAGAAGCAGAAAGTACCACGCCGACAGAGCATCCAGAGACAACTACTGCGATTCCAGAAGAAAGTACTCCAGCTTCTCCAGAATCCTCGTCTGCGCCTCCTGAGACAACGACGGAGGAAAATTCCACCACAGGAGAAGCAGAAAGTACCACGCCGACAGAGCATCCAGAGACAACTACTTTGATTCCAGAAGAAAGTACTCCAGCCTCTCCAGATTCCTCGTCTGCTCCTCCTGAAACGACGACGGAGGAAAATTCCACCACAGGAGAAGCAGAAAGTACCACGCCGACAGAGCATCCAGAGACAACTACTTTGATTCCAGAAGAAAGTACTCCAGCCTCTCCAGATTCCTCGTCTGCGCCTCCTGAGACAACGACGGAGGAAAATTCCACCACAGGAGAAGCAGAAAGTACCACGCCGACAGAGCATCCAGAGACAACTACTTTGATTCCAGAAGAAAGTACTCCAGCCTCTCAAGATTCCTCGTCTGCGCCTCCTGAGACAACGACGGAGGAAAATTCCACCACAGGAGAAGCAGAAAGTACCACGCCGACAGAGCATCCAGAGACAACTACTGCGATTCCAGAAGAAAGTACTACAGCCTCTCCAGATTTCTCGTCTGCGCCTCCTGAGACAACGACGGAGGAAAATTCCACCACAGGAGAAGCAGAAAGTACCACGCCGACAGAGCATCCAGAGACAACTACTGCGATTCCAGAAGAAAGTACTCCAGCCTCTCCAGATTCCTCGTCTGCGCCTCCTGAGACAACGACGGAGGAAAATTCCACCACAGGAGAAGCAGAAAGTACCACGCCGACAGAGCATCCAGAGACAACTACTGCGATTCCAGAAGAAACTACTCCAGCCTCTCCAGATTCTTCGTCTGCGCCTCCTGAGACAACGACGGAGGAAAATTCCACCACAGGAGAAGCAGAAAGTACCACGCCGACAGAGCATCCAGAGACAACTACTTTGATTCCAGAAGAAAGTACTCCAGCCTCTCCAGATTCCTCGTCTGCGCCTCCTGAGACAACGACGGAGGAAAATTCCACCACAGGAGAAGCAGAAAGTACCACGCCGACAGAGCATCCAGAGACAACTACTGCGATTCCAGAAGAAAGTACTCCAGCCTCTCCAGATTCCTCGTCTGCGCCTCCTGAGACAACGACGGAGGAAAATTCCACCACAGGAGAAGCAGAAAGTACCACGCCGACAGAGCATCCAGAGACAACTACTGCGATTCCAGAAGAAACTACTCCAGCCTCTCCAGATTCCTCGTCTGCGCCTCCTGAGACAACGACGGAGGAAAATTCCACCACAGGAGAAGCAGAAAGTACCACGCCGACAGAGGATCCAGAAACAACTACTGCGATTCCAGAAGAAAGTACTCCAGCCTCTCCAGATTCCTCGTCTGCGCCGCCTGAGACAACGACGGAGGACAATTCCACCACAGGAGAAGCAGAAAGTACCACGCCGACAGAGCATCCAGAGACAACTACTGCGATTCCAGAGGAAAGTACTACAGCTTCTCAAGAATCCTCGTCTGCGCCGCCTGAGACAACGACGGAGGAAAATTCCACCACAGGAGAAGCAGAAAGTACCACGCCGACAGAGCATCCAGAGACAACTACTGCGATTCCAGAAGAAAGTACTACAGCCTCTCAAGATTCCTCGTCTGCGCCTCCTGAGACAACGACGGAGGAAAATTCCACCACAGGAGAAACAGAAAGTACCACGCCGACAGACCATCCAGAGACAACTACTTTGATTCCAGAGGAAAGTACTACAGCTTCTCAAGAATCCTCGTCTGCGCCTCCTGAGACAACGACGGAGAAAATTCCACCACAGAAGAAGCAGAAAGTACCACGCCGACAGAGCATCCAGAGACAACTACTGCGATTCCAGAAGAAAGTACTCCAGCCTCTCCAGATTCCTCGTCTGCGCCTCCTGAGACAACGACGCAGGAAATTACCAAATGGAAAGTGAATGTACCACGCCGACAGAGCATCCAGAGACAACTACTGCAATTCCAGAGGAAAGTACTACAGCTTCTCAAGAATCCTCGTCTGCGCCGCCTGAGACAACGACGGAGGAAAATCACACAGGAGAAGCAGAAAGTACCACGCCGACAGAGTTCGACAACTACTGCGTTCCAGAAGAGAAGTCAGCCTCTCAGATTCCTCGTCTGCGCCGCCTGAGACATCGACGGAGGACAATTCCCCGGAGAAGCGAAGTCCATCGCCATCAGTAGCCAGGACAAGTACTGCGATTCCAGAAGAGTACTCAGTCATTCTCTCGCTTCTGAGACAACGACTGACATTCCGTACCTTACCATCAGTCTGCAACCAGGTGACGTATTCAACATCCTCTTCGAAACGACTGAATCAACTTCATCGTCTGCAACCACGGATTCTACATCCTCTTCTGAAACGACTCAATCAACTTCATCGTCTGCAACCACGGATCCTACATCCTCTTCTGAAACGACTGAATCAACTTCATCGTCTGCAACCACGGGTTCTACTTTGCCACCTCTTTCGTGTGATAGCGGATATCCATATCTGCCCCATCCAACTAATTGCCATAAATTCATTCAGTGTGGAAATGGAATTGAATATAGCTTTGAGTGTTCAGGCAATCTATATTGGGACTACAAGGCATACCGTTGCACTAGTGACCCATCCGTTTGTTACAATACAGAGGAAACTGAGAAACCAGAAGAAAACGAGTGCAGTTCTGGAGAAGACTTTGTGGCTCACCCAACCGACTGTACCAAATACATTCAATGCAGTTATGGCCAGCCATTTGAACAAAAATGTCCGGATCCACTGTTTTGGAATCCAGTCATTAAATCGTGTGGTTGGTCAAATGAGTACTGCAACTATGGCCGAGCAAGTGAACCGATTTCCTGTGCAGCAGGAACGCTTTTCGATGTTTTCCCTGGCGACTGCTCCAAATATATCAAGTGTTTCGGCTCGAGGGGAGTTCAGATGAGCTGTAATTCCGGACTTTACTGGAATCCCATCAAAGCCATATGCGAAAAGTCAAAACGATTCTGCCACTAAATAAAGGTAAGTAAGATACAGTTGAACTTTATTAAAATGATAATAAAAAAATTAATCGTTTTTGCCTTACAGAATCCATGCAGACTTGATATATTTGGTGCTGATGATGAGACCCCAAGAAGCGAAGAGAACCTTGTATTGAATTTGTATTGATAACATTTTTTCTCAATTAATAAAGCCATTGAAATTTGAGAACGACACCAAATCTAAAACGTTTCCATTTCAATTAGTCTTTTGAAGATGTTCTGAATAGATTTGCTTTTTGGCTGCAGGCAAATTTATTTCAATATACATTTCGAACATTTTTTATACCCATTTGGCACAAAAATTAGAGGTATACGAAACACACATACAGCTGGCAGAAGAGAAAGTTCTTGCTTAATTTTATACCCTTTTTGTGTTCTAAAGACTATCTCAGCATTGCACTTATAAAATTAAATTTGGTTGCGAAATCATAACCACTAGATGGTTCAAGCCAACGGTATCCGTATTGTCGGAAGCTCTGACTCGCAAATTCCTACGCACATTTTCTTGATCTTATCAAACTAGGCTTTAATTAAAAATATAACTAGCCTTGAAACATACCCCATACAGTCGTTGGGCCTTTAAAAAATTAAAAATTTAATGCTTCACTTCAATTCAAACACATGGCCTGGTCGAAGCTTTCAGAGATAAGAAAATAACCGGACTCAACGTTGGATGGGGGCTTGGAAAGGCTGATCTATATATAGATATGACGATGGACTGTCTAACCACAAGCCAAAGCGAATTTTTGAGTTTCAAAGGTTATCTCAAGGCAAATCACTTCCGTCGGAATCAAAATAAAGCCTCTCGCCAATAAAATAGGTTCCTTGGGAACTGGGAACTGGAAAAAACAACAATACGCTCACCAGACGCAAAAAGACCAAAGCAGGCAAACAATATGAGCCGAAGCAGGGACACACTTGAAAATGTATCTAAGAGATATACAATTGCGTATCTTTATATGCTAATAAATGCCAACACATTTCCTTAAAATGGGTCAAAAGTCTCCCCCATCCGTTGGCGAAGACGATGATGTTGTAATGCCCACAGAAACTCATTCGCCGGCGGGGAGGGCATCGCTTCCCCGTCCATTGCCAGGCGACCAAGTGATCGATTGACACGATCAAAGCGCTGATACGTAATGGAATAGACACTCGAATGAATGGCACTGGCGACGAGCTCCAAGCTCGGAGCTCGCAGCTCGCAGCTCGCAGCACTAAGTGCCCTGGTCCGTCTCTGAGGGGTGGGCTCTGTGAGTGTGCGATAAGGCAGATACCAGCAGACTGGGGTTGTGTGAGTCCTACATAAATATTCATGCTGCTGCTGGCTAAATGCAAATGTATTGGAAATTGCTCGCCTTCAATGAATTTGAGTTCTACTCAAGCTCTAGAGTTTTGATGCTCGGATAGGCCAGCGTTATTCGCAATCCAGCAGTTGTCGCGATCGGAAGCAAATCGGAAAATCTCCCTTGGAATCCTAACACACACGCAGGCGAAGAAGTATGTGTCTTTGAAATCTGAGCAAGGATACAGCGAGCTGAATGCATTCAAATATAGTGGATAAAGGATCAAAGAAAAATAAACTCTAATATCATGAAATCAGTGACCTAAAAGACAAACAAAAACAAGATAAAGGATACTCTTGTGTTGTGGCAAAGGACATATAACAAAAAATGTATCAAGTGTGTGCAAAATATATAATACTATCCAGACCTTAAAATTTATTTAAAAGCGAAGCAAGGATCACTTACAAAAAAAAACAAAGCAATGAATGGGAAAATTTATGAAGACAATTGTACGGCAATGAATGGGAAAATTTATGAAGACAATTGTACGGAAATCAACGTAAATAATATAAATCGATGGATCACAGAACAATACCTATAACAAAACAGATAATCAAAGAATGTTTCTAGTAAAAAAGGATTTTTCGATGAGCCAGGATAATCCATATTTTAAATTTTTAACCATTAATCGCAACAAGAAAATGGAACAGTACAAAAAACACAATTGAGTGATTACATCATCTCTGAAGCTTAAAATTAACCTAAAGATTCTTTATTTTTTGGCATTTAGCAGAATCGTGCGTGCTCATTTAAAACAAAAGTGATAACCCCTGAAAGTGACAGACAGACCGTGATGAGCGAAGGAGTGCGAGCGAAGCAATTCAAATGCGTTGATAATAATAATATTTTATTCCATTTCACAGTTTGCTGGTTGTGTCGAGACAACGTCGTCGCATTTCAATTGAATTCAGAATTTGATTTATTGAAATGTTGCCCTTTCGCTGGGGCCTGCTACTTGGCGTTGTGCTCCTCGTGACATGCGCAAATGGAGCCGCCATCGTAAGTGTCAAAATTGTTAATGAATCCGGGGGAGTCTGTGGTTGTGTGTACATGAATGCGTGAGTGGCTGAATGGAACTAAAGTAGTTCAATGCAAATGAACTCTGTTCGAATTGGAGGCGATAAGACCTAATTTGACCAAGGTCAGTTACGGAAACTGTCCAGAATTGGGGGCACACACAGACAACACAACACAACACACGTTAAACGTTTCGTGATAAAGCTGACATTAGCATTGAACTTAAATTGGTTTAATTAATTACAGGAAAAAACACTAGCAACTGCAGAAGATTCTTTAAGTGCGATCGACCTGCAGAGAGAAAAGAGAAGCGGCAGAGGCTAGTAAGTAGAAAATTCAAAGCCAAGGGCTGAAAATACCAGCGACTTTCCTTCTCCACAGTTCTAGGGGACAGACCCAGTCTCAGTACTTAAACTTCGGAAAACCCGAGGAGGACGGCAAGGCGGAGGCGGAGGCCACCGAAAATGGATCTCGCTCAACTGTCTGTGAGTCTAACTCGATGTCATTCGTGGACATGAACCATGTAAACTGTTTTTCTGTTCCTCAGCTGGCACCCATGGCATGGGTCAGGCCCAGAGCCAGTTCTCATCAGGAGACTGCAATGGATGTGGTGGCTACCAAACGGACTACCCCTCTTCCGGCAGAATACTCGACGCCAGTGGATCCGGGGTTGCCGGTGGCCCCGATTCTCTTATCAGCCTACCAGGCGGAGGTATGAGCTCAGATCGTCTTCGTTGTCTTCTTAATCTCACAAATATTTGAAAACAGGTGCGCAGGGCGTAGCCGGTGGGCAGCCAGGTGTCAGTGGTCAGCCAGGGTTCGGCGGACAGCCAGGACTCGGCGGATCACAGGGTATTGGCGGCGCTCAACCCGGATATGGGGCTCAACCGGGCTCTGGAGGTCAAGTTGGCGGCCAACCTGGCGTTGGTGCAGGAACACCCGCAGGAATTGGAGGAGGTCAACCAGGAGTTGGAGGACAGACCGGAATCGGAGGCGGACAGCCCGGTTACGGACAGCAACCAGGAGTTGGTGGTCAACCCGGAATCGGAGGCGGACAGCCCGGTTACGGATCCCAACCAGGAGTTGGAGGACAGCCCGGAATCGGATCCCAACCAGGAGCTGGTGGTCAGACCGGAATCGGAGGAGGACAGCCCGGTTACGGATCCCAACCAGGAGTTGGTGGTCAACCCGGAATCGGAGGAGGACAGCCCGGTTACGGATCCCAACCAGGAGTTGGAGGACAGACAGGAATCGGAGGCGGACAGCCCGGTTACGGATCCCAACCAGGAGTTGGAGGACAGCCCGGAATCGGATCCCAACCAGGAGTTGGTGGTCAGACCGGAATCGGAGGCGGACAGCCCGGTTACGGATCCCAACCAGGAGTTGGTGGTCAACCCGGAATCGGAGGCGGACAGCCCGGTTACGGATCCCAACCAGGAGTTGGTGGTCAACCCGGAGTCGGAGGCGGACAGCCCGGTTACGGATCCCAACCAGGAGTTGGTGGTCAGACCGGAATCGGAGGCGGACAGCCCGGTTACGGATCCCAACCAGGAGTTGGAGGACAGACAGGAATCGGAGGGGGCGGAGCCGGTTACGGATCCCAACCAGGAGTTGGAGGACAGCCCGGAATCGGATCCCAACCAGGAGTTGGAGGACAGACCGGAATCGGAGGCGGACAGCCCGGTTACGGACAGCAACCAGGAGCTGGTGGTCAACCCGGAATCGGAGGCGGACAGCCCGGTTACGGATCCCAACCAGGAGTTGGTGGTCAGACCGGAATCGGAGGAGGACAGCCCGGTTACGGATCCCAACCAGGAGTTGGTGGTCAACCCGGAATCGGAGGCGGACAGCCCGGTTACGGATCCCAACCAGGAGTTGGTGGTCAACCCGGAATCGGAGGCGGACAGCCCGGTTACGGACAGCAACCAGGAGTTGGAGGACAGACCGGAATCGGAGGAGGACAGCCCGGTTACGGACAGCAACCAGGAGTTGGAGGACAGACCGGAATCGGAGGCGGACAGCCCGGTTACGGACCCCAACCAGGAGTTGGTGGTCAGACCGGAATCGGAGGCGGACAGCCCGGTTACGGACAGCAACCAGGAGTTGGAGGACAGACCGGAATCGGAGGCGGACAGCCCGGTTACGGACAGCAACCAGGAGTTGGTGGTCAACCCGGAATCGGAGGAGGACAGCCCGGTTACGGATCCCAACCAGGAGTTGGTGGTCAGACCGGAATCGGAGGCGGACAGCCCGGTTACGGATCCCAACCAGGAGTTGGTGGTCAGACCGGAATCGGAGGCGGACAGCCCGGTTACGGACAGCAACCAGGAGTTGGTGGTCAACCCGGAGTCGGAGGAGGACAGCCCGGTTACGGATCCCAACCAGGAGTTGGTGGTCAGACCGGAATCGGAGGCGGACAGCCCGGTTACGGACAGCAACCAGGAGTTGGTGGTCAACCTGGAGTCGGAGGCGGACAGCCCGGTTACGGACAGCAACCAGGAGTTGGAGGACAGACCGGAATCGGAGGAGGACAGCCCGGTTACGGACAGCAGCCAGGAGTTGGTGGTCAACCCGGAATCGGAGGAGGACAGCCCGGTTACGGATCCCAACCAGGAGTTGGTGGTCAACCCGGAATCGGAGGAGGACAGCCCGGTTACGGATCCCAACCAGGAGTTGGAGGACAGACCGGAATCGGAGGCGGACAGCCCGGTTACGGACAGCAACCAGGAGTTGGAGGTCAACCCGGAATCGGAGGAGGACAGCCCGGTTACGGATCCCAACCAGGAGTTGGTGGTCAGACCGGAATCGGAGGCGGACAGCCCGGTTACGGACAGCAACCAGGAGTTGGAGGTCAGACCGGAATCGGAGGAGGACAGCCCGGTTACGGATCCCAACCAGGAGTTGGAGGACAGACCGGAATCGGAGGCGGACAGCCCGGTTACGGACAGCAACCAGGAGTTGGAGGACAGACCGGAATCGGAGGAGGACAGCCCGGTTACGGATCTCAACCAGGAGTTGGTGGTCAGACCGGAATCGGAGGAGGACAGCCCGGTTACGGACAGCAACCAGGAGTTGGAGGACAGACCGGAATCGGAGGAGGACAGCCCGGTTACGGATCTCAACCAGGAGTTGGTGGTCAGACCGGAATCGGAGGAGGACAGCCCGGTTACGGACAGCAGCCAGGAGTTGGAGGACAGACCGGAATCGGAGGAGGACAGCCCGGTTACGGATCTCAACCAGGAGTTGGTGGTCAGACGGGAATCGGAGGAGGACAGCCCGGTTACGGACAGCAACCAGGAGTTGGTGGTAAACCCGAAATGGAGGGAACGTTGACCAGGAGTTGGAGGACAGACCGGAATCGGAGGAGGACAGCCCGGTTACGGATCTCAACCAGGAGTTGGTGGTCAGACCGGAATCGGAGGAGGACAGCCCGGTTACGGACAGCAGCCAGGAGTTGGAGGACAGACCGGAATCGGAGGAGGACAGCCCGGTTACGGATCCCAACCAGGAGTTGGTGGTCAACCCGGAATCGGAGGAGGACAGCCCGGTTACGGATCCCAACCAGGAGTTGGTGGTCAGACCGGAATCGGAGGCGGACAGCCCGGTTACGGACAGCAACCAGGAGTTGGAGGACAGACCGGAATCGGAGGAGGACAGCCCGGTTACGGATCCCAACCAGGAGTTGGAGGACAGACCGGAATCGGAGGCGGACAGCCCGGTTACGGACAGCAACCAGGAGTTGGAGGACAACCCGGAATCGGAGGAGGACAGCCCCGGTTACGGATCTCAACCAGGAGTTGGTGGTCAGACCGGAATCGGAGGAGGACAGCCCGGTTACGGACAGCAACCAGGAGTTGGAGGACAGACCGGAATCGGAGGAGGACAGCCCGGTTACGGATCTCAACCAGGAGTTGGTGGTCAGACCGGAATCGGAGGAGGACAGCCCGGTTACGGACAGCAACCAGGAGTTGGTGGTCAACCCGGAATCGGAGGAGGACAGCCCGGTTACGGATCCCAACCAGGAGTTGGTGGTCAGACCGGAATCGGAGGCGGACAGCCCGGTTACGGACAGCAACCAGGAGTTGGTGGTCAACCCGGAGTCGGAGGAGGACAGCCCGGTTACGGACAGCAGCCAGGAGTTGGAGGACAGACCGGAATCGGAGGAGGACAGCCCGGTTACGGATCCCAACCAGGAGTTGGAGGACAGACCGGAATCGGAGGAGGACAGCCCGGTTACGGATCCAGCAACCAGGAGTTGGAGGTCAGACCGGAATTGGAGGCGGACAGCCCGGTTATGGAACGCTACCGGGAGGCTCCGGCGCGGGTCAACCTGGTGCAGGCAGTCAAATTGGGGCACCTGGACGTTATACGGCTGGAACAGGTGTGGCTCCGGGTACCGGCGGAGTGGGAGGTGCTGGTGGTGTTGGTAAGTTGGAGCATCCTAAATGGCTTGGCCAGTTAATTTGTAATTAATTGCAGGTGTGCCTGGTGGATCTGCTGTCGGGGGAGTTGACGATGCCTTCTCCCAGGCGGAGTCAACCATTGGAGACGGACAGGCCTCCGCAAGTGCTCAAGGCAAGAAGAACGGCGGAACCGCAAAGACCCAGGTGTCTGGCACCTACAGCTCGGGCGGCACCTTCAGCGCCAGTGCGATGACCTCGGATGCAGATCGCGCGGCGAGTGCTCAGGTGACAGGAAACGCCGACGGAGCCGTGAGCCAGTCGCAGGGCTCAGGCGGACCCGCCCAGTCGCAGGCGCAGGTGCAGGTGGGCAAGGACGGCGGCACCAAGGCCTCCTCACAGAGCGGAGGTATTATCCAGCAGAGCCAGAGCGAGGTGCACGCGAACGACAAGGGTGGCCTGGCGGACGCTCAGTCCAGCGGTCCTGGCCAGACGTCTTCCCAAGCGCAGATCGGGTTCCGCCCCGGTCAAGAGGCTAACCCGCCGGCGGCTAATGGTGGTGGCCAGGCCTCATCATCGTCCGGTGCCCACTCTAGTCAGAGTAGCTCACAGATTCATGGAACCTCCAGGTAAGTCAATCCAACGTGGACTCTATAAGGATTTATGAACTGTGTTTTGAATCGCAGCTTCGGCGTCTCGTACCATGGAGCCGCACAGTCCGCATCGGGAACCAAGGAGCAAGTGGCGTCTTACAGAGAACAAAACCGAGAACTGTTCAACACCATCAGTCAGTTTGGAAACAACGGCAATGCGTGAGTAACTCAAGGCGTTGACGTCAAGTTAGGAAGTACCCTTTTCCCTAATCCTATTTGCAGTGTTACTGATCGTGCCGATGCCGTCTATAGCGGACCTGCGCTTACTGATGAGTCCGAACGACTGCCCGAGCTCAAGTCCACAAAACCCAATGAGGAAACTGGCAAGGACATTAAGCAGGAGCCGGCGGAGCCTTCGCAGTACGAAGACGATGACGAAAACGAGCCGGACGAGTATGATGAAGATGAGTACTATAACGAGAAGCCGGTCAAGTTGGAAGAAAGCCCGAAAACGGCGAGCATTGTTAAGCCAGAGGCCACACCCGAGCCACAAGCCTACACACAGTCTTCGCCCTCGCAGACACAAAAGGCCGTGGTGGCACCTGGGGCGGCTGAAAAGTACCAAGTGGTCCAGAAGCAGAACGGCAAGGTCAACACCTACACCGTACCCTCCTCGACCACCGAGGCCGTTCCACCAGGGTTCCGAGGCACTGTCAACGTGCAAAAGAAGTTCCACACCAAGGCCCTGGAGCTGCACCCCACCAACAAGGTTGAGATCACTGCTGACACCGACGGTGAGGGCCCGGTCCGCGGCGACAAGCCAACCCTTCGTGCTCCAGACAGCTATGTCACCGTCACCAAGTCGGTGACTGGCAGCATGGACAACAGCAAGAACCCGCCGCAGGAGAACAAGAACTTCCAGTCCACGTACTACACCAAGTCATCGACGTGCGGCTACTTCACCTTCTCGTGCAACATTGTCTACGGCGCGAACGGGAGGAGCAAAATCTGCCGCCCAAAGGCACCGACCAACGGCAAGTGCTAGAGGAGCAGACAGAGCAACAGAGCTGGACCACCCCACCCATATTATAGTAGATCAGTTCCAAAGGGGCTCAATTGTAGAACAGCTTAACTAACTGCCATCTACAAACACCTATTTGTATTTTGATGCAGCGCGTTTATAAGCATTTAAGTGTTTTTCGCAAGTAATTTTGTATTTTCACTGCCATTCTTCGAATATTTTGTACGTTTTGCCACTGTAATTAATATTTAATAACAAACTACAAACCAAAAGGAAATCGTTTCCTATGTCAAACGCAAATCTTGTCGCAGGTGGATAGGCGAGAGTTCCAAAACAGATACTGGGGACACGCCTTCACGAAGGGGAGGTAATCGCATTGAATAAAGCGGGTGCAGTCCCCTGGGTATGCTATCAGCTGTCCAAGCTTCTGGTCACATATTGCGGGTAAGTTGAGAGCTTCGGTGATGGGCGGAGGTTTGGAATCCGGTGAAGAATCGATGAAAGAGCAGCCACCGACCGGTTGGACTTGACATTGCTTCAGTTGGTCATTCCAGTAAAAGTTCTCGGGACAGCTCCACAAGGACTTTTCGTAATAGCGATGACAGTCATTGGGATAGCGCTGTCGTTCTACGGTCTGCGCCAAAGAGATCCCACAACAAACCCAAACCACATATAGGAGAATTCGGAGAAGCACTAACAAAAATAAGGATTGTTAGAGGGAAACTATTAAGGGTGTCTTTTCTAAATGGGACTTTACTTCTTACTGCACTGTGAAGACTCTTGGCCCTTGGTCATCTGAAATAAACTCTGCCAGCGCGTAGTATTTATATATCCATAGAAATCCATACAAATTATTGACATATTGACAACGATTATTGACTCTTTGTATCTGAGATCTGCCCTTGATAAAATCATATTGTCCGGTCAAGTGGCTTTGACAATAAAGCTCTTTTACATTTTATTTTAACATTTATTAAACATTGAGTGATGGGTAAACATTGGCATTGAAATAATCTTTGTTTAGATTATCAATCAGAATTAAATAGAATAAGGCTCAGCAAAGATTCTTTGTTCAAGAAGGCATTTAATTCGATAAAGAAAACTCAAGTACTTTATCGCAATATCGCAGCTGCGAATATTGTGAGTATAAAAAGACCGGCTGCCTGAGTAGAAAATTCACAATTACAACGAGCTCATCTCCTAACGCAATCAAAAGTAAGAAATTGTCAAAGGATTTGCAAACTCTGTATTACTAATACATATCCCTATAATTTAAGTGTTTCGAGGACCAGCATTTCTTCTCCTGGCTTTAATGGCAGCCGCAGTTGAGTGCCAGCAGTACCCTGTGATAGTAAGTGATACCCACCATATCCTTTCCCTAATTTAAGAGCACACCCTTCCTTCTAGTCTTCTCCGCTGATTCCAAAATGCCCACTGCCGGACGATCCCAATCATGTGGTAATGCTGCCGTATCCCAACGACTGTCGCAAATACTACACCTGCCAGAACGGACAGGCTTATGAGCGCCAGTGTCCAGCAAACTGGTACTGGAGCCAGTTGACCTATCGCTGCGACCACAGGGAGTACTCAAACTGCCAGCCCTACGAGCCCGCGAACCCAAACAATCCTGTCGGTCCTGGTCCCTCAGTGCAATATAGCTCATTCCCCGGAGACTGTAGCCGCTTCTACATGACAAGCGTCCTCCGCTGTGAGGATAACTTCCAATGGAGTGACCAATATCAGAGTTGCGTTGCCCCTCAGTATTCGAACTGTGGTGTAATAGCGCCAGTTTCAGTACCTCCTGGAACTCCCATGTGGCCAAACGGCCTTAGCGCTGCTACTCCACCTCCTTATGACACAACTATTGCGGAATCGAGCTTCCTGCCAATCGATCCAAATGCTTTGTGTGGCAATATTTTGACCAATGCCTACATTCCATATCCTGGCAACTGTCACAAGTTCATCCATTGTGGACCACCAGCAACAGTGCTAACCTGCCCCGGTGACCTGTATTGGTCTCCCCAAAACCGATCGTGCAGTACTTCAAACGCTGGCTGCACCACCACCCCCCAGTAAAGCTCAGAAGGTTTCAACTCTTGAATATTAATTTGTATTTTGTATATCAATAAAGGTACATTGCATTAAAAATCAATAGCAAAACTTGCAATCGACTTAAGAGCCCGACTAAAAAATGCATGATCAGGTGAATAAAGGCTAAGTCCCGTGGGATCACAGCCCGCCAGTTGGGCATCCATGCAAATAGATTCAGTGGGACTGAATTCTTCATTTTCTGGACACGCAAATCCAACTGGGATGGGTTCTTGGCACACTATGTACTTGCTGCAGTTGCTAGGATAGGGGACCAGACTTCCCTCGCTCTTATCATCGCAAAAGCTGTTCGGCAAGGGCGTCTCCAGAGACTCGGTGGTTGACGTTGAAGGGGCTTGAGTAGTTGTAAGTATGATGGAACAATTTGCATACCACGGAGCCATACACCGTTCTAAGGCGGCACTAAATTCCTGACCAGTTACACAGTCATAGACGAGTGGATAAGGTTGGACACAGGCTATGAACTTGGTGCAATCGTCTGGATAGGGAACTAGCTTGCCATCTGGCACTCCCTCACACGGATCAGTTTCTGCGGCCGGAGTACTCGTTGTCGACCCTTCCGTGGTATCCGTTTCTGTTGTGGAAGTGGTAGTGGTAGCGTTGTTCTCCCGACAAGCGTCTGGTGAAACATCTGGCCCACATTCGCCAGTTAGTGGATCGAAAAACTCTTCCGTGCTGCAAATACCCATCATATAGGAGGAGTCGTCACCACAGCGTATGAACCATTGGCAATTCTCTAGATATGGCAAATTGTGGCCGGAATTATTAAAGCAGACCGAAAACTCCGGGGCTGGAGTCGTAAGTCCGGGCGATATAGTTGTGGTCTCTCCCTGGGAACAGTCACTCGACTCCCAATCTACACATTTCTGGAGCGCCGCATTGAAGAACAAGCTTTGCGGGCAGTAAAACGCTATTGGCACTGGTCGAGCACATGCTATGTACTTGCTGCAGTCCTCGGGATAGGATGCGTAGTAGTCCTCGGTATGTCCAGAACATATTCCCGAAATATCTGAAGGGCTGGTCGTTGTATCTATAGGTACAGTGGTCGTAATTGTGGGAGAAGGTGTTGTGGAGGGCGTGGTGGACGCTTCACTAGTGGACGATTCAGTGCTAACTCCAGATTCCTTACACGCCGTTGGTGACACTTCGGGACCGCAAATGCCTGTTTGAGGATCATACCAGCCGTTGTAAATGCAATTGGCCACGGTGGAAGTGCCGTCTCCCATGCACAGTATATATTGCTGACAGTTCGTGACCAGGGGATAGGAAACGCCCAGTTCCTGGTTCGCACAAGGATCCTCAGAACTCTCTGTTGTGGCGGCAGTGGTGCTGGTACTGAAGGCGTCGAGGCAGGCCGTAGGCGATACATTCGGTCCACAGTCACCGGTATCTGGATTGAACCAAGCATTAACTGGGCACTTGGCAGTTGTCGATTGACCGCCACCAAGGCAGAGTAGGTATTGCTGGCAGTCGGATTGCAAAGGAAAGCTAGCTCCCAGCTCTTGATCTGCGCAGGGATCCTCTCTGTCACCTACAGTTGTTGTCGTTCCAACAGTTGTCGCAGGTGGGGTGATGGTCGTTACGGTTGTAGTCACAACTTCGCGACACGCTTCCGGCGAGATATCAGGCCCACAGTGGCCGCTGTTCGGATTGAACCAATTGTCGACGGGGCACGGAAAAATACTGTATGAGTCGTTGCCCCAGCAGTAATAGTATTGCTGACAATTTTGAGTGTCCGGAAACATGGCTCCGAGCTTTTGTCCCTCGCAGTCTGTGAAAGGCTCCTCAATAGCCGACGTTGTGCCTTGTCCATCTTGGGTAGTCCGATCACCATAACACCAGACATTATCTTTAAAATCGCAGATTTTCAAATCGGGATTGAAAAGCAGCTCTCCTGGGCATCGCTCCTCTTCACTTTGCCCATTCATGCACACGATGAACTCGTCACAGCTTAAAGCAGAGGGAAGTATGGTAAAGTTGGCCTCACCCTCGCAAGGATTTGCAGGGTATGGCAGAGGAGTACATTTCACGGCTTCCGGTGTATCGCATATGTGCAGGGGACCGTTGAAGAGTTTTCCATCGGGGCAGTACTCCAAATCAGCAGAGGAATCGTAACACCAGATATATGCACTGCAATCGTAGGGATATTCATAATATCCATTCGATAAGGAGTCACAGAAAGACGAATCCACTTCCAAAGAGGTTAGATTTGGACTACCCTCGCCAAAGGTTGTTACCAAAAGCCAACCAATAAATATGAAGTACTTCCAGGCTAAGTTTTGAAAGAAACTTCTATAATTCAGCGAATAATATTTCACAAGTCTAAAATCTTTACCTGTCATTGCCATATCGTCCACAAATAAATTCTTTTAAAAGCTATTTTATGTATTTGAGGTAATTGCGTGTGCTGATGGTTCTACGGTTTGAAATTAACTGAGTTCCCGCAACGTTTTTGGTGATTCTTAAGCAGAAATATTAAATAAACTTCTGCCAATCAAAGCAACGTTTAGCGGTTCTTCTTCATTGATAAAGTAAAGTGAGTAATACACATTGATAACACATAACTAGAAGCTCTGAGAAGGAAACAACATTTTGTCAGGAAAATAGACAATAGGTTTATTAATAATGACCGATGATAATCTGCTCACACTCGTTTTCTGTCCAATTAGTTTCAGTGAGATACCAGAAAGGTACAATTAGGTGACACCTATAAGCATTCCTTCTTCAGAATACTTGATGTGATCTTACCTACTTTTAGGCTTTGCAAAATAAAGTGAACCAATAACCATTTAAGGCTCTTAACTTTATGACTTTGTTTGATCGCTGATTTATATCTAGTATATATATAATAAATCATAAGTAAAAAATAAAATTTCATTATAAAAATTAAGTTTTCCCTGTTACTATGCCACCCTAGGTGGTCTTTAACCTGAGCACACGTCTGTGGGCACATATTTCCCACTAAAAACATATATATGTACACACATTGTATTGTTTTTATCAAACCTTACATATGTTTTATATGAACCCTTATCAATTCCCAGTAAGAAACTGTAGATAGTACTCGTACTCGAGCACCTATCACATCTGAACGATACAATCGAATGTTGAACACTTTACATATTGGCAAATCATGCAAATTTCGCATCAATGTGAGTCTATAAAAACGACGTTCAATGAATGGAAAGTTTCAGTTCGATTAAAGACTCGATAGCGACAAAATGAAGCTTTTCGGACTGCTCTTATTGGCCATTTGTACACTCCAAGAGAGAACGCTGGCTCTGTCTCAAGTACGTAGGAATAGCCTTACCAAGCCACCTGTATTATTCAAGCTTCCTTCCTTAGGATGGAATCGCTTTCAAGACAGCAATTTGCGAGGGCAAAAACGGCGGACTCCTGCCCATCTTTGGAACGTGTTCCGGATACTATGTGTGCGCGGATGGAAAAGCTGTGGTTGGCTCCTGTGACCCGGGCACCTTGTTCAATCCACTAACTTTACACTGCGACGCGGCCGATAAGGTGGAGTGCATCTTTGATGCCAAGGATAACGAACGCAGCATCGAATCCAACTCAGACAGCGATGAGGATGAGGAGGAGGAGGAGGATGCTCCTGTGACGGTTAAACCCACAAAGCCCCCTGTAATCCAGGAGACAGAACCTTCGGATATATCAAATAGAATGTGCATGGGCAAAAAGGACGGCGTAATGCTGACCAAAAAGGGATCTTGTCGGGAATACTATGTGTGCAAGTCAAAAAAGCCCCGTCTCCGGTCCTGTGCTGGCCAACAGCACTTCAGTCCCACGCGTCGAATTTGCATGAAGGCGTCGGAAGCCAAGTGTTCCGTCGGTGGCCAGGAGTTCAATTTGCTTGACAAGCCTGCCACCACGGCGGGAATGTGTCAAGAGGAGAAAGAGAACTCCCTGGCTGCACATCAGAGCGATTGCGGCAAGTTTCTCCTCTGCAGCAACATGATGTTCCTGGTCATGGACTGTCCCGTGGGCTTGCATTTCAATGTCGCGTCCTCGCGCTGCGACTACCCCAAGATTGCCAACTGTCAGGCGAAGAAAAAGGACACCAAGAGTAAAACAAAGTCCAAGAAGAATTCTCGTCGGCCAAAAGCCCATTAAGCCCCCATAATTACAATTCGGATATTATTCAACCAATGTCCTTGTGTTACCCTTGAATATAGTAATTAATATATGTAATATATATCTTGCTATACACAAATATATTGGCATTTGCAAAAAAGGTCTTCCACACTCCGAAATTAAAAAGCTAAGTAATACTTCAGAGAGGGTATGAGAACCAAATTACATAATTAACCCCTTAACCAAAAATATAATTAAATAATTTATCTTCTAGTTTCAAACTTTGGACGCTGCTAAAAGCTTTTAGGTTTAAGACTAGATGCATTACAATTTCAATTATTTAATAAAAAATATTGGTTAAACAATTTTTTAAATATTAGCTATATTTCTCAATATTATTTAATTGTATTTACTTTATTGTTAATTTTTATTAGGTTAATAAGTTTTTATTTAAAATGTTAAGTTTCAAAAATTATGATTTTACTGCACTTTTGACAATTTTAATTGATTGAAAAAATTGTTTAAATTAGATACATTTTTTGTCTGTCTGAGGTTGCTAAATCGACTCTGCTGTTGATGCTGATTAAGAATATATGTGATGTATAGGATCGGAAATGCACTGCGTTGTAAGGTTTTGACTAAAATTAGAAAGCCCTTAAAGGGTATACAAATTAGTATTTAAAATTCAGTATGCTGACTAATAAAAAGTAACTCAGAAAAGCTTTCAGACTTGAAATGGATGTTTTTGAATTAGCTACTTTTTATCTTGATTTGTCTAAAAACTTATCATGAAAAAATTCCGAACATTATCAATTAAAGAAACCTAATATTTTAGGTGTTCTTGAGGGCATAAGACCATATAACTTATATATTTATCGAGATTATTTTTCAAAATATTTTTTAAAACCACAAAAATATTTCTTATTTTTTAAAAGATAAGATTTGTTTAAAATATATGTCATACGAATAATTAAGAAATTGATTTTTTGATTACTTTAAGGAAAGTCCCGTCGCCAATGAAACTCAGGTTTGTATTATTTTTAAAAGCAGTTTTAATAACATAAAATCTAAAACGTTTTCTTTAGATGAAGTTTTTTTTTCACAATACTAGAATTTAATTGTTAATTTTTGCAATTCAAAAAACCAATGCATTTTGATATCTCTTGAAGTTTATTACTTTAAAGTTTGATACGCATGAGAGAAATAACAATTGAAAACATAAGAACCACTCTGCGCTGCTTAAGACGTATTTATTGAGATATTTAGCAATTTACATTGTACGGCCAATCGCAGGTCTTTTGCTCCGCATTGTAGACTAGCCCGGCTGAGCAGCTAAAGTCCACTTCGCACTCGCACTGACAGACAATATACGACGAGGAACAAGCTGAGGTATCGCCTATCATGGTTCCGTCGCGTTGGCCAACGCATTTCCCTTGACTCTCACAGTAGGTTCCCGAGGGTCCGGCGCTGGGGCCGCTGGGCGGTGCAGTTCCATCATCGCAGTCGACGTTCCAAGGGTAGTCACAATCTCCCGTGACGTTGTTAAATTGCAGATTGTTGGGGCACCTCTGCTGAACGTACTTGCCATCGACACACTGGAAGAAGGCCGAGCAGTTCTTCTCCACCGGCCACAACGAGTAGTTGGGCAGATCGCAGCACTCGGGATCGCAAGTCTTGGGGATGCAAACGCCATCAGTGTCGACAACACACTCATTCAGTGTGGTGTTAAAGAACATAGTGGCAGAGCACTTCCTGGCCACATAGTTGCCGTTTACACACTGCAAGTATCCTGCGCAATCCGCCGCGTTTTCCTTTATGTCGCCCTCCGTGCATGATGGGGTGCCATTGCACTCCCCGTTGTCCCTCTCGCAGGTCTTGGTTTTATTATTCCAGTACTCCCCATCGGAACAGGACATGGTAACGTACTTTCCACCAGCGCAAATTTGGTACTTTGTACAGTCACCGGCAGAATCTGGTTTGGTGCTCCCCTCTGTACAGTTAAGGCAGACTCCATCAGTATCCGGAGTGCACGTAAGAGTCGTGTCATTAAAGTAGGCATTGTCGGGACACTTCTTACTCACGAAGCTGCCGTTCGAACACACCAGGTAACCAGCACAGTCCGCAGGATCAAGCTTTATATCTCCTTCTGTACACGACGGACTGCCGTTGCACTCTCCGTTGTCCACTAGGCATTTCTCCAAGGTAGTGTTCCAGTAATTACCAGATTCGCAGGACACAGTTACGTACTTTCCATCGGAGCAAAGTTGGTACTTGGTACAGTCACCGGAAGGCTCTGGCTTGGTGCTCCCCGCGGTACAGTTAAGGCAGACTCCATCAGTATCCGGAGTGCACGTAAGAGTCGTGTCATTGAAGTAGGCATTGTCGGGACACTGCTTACTCACGAAGCTGCCGTTCGAACACACTAAGTAACCAGCACAGTCCGTAGGGTCAACCTTTATATCTCCTTCTGTACACGACGGACTGCCGTTGCACTCCCCATTGTCCACTAGGCACTTTTCCAAGGTAGTGTTCCAGTAATTGCCATCTTCGCAGGACACAGTTACGTACTTTCCATCGGAGCAAATTTGGTACTTGGTACAGTCACCGGAAGGCTCTGGCTTGGTGCTCCCCGCGGTACAGTTAAGACAGACTCCATCAGTATCCGGAGTGCACGTAAGAGTCGTGTCATTGAAGTAGGCATTGTCGGGACACTGCTTACTCACGAAGTTGCCGTTCGAACACACCAGGTAACCAGCACAGTCCGTAGGGTCAACCTTTATATCTCCTTCTGTACACGACGGACTGCCGTTGCACTGTCCGTTGTCCTCCTCACATTTAGATGTATCTGCGTTCCAGTAATATCCGGTTTGGCAAGATTTAGACACATACTTTCCGTTAATGCATATCTTGTACTTGGCGCAATCGTTGTCGTCGGCCACTTGGGTTCCCTCTGTGCAATTAACGCAAACTCCGCAGGTGTCGGGAATGCACTGAGTCACATTGAAGTAGTATCCATCGGGACAGCTTTGGAAAACCACGGTTCCGTTGACGCACTCCAGATACCCGGCACAGTCATCGGGATTGGCCTCGATTTCCCCGTCCACACATGTCGGCGGCTTGCACTGTCCAATGTCAGTTTCGCATTTTCCACAATCCGAGTTCCAATAGTCTCCGTCTTCGCAAGACTTGGAAACAAACTCGCCTTGGCAGCACACACGATACTTGGTGCAATCATCCGGGTCGATTTCTGTCTCGCCATCCGTGCAGCACTCTGCATTCAGGGATCCCACGAAAAGGGAAAGCGCCAGGCACAGGGTAACCACTAAAGGAAAACTTTGGCTCAGTATCCATCCACATAGTGCCCTACTTTGGGTGCTTACCATAGTGCTTAGTTTTGAATTGAGCCATCTTGGCACTCCGCATATCAACCGTTCACTGATGTGCCTTCGGTCCATATCGGCTTTTATATTTACCGGCAATTAAAATAATGAAATGTCTTTCCTGCTTCACAGCATGTGCCGGTGATAGTAGGGAACCATTCTTGATATTATCAGCACACACTTACAGTAGTTATACAAGCAGCCGATATTGTCACTATTTATACCACACATCGGTGAACGGAGAATCCGCGAGCTCCCCTGAGTGCAGAAGGAAGTTGTTTTGCAATAGGAAAGCATATCTCAACCCACCCATTTCCTCTCCGGCCAATAGGCATTTATAATCGCTCTCGTGCTGACCGATAGCCAGCAGCTGCTGGACTGTGCCCACCGCCAGGCTGATTATAATGATTTAGTAGCCCCCGGCGGTCTCATTAATAAATACAGCTCAGATATGGCTTTGATAATGATTTCCTTTATTCTTTATTCTACAATAGGTCAGTTAGAGCGTGCAAGTGACTTGGCTGTCGTAATTGCAGGTCCTTAGACCTTCGTCCCAGTACAACCCATCTGCGCACTTCATCTCGACTTCACACTCGCACTGGCAGACAACGAATTGTTGACAGCTTGTTTCCGAACGTAAGTAAGTACCCTCGGGCTGGCCCGCACAACGACCGTTGCTCTCGCAGGATGTGCCAGAGGGGCCGGCACTAGGACCCGATGGCGGCGTATACTCCCATTCGCATTCATAATCCTGTGGGAAGACACACAACTCTTTTTCAGGGTCGTAGATTAGATTGTTGGGACACCATTGCTCCACGGCGCAGTTGAAATTGCACTTGTAGAACGAATTGCACGAGCCGTTCACCTGGAAGAGCTCGCCCTCTAGCTGGTTCTTGCACACGTCGCTGGTGCTGTTGCAGGGCACCTCGGGTACATAGCCCTCAGGGTAGTCGCACTGATCTGAGGTTGCATTGTAGACAAGGTTATCGGGACAGAGAACCGCAGAGGCACCTTCACCGTCCCCGGTTTCAGAGTTGTTTCCAGTTGTAGGCCAGTCGCATACCCCCACCGCCTCATTAAAAATCAGTTCAGGATCACACGGCATGGCGATGGGACACTGGCATTGGCAAACGAGGTATCCGTTCGAACTGGAGTCCTTAAGAATCACTCCATCGTTCTTTTTGGCGCAAGGGCTGTCGCTGGCGCATTGGGTTCCCGAGGGTCCCTCAATCTCTCCCGCAGCATCGGCAGTTATCTCACAATTCACGTTATTCGGGTGATCGCATTGACCTATCTCCTGATTGAAGTACAGGCCACTGGGACAGCTAATTTCATTCACGCATCCGTTGCTGCATTGGATGAATCTGACGCAGATCCCGGGCATTTCGAACATCGTGCCAGACTCCTCCGTGGCGCACTCGGTACGGGAACTGGAGCAGTAGGATGGTACCACGCCTGGACTCGCTGGAGTAGTGTTGGAGGAGTTGTTGGTGTCATCGGGGTTGGTGGTGATTTCCGTGGGGTCTGTGGAGTCTGGGGGGCTCGGAGTAGCAGTTGTCTTGGTGGTGGTGTCCGGACCGCAGTCCTCAGTGGTTGTTTCTTCTACTTCATCGATGGGATCTTGACACTCGTCAGCACAACAATCGCAGGTACACTGATCAGCCGCCCCGGCAAAGGAGGACAGTCCCAGGCAGTTGGCTCGCCACTGAAAGTCGCATTCGCGGAGCTCGCGATTGAAGTGAAGACCACGCGGGCAGCTACCAATGATGGACACCTCTCCTCCTTGGCAAACCACAAAGCGAGAGCAGTAAGTGGCCAGTGGAAGTCGGGTGCCATCCTTCTCATGAAGGCAGACATCCGCCAACTGGGCTACCGCAACGTGGAGACATCCGGCCAGCAGCAGGAGCGCCCAAAAGGCTACAAGGTGTCCGCAGAAAAATAGTGGATAGAGAAAACCATATTCCTGGACTGGCTCCCAACCACTCACCTCTGGATACGGTTCGGCGCATTGTCGTCTGATCGGCTTCCGAATGGTTCAAAATTCGCAAACGACTAAGTGGCTAACCAGGCAGAGTGGCAGCATTTAACTGTGCCTCGAGGGCCCCAAATCAGTAGTCAATCTTCTGATAATACCAATCACCATATCAATCTCTCGATTAGTTCACCAACTGATTTGTTTGCGCCAGCGTAATTAGGTGTGTGTATGTCTTGGGCCCGGGGCGGGATTCGAGGCCCTTATCGAGCCCGGCTCCCGCCGTCGCCCATAGAGTTCTCTAAAATTTGGCATAGGTCTGCGGATTCCCAACTGTTGAATGGGTTTTCGGCGCCCCAACCGCCCTGGCGTCTGCCTAATTTATGTTCCTCCGCGTACTCCTCGATAAGCACAACACGCAGGCTGCCTGGCCTAATCATTCGCATCGCTTTATTGACACTTGAAATTAAATGACGTTTATTGTCGCTCAAATTGAAGTGGCAGTGTCACGTTCTTTTCAAGCGGATACAATCGATACAGGAGCAGAGCAACGCGAGATAATGCTCGACTACGGAATACTCCACAACCACCGAGGATTTAAAGGGGAGAGCAGGACTCATTCGGGAGAAGATCTATAGAAGCAAAGAAGCCAGTCATCGGAGTTAACAGATTCTCTTCAGGGAAACTTACCTATTAACTTTATTAACTCAAAATTCTGACTCCATAGAAATATTTCTTAATATAAACGGATATTTTTAAGATATTTTTATTAGACATAAATTCACCCCTTTTTACTTTCTGTTTACTTATTTTTATAATTTTTTTTTTATTAATAAACAATCATTTACAGTTGTAGGGTATGCATTATTCGGGAATGTGATAGCAAAGCACCGATTTTAGCCGCTATCGAAGAGCGGAGGTGTGTCTATGTATACTTTTCTATAATTCCTGGAATTGCATACAATCTCGCCGATTCAAATATCCCGATAACAAAACCATTCAGAATGGTTAAACAACCCACCAAAAATAGCTTCCAGCTTGTCAATTTAAAAGAGAGGGATGCCTGCATAGTTTAGGTACTTTTTTTTTAATGACAAAAATTACTTTTTCCTGTCATTTCACTTGGGATTCTCAACCGGCCTAGCCGCGACGAGCCCAGAAACGTATGTATGTACATAAGTATTTGTCACAGAAATGCAATCGGTTCATGACAAGTACTGTTATTGGTACTGAAGAACCAGAAGCATATAGTCCAAGTCGAAGTCGACTGCGGTGAGAGGCTTCCTGCTTGTCGCCTCTCCAGTTGGCATGAAACCCAAGACAATGCAATTCTAATTATTCAAATGCTAGGCAAGTACGCTTGAATTAAATTACCAAACTTATGGAAACCTAAATGAAAGAAAGAAGAGCAAAAGTTGTGGGTACTAAGGCCCAGGGCACTTGAGTTGGAAAGGCTTAGACTCTTCGGTGTCCATTACACAGTACGCATCGTCCGGGAGGCGGCTGCTCGTAGGAGGCCATAAGAGGCAACAAAAGACAGCCCAGCGGAAATATGAGTGGATATGCCATCGCAAACACACATTCATCTTAAGGGACAGCGAGCGTACGGGCTCTGGCGACAGTCTATTATAAAAATCTTCTCAGGTGTAACAGGTTTCTCAGATTTAAACTGGGGTCGCGTCAGTGTTATACCCAGTCATCATCGGCCCTCGCCTTGTCAACGATCGTTAATACGGCTCTCAGTCGGGCCTCAGTCCAGTCCCATTGCGGCATCAGCGGCGGCAGGATCGCAGGATTCGAAGGAGTGCCAACCGAGGATAGTTCGAATCGAAGAACTGAGATCGATTGGTGCATAGATATCAAGGAAACCCGCTTATTTAACTCTAGCACCATTCGAAATCAGTGCTTTTGATAAGAACCAATCAGCAGAGTGTCAAAAACATCAACTGTGTGAACGTTTCAAGAAACTCAATTAACTTTAAAGCCAAGCAGAAAATGTGTATTAGCCAAGCAGCAACCGAGTTGCCAGGGAAGCCAATGAAATGCAAACGAGAATCTGACCGGCACTTCGGGCGACGATCGAAATAAGTGAACCGCATTCGCTTAGTCATCAATGGAAATAATTTCGTTATCGCTTCAGAGACGAAAAGTGTTAAAAAATGCATTTAAAGAACCTTTGTTGTTTGTTTGTTTTGATAAAAACTCTATTATAAACTCTACCATAAACTCCCAAGTTTTTTGCGTGATCTCAGTGACAAGAATGTTAGGAAAACCCAACCGAAAATATGTCAGCTGATACCCCAATAGCCTAACTTTATCTTATTTCTAGAGTTTATCAGGACTATAAATAAAAGACAAGACTTACTCTATCCTAATTGCTCGCTATATAATATACAATTAATAGTATTCTTATCTTGACAAATTGCTATAAATAAAATCACAGCTGGTAGCGAGAAGTCGTTGTAATTATAAAGTTATCTCTTCGAGAACCGATGGCAATATTACTCTTACTTGGAATAATATATTTCATTTGTTATTCCGAGTGAGATTTTTGATAAGCACCTTACGTTTCCATTTTATTAACCCTTTAAACAAACAGTGTTTATTGTTTTGTGAAAGAGTATTTAGGTTGCCTGTAACTTAGTTTCAAATCTTTAAATGTTTCAATTAACAATACAAGTTGTCTAATGCGCTTATCGATAAAGAGCACTATTTCAAGGCCAAATACAAACACTCACTGAGGAAATTCTATATACAAAGAAAACAAACTTAAAATTGAAAGAAGTTTTTTTTTTTCAAACCCTTACAGAATGTTTAACAGAAAGATTGCTTCGCATATTTTAAAAATCTATTTGGATTTTTCAATTCAAAGCTCACAAACTGTTCGTAAACTAAAACACTATGATTACTTTTAGCAGAGGCGAAGACTTTTACCATGTAGTGTAGGTCACGCAGTTCTGATCTCACAACCCCCGAATCTTATCTCCTTTGGATGTAGTAAATTAATGTCATCGAAACGGGTAAATCAGTGAGTTGAGCGAATTCTATAAAATGCCGAGGTGGCTTTGGCAAAAAGTTAGTTGTATCTATTTTACTGAAGGCAGAACTGTGGGAGAAGCGATTCCGAAATGCGAGGTGCTGCCAACGGACTGGACTCTGTGAATTAAAACGGGGACACTAATTGATAACTCATTGCAGGACTCTCAAGCTCGTGGTGCCTGCACGCCTTGGTGGTGGTCTCAATGGTTAAATTGAGCACCCAGGCCCTCACCCATTACCTGAACACCACTGAGGACATTTGCCGAGATTTCGCGAACGGAGTGAAACTGCGCAAGCCCGGCACCTGCTCGGAATGGATAGAGTGCCAAGACTCAGTCACCGTCGAAGGGGGAGCCTGTACCACCGCAGCTAAGCCATACTTCAATTTGGGCCAAAAGGCTTGCTACAAAAGCCTGGACACCACCTACTGCAGCAGCCCGTGTACCGCCTCCATGCAGGGTTATGTGGGAAGTACCTTGAACTGTGGCAATTGGTTTTACTGCGATGGCAAGACGCTTATGGGGCAGGGCACCTGCACCGGCGGCCAGTACTTCGACGATGTCACAAAGCAGTGCGTTTGGCCCGCTGACACTGTCTGCCTGGCCAAGTTCGATATGTGCGACATTGTGCCCCCGAACGTGCCATTCCGCGACGACGCCAACTGCAACATGTACTACACCTGCAGCAAGACCTTCAAGCTAACGCAAAACGTCTGCGACACTGGTCTTTACTACAGCGTCGAGCAGGGAAAGTGCATAGATAAGAAGCTGGTCGTCTGCGACGACCACCCGTTGCCGGATGACGTGTGCGGCACGAAGAAGCTCGCGGTGCGCAACAAGTTCGTCTCGGACGGGGCCACCTGCCGGGGCTACTACTACTGCAAGGACCTTGGCTCCGGCGTGCCCGATCCGGATCCCACGTTCCGCCAGTGTGACACGGACAACTTCTTCAACCAGGAGCGACAGGCCTGCATGCCGCGTGAGAGCCAGAAGTGCGCTCACGATCGCTGCGATGGCCGGCAGGATGGCTACGAAGTGGCCGAGGACGCGGGGTGCAAGCATTACTATAGGTGCGAGAATGGCCGCGAGGCAGATCCTATGGTTTGCCCTGATAACCAGTACTTCGATGTGAGAGCCCAGGCGTGCACCGATGCTGAGAAGTCGTACGATGCCTGTGCTTGAAATGCAGCGACCTCGATTTAATTGCAATAAAAGGATTAAAGCATTACGTTCTCAATTCTTTAGTCAAATTCAGTTGGAGTCTTACTAAGGAGTGCTTAGAGTTATAAATATTATAAATGAAAAATACGAAATAATTAATGTCTTAAATGTAAAACACTGTTTTGAAAGGGTATACAACTTGCGGCTTTGCCTTAGCCTTCTCTCCTCTCTCTTACTTAATGATGTCGTTTTACTAAGACATTGTTTTTCTTTAATTAAAAAGACGTTCAAACGGAAAAAAGCTTAATAAACCACTGTTGGGTTAGGGAACTGCAAAACCAAATCTTATCAGAAATGAATGTTTTACACGAAGATCCAGAAGAAATGAAAATAATTGCTTTGTCTCGCAGAGAACGTGGTATAAAAGCGCGAGTTCAAGCCTTAGACAAGTTAGTCAAACATTTTTCATCCACGAAGGAAATTATCTCCAAATGCAAGGTACTTGCCCGTGTATCCTCCTAAAATATAAACTAATTCCCCTTGACTCTTTTCAGGATCTCCGCCCTGCTGGTGGCTGTAATGGTACATCTTAGCCATCAGACCCAATACTTGAGCTCCTCCGAGGACATTTGTCGCTTATTCGCGAATGGAACGAAGCTCCGGAAGCCAGGCGGCTGCAACGAGTGGATTGTCTGCAGCAACTCCTTAAGCGTCCACGGTGGAACTTGTGGCGGCGAGACGCCGCACTTCAATCTGAAGGAAGGTGCCTGTTCCAAGACCTTGGATAGCACCTACTGCGACACTCCGTGCAGTTCGACTACGAAGGGCTATGTGGGTGACACCCTCAACTGCGCCAACTGGTATTATTGTGAGGGGGAGAAAGTGCGTACCAGCGGAATATGCGATGGGGGCCTTAGCTTCGATCAACAGCATCAAAAGTGTCTTGCCAATAGCACCTGTGGAGCCAGGTTCGAGATGTGCGACGTGGTGCCAACGGGAGTGCCATTCCGTGACGAAAATAACTGCAACAAGTTCTTCACCTGCAAAAAGTACAAGCTTGTGTCGAACACCTGCGAAGCCGGCAAGTACTACGACACGGCCTCGGGGCAATGTCTGGCCCTGAAGCACGTGGCCTGTGAACACCACCCGGTTCCGGAGAATGTGTGTGGCACTCAGGAGGAACCTCTGAGGAACAAGCTCGTCTCGGATGGAGCCACCTGCCGTGGTTACTACTACTGCCACGACGTCGGCTCCGCCATGCCAGACCCCCGGCCCACCAGGCAATTCTGCGGCGTGGATTACTTCTTCAGCCAGGAGCATCAGATGTGCGTGCCGCGGGAAAGTCAGAAGTGTCCTTGGGATCGGTGCGACGGCCGCACTGAGGGCTACGAAATCGCCGAAGTCGAGGGGTGTCACAACTACTACAGGTGCCTAAATAACAAGGAGGGCGAATTGCTCAGTTGCGGCGAGGGGTATTTCAATGCCGTGAGCCAGAATTGCAGTTCCACGCGTACCGCCTACAGGGCATGCATCAATAAAGTGCAATAGGGGCAACATTGTGTTTAAGAAATAAGTGAATGTCGCCACCTGTAAGTTCCTACACAGTTCCCATGGACAATCCCTTTCAGAAAGCTACTTAAAGCTTTTCCTGAATAGCTTTTCCCCTGCAGCTTTTCATCAACTGATTTCATAAATTCAAATAAATGAGTTAAAAGAATAAATGTACATACATATATGGATGTTTGTGTACATATATGTACATACATACATACATAAAAAATTGCGTTTCTTCATTTTGGAGTAGTTTAAGCAGCATTCTTAAAAGTATCAATTTTTTATCATCACCCCACAAAACACACCACTTAAGAGAAAGCCTAAGTGTTTTAAATATGTAACTAATATTATTCACATAAATTAAACAAGAAGTATACCAACCTTAAAGAAGCCGAGTTTACTAAATCCAATTAGTTCCTGATTTGGCAGTAAAAGTAGCGTGTGATCTTCAGATTATTACATAATGTATTCAATGTAATCAATGTAACATATGTTAGAAGAACTAGTTAGCACTATTCAATCGCACTTTGCTTTAAAATGATTTATAAACATTTTTTCACTTTTTTGATCGCTTTTATTTCTTTTGGCAGTAAACTAGAGATGGGGATAACCCGATTTAAGCATTGGTACTATCGATTTTTACGGTTTCGTAGTGCAAACATCAAAAGGATTTGGTTTAAAGAAATATAAATATCTTGTGGTCTGACAAGCAAATAAACGATTAAAGCCATTGACCAGGTAGCTGCTCTGAATTTTTTCAGAGCATGTTTTCCAATAGGAAACAAGTTTCTCAGATATTTGTTCAATAAAGCAGCTGTTTTATTATAAAAAAATTAAATAATTTAAAATAATCAGGATCAGCTCTTAATTTGAGCCACACATTTTTTTGTACAAGTTCTTTGAAGTGGTAAACTGGATAGTGAGCATTAGAAATCAGCGTTTAACATGTTTTAAGTTTCCTTATATTTCATACATTTCCGACTGTTCCTTTTCCGCATTCCAATTCTGAAGATAAACTTTAAAATATCGATAGATCGATAAGTCAGCAGCGCAGGATTTATTCGTTTGAACTTGCCGGATGTCAAAATCGTAACAGTGAGTTGCAAATTTTGTGAAAAGAATTCGGAGCAAGTCGAGTTGTTGAATTATATACACATAGGAAGAAGTGATTGCAATGGCCGCCCAAGAACAGCCACGTCCGCCGCTAGACGACGAGCGCGTAAAGGCGCTCACCGAATACCGCACCAAGCTCTTGGAGCACCGCGAGATCGAGGCTCGCTTGAAGGCGCTGCGTGACAAGTACAAGGTCGTCAATGCCCAGTTCGAGAAATCCGAGGATGACCTTAAGGCCTTGCAGAGTGTGGGCCAGATGTTAGGAGAGATCCTCAAGCAACTGACTCCGGACAACTTTATCGTGAAGGCCTCCAATGGGCCGCGCTACGTGGTCGGCTGTCGCCGGCAGATAAACAAGGACAAGTTGAAGGCCGGCACGCGAGTGGCCCTCGATGTGACGACCCTGACCATTATGCGGTACTTGCCGCGCGAAGTGGATCCGCTGGTGTACAACATGACGCACGAGAATCCGGGCAACGTCGACTACACCGAGATCGGCGGCCTGAGCGAGCAGATTCGTGAGCTGCGCGAGGTCATTGAGCTGCCGCTGCTCAATCCTGAGCTCTTCCTCCGCGTGGGCATCAATCCGCCCAAGGGATGTCTGCTCTACGGCCCACCCGGCACGGGTAAAACTCTCCTGGCCCGCGCCATCGCCTCCCAGATGGACGCAAATTTTCTTAAGGTAAGCTTTCAGTGCTGGGATAAAATGTTTTGTTACATTACAACTCTTCAAGGTGGTGTCCTCGGCAATTGTGGACAAGTATATTGGGGAGAGTGCGCGCCTGATTCGCGAGATGTTCGCCTACGCCCGTGATCACCAACCGTGCATCATATTCATGGACGAGATCGACGCCATTGGAGGGCGTCGCTTCTCCGAGGGCACATCCGCGGATCGCGAGATCCAGCGCACTCTGATGGAGCTGCTCAACCAGATGGACGGCTTCGATGCCCTCGGCCAGGTGAAGATTATCATGGCCACCAATCGGCCGGATACACTTGATCCGGCCCTCCTTCGTCCTGGGCGACTGGATCGTAAGCTGGAGATACCGCTGCCCAATGAGATGGCGCGCTTGGACATCCTCAAGATACACGCAGGACCGCTGGCCAAGCGCGGCGAGATCGATTACGAGGCGGTGGTCAAACTGTCGGACTTATTTAACGGCGCCGATCTGCGGAACATCTGCACGGAGGCCGGGCTGTTTGCGCTGCGTTGCGACCGTGAGTATGTCATCCAGGAGGACTTCATGAAGGCGGTCCGCAAAATAGCCGACAACAAAAAGCTCGAATCGAAGTTGGACTATAAGCCGCTTTAGGACCCGCTATCTCTCGCTTGTTATTTTCCAAAATAAACGCAGGATGAGATTTACTTACTTTTCATTAAACATTAAACCGTATGAAACATTCAATAAGGAGATACTTTCCCATTCGAAACAACATGTTTGCCCTCTTCGAAGAGAATTGAAAATTAATGAAAAAGAGTACCCTTGACTTTAAGTCCTCTGCTGGCAATCGAATAGCATTGAATGCATCGGAAAGGTGCTGGCTGCGAACCAAATGTCAGCATGGCATCGAGGCAATAAATCAGGGCATTTTGGGTGTACTCTGGGGAACGGGTGCAGCTGCTACGAAACGGCCTGATGTCCACTGGGGGGGCCAGTGCATCCGCGGGTCGCAATGGCTCGCTTTTGGGCCCATGACAAATATGCAGTTTGGAAATGTTTAATGAATTTTGGTCCCGCCACGCGATGGCTGCCAAGCATTTTCGACTATGACCGAAAGCCCCCCATTTTCCCACTTTCCCTGATTGTGCTCCATTTCTCCTGCTTTGTGTGTTATTTCGGTTGTTACTGGTGTTTTCACTACAATTTTGACCAGAGCTGTTGAATTTAATTTAATTTTTTAGTGTCGATTGCAAAAGATGAGATTTTTTCACTATTTAATACTTGTAAAGAAATAATTAATTTTTTTGAGTTACTTTCTAAAAATTGTCTCATGAACTGTAAGCTTAATACTTTGACTGGCTGGCTATAACTTTTAAGAAACAAAATACCCTTTCGATTCAATTTCGTAATGCCGTTAAAGGTGTTTGCCATTTCCTGGTGAAATTATAAAGAAATTGAACTGGGTAAAGTTGAGAGGCGGATACCCAAGACCGGTTGGATATCTTAAGTGGAGAAGGAGAAGCACTCAAAATACAGAAATATGAAGTTTTCTGTAAATGAAATAGAAATTAATTCAATAAGTTTTGGTCTGCTTGTCGTGCTCGACTTGTATTGCGTGAAACAACATGCGGCGCAGATGCTTTTCGGATTCCAAAGTTCGCCCTTATGCCAAAAGCAGCAGAAATCTGTTTGATTTCAGCCAATTTCCCAAAATGTCAACAAAAAAAAATAAATTAAACTCAGACTTCCTAAGGGTCTGTTCGGTTGGTTGCAACTCTTTATTGTTTTCGATCTTGACTTCTGACTTCCTTTGCGGCAGGGAACTGCAACCAAAGGACATGGGCGTGGCTGTCGAGCATGTCCCCCATAAGTTATGGCCTGACTCGGACATCTTTGTATGTACTTTAGGAGCAAAGTTGCCATTTTTAATTGTTTGAAATTATTTTATTTTTGGTGGTATCTCAGCACACTCTAAATTAAATCCCTGAAATTAAATTGTTTTTTGATATTGTTTACATTTGGGTTTTATTGCAATTAAACGAACGTTAAGCTGTGGTAATTATAAACCACTGATGCTTATGTTGTGTTACAATGAATTAATTTTTATATTTAACATCAGATCGTTTTAAATTATTTACCAAGCACCAAGAAACTTTAATTGAAGTGCTCTTGGCAATTTAAATTTTAAGTAGAGGCTCGGGACTGGTGGGTAGGTAACAAAAATACAAATAATCAATATCTTTGTGAAATATATATTAAAAAGATAAATAACAAGAAAGGAAGCTAACTTCGGCATGCCGAAGTTTAAATACCCTTGCAGTAAGTAGAAGAAGAAGAAGAAAAATGTTCTGACTTTCCGCTTTCTCGGGTACTGACATAAGGTAAATGTTGCGGGCGAAAAATGTTGCTAGCAAAAAATGTTGCTAGCCAAAAAAATGTTGCGAACAAACAAAATGAATTGATATATATATTCCTATGGCAGTTATATGATGTAGTGGTCCGATTTGAATAAAATTAAAACCGAAATTCTGGAATAATATAAAATGGCCATATCTCAAATTATATGAAAATATATTGAAAATTGGCAAAGTTAAAATTTTTTTTAAAAAATTCCCATTGTTCCTATGGCAGCTATATGATATAGTCGTCCGATCCGGCCCGTTCCGACATATATAGCAGTGAGAGCATATAGAAGACTATCTGCAAAGTTTCATTCAGATAGCTTCAAAACTGAGGGACTAGTTTGCGTAGAAACGGACGGACAGACGGACAGACAGACGGACAGACAGACGGACAGACAGACGGACATGGCTAGATCGACTCGGCTGTTGATGCTGATCAAGAATATATATACTTTATAGGGTCGGAAATGTCTCCTTCACTGCGTTGCAAACTTCTGACTAAAATTATAATACCCTGCCAGGGTATAAAAATGAGTTATAATAGGTAAATATATTAATTTCCTAATAAACTTTCAAAGATTTATAAATAATATACCAATAATAGATATATTTCTAGCATATCTTATTAATAATGGGACTCTTATCCTTTTGTGCTGCATATGATTTGCGTATCATGTGGCAATGCAAATTTTGGACTCAGCTTGAATTTCATTAACACCATTCGAGGAGTGCAACGGTGCTGGCGTCCCTCTCTTCACTTCCCCTTCCTCGTGCACTCATCCAGTCCGATGCTTGATGGCCATACATCAAGATGAAGGATGAGCACTCCACAGGATGTATGTGCCATGTGCAAGTGCTTACATATGTACGCAGGTGAAGAAGGTGTGCAGAAATGTGGCCATGCGTTGTAACGTTAACTGGTGTCGCTGTCAGGTCGCTAGGAATGCAGACACCGAAAGAAAATTACTCGCATAGATGGAAAGTCCTTAGAACTTGAATCATTCATTGTTTAGAAATGCCTTATTAGTTCTCTAGATTTTTTCAAAGATTATTTATGTAACTGTAATTAATTTAAATTTCTATTTAGTGGTTTTCATTAATTTGTATTTAGTTCTTTGCTCCTACTTTTTCTAAGAGTGTTGGACTGCGCAGCGGTGAGAGTTTAGAGTTGAGGTTAACAAAAATGGCAGCGCGTCGTCCTGCTGACTGCGAAATTGCCTTGGATGCCAAATGAATGCACCTGCATATTTCATTGCCGCCCTGTCACTTGCGGGCTCACCGGCGGCCCACCTTTGGCTGTAACTTGAGAAAACTCATTTTTGAATAGATTGTGTTTATGCAAAAGTATAAAACCCATAGCTTTCTTATTGGTTATTAATTATTATTATTGAATATAAAATAAATCTTGCAGAATACTGTCTCAACTTTGTACAAATACTAAACATTTTCTTAATTTTAAAGGTTCGCAGTTTAATTTAAACTTAATGACTAACTACTGACTAATGTCAAAAATGTACTTCGCCGGGTGCTTACATTACATACCGTTAACATGGCGACCCACTGCCTTAGTTTTTTGTTGGGGCAGGTCACTTACGATCCACAGCATCCACCCGCCGTGTGCGGAAACTGTTGCTGCGGCTGTTACCAGAGCCGTTATAAAGTAACGGCACCGCATCCAGTCCTGGTCCAGTATCCTGGCAGCCTCGCGTGGCAACGGTATTCGAAGTGACAGCGGTTATTTTACGATATAAAAGAAAATGTGACGGGAAGTTGGCGGGACCGCGTTTATTGTTTATTTTCATTGAAATTAAAATGTGGCCAGTTTAAAAAGTTGACATTCATTTTAAACTACAAGCGGTGATGGGAGGTATATAACGAGAACTTACTTGGGAACTCATTTTACGTAATCTAGGTACAATGAGCATAGATTTTATATTTTTAGAATTTTGTATAATTTAGTTTCATCAACTTTAAGTATTTTTTAATTGTCACAATCATATTAAAATCCAAAAATATTTGAAAAGCCTGAACGGAAAATGGTGTGCCTAAATGTAGGCTATATTTTAGACTTGAATTTGGTATCTTAAATATTTTATTGCTTGTAGACAGCTTTTAAATTGAATGAACTTATTTCTCTTCTTAATTAATTGTCATATTAATTTATTCTTTTGTCTATTTTTCACTTCGTTAAGCTGGTTAATACGTGTCCTTGCCATCACAAGTGCTGCTTTGAGTAACTGAAAGCAAGCTAGACTCCATCATTAATAACCAGTAAGCAACTATGACTACTGGCTGAGAGTCTCGCTTAAGGATGTCTTCCGGGGAGTGGGACCTGCGGGCGCTGAAGGCGCTCGAGGAAGAGGAGCAGCGCGAGTTCCTGGCACTCAGCCAGAAGAATCTCTTCGACCCATTGCCCAATCCCACCTCCGAGACGGCCGCCAGTGGGAAACCTACGCTCACCTATGCCCAGCTGCATCCGCATCTGCTGAAGCTCCCGACGATCGACGAGTGCCAGCTGATGGCCGTCAAGCAGCAGAGGTCAGCCGGTCTGCGGTTCAGTCGCGCCCTGTCCCTCTCCGCCCACTCGCTCTCCTCACGGACGGGAAGCGCCAATGCCGGCGGAAGCGGACTTGGCTTTGGGCGGAAACTGAAGGCCCGCTTGGTCGGGGCCAAGTCCAGTGGTTCCCTGTCACCGGGACGCCACTCGCACAGCTACAGTGTGTCCCCGGTGTACACCCCGCCGCCCATGAGACGCTGCGCCACACTGCACCACACGCAGCCGGTGCGCAAGGCCTTCAAGAATCTCCAGCAGCTGCAGGAGCGCAAGCGGCAGGCGGCTGGCAGTCACCTTCAGAGGATCACAGGCACCGGAAAGACCTACTGGAAGTACGGAGCAAACTCCACAGCAGCCTCGATAGTGGGGCAACGTGCCCGTCAGAAGCAACAGTTCGAACTGGAATCCAACGGTTCGGACGAGGTCAACTCAGAGCCACAGGAAGTCTCGGAGGCAGAGACCGGCTCCTGCAGTGTGCCGCTGCCCTCGAAGGACACCAACGAAATCCTTCGCCTGATGCTCAGTGCGGCCAGCTCGGCGGTCACTGTGACGCCCACCGCGGCGGCAGTCGGCAACAGTGCAACTGGTGGCGCTCTGCCCGTGCGGCGCTACCAGAACGTCAGCGATGTCGAGGAGGACGAAACTGTTGCGTACGAAGCTTTCCACCAGCAGCAGCAGCAACAGAAACAGCAACAGCAGCTGGCCGCTAAAAGCTTCGAACGGAGTGCTGCTCTCTTGCGAGTGGGCAGCTTAACAGCGCAAGAGAGCGATAACAGTCCCCACAACAGTCCCGGCCGCGACATGCAATCCACAACGACGGGGGGCAGGCGGATGTTCAAGTCCTCCTCCTTGGACTGGCCCGGGGAAGCCCAGCAGCAGCAGCAGCATCCGCAGCAAACCCAGCAGCAGCAGCAGCAACATCAAAGCCTCCAACACCAACACACCGCAAATCAGCTCGAGTTGGTCGAACAGCAGACAAAGGAGGCTCGTTACAGGCAGCGGGAACACTGGGACCTGGAGCACGTCCATTTCCACCAGGACGGACTCGGACACCTGACCACCGGCGCCACGGTCATCGACGACGAACTGGAGCAGCATATCAAGCACTGCTCGTGCTCCTGCAATCACATGGGCTACGGCAACTCAATGGACTATCAGGTGAGCTAATTTGATTTAAATATATCCACGCATTTCTTTGGACTTTCCTCTCTGTATGGGGTTATTCGACATCCATTTTCTTAATTTCCAAGCAAGTATATCGCCCTTCCACAAAGTACGCCCTCCTCCACAAATGATTCTACCGTGAAATTTTAATTGCTCCAACTATTTCTGCACTGCGGGTGTCCGCCAGCTTCCGTCCATTCACTGGCCGTTACTTTCCACCTTCTAATGCACTGGGCCAGGCCAACACACGCGTATTACCCAAACTCATTATCAGGCGAGGCTCTTTGGGGCACATTCCGGGCTCACGGCTGGATTGGCCCCGGCAGATTGCCGCCTGGGGCACTGGTGCTCCATTGTCTGATGACTGCGAGTGGCCCGCAGGCTGGGGCAAACTTTTTAAACTAAATTGAATACTCCTTTGGATCCAACAATGGCCAGCTCAAGCACGGCTTGGGGTCTCTCTCCGCCAGCCCCCTCACATCGTTATTGTCTGTAATTGTTAAGGCGATTTCAAGTTTAATAGGTGCCATTTCAAGTACAGCTGAAGTCGCTCCTATGACCCGAGATAAAGTCTTTTGTTTTACTGCGGCGATGCACATAGCTGCACTCTGTGCAGGACCCCAGGGTCCTGTGACTTTATATCGTGCAACACGCAGAAATAAACAGGCAAAGGACTGGACTCCAGCGCAAGCAAATATTTTCCCCAGTAAATATTCGGTCAGTCGTGCCAAGAGAGCAACATTCTATTCCAAAGGATACTTTTCAAATGCTTTCGGCTATTAAATGGTGTCTTGCCAACAAACCAAAAACATCTCGTATTTGTGTGCCCTTTTTGAAATGGTTTCTAGGAATTTATATGTAGCTAAAAGTGTTTCTTTTTGATTTAACAAATAAAAGAAGAGAATGCAAGTATCCCTGAGTATTAAGTTCACCGGTTTATCCTTCTACAAAATTCTAAAAGCTCATCTTTATGATAACATTACCAATCAGTAGGGATATTTAACTTTCATTTGTGTACTTTAATTACGACTTTATAGGAGATTGTTGTACAGCATATAGATAGTTCTACGACAAGTGCGATATTGCGATTGGGAGTGCATTACTGATAGCTTTACTAACCTAAAGGGTTTAAGGGGTTTAAGTCTAATACGATCGAACATCCAGGGGTCATGCGTCTAAGGGCTGGTAGGGAGGCTGATCCTTCCGATCCCAATCACTGCAGCGTACTCTGGGGCGGTGTGAGGGGCGTCCAGGTGTCGGCACTTACGGTCGCCGCTCCGGTCACTACGGCGGTGGGCACTGAGCCGCCCAGGGCAGCGCCCGAAACAGCTCCCCGCTCCACCGAGTGGTCCAGCGTCGGTGTCTCGATCTTGATGTCATTGTGGGCTATCTTCAGGCCGGAACTGGCGCACTCCAGAGTTACGATCGAGCTTTGATCGTCGCCCGGCTTGTACATGGCGGCCTGCGGATCGTCCAGCGTCTTCGACACATCAACGGGCTCCAGGGGGTGGGCGGCGTAGCTGTAAGGCGGGTGGCGGGATTCATTGATAGCTACGTTAGCGGTAAGAGCGCACAGTTCCCCACCGAAGTAACCTACCCGATCTCCAGGGGAATATACTCCGGCTGGTAGTACGCAGCCGCTGCGTTCTGGTACAGTCCGTACTCAGCCCCAGAACCGTTGTGCCATCCACTGGCGGGATAACTCAGGGCCGAGGGAGCGTTGAGCACCGCATTCGTGTACAGCTGGTGGGTGGGTGAGGTGGGCGTGGGATGGTACACCTGGTGTGCCGCAGCTCCATAAGCCGCTTGGGGAGATCCCGAAGCTCCGACACCGGCTCCAACGCCCACTCCCGTCCCATAGATGTCCGTCTGGGCCATGTTGTACTGGTGACTGTGCGGCGTCAGGTGGTGGATAGTATAGCTGGGCGAGGAGGTTGTGTAGCTGGGCGATCCGTTCGTGGGCGACGGCGAGTTATGGGAGGCTGATGTGGGGGCAAGAGAAGGAGTCAATCAGTGGTATTTCGCGAGTGGTTTAAGGCTACTTGACGTTGCCATTAATTACTCAATTAAATTATGCTCATATTGCAGTTGGGAATTTACTAATTAAAACTATTTATCACTCCTGGCTATAAAGCCACGAAGAATTAAATCACTTAGGAGTTGTAGGAAAGCTTTCACCAGTTAATCGATAATATATTATATTTGTTAATCAGTAATTAAAATGAGTTGTGGAAAGCTAAAAGGGGTTAATGCATCTGTTTTTATGCAGCCACACTCCTCTTGGCGTTGTCATTAGTTTAACAATAAAGTATAATACTTTTTTCAGTTAAAAAAATAACTCCTCATTCATATAACAGATTAACAAATAAAAAAATTAAGTTCAGGCTACTCACAGATATTGCGGCCGCTGCACACGTTCATGGGCATCGGCCCTGGCACACTGGTGGCGTTCCAGTAGTTGCCGTTGCTCTGCCAGCTGCTGGGATACGAGAAGACCGAGGCCGTGGGACTGGCCTCCACCGGCATGAAGCCGGACTGCGAGTAGGAACTGCTAAAGCAGCCGGCGCTGGCTGCGGATCCGATGCCGGCTGTGCTGCCGCTGCTGCTGCTCACACTGGTGCTCACCGATCCCGTCGACGAGGAGTGCAGGCTGGTCGGCGTCTGTGGGGCCGACGGCGGCTGCGGCGATGTGGAGGAGGCATTGCCGACACTTCCATTGGAACCCGAGCCGGAGACAACTCTGGGGCGGCTGTAGGGAGTGCTGCGCGTAGGAGCCGCACTACGTCCAGAAAGCGAGCGTCCGTACCGATCGCAGGTGGCGCCCGAAGGGGAACCCACTGACCCGGCGGAGGACACGCTGGGACAGGATCCCACCAGCCCGTGACTCTGGGCAATGGGCAGCGGGGGTGGCGGAGCGGCCACGGCAGCCGCAGCGGTGGTGTAGTGCGTGGGCGGAGGTATGAGCCAGCCATAGTGGGTGTCATGTGGATAGAGCGTGTCCGGACGCTCCTTGGCGTCGAGGAAGGCCTTCGCAAAGGGATTGTATTTGATCTTGAGCGAGGTGACCTCCTCGTTCTGGTAGGCCGTCACCGCAATGAACTGCGTTTCCGGAAAGGGATAGGTCACCACATGCCGCTGCTCGGAACCCACGCGCACCAGATGCACCCGCGGCTCGTACTTGTGCAGAGAGTTGAGCATTATCTGCAAGGGAATCGTGTAGGGTTTATAGAGGCTTCCTATGATAGGGTCTTATGGGGGAGGGGTCTCACCTGTCCATTGCCGTTGGTCTTGTTGGTGAGCTTTACTTTGGCAAAGGAAATGGGCTCCTTCATCCAATGGGCGCCGAAATTTGGAGACTCCGGGTGCACGTAGATGGGATTTGAGGGTGGAACCTCCGCCTTGCCACCAGGAACCTATGAAGATAATGAAGCGGGAATTTAATAGGGAATAGAATTAGGAATTGTTATAAAATTATAAATGTGAAGAGGAAAGTAATGATTAATTTGAAACAAAATTCACTTTAATTTCAAAATTATTTATAATTAATGTAGTTTTTGGGATTGATTTTATCACGTTATTTGGTTTATAAATCAATCAATCCTTTCCGGAAATTATATTTTTCGGATCACATACATAGTCTCCCTAGTGATAGACTTACCCACTCCCCGTTGACGTACTTCCAGCGGTGTGTGTCCACCTGGACAAACTCCAGCAGAACGGTGTACATGGCGGCGGGATCCAGACCTGAGGCGCTGATCTTCACCACGGGGAACATGCGCCTGGAAAGAGATGACAAGAAACGGGGATCGCAATTAGCAATTGTGACTGTTATATAACAGTCGCCTTGCCTCCGTAATAGTGGACAAACATCGGACCCAACTGCCATGGCTTGTTTGCCTTTGCCTTTGGCCCAGACCTAAGTCCCCCCAAAAGCCGGAGAGTTCGGCTTGAAATGAAATCTGAAGAGAGGAGCTCCCAGGGGCCAGGAGGATGGTTGGAGGGCGGAGGGTCTTGGGATTGCGTTGCGGGCAAATATTGGAACGCTCATGCGGGCTCTGTTCCACAACAATTAGTACAAGATGGCGGCTGTTGCCGGGCCACGCTAATTAGCACCTGACCAGGCCAGCAGACCCGACTCTCGGCCCGGTTCCAAGTTCTAAACGCGCGTTTCGCGCACACACACTCACTCCCCATACATATGCCCGTAAATTGGTAAATATTTTTAGTTATTTCAACAAATGCTCGCATGTAAATAAACACACGGACAAACGTAGCTGTACACTCACAGAAAAGTGCACGAATATTGATCGGAAATGTGGGGGAAAATCTTACTCAAATTATAGATGTACTAGGGTTTCTTATGACATTAGTTCTCTGTGCATTTTTGCGTCTTTATTTTCATATAAAAACGGGAAGCTAACCTTTTTTTTGCTCTAAATAAATAGATGTTGAAATAGTTTTCAATTAGCTTTAATTACAATATTTACTCAACTTTTTGTTCTGATCGCATTTAAATATTTACCCGAGTTATTCATTATTTTGCCCGAGTGTATTTATCTTTTGGCTGAGCCGGAGAAACGTTAACGCTTCATTATGACTTGCCAACGATGGGCAGCGAGATGAAAAACATGGAAAACCAATGCAGCAAAAACAAAAGCGCAAAACCTCATTGCCAATTTGCATAGGAAAACAAAATGCGCCGCCATCGCCATTTAACACATTCGAATTTCGAACTGAAACCCTCCTCTTGGCCCCCCCAGAAAATTCGTCGACTCACTCACCTGCCGTTCTTGGTGACGATCATCTCGTTTGTGAGATTCTGGAACCGCAGCCACAACTCCCGGTCGTCCAGTGAGACGCGCAGGTTGCGATCCAGTTCGCTGGGGCTGCTGGCACCACCCACAACCCGGTGGCCGCCGGATCCGCTGGCACTGCCGCCCGCAGCCACCGCCACCACGCCACCCAATCCGTGGCCATGTCCATGTCCGTGTCCATTGTGGGTCACATGCTGCGGCGAGCCACTGCCCCCGTTGGCAGCGCCAGCTCCACCACCTCCTCCTCCGCCGCCCGACACATTGCCACTGAGTCCGGTCGTTGGATCCACGGCGGACAAGATGTGCGATGTGGTCATGTCAGCTGCAATGCGCAGAAAGGAATGAAATTGAAATCTTTTATTAATGAATTGATGTTTTTCATGTGGGAAGATTTTTTTACATATTTTTAAGGGGACAACGTGTACTTTTTATTAAGTAAACAGGATTGGAAGAAAGCTTATAAAAAAGTGAAATATGTTTTCTGTGTGAAGGATTATTGTTGGAGTTTTATTATAATTCTCTTAGCACCCATTTGGGTGTCACAGTGTCCTAAGAACCTGAAGGAATTCTCGCACAGTACACATTAAATATTTATACCTGATGAAAAAATTAGTAATAAGTACCAAGTACAAGTATTTGATTTATGTATTCTTTATACTAAGCATATGAGCTAATATTCTTTATCAAAAAATAAATAACTTGAAAATAATGTTCTGATTTTTGCCAGTCAAAAACCATACACTCTCATTATTCTTCTTATTTTGAGTTAACACTCTTGGAAATCTTTGCAAAAAGACAATTTTATAAATTTAAGGGAAAGTAGATAAATTAACCCTGCAAAATTATGGTGGCTTGTTTTGATTTTGTGGTTTCAAAGTAACTTGTTTCTTTATTCTAGAAATAATAACCTAGTTTTAGGACTTTTTTTCTTAAGGATAAATTAATATTTTTATGAGTGTACTTAAATTTAGTTTCCTTACATCTTTATCTGTTTAAAAGACACGAGCTTGGGTTGGGAGTTCAATCAAGGCCGTGGCCAGTGTGCATTGGCATTACATCAAAGCAATTTCACCCGCCTGGTCGACGAAGTGTTGGCTTTATGCATTTACAACACTGTCCCAGGAGCATTAGAAGAATGCTCGTCCAGCTCTCTTGTCGGCTTTTAATTATATTGCACACTTTAGCCATGCCTGGGATCTTGTCTGCGATTGGGATTGGGATTGGGATTGAGGCAGAGACCGGGTCTGAGGCAGAGACCGGGTCTGAGGCTGAGAGTCTGACTCTGAGTCTGAGGCCGAGTCCGAGTCTGAGTCGGCTGAGATGCTGGCTGGCCATAAACAACGGGCACCCTTTTTATTTATGGCCGCGGCAACAAACACCTCTGTTTTCTCTGGGTTTTGCGTCGGGGTCGGGCCAGGGTCACATTGATGCCTTTCCGATGCCGAAACCCCTTTAGATGTGCCGGTTTTGGGTGATGTCTAAATTCTGGAGCCCCATCCATCCGCCGAAAGTGTTTCTCGCAATGTTTTGTAATCATAAATTAACAAAATGTATTAATTGTTTTGTTTGTTTTTATTGGGCCACGAATTGGAGGCAAAGTGCCGCCGTCTAGGATTTTCTTTACTTTTTATGGATAACCCGACATACCTTCAGCTGATTGTTCTTGCTTCTTGGATCCAGTTTTGATTTATGGGAAATCTTGGTGCCCATCTTCCATCATAAAAGATGGCCATAACCGAATGTGGGTTGGTGTCTTTCTTATTTGTCAACCATTTAATTTGATGGTGTCAAGCGAACAGGTTTCTATGGGGTTCTAGGTGAGACCCGAACCACATAAAAGGGCTTTAACAATCAATCAGCAGATATGTCTTCCCTAGGGAAGTTCTTCGGTTGCAAGAGCAAATCAATCAAGTCTAGGATTGAATTTGTAAAGTCACTTTAGAAATTATTTAAAATGTTCTTTCAGCCTCAATGACACTCTTTTAACTTAGTTTTTAGAGTACTAACTTTGTAGAAACTTCTAGATTTCATATTTGTTTAATTAAATAATATACTGAGGCATTAGCTAAGGATTTATCCTTTAATCTTTTCTGTTTCCTTAGCAGCCAATTAAAAGTTTCCCACATCATATTCATTTCAATCAGTTGACATTCAAAGTTGAACCATTCTAACCCCTTCAATGGCAACTCGAAGACAGTTTATGGCTGTTCAAAGGTTTCCGTTTTCCCGCTTTCCCAGCTTCCCGCCGCATTATCCTAATTTTCACGCAATTCTTGGCGGGGCTTTCTCATGTCCCCAATAGACGACACCATAAAAATTCACTCTTCATGACGGTGCCGCTCATGGGCACAGCTCAGCACGGCGTGTTTGTGTTCCACATCGATCCGCTCCACCACCACCACCGCCACCGGTGGAAGCTGGTGTCCCAGCCTCGGCTCCATCACTAAGCTTAATGAAAAGCTGTTTTTGTATGTTGTCTCCTCAGCCGAGGGCGCGTGTGTGTGCCCGCTTCTACGGGTATATACATATAGTATAGTATACTTTGACTTTTGATGGCTGCCATGACGGGCTCGGGGTTTGCATTGGACTCTTTCCCCATCCGCCTCGTTGTTGTCTTTGTTGATTTTTGAATCATTTCGTGACTTTGATATTTACCCAGACGCTTTGAGAGGGTTTTTTTTTATCTTTCTATTTTTTTCGTATGAAAAAATGTGCGCTATTCGAAATCGAACCGAACCTTTTGTAATACGGCGCTTACGAACTCAAATAGAAGTACACAAAGTACACGCGAACACGTACTAATGGTTGCGAATGGAAAAATATTGAGGGATTTGGAGATATATTTCGATTTTTTTTTTTTTTTTTACATAAATGTGGCTTTAATCCTGAACGAAATCGTTATAAATATAAAATATATGTTTAAAGTAGCCTGACTGCATTTAGGGTTAAATAAGCTTTAATTGGATGCACACCAAATGGACTGATGACTTTCATCTCTTTTTTTTCGCGGCATTTTAAATGTTATTTAAATACCTATATAGTAATTGTATTCAGGAGTCAAATGAGCGAACTCAATTGGGCAATTTACCAGAATAAATGGCACACTTAGTTTCCTTTTAAATTAATAATTTTTTTACACGTTTAAAATTAATGGAGACAAATGCTCGATTATGTATGTATGCTAAACTTGAGTGTCTTTTTAAATGCATACTTTTTAAGTCTTTTAAAAAAACGAAATTTAATTAATAGAAACAAATAACGAAATGTACTTCTGGAATATTTTGTATATTTCCCATTTTGTTTATTCTACTGTTAAATCAGATTCCATAACGACCGCAAATTCTGGGCTTGGCAAGTGCATTATTATTATTATTGATTCGTAAAGTATATCGATTTCTTGGCCATACTTCGCACTTTGCTCAAAAGGATTATATTTCGCACCTACTCAGGATGCTAGCGGGTGGTGGCTTCGATGACAACTCGCTGTGGTAGCCCCTCGGAGGCGATTAAAACGAATTTGCTAAATTTCACACACCACTTCGCGTGAAAATAAACCAAATTTAGATTTTCAGGCACTGCGGAGGCGTACGCATTTGCTGAGGCATAAGAAATGGAAGCAGGGACTCACAGCTATTCCCTTCCCCGTGACCTTTGTCACCTTAAACTCAGCTCCTTGATAATAAAGTTAAAGATAAAGATACAGATGCTACTGCTTCTCCGGGGGCTGGGGGCGTGATTGTCACACTTTTGTTTTCTGCACTGCACGGCACAGTGATAGGCGCACTTTATGAGGGGCATACTAAAATTTTGTACAAACTGTAATTAATTAGTAAGCATTTGTCAAGTACTAAACGATCTGCGGGGCGGGGGCGTTGTGCCCGCGGTCTGTTTATGGGAATCTTTGATTTGCATTTAATAGGATAATTTTCACATGCGTCGTAATTGGCCGATCTAAGTCGGTCGGTGTTTTTTGGCAATCCACGTCTGCGTTGAAATTCTTATGTCCCCACTAATTTGCGTGTGAACGTGTGCCACGCCCACGGCGCCAGAGATATACATAGCTCCTCCCGCCCCCTACCCACTGCTGCTGCTGCTGTTTTATGTCATTAGAGGTATTATTAGGATCGTTAATGGGGGCTTTTGTCACTTGCTCGCTGGATTTCGGGCCGCTCGTCAACACTTCTTTTCTTTTTTTTTTGGACGAGTGTCAAAAAGTGTCTGTTTGGTGGTTGTGTTTGGATGCGGCATTTGATTTTCACACGTTCGTTTAAATAGGTTTGCCAATTTGCTATTTGATTACGTTTATGGTCATATGTCACACGGGAATATAAACACGGACATTTTATGGGCTCTTGATTCGGAGAATCGAATATAAGGTAATGCCGGCCACATTGAGCGCCATCTGTTTTGGGGTCAAGTTTGGGATGGCGTCACTTTTTAGAGTCCTGGTTTACACTTGGGGATGAAGGTTACCATTGAAAGATATGCCAACATTTTAGAGACATCAGGTTTAAGCGCCTTTAACTATAATTTAGGGGGTTTCATTTATAGAATTATAATAAATGTACTAAGAGGAGACTTAGATCCTGCAAAAGCAGCTGAGTTTGTTTATCTTATTTTTTAAGATACTTTACAAATTTAAAGCTGTTGAATGAATTCATAAAATTGGGCATAAGAATAAGGACCCTTTTCAATTTCTCTAAGCTTACATTGTGCTACTATGGTTGCTAAATTTTGGTAATCCTTAAATTTGTACCCAATTTATGATCGTAAAAAATTAAGATCGAAGATTTAATAAAATTTGTATCTTATATAAATGTTGCTTAAATTTATAGTCTACAGTTGCAATTGAATCAGATCGATCGAAGCCACATGCTGTTATGGTGTTTTTTAGTGAGTCAGAAAATATGTACGGGACAAAATTCAGTGTATGTTAAATATTCCTATAAATAAATATTAATAATATAATTATAAAACAGGTTATATTAAAGATTTCATCTTGATACTGAGCCCTAATTCTGAAAGAACCTAAAAATAGTCTTGGCAAGACCAACTCAAATAATTTATTACATTGCAAACTCATGTTATTGTAATATAAATGGGTATATAAATTAGTTAGCCCTATAAAATAAATATAGAAGTTTTTATGAAGTTTATTAAATTTTAACATATAAAACTAAAATATTAGATTAAATAGTACCTAATTTTCTTATTTAAATGTTATTAGCCCTTTTAGGTAACCCCTAACTACTGTTGTATTTCTTTTAGCTATTATTTTACGCAGGGCTTAGTTAACATTGTTCTTTTCTACATAAATTAGAACTCTAGAACTTTTAACTTCGTTTGGCAATATTTTTCTCCGACAGTAAAAAAAAGTCCAAAATACCAAGATAAACTTACATATTTGGAAAACTTTTCCCCGCCGCAATTCGGCGTTCTCGATGTAATCCAGTGGAAGAGCTCCTCGTAGTCGTTGATTAAATTAGTTTTCAGATTTCTGCTTAGCTTAAAACACTCCCAAAGCCCGCACTTTTGTGTTCACAATTGTTTCCAAGGATCACTTAAATTGGTCGCGGATTTGAGAACGGTTCCACTATCGAATAATAGTTTTGGAGATTTTAAAGGTGCGAAGAGGAAGCGCGTGAGTTTATCCCTTGTGTTTCGTTTCGCTTTTTGAGTTTTTCGATTCGAGTCGAGTTCCGTCGAGTTGTCCGCTGCCGCCGATCGTGTGTTTGCGTTGCCACCGTTCCCGAGCTAATGATCGACGATCGGTGCTAATTTCTTCAACCATCACAAGCCGCGCTTTCGGTGCCTCTATTCCTCGTCTTTGGTCAGTCGTTGCTGTTGTTTTTGCTTCTGGCCCTGATGGCCGGCTAGAGTAACCCGTTTCCGCTCCTATGGCCGTCCCGCTCTGGCCCAACCGGTGATCGGTCAGGCCAGGTGAGGCCACGCCCTCTAACAGGTAAGAGCGGTGGTGCGGCATCTCTGTCCCTCTCGCTCGGGTCCATATGCGGCCATCGCGCCAAGCAACAGCGGCCACAGGTAGGAAGCCTTGGCCAGGGGGCTTTCAGGTGGGTCGGATAGCTCAGGGCGAGCACAACTCGCGGGATGGGAGCCTGGAGTCCTGCGGCTGTGCCGCCCTTAGGGCCCCGTGGATAATCGTTCAAACTTTGCATGCGCCAAAAATTAAGTGAAACGTGTTTCCGTTGTGCAAAAATCAATGCACGGAGAAAAAGAATCGTTTAGCTATATGGTGAAAATATTGAAAAGAGAAAAGAAATGGAATTTCAAAATTCAAAATTCCAAAGAGCTTTAAATTGTTGCTAGGAAACATTTAAAAGGAACATTTAAACAGTTAAAATTTTACTTGGAACAATTAATCATACCTACAAATGAATTAAATATAATAAAAGCCCCATGGCAGCATGACAAGGCCTTCAATTTGATCCCATTTTAATATGTGAATATATTTAAATGAATTTCTCTCCGTGTGGCCAAAGTCTGGAGTCACTGTCCGTCGCAGAATGGCTTTGATTTGTTTAGACGCTCGTTTCGTGATTTGTGTGCGCAACCAATTAAAACTTTGTATTTTTTCCACGGGGTCTGTTTGTAGTTCAAAACGGGTTTGCCGTTCCAACACTCTTTCTTTTTCCATTTTTTTCTGGTTAAATTTTCAGCTGAATTTCGAGTTGTAAACATTTGACGACTGCGTACGTCAATTTGTGTATGTGGCCAAAATATGAGTTGGCCTGGGGCGGAGTTGCTGGCCTTTTTTTTTTGGGGCGGTGCGTGACAGGTTTCGGCCAGACGAGATTCGCCATCAAAATTAGAACGATGAATGGCTGAATGTCTCGTTTATATAGTATAGATTAGTCAAGGATGACTGTACGTTGATTGGAATAATGAAATAATATGAAAATCAAAGAGCTAAATTCATTTTAGGGTGAATAGAGAATTCAAATTTTTGATTATTTTACTCAAGATAATATATTTTTATTAGTTTTAAAAATCTTGGAATAAAGCTATTCTTATCTTTCGATATACTTCTTTCTTTGCTAAATTATGCATTCATATTATTTATGCAATTATGTATTCCAATAATGTTTTACATTTTACTTCACTTGAAACCCAGATAACTCTAATTAGAATGATTTATAAGCCTTGAACGAACTAAAAACGAACGTCTAAAAATATATTTTTTATTTGTTTCGTTATTGCCTCAATTTGGGTGCTAATTTCACTGAATATTAAATAAAGAAAATAGTTTGTTCTTAGTCTACAATATATATAATTAGTTGCGTCGAAAGTTTACTGGGGGGATGTTTAAAATATATTTATGAGCCTCTATGCGGCAACTATTTATAGCTTTTTCGTGATTTTCGAGATCACGCGCATCTTGCAGCATCTTCTCCTTTTATTTTTACCTTTCAAACTCTGCTTCATCCGTCAATGGATCGACTTTATCGGGGGGCTGGGAACGGTCGATGAAGTTGGGCATTCTATGGCGCTGAAAGACAAACACCGGCCAACGATGGCCATTAGTTTAAGGTCTGCTACAACAACGGCAACAACTCGACGGGGTAAATGAGAAAAATCAACAGAGTATGGAACTCAATAAAATGCCCGCTCATGAAAATGGAGGGGAGGCCAGTGGCCGGTGGTCGGTGGTCGGAGGCTGTGCGCTGGCTGACTGGCTAATGGAGAAATGTATCTGGCGGATAGACAAGTGAATCGAATGGATCGCCATGTAGTTGTCGCACCCGTGACGAATGTCTGGCTACCTATATCGGCTGGTCATTCATTAAAGGTGCCGCACGTTTTCATTAAGAATCCGTCTCGGAGGAGTACGCGGAAATGCAGGCCAACCTTCCGTCGATCCTCGATGGACACGATCAACCCTTTCGCTGGGAGCGTCCTTGCCCTAAATATTCACCGCACGGCATTGTAGCCGCTTTATGGCCAATCCTTTCTGCTTGTGTGTTTGCAAACAATTCGATTTTATGGCCGCCTAAGCGAATTTCCCCGCCTCAATTAGGCTGAGGTTGTAAACTCATAAAGCAAACACGCGAGAGTGCGAACGCCGAGCAGGCAGGCGGCCGGCAAAAAAGGAGAAAAAAGGAAGAACATTACGGAGGGTAAATGGGGCAGGACAGGCTCGGTTCGGTTTGCACAGGATGCGCGCGCAAATATATCCTTCGGGCGCAATTAGCCGTCGGGAAAACCCCAGTGCCCGATATCAGCCAACACAGAGCACACACCCAGCGATCGAGTTCGTGTCCGAAGTCTTTCGTTCGCCATTCTTGGCTTTCCGCCCATGGGTTCGCCCCTTTCTAGTCTGCTCTGTTTGCTCGAACCCAGCGACCCGAGACCCGAGATCGGAGTCCCAAAACCCAGACACATTTACATATTGCTCGTTTTCTGCTGTTTTGCGCCGCGCTTAAGTATGTTTGCCCGGCCCGATCTCTCTCTCACTGTTTGTTCTTGGCCATCTTGACCATTTTGACCATCTCTTTGCCATCTTGGCCTGTTTGCCGCTCGTCTACTTCTCGCCCTTTGCTGCTAGTCGCTGCCGGACTCCTGATTTCCTGGAAGCAAGCTTGGCTTTGAGCTTCAAGATCCGAAACTTGAAAATGGCGTGAGTTAGCAAACAAGACATGGGTGAGCCAAATAAAGACCACTTTAAGCCAATGTTGGCTTGGCTGCGAGAATAAACTGTTGCAATAAGTTGCATAATTTGACAAGCTTCTTGGTTTCTACTTTGCAGCTTGAAAGGCAGAACTTGTTATATGACAAAGACGAGTCCTGATGGTACAATTCCTAATAGGTTTCAATTGAACTTTTTGATTTGAACAAAATCAATAAATATAAAAATTCATTGTGGAAAATATCACGCGCGCGTAAGAGTTGCCATTATGCCAGAAGTCCGACGGCAAGATGTTCCAGCAACCATTCGATGGCTAGACCTTAGACTATGCCAAGAAGAAGAACCCCTTGAAGGAACACGTTTATTTTATAAGGTTAACAAGGTATATCTCCAAAAATAACTTCATTCTACCAAAATGTTAGGCGTCGGAGACATCAGAATCTTGATCGATAAACAAGGGCGAGGGAGGAACCTGATCAAGGCTTTCCTGGTTTGGTCCTCTCTTGAAATAATTCCAAATGCGGGGGATTTTGCACCAGAAGAGATTAGTGATACACAGTCCGGTGGTCAGTAGGCCGGCTATCCCCAAGCCCACATAACCAGAGTTTAGCATCTTCTTGAACGCCTTATAGAAATGAATATACAAATTGGTGAATTTGGACGTCGGGTTTGCCCAGAACCTCAACGGTGGAATCTCTGTCCAAAGTCGACTAAGGATGACATCGCGCAAAGAGAACACGTCCTGTTTGCTGTCTAATCGTCGAAACTGTCCGTCCATCACATGATATATGGTTATCGACTCAAAGGCAGACATTCGAATACGTAAGGTGTCATCCACGGAGGGATCTCCAAAAGCCAGGCCCACATAGTCCGTTGTGATCGGCATTTGCCGAAGAATCCGCTTGAAGTCCTTGCAATCCGATTCGAGGTCTGAGCAGAGAACAACCAGCCACTCGCCGCGGTTGACCTGCTTCAAGTTGTCCTCATCGATCGCGGTTATGATTCGTTTTTCCGGAAAACTTGTTAGTAAAACCAAAAGTAGAAAGTGTACTAAAAACACGAGAAAATAACGAACAATCATTTTTTTTTTGAATCCAAGTAAATGGTTTCAGCAATGATTTTTGAATGAAAATTTATAGGGATAGAAGAGCTACATACGTAATTCAACGAATGAAAGGAAAGTAAAAGAAAACTATATGTCGAATCTATTGGAATATATGAACTTTTAACAACAGGAAGCTTAGAAGATAATAAAAGATAAATAGAGCAAAGGCTACTTATAATTATGAATAATGGAACAAGTATCACAGAACAGGATGTAGAATTTATGGAAATACACGATCTTTTAACTACGGAAGGATTAGAAGGTAATATAAGATAGATAGAGCACATCCTATACATATTTTTTAAACTAATAATTAATTCCTATTAAACATTCAATAAATATTTCAAAATATCCAATTAAAGTAATATTCAGCTCATCATATTTTCCCATATGCTATTCATGTATCCTGGTAAAAATTGAATGCTTATTAGGCCTGCTTATCTAGGAGTACAGTTGCCGCCATCGAATGCTGACAGCACATTAGCATAAGATGGCTATCAGGGCAACTCGAGAGCTGTTTCTGCTCTCCTGCCTGAGTGTAAATAATTACCCGCAACAGGAATAATAACTGGTGGGCTGTGGGAGTAGGGGGCCTCCTCCAAGGAGGAGCCGATGGGAGGACCTGCTCTAATGACCACAATAAATTATTTTCATTTAGGGGCATTTAGCATAGAGAAAAAGCCGAGTGGCTGGTAAAGAAATAATTTATAGCTGTTGAAAACTTAACATGTTCATTTGGCCAGCATGCGTGTGTGTGTTGGGAAATTGTTGGGGAGTGTGCCAATGTGTGTGTGTGGGCCCAATAATAATGGCGCTTGTTAAGGCTTATGAGTAAATGTTTGGGTGTGTGCGTGCGTGGGACAGCAAATGAAAGGACCTTGCCCAGCATCCGCCTGGACATCCCACACACAATCGCCCCCTTCCCCAAACACCAAGGACATTCCCCAACTATTTGGTATGTATTTCATGTGTGTGTGGATACAATTGTTGCTGTTTCGCATGGTCTCTGGCTGTGGCTGCTGCTGCTGCCACCGACAGAAAAATTACAGTTGCATACACATTTGCCTGTGTTAAATTGTCCCACAACCAATACAAAGTGACCTTTTCATTTATTTTTATGATGCCCCAGCCTCCCGGGATGCCCCACAAGTCCCGCAATGCCCATTTTCCCGCCCCATCAGCACATGTTACTGAGCCCCGGTCTGGGCCATAAAAAATAGTTCGCCCAATCCAACTTTCCTGCGGCAACCAATGTTGGTTACTTCGGCCGAAAGAGGATTCCTGGTTACTGGATAAAATGTATTTTGTTTTCTGTTCTTTATTTTTTTTTGGGGATTTTGAATTTGTTTATTTGAGTCTGGGCCTAATGGAAGGGAAATCTGCAGATGCCCATTCTGGTGCCATGTAATATTATATCTGTATCTGATGAAGGCTTTTTTGTTGATGGTGTTTATTGCGTGGTGTGGCTTTTTTTTGTTACCCTTCGCAGCTGAAATTTCCATAGTTTACCCAGGTGCTGTTATGATCTGCTAAGCTTAAACATTTTAATTGGCTTCTTAAGGAAAATATAGAAACATTTTCCCATGTGGCTGCCAGACTTAAAGTTGGCTTCAAACTTTTGTTGATATCTTTAGTAGGAAAAAGTTTCATATTTGCTGGCTTTTTGGCATCAAGAAGAAGTTCGAAAAACTTGGTTTTAGTTTAAGTTTTAAATAGTTTCGTTGACATTGAAGCATATTGATTCGTTTTAGCGCATAAGAAGACAAGTTTAGTGAATAGTAAATAAAGCAATAAGTTACTCTGAACATTTAATTTCCCCATACTATGTAGTAGTACCTTTTGTATACCTCAGTTGATGTTATTTTATTTTTTATTTGCCGGCTGCCTGGGGCTTATCAATCTTGTAGTGCTCTGCCCGCCTGTTATGCCCTTCAGTAACCCCTTGGCTTTTGGCTTCTTTTCGCCGCAGTTTGCCAAAGCTCTCGAAGTTGATGCTGCACTTCATTGGGGAAGAAAACAAAATGTTGCAGTTTAAGCTTTTACCCAGACTCTTCAGTGGGTGAACGAGTGCAGTGCACTTGACCTGCAGGGCGATGATACACGAAAATTCAATATACAGAACACTGAGCAAAAGAAGTAATATGAAATACAGCAAATGCTTGTACCTAAAATAAGAAAATTAAGCTCAAGAATGACAGCTTGACAACGTTTCTATCTATCGAGCAATAGATAATTATAATATTTATAAAATATTATATATATTCTAGACAGATTCTTCTGAAGTGTACTTTATCCGAGTTCGTTATCGAACGACTTACCAGGGACACGAGTACGGGAATATATCTGTCCGTTGGCCTGGGGGACCCTCGAGTGGCCCATCATTTATATGTTGCTTCTCCTGCCTTTGACTCAATCATCTGCTCGTTTGGAGGTTGCCGGAGCTCCATAATTTCCATTAGAAGCGCCCTGGGCCCGAACCGAACTGAGTCCAGTCAAGGCAGCTTCCGACCCAAATGCCTACGAGTCCAGTTTCGACCGCTTTGGCAGCCAACAATTCCGGCTATGCCAAACTGCAGTTTTGGCTATTCGTTCAGTTCGTTTGTTTCGGTTTCGGTTTAGGTTTGGGTTTGGGTTTGGGTTTCGGGGTTTGTTTTCACTAACAGAACCAAATGTTCAAAAACTTTACCCTGCATAAATTTGATTTATTAATAAATTATACACTCCTCTCCCCAAAAATGAAATTCAATTCTATTTCCGTTTATTTACTTGCAGGTGAGTTCGGGCGGCGCTGCCAGCTGGAATCCGGGCTCTGAAATCTACGCAAAATTGAATTGCGAGTGTGTGTTTTTGGGCACTTACATAAGTTTTCCGGTAAATTGATGTTTAAATCTGAAACGAATTGAGTGCCTGTTTGTGAAACAAACCATTGCAAATGTGTATATGTACCTATATATATATATTTTTAACCTGCCTAAAAGCAGGTCATCGAAAAACAATTTTATTTTCACAAGCCAACTGCAGCAAAGTATGCAACGGCAAAGAAATTTATGTACATTTGTAGGCACTTAAGCCGACTTACAAGGTGACGTTCACAATTTCTTGTTTAGTATTTTCTGATAATTTAAATATGTTCTTTAATATCATGTGTATTGCTATAGTTTTCGACTGTTAATTTTCAGTAATTTAAGAGAAAAGAACACGCTAATGCCTAAAGCAAATATTTTATTTAGTATTTTTTGTAGGCTTTTTTTTACAAACAATTAGATTAAGCAAATATATTTTCCCAATTTATATATGGCTTTATTATTAGTAAATTATGTTAACTACTGCAATAACAATATTAATTAGTTATCTTATTTATCTAAAGTTTATACTTACACACAAAAATGTTTCTCACCTTTTCACTTCAAAGAACCATAAGCATCGTTTTAATTTGTAAATTCCCTTCCATTCCCTGACCACTCACTTCCAGTTGAAAGCATAAAAAAGTCTCAAACATTATGTAGTTGGTAGGGAATTGCAGTCGTTATATTGACTGCCAATCACTGAATTTAATGTCGATACTCTGTTGAACATGGTGACAAGGCAGCCAGGGCTCAGAAGTCGAGCCAGGCCTCAGGGGAGAAGGCAGAAAATTTGTATAGGCCTCCGCCTGTGAGGGTGCTGGGTGACAAACAATATTTGCATAGTCAGGAGGAGCTGGTGGAGAAAGTGCCAGAGAAAGTGCAGATGATTGCACTCACACATCGAGTTGACACTATGGGAAAAACATTGCGTTTGCCTTGCTCTCGGGAGTCAAATGAGTTTTGCATAAACAAACATTTTGCCGGACAGTCCAGTAGTCCCTTGGTACCTTTCTGGCATTAAAAATCATTTGGGGAATTTATAGTCCAGTGTCAGAAACAGATGATACCATACTTTGTAGTTCAATATATCACATATGGGATTGGATTTTAAGATCAATTAGAACTACATTTGTAAATGAAAGTTAACATGTCATAATTTCTAGGGCAAAGAATACAAGAAAACAAGTTATTTTGTCTTAAGTATTTAATGGTAATATAAATACTTGTGATATTTAGTTAATATTCTACTGCTCACAGCCTCTAGTATTTTTTAGAAGTAAATAACTTTTTTAAGGTTTCTTATAGGTTTTGCATTTTCCGACTTTCCATGTTACATTGCTACCTGCATTTCACAATTACCAGGTATAAACATATTTTACAATAACTAAAGGAGAAAAAAATCTGCTCAATGCTCTAGCTGGGAATGCATAATTACGGCAAACAAGAAAAATGAGCAAACCCTCGACGGCCATTTCAGATTATTTTTTTGTGTTTGCCACTTTTTGTACACTTCCTGCAGCAGCCGAGTTTGCTTCCGTTTTTCAAATTAAAATACGTTTAGCTTGGAGTACACGTACTCATTTATCATTTTATTATGACCAAGGCAACCAGGACGGCATAAGGCAGGAGTTTTTCTCCATTCTGGCCGTTTTGTTTTCTTGCTCACTCTCGAATATTACGTGCTGGCCAACGGGGCGCATGGGTAATGCGAGCACATTGTGCACACGAGTCTCGACTTGCCTCGATTTTGGAATTGAAGTTTTGCCCTGTTGTCTGCCGTGTGTCTGTGCCTTCCATGTCCCGAACTTTCTTATTACAGCACCCGTTCTGCAATGCGAATTTCGTTCAGCAGATTTCCATTAATGGTCACTCACACCCCGTCCTTTGTTTTCATCTCCGTGCCAGCAGCAAATATGAGCAGGAAAAACTCCGGACAATGATAGCGAGCACACAGCAACCATCAGGAGCTGCACACAGAAGAAGTATCTGGGGGTTTTTTGAATTATAAACAAGGGAAATATTGTTCAAAGAAATTATTAGGTTGCTGTTTAATTAAAAACTATAGCAAAGGAAACCTTAAAATTAAATATTAACTTTCCAGTTTTTTTTATTCTCTAATAGCCTTCCGCTGCATTAAGTTTATGTTTAAAGTAGCACAATTAATTTAAATATTTTTAAAATGTATTAACATTTTCTTAGTGTGCTGAAAACAACTAAATTCTGTTGCAATTTCATTTCGCTTGTCCTGCATCGGGCTCCCTCTGTTCTCGTTACTTGGTTTGTTTCACATTTATATTCATTTGTTTTCCGTTTTATTTACCCAGCTCAACCGCAGCAACAAACAACAGAGCTGTGAGTGTGTGTGAAAGTGTATTTAGGTGTATGTATAATTTCCACAGAAAGCCGAGGGGAAAATACCCGCATTAGAAAATTTTGGGGGCAGCAGCGACGCGAACCAAATTCATTCCCCAAGTTATCGCCGAATTTATATTTTTGTGGGGCTGCCGGAGAAAAGTTGAAACCCCAAACACGATGACCAAGTTTGTGGCCTCCAACTAATTAATTGGGTATTTGTTTGGCTTTGCTGGACTGGGAATTCGGGCAATATATTTTAAGATATTCCTCTGAGGTCCCCCAAGGATCAGCTGGGGTGTTATCGGCTGGCAGGAATTTTAATTACATATTTTCCGGTTTACTTGGGGTTTGTATTTCCGTAGAGGAAATGTATTTTCTTTCTTGAATTAATTTTTAACTGATTTCCTGTTTAAAATCTGGTTCTTAAATAATACTATTACATATTGCTTTTAATTGAATTGTTTATTCTGCAAAATAACTTTAATGAAACTTTTACCCTCACTTCCCATTCTCGCTTCTTACACATTTATTTGCCTCTTAGAGATCGAACACTTGCCAACTCACATTTCCACTTCGAAGAAAGTTATTTGGGAAACTCCTTAAGGACCATCAAATACTGCATCCTTGTTCATTACTTCCCTCAACTTTCAAATGAGAAACTTTCGAGGGACAAAGACTGTGCTTAAGATTTCCGCATCTGCCTCGGACAAGCGAAAGTATTGCTAATTGCAGTTTGTCCACAGGGAAGAAGCAACAAGCTGTCCAGAGCCTCAATCCACCTCCTCCTGCACATCCACCAATGCTCGACCACTGAAAAGTTGGATAAGTTACCACTGTAATGTGGCCAAAGTAGCAGTAGTCGAGGCTGAAGAATTTCGTGTCGTTTCGGTGCAGGGTATTTAAATATTATAAAAGGTGTAATGAGTTCTGCGGCATCTGAAATTAGTTGATTTATTATGAAAGCCACAAAATGTTTTATTCTATAAAAAATATAGGGGTTAGTAAATATTATTAGTATCATATTGAAGGTACTTTACAAATGCTTTGCTATATTTTATATTACATTTTTACATTTGAGTAAACTTTTTTATTAAAATTTTTGAATTTATTATCCACTCACTACCATATTTTTTTAAAGATTCTGATCCAAACTAGATTTGAAAGCCATTAAAAACACAGCAGATACTGCAGTTAGTATCAGGTATCTCCTACTCGAGTGCCTCGATTACGGCCTTCTCACTTGCTATCCGTAAAGTGTTTAATTTTCTTTTTTGGGATAGGAAAACTCAGGGAAAAGTAGGAAAAGCAGTGGAATGGCACCAAAGAGTGCCGCCACTAGCCGCCGGCTCCGGGGGAAAAAGAGCGTGCTTTGCCGTAAAAATGCTGTCGCTGTCCGGACTCCGGAGCGTGAAAGGGGGACCGGGGGTCGGCTATGGTTACGGTTACGGATCCGGGTCCGGGTCCGAGTCCGGGTCGCTTTGAACTTGCGGCTCCGCCTGGTCCGCCCCCGGTTGCTACTTTTTGTGACATTTTCGCAGAAGGTTTTTGCATTCGTGCAACTTTTTGTGCAGCTCTGCGTTTTATGGTGGCAACACAACACACAGATAGAGGAAGGGGCTGGGAGGGCGTGTCAGCTGGCTGCCTTAAAGTTTGCGTGCCGTTAATTTTGTTTGCGCTCGCGAAGAGTGTGAAAATTTATTCTAAGCTCTCGCCCGCTCTAATTTCTGTGGCCAGTCCCGAGAGGGGCTTGGGAACAGTGAAATGAGCTTCATTATTTGGATTAAATGAAAGAAATTCATACAAAATATAATATAATTAAAATAAAATGAGTAAAATAAAGTCTTTGAATATAAATAAAACAGAACCTCGAAAAACAATGAGCGGCAGTTTTTTTAAGTCTTCACGAAGTCAGCATTTACTGATGGCTATTAATTTTATACCTAACAAAAGCACTAATTTGCTTTGAACACAATTTTATTTCTTTTGACTTTATAGTTTTTGCTCTAAAACTTATTGGCTTAAACTCACGGTGCCTGGCAGAAATCGTGCGTGCGGGAAAGTTTCCCTCGACGCGTCGAAAAGTATGCAAATTATTAGAAAAGTTTTTCACATTTTTCACTGCTCCTCGGCGCTGGCAGGGCAGAGTTTCTCACATTTGACAATTGCCAAATCCTCGTTGGTTGCCACATCTTGGGCGACACGGAGTAAGTGGCAGGAGGACCTAAGTGCGCACAAAAGTAGGCTAAATTATTAATGTGCCCCACTAGCCAGTGATGCCTTGTGCCCCCAGGACACACGCACAAGCAGTCACAGTCACAGGCTGGCCGGCGGCAGCAAACGTCAGGTTCAGGGGACATCCTTCTGGTTCTAGCTACTGCACTTCAAAAATAAATGGTTAGGAATTCTTGAAGGATTAAAGAGAAATCCAGGAACATATTACCGAACTGAACTTTCTTGAAATCTAATTTAAGCGATCAAAGTCCTCGAGTTTGTCAAGGTCCCTTTTAAATTTTAATTACTCACGATTTTTATGTTACAAAAAGGAAAGAAATCGTGCCTGGAATTTTAAACTTGTTGATTTAAGGATTAAACTTATTCAACCATTTCGCTTAGTGTGCCGTTCACGTTGCGACAATTTAATGCCCTGCTCTTGACATTCGGCCGGACCCGGGCCTTCCCATCCGATTTAGGTGAGTCCGGCATGGTGGCGACCCCTTCTTCGGCCTCCTTCTGGGGGGGTGGGCAATGCAATTTGTCAGTTTTCCCACTCGACCTCGGTCCGTTCTCTGTCCTGTGTTGCGGAAATTATTATTTTGTTTAATGATTTGTGCTTAGTTTCGTAATTGAGACTGGAAAAGGAATGCCGCAGGAGCAGAAGCGGGCGGGGGCGAGGAGATGGACAACTCTGCTCTTGACCCACAATGGAGAATGGGAAAAAATGAGAAAGTGGAAAACTATCGGAACCAAAAACGTTGCTGTTGTTGTTTTTGTTTTCCCTTCTAAAGGACAAAACCCATTCCAGCGTGAAACGGCCAGCGAAGGGAAAAGATGAAAAATTCTGTTTATAAATTGTGTTGGCATCGAAAATATTTTGAAACTGTCGCTCGGGCAGAAAGTTCATTGTCAATTGATTTCGCAGCCAAGCGGATCGAAAACATAAAATCCAAGGACCTTCCAAGTATTTCTCCGTTATTAATCGAAGGTATTTGGTTTCAGACCCGACGGGGAATTTGCAGACAAGAATTTTGTTGGCAAACTAAAACCAAAAGGATAAGGGATTGTTCAGGAAAAATGTACAAATAGTGTATTGCATTTGGCATTCCATTCATAAAGGCTGCCTTTAAGGCTGTGAATAAATCTAAAGGATGTCCCTTTAGGGAAATAAAATTTAATTAAGGTAATTTTTCCATTCCTAGAAATACATTCAGATTAATCACCATATTTGTTGCTATTAAATCATAAACCAACTAATGCTTGCTTGTCAATTATAATTGAGTCTGTTTTATTAATTTAACGAATAGAAAAGTAACTGAATTCCCTGAATTACTATTACATTTAAATTATGGCCGCCTGGATTTATTCACTTCGCCTTCCGTTGCAAATTGATTTCTAACATTAACGGCAATTATTAACATTTAATAAATACAAATGCACACTTTGATTGCAGGGACACATTCAATTGAAATTGCAGATCATTGATGCATTAAGTTGAAGCGCATTTGGTCGAATAATTTAATTAAAAATTAAATGCAGCCATAAGCAACATTCAGCATCGTGCCGGCAAAAACCTTCGCTGTGGTTAAAGCCCATAGGAAAATGAAGGGACTCAATTGAAATTCGCCCACTGCATAATTATTTTGTGTGGGCAGGCGTTGAAATCCATTTATCAGCGAACTATTATAAGAGAAATTCCATATTTTATGAAACAATATCCGATAGCATTGCATCTGTAGCTGGCAAATTAAATGTGGTTTCCAATTAAAACCGGAATTAATGTGACAGACAATGGCTGCCGGATCCACCGGCAACTCGGAAAGGTTTTCCGCCGAAGCGATTCGGAAAGCTGATTGAAAATGCCCTTTTCGTCGAATGAGTCAGGAAGGAAAACAATTCAGCCCATATATAATTATCATTTTTAATGTTTGTCATTAAGATGCTTGAGAGGTGGGTGGAGAGGGTATTTTCCTTTTATTTTGTTTAATCTTTCAACGGAGAGCTTTTCACACAAATTATTTTTTGTAATTATTTATTTAATTTAAATTCGTTTCCTTGGGATTTTTTTAAATAATAGAAAAGGGAATTAAATAAGCTAATTAAAGTGTAAACTATTTTTTACCCTTCATGAAATTACCGAAAATGTTTGTCTAAGTTGTAGGAAAAGCTCAAATATCACCCAGATTACTTACGCTTTCGATTTGTTTTCCACTTCATTAGGTAACGCTGAATTTTTCGTCACAAGGGCTGAATTTTTCAGCATTTTGCATACACTTTCGCTTGAATTCAGTTTTAAGACCCGTGTCAGCTTTACACATACTCATGAAATGCCCGGGAGCGTGAAAATAAAAATGCGTTGCATAGTTTTCGGGGCGCACATGCATCCATTTTCCCTCCTCTTATCCCTTGCCTGCCCCTCCCCGGGGTATGGAGCTGCTCAGTGGAAGCGGCCAAATTAATTCAATTTCATCTGGAGTCTCCGACTCCTTCGTGCTCTGGCACGTCGCATGATAGGCGGCTGTTTGGTTTTGCGTTAAACTCACCGCTTGACTGGCTGGCTGGCAGCAACCGCAGGATAAATAGTTGTGGCCATGAGACTGAGTTGCCAGTGCCCGAATTGCGATGGGGTTAAAAAGCTGGTTTCAAGCTGGGGTTAAATTAAATAAAGCAGAATATATCATAATTGTGGTAAAGAAATACAATACTACCAGTTATGAGGGATTTTTTTGTTCTTATCCCAGCGAGTTGCTTTATATTTTAATAATAGTAAATATATTTAGAATTACAAGTATTGCTTACAGATCTCTAATTTAAAACTAGCTAGAAATGCCAGTACTTAACTGATTCGGCAGCACTAGTTCGGTGTCCAAAGCCTGTTTACTCACTTAGGTAACTTCCTTCGATTCGCCGCTTTGTCTGCGCATACCAAATGAAGCGGAAGAACTTCACGTGCCGCCGTACAAATTGAAAATCAATGCCAGGAAGTTGGAATCCAAGATGGTCTGGCCTACCTCCTGGGTTGTTCAACCCATTGAAGCCGCTGCGCTGCCCCATAAATCGCCGCTCGACTTCTGAAGTGGCCATCGAGGCCTTTTTCTGGGCTCGCCTCCTCCAATTGGTCGGCATATTTACCAACAACAGACCGTCGTTGGCCTGAAATGGCAGGATAATAAGAATGGCTGCGGTATCGGGCTCAGCACTTTACAGACACAGGCACAGACAGCTTTGCACAATGGCAGAATATTCCGGGCGAATGCTCGGCTCTCGAGTGGAATCTTTGACTGGAGAATCCTCGAACTGAGGAGAGCCTAAGTGGTAAACGTATGACTGTGTAAGATATGTCACTTGTCACCACAACGTATTAATTTAAATATTGATTTTCTCGAGTTAATTAAGCAGAAATTATATATTAATCTCAAGGGAACCGCAGGTGCCACTGTAAGGGCTATATTTATTCTTCTTCCTGACTGGAAATAACTGATATTACTGCACATCTCACATTTTATTGGAGGATTGAATGCTGTAAATTGTAACAAAGTAAATCTTCATTTGTTTAATATATTTAATATATTATTTAATATAATTATTTTTAAATGTAGGTTACAAATTAGCTTCTTACCCTATACGTTCCACTGTGCGCTCTTTAACTACTTGACCGTTATGAATTGACTTTCCTCAATGGGCTTCCCAGCATTGCATTGCCGGAGTGGAGATAATGAAATTTACATTTTTCCCACCCCATCCCCATCCCCATCCGTCGTCCCGTCACTTTCCCTCGCTGAGTCCTGTGGCTTCCTTGCTTGCCGCATTTAAGAGGCATGCGGTGTGGCAATGCCTTGGCCTGCGTTTGCATAGCTTTGCATAATAGTTTTTACAGCTGCTTGAAAGGCATTGCCAGCCACGCGTTGAGGGTGGCTGGTGGCTGAAAGCTGCACCGAAAAAATTACGGCAAATTATCACCTTACCTGATATAGCCAGTAAAGGAATATGTCTTTAAAATTACATTGTTTATGTATCAAAATTAGATCTTTGAGTCATTTAAAGAGTTTTTTAAACCCAAAAGGCACTACTCTAAAATATTTTCTCTACGTGTGGTTACACGTTCCTTTTGGCTTCGCTATGTAAGCGGATTGATCCCTGCCCCCGGCGGACCGCGCTTCCTTATTCTGTTTTCACTGTAATCATGTTTGCAGCGCGTATATGTATGCGGGCGGGTGGTGGTGTGTAAAGGTGTATGTGTATTTACCGTAATTCAGCTTACAGCTTCAGCCCAGGTGAGTGTTGCATAAATTTGCAAACATTTTGCAAGTCAGCATCAGCCCGCCAGCTGTCAGCAGAGGCGCCGCAAAGGGAGGTGAAAATTTTTTTAGAGAACTGAAAATATGTCAAAGGGATTAAAAAAATATATAGAAAAATGTATTAAACATAATAATTATCAGTTTTTACAATAAAAACCTACTGTTCACTGGGTCAGACTTTCTCCTATCTTTGAGAGACATTTTAATTTTGCATAAAAATCCCTGCAAATATTTTCTCATTCCGCCCATGGTTCCAAGGCACTGGGCTTTCTTCCGTAACCATACTTGCCGCCTCCATCGGCATAGTCATCAGCATAACGTTCATCGCCATCACCATCACCATCAGCATCATCAGCATCAGCAGTTGCATTGCGGGAAAGGCAACAAACAACGCGAAAGTCGCAGGTTGCCTGCCGGGGAATTGATTTTCCCCTTTAACGATGTGGCACGCAATGCGATGAGGAGTGTCCCTGGCCCTAAGTCCCTACCTACCTTTGGCAATATCCCCGTTTGCCGTTGTGCATGTGCAACATCAACAGGGACAACAATGTGCACGACTTTGCCTCAGGGCAGACATTGAAAGTCATTTTTCATGTCCTGTTTTCAGAACTCAAATAGCACACGGAACAGGGAAAGACTTTATGATTGGCAGAGTCGTAATAAAGTGGAAGTAAAATAGAAATAAGAGTTATTGTCAGAGGGTGGAGCACATTGGTCAGAAAATATGTAAGTTTATAATTTGAATAAATAATATAAACATCATAATTTAATACATATTTATTTCTGTGTCACTTCACTTTAAACTTAAATTAAATTTACATTTCAATTAATTCTTTAGTTAAAATAAAGTTATGGGATACTTTACCACGGTATATCTTAAAAAAAAAAAACTTCTAAAGTAAGTCCCCTGTCAGGTCACGGGTTTTCCATAAAAACTAGTTTTATGCAACTTTTACTTTCTGTAGCCTGGATTTTCCGCGAGGGAATCGTGAACACACACACAGAAGTTATTGAAAATATGATTTCCAATTCAATTGCCGACCACGTAACTCCGTTGGCTACGAAGTTCCTCTGAAGTCAATGAAATTGAAAAAGCATGTTAACCCACCCGCTGCCGATGCAAAAGGGAAAACAAATAACAAATGTAAACGCTCAGACTTGTTTTCTTGTCGCAGTCACAAGATACAGATCCGCCCCATCAATCAACGTACCTTGGACGAGTTGGGGGAGAGTCCCTCGAAGACGGATTGCATCTGCTGGATGCAGACATTGCCCGGGCATTTCCCCTCGCAATTAGTGTGCCGACCCTCGAGGATCTAAGGAAAAAGTGAGCAAATTTATGTGAAAATGCAAGTGATTCGATTTTTCATGTCCTGACGGCCCAACTAGGTCCACACAGGACTCACTTTGATTGTCGTCCTTGACGTTGATTTGATGAATTATTGATTTGTTTGATTAATCGTCGGATGGTCTGCTGCGTAGTCCAAAGGATGCCAAGCAGCAGGCCCTTGTGCACAGGGAGAAATATGTAAAAATTTATTTATTTATATAAACCTTACAATTGGTTATAAATTATTTAAGAGAATGTGTTCTGGGCGCAATACACTTTTAATGAAAGAGATAATATTCTACGTGAAAAATCCTTTCTTGTCTTTCGTGTTTCCCTGTGTGAATCGGCTGAGTGCATTTTACTTTACTAGATCCAACTTCCATTAAGCCCAAGACACTTGGCCAATTATGCGAACAATTGACTGTTAAATGCAGTTTTATTTATTTCAAAGAGATTAAAACAGCTGCAGTCGACTCCTAGTCCTTAAGCGCTCCTTTAGCTTTCTGTGCACATTAAAGACCCTCGCTCTGACACGCCCCCAAAGATAAATGGGAGTGGGGAAATGAAGCAAACGAAGAAAAATGGAAGGATGCGGCAAAAAGTTCGAGGAAATATGAAAAACAACGGCGGCAGCAATTTGCAGCAAGGACGAGCAGGACATGCCGCAACAATGGCCGTGTTTGTCCGCGAGGACGTGCCCGCAGGATGGCAACCAGAATGGGGGTGGTGACTCCGGGCAGAGGCCACAAAAAGTTACCCAGCGTCGGACAAGTGTCAAACATAACGGAAGGACGAAAATAAAGAGTAGATGCTAAGGACACGCGCCCCTCCAGTCTTCCAGTAAATTCAGCGGAAAACGGAAGTGCCCCGGTAAACATTATAATAGTCGGTGACATCCTTGCCACCATGGATAAAAGTTAAGCGGAGTAATCGCAAGTCATGGGAGCTAAGGTTTTTGCTATCCCAATAAACTATTTTTCGTTACCTGTTTTGTATCAATAATGATGAGTATAAGGGTAAAAGGATGTTCTTTTAACCCTTAACTATTACATTTTAATGCATTACAAAGTACTTTTCTTTTGAATACATTTCTAGCTGTTGCCTTCTTCTAGCTTGTTCGTTTTTAATTTTAAGAATTTCCTCAAATAGTACACACATCTGAAATGCACATTTTACCATGTAAACATTGTCGTTCCTCCTTTATTTTTCTAACGAGAAATCAGATTCATCGCCCACTTTCCACAACCCTCAGAGTCTACCTCTTTAAATAACCATCCATCCATCCCTATGTGTGACTGTGTGGTGTGAGCCAGGAGTGCATGAGTAAACGAAAATGTTACAAAAAATTGAGCACAACACATTAAATGTAAATCAACATTAGCCACGACATTATGATTACGCTGATGGACAGAAACATTTGGGTGACTACCGGAGAACATTAATCAAAATCATAAACGTGCCCCAACCATTCGAGTCAATGCTAAACGGAACTTCCTGCGGAGAAGACTGGGAGCGTAGACCCTGGCAAACGGTGATCTAATGTTCAATTTTTATTGCCCCAAGCCGAAATGAATCGATTCCTTAATGTATGCTGAAGTAGAAGACAGGCAAAATACATCCAGGAAGCCGTACGCAGGAGGGACAGTTCGATAACTCGTATGACATTTGCCATTCGCCTCCATGGATGATTAGGCAGGCGGCACCCAGACCAGCTCCACGCACATATAGCATACATTATGTATGGGCTTAGGTCCTTGCCCAACTCCCTGCTCAATCAGCCGAGGGAAAAAACGCCACCCCCCTAAGGTAAGTGGGCCAATTTTGCTGACTTGTCACTTCCGGTCAAATGGCTTTGAATGCCGCCTAACCATCCCAGCCACAGGGGCATAAATCTGTCAGAATGGAGGTAAACATATATACACCAGGGGAATGGTAATGGTAATGTCGTTGTGCTTGGGTTTGGGAATAGGAAACGGTGGCAATCTGTGAAATTTGAGGATGCCGTTGAATTCGCATGAAATTAATGAAATTAGGCGACGCCAATGAATTTCCCTGTTGTCAATAATTCACCATCGCTTACACATTATTCATAACAGAGCTTACATAACCTGAAATGTACGAATACGAAGGGACATTGCTTGGATGTATTTGTATATATGTATAATATGTTGGGACCGGGAAAAGGGTCGATTTTTCCGCTAGCTTATTCATGACAGTGTATGAATCTGTAAGTGATTTGTATGCGAGTTTATCGACATTGTCTTTGACACGTCCAAGAACTGCGCTCTATTGTATAGCAACAGTTGCCAAAAACGTTGGGTATTATTTTATATTCAGCAAATCCACTGAGCTTAGTTTTCTGCACTTGGGAAGTGCCTAATTTTAAGGCTTTACATATATAATATTTTAATGTTTATTTGTTAAGATACTTAATCAGTTATATTTATTTTACAAACGTCAATCAAAGAAAGGAATTAATGTTTATTTTTAGAAACAATATTCCTGAACTGAAGCTCAGTAAATAATTCAAAGAATTCTCAATCCTTACTAAGACTTCTAATCAGCTTTTAATGTGAAAATATATTTGCCCTTTTAATCAGTACATTCAAATTTCGTAAGGAGCTGAAAAATCGATTGATGCCAAATAAAAGTCACGTTGAAAAGGCTGAAGGAATTTTCCTTTTAGAAAAGGACAACGCTTAAAGAGACAGACCTGCCGCGTAAGCCCTGACCTGTGACATGGGCCAATTTCAAGCTTTGCTTACTACTCAAACCGTTAAAAGACCCCTCAGGCACTCGGCCTTGGCCTAATAGCCTTCAGCCTTCCGCAGTTCAAACGACTTTCGCGCTGCGTCAGCTGGCTCTGGAACAAATGAACTCATTTGTTCTAATTTAATCTTATTACATGGAGATTTATTGCCTTGCGCATGATATGGCAACCCTTTCGGGCCTTGAGACCTTTGCGGATGCCATCGCCCACCGCCCATTGCCACCGCCCCATCTTACTCAGCTCAGTTAACTTCAGTTCGGCTGAGATGAGTTCAGTTCGAGGTGAGGGCGGGGACGGGGACGGAGGTGGAAGGCAGTTTAAAAAGCGATTCAAGTGAAAGTGCTCGAAAGTTAATTATGATTGATTGAGTGCCATTGAAGTTGACAGGGGCGGGGGGAATTGATTTTCGTGACTGCTGCGAGTCGAACATTTGACAGCCGCCTGTAATTGACAGCCGAACATTGCGTATACGCACTGTTGATCGAAATTTAAAGAGTGAGGCGTGTAAACGACTTTTCTCCGCCAGCTTGGCCGCCAAAATTAAGTGGCTGCCAGCCAGGAGGTGACCATAAAACAAGTTAGGGTTTTATGGTTCCCCTGGGACCAGCACGTTATGTAGTATATAAATGGTAAATAATTAAAAATAGTAAAAGTTTAATGCGCGTCGGGTGCCATAAAAACAAATTACGAATGGCACGAACAGCGGCGGCACAAATATAATTCCAAATGTAAGCTATTGGTTGGAGTGCACTGTGAAAAAAGAGGTTTACAGTTGAAAATACTCTTTAAATAGTAGTAGTTTGTAGTTTGACCTTTGCTATTCAAGAGTTTCTCCTTTTTCTTTTCGAGTGTACATCCCACGTTTTGAGACCGGCAGTTTGTCTTGCTTCCTAATGAATAGGTATGATTGGGTTGTGCTCCTGACAGGATTGCAGTTTGCATCCCGCTACACCACCCCCCACCACCGCCCAGTGCGTAAATCACAGCAACCTTGTGCCTTGTGTCTATTTGTGTTGTCCTGCTCACCAGTTTGCGGCATGTGAGCAGAGTTTTCGTGTGTGCCTCCCAGGAAGCCAGACCATCTTGTGGTGGCACAGTGGGGATGCCTGCGCATGAAATTCAAGGAATTTCCACATTGATTTATATGCTGGGAAACTAATTAGGCCTAGCCACTGTCGAGATTTTAATACAAACTATTTTGATTGTTGCTTACCAAGGCCCAATGGCAATTGCAATCTAATTATAAAATACCAAATCATAACAATGCCTGGGAAGTGCTATACAAAATAATGTTAATTATATTTAAATGAAGCGGTAGTCCATGAAACTATTTATCAGCTTTTAGTTTGTGAATTATTTGATTTAAATGGAATCAAAAGAGATTGATTTAATCATGTACTTTTAAGTAATTACATTTTAATATAGTTCAATCTGTATTTGTTCAATATAATAATGATTTAATGTTGCAAAAGGCTCTCTTAGAGTGGTGATGCTCTCATAGAACCACTGCAATTTAGACCCATTGTGTCTGGCTGGGATTAATCGGCCTGGATGACCTGCCACTTGGTCGAGCCCTCCCCTCGATTTGCCTTTTTAATGTCCTCTCTCCCTGACTATGGCTCTGCATCTGTCCTTGTCGATGTCCTTGTCTGTGCCCCGGCGATTGTTCCCACGTCTGGCCATGGTAATTTATGTGCAGCAATCTAAACTCATTTAGCAGGCAGCGAGGCGAATATGTGGCCAGGCACTGTGCCGCCCTTCTGGTTGGAGAGCCTCACCCCCAAAACCCTACGACCTGACCTCGATCCTTCCACTGCTGCTCCCATGAGGAGGGGTGAGGCCTGCAATGGGTAAAGTTGACGCTGTTTGTCCCTAAATTGCCTTCGGCTGGGCAAGTGCCCATGGCGGTGCATCCATCCTCCACAATCGCATTCGCGAAATAGCCCCGCTCCCGCTGGAATGAAGTTATCCTGTTGACACTTGGCTTCGTTATATAAGTGCACCGCAGACTACACACTTACACAGAGAAAATTAGTTTAGTTTATAAACGAAATTTAAGAGTGAAAAAACAGAAGCTGTGCTACTTAATTCCGATTCTCTCTCTCTCTGCTTGAAGACCAATTTGACTAATGGCGAAGACTGGGAAATAATTCTAAGGTGGAGGTCCTTGGAGTTATTTTGGTTCTGTGTACACACAAAAGTTATTCAACTAGTTTGCACTCTGCTGATCCTTGGCCGCCCTGCCTCCCCCTTTGGCCCTTCGACAGCCGTTGCTCATTTCCTTCGACATTTGCATCACAAGCAGCCGCACAAAATCAACAGACAAACAAAAGGTAAACATAGGCAGGCGAACACATAACACACTCACCACACTCACACCATTCACACATACTCAGAGCATTCATATTTATTAAAAGCGTTCGTCCTGCGGTTGGCATTCCTTCCCGCCCATCCACTTTCCAACTTTTCCCTCTTGTCGTCGTCGACAGGCTTTTCATTTCAGTCTTAATTCCTTTTGAATAATATCTACCACTTAAACTTGCAAAGCTTCAAGACCGCACACGAGGCACACTGCCGCCTCAGCCAGTCACATGTATGTACTTATCGCCAAGTACAATTCACATCCGCGTTTCATACCGACAGGCATGGGCTCAGTGTCAAGAAGGGGACTTAATTGTAATTACTTTACTTGTCCTTAATAAATTAAAGTTAAAGTCGGACAAATCAATAATGTGTTTAAAGAGACAAATTTGAACTTTAACTTAATCTTAGCTTCATCATAAAATATATTTTTATTAATATTACTATGTATGTATATATTGGATTTCTGAATTTCCCTTGAGTTGTATAAGTTCATATTAATAATTCATTTGAAATGTTTAACCAGACAAAAAGCTAATTTCAGGAAGGCAAAGTTTGTGTTCTCTTGCAGTTTACAAATGGATCATGAAAATCAATATAAATTCGCAAAGCTGTTCTGTGCTGGTCTTGATTTGCTTAACAATGCAGAATATCGGATTTTAAATTTATAAATTAAACATTTTGTATCAATTTTTTTTTTACAAATTTAAGAATGTCTGCCCTTTACATTTTATTATTAAAGTTGGCCACTTATATAAATATCACTCATACGCAGCGAGCCCAAGAAAGATAGGGGATATATAAAAATACATATATAGTTCTTATAATTAAGTATAACCATCTCAAACTCAATTTCTTTAAAATGGTATACATTTACTTATAATTATTTATACATTTTTATACAAATTTCAAGTACTTAAAATGCACGTAAAATATAAAACCAGCTTGTCTTGAACATAGAAATATATTCTTACCCTTTCTCAATTGTTTGCCTTCCCTAGACTGCCTTCAAGGTTCCCCAAATATAATGCAGTATGCCTCTATATTTTTTATCCTGTGTTTTCCATATTTGATGTCATCTTGGAAACATTTATGCCCCCTTGTGCCCCCGTCCCAGTCGAATGGTAAACTTGATTTTGTTTGTGTTGGCTGTCTGTCATGGCCTCAATGTCAACAGCGAAGTCAAAGAGACCCGCAGGCCAAATGTGTTTCTCGAATTAATTATGGTTGTCGCCGCGCCAAATTGCAACAGTATCTTCGGTGGCGAACTCTAGTGTGCGAAGTATCTGCTGCTACGCGGGGCAAAAATAATAACATAAGAGCCAGGGGCCACGTGCTCAATAGATACATCCAATTATTGGGCTAGTTGGCTGGGATTAGCATAAGGAAGTCGAAAGGGAAGGAGTTGTGAATATATTACATATGTATATTCCACGAGTTGTGAGTTTTACTTGCTAATTTTTCAGCTGGAATGGGCTGGAAAATAATCCAAATATATATATGCATGTTAATTTAGATAAAAGGAATAATATACTTTTAGGTAATACCACCATGTAAATATAAGAATATCCCAAAAATAATTCATGACTATTTGTCAAACAGAATTTAGTATTAGTTGAGAATAAATGATGCTCGCGAATCTAACAATTGCCAGCGAAATAAATTATTAAACTGCATTCAAGCGAGTTTTTAGTGCCAAAGCCCCGGCATGCGTTTGTTCAATATCATAGAATTGCATCCTTTTCAAAGGATATTCACAGCTGCACCGGCTGACTCGTCACCAGAGCGTAAATTCTGCATTTTCAATTTCCCGTCATCGGCAGTGACTTTTTTATTTGCTCGTCGACAGCAGCAGTTCGTAGTATATTTCGAGGAGATCGCATGTCATGTCCGATGCCAGCTTTCTGATGATTACTTCTGCTGAAAGGCAAACTTATGGACAGCAGCTGCAGCACAGAGGTTTCTCTTCACACACGTATCAGAGAAACTGGACAAGAACATCCTGTTGCTGTGAAATCCTGTCACTCGCCGGCAGAAGCATAGCTGCAGGCAAAGAAAAAACACCACCTGTCCTAAAGGCAACAGGGACTGCCCGGTATTTTTGCGAGCTTATTTTTTTATTTAAAACAATTATTCCTTTGTAAACTTTGCCACTGATTTAATGGAATTTCGTAAAAAAAAACTTGCTTACACTGCTCGGTCAACATTTACAAATTTACAAAGTAAGAGCTCTCACGGGACTGCCCTTTTCCGTAACAGTACGGAACATGTCCTGCGGCCAACTGGCTGTCAATGCGAATATTTCATATGGAAAACAACTTTGACCCAGCGGCGCACGAGGCATCCCAATTGTTTGGTCAGGATACACGGTCCCCCACCCCTCAGTGCCCCTGCTGTTCGCAGGCTTCCTTAATTAACCACTGACCACTAGTTGCTGTCCCATGTGTGCGAGCCGGGATGAGTGTGGCTGCCCGGGTGAGTGTGCGCCCTTGGCGAGTACGTGCTAATGTAAGCCTCGTCCTTTTAATTACAAAATTCCACAAGGCTAGTGCTCGGCCATTTGGACGCCAGCTGCAATGTCAAGTGGCTGAAAGAAAAGCCTGCCAGTTGCCAGACGAGGCTTTAGATCCTCGTTTGATTCATTTAGCCAGCTACAGCTGCCAGCTCTGGTAAAACTAACGCCTCAAATCCTGCCGACGAAAAATCAACCTTCCTGCTTTGCTGCAGAGCCCGAGGGACTTTTTTAATTTAATTTTTTTATATTTCAGATGAACTTGTATAGTTATAACTAGTTTTAAGAGACAACTTTGTACTTTAACTTCCATTTACTTTAATTTGAATGTGTAAAAAGTATATTTTAAACATTTCCCTTAAATTTTATGACACCTTTTCTGCAATTTAATTAAAATATTTAACCCTCTACTGCATGAGCATAGAAATATTGAAGGAAAAAATTTTTTTTTTGTAAATATTGTTTTATTTAGATGAAAATAACTTTATATGATTTTTTTTTTTTTGTTTTGGGAACATAATATGGCTTCAGCAGTTTATTACAAAAATAGTACTTATATTTGCTTACCGAATAGTCAAATTATATTAATTATTATAGACAACTTTATATTCTTTTCGAAAAAAAGTTTAAAGCGCTAAAGGTGTTTTTATATTGTAAATAGTTTCAAATACAGCACTGTTCAATTTCTTATTTATTCATTTAGGTGCTTATACAAACCTTAACAAGTATCTGCCTTTTAGAAAAGTTTAAAAAGAAGAATAACTGTTAACAATGAATGAGCGTATGTACCGTTTTATCACCAAAAAAAATTATTGAAAGTGAGAAACCATATATGGCTCTGTATGCGGTAGAGGGTTAATATAGTTGAATATTTGAATATTTCAGTTAATTAATTTTAAATATTTAATTTTGAATTTTTATATAAATATCACGCATACGCAGTGTGGTCAATAATTATCAGGAAGATTTTTCACTATGACTATTAAAATATTATAATGCTCTTTATATTTAAGGTGTAATCAAATTAATTCTTTTCTTACTGTGTGCCGAAATAACTTAGCATTGTTTGTCCTGCTGACGCGCCCAGAAGTCATGTCCTGCCCAGTTTCCGTTGCTGACACTCACCTCTCCGAAGCTTCACTCCTCCGCAGCTTCACCTCACCACGCAATTAGTGAAACTGCCAGTTTGGCACATTTCCACTGGCATCCTTCGCACTGGCTCAAAAGGCTTTTTGCATTTAAATTGGCATCAACTCGGCCACAACAACCCGACGATACGTCCGTGATAAACCCCGATTCTGCTGGCTGGCCGGAATACACTTAATTATGCTCCTTAATTGCCACGCCATCGAGTGCCTGCACGGGGCAGGAGTTCGCATTCGCATTCAAATGCCGATTGACGAACCGAAAATAATTGAAATTCAAATTCGGGACTCACAATTGCGGACACGTTCAAGACGCCGCATCATTGTGAAGGGAAATCCGATGGACTTTTCTTGGCGGTTTCTCGCCTTAATTTCATGAATTTCATTTGCATTGTGAATGTTTGCAATTTGTATTGATGAAGAACTCTTTCAGGCTGGAAGAAAAAGAAAAAGGTGTCCAAACTTGTAACTTGTTGTTTGTTTCTCAGAAATAATTATAATTATTTCGATATTTGGTATGAAAATAATTATGGGAAAAAGGATCGTGGAAATTAATAATAATATATATTGTATAATATATATATTTTTTAAAATCTTAAGACAGTTCTTTTAATTTAGATTAAATTTAAACTTAATCTATGCTGACTTATTTTCTTGATCTTTGCCTTTTCCATCTGCGGGCTGCTTTCCTTGTTAAGACGTAAATATACAACCTCGTTTCATAAATGCTTGGCCCGAGGCCTGGATTCCGGATGGTATTGTTGGCTTAACATGCAAATTGCTCTGCAAACAACGGAGTCGTCGGAAAAATTACGCATACGCCGCGTCAGCCGAAAGATGAGTGATAAAAACGGTGCTAAGCACTTGGTAAATGCTTGCCAACTGACAGAAGCGACTTTAGCATCAGCTCGATTATCCAATTTAAAGTTTTCACTCGAAAACTCTTTCGGAAATTGTCTGCTAATCTGCATTACAGGGGAACATGCACACAGAGACTTGTCTGCGATATGGGAGGAAATAATCCTAAACTCAACTCTTTTCGAATTCGACAAAAGGGTGGGATTCATTAGATGGGATAATTAGACAATCTGAAATTCTAATTAAATTTCTATTGTTGCGCTTACATTGTGGCAATCGCATTATGCCAGTTGCATTACACGACTAAACACGGGGACGAGCACCACGAGGACCCATTCATTATTTGATTTGTCCGCGCAATCCGCTTAACGTAAACATATTCCAATGGAAATTGAATTGGAAATGGCATTGGCAGTGGCAATGGCTTTTTAAAGGCTGCCCCATGTGACAGCGGCAACCATTCGTGGCGCAATTTCCGCAAATTAAAAGATATCACTTACAGCGAAATAATTTTCCAAACCGCAAAAAGTTAGCCTCTGGGGGGCGGAGAGCATTGCAAACATGACACGCCCACACGATTGTCCGCTGAAAATTCAACTGGCGTTTGCGATTTTGGTTTTTCCCATTTTTTTTTTTTTGTTTTGGACAACGCGTTGACAGCAAATTGAACTAGAAACGCATTTTCACGAACGAAAGTGACCGCATGTTTGGGGACAAGACCGAAGTGGAGTATTGCTAGTTGGAGTTGATTTAGCGCTGGCAAGGATATCGATTTATTACAGCTTCACTGATAAATGTTCGACATGTTTAAATGTAGGATTACTTATAATTACTTTTTTTCGGTATTATGTATATCCATATTTTATATAGATAAAAATCGATTTTTAGTTGGATGGGACTTATTACAATTTTAAAGCGGCATTTATCCCCATAAACCGAATGGGGATCCGAAGGGAGCTGCAAGCAGTAGTGGTAGCATTGCCTGTACATACTCGATGCCGGATGTGAACAATGACAAACCGCAAAAATTCAATTTAAAGTTTTCATTTCAATGCCGAGTTCCCAAACACACAGACCGCGTTCCAAATGTGCGTGTCGGGTGTTGTGAAGGAGGGTGAAGAGTGGAAGCGAGTTGCTAGAACATCGAGCCAAGTGCCAAGGGATACGTGCATGTAATTGAAAAATATTGAACTGTGAACAAGTTTCCCAACCGACGCCAAGGAATCCGGACACGGCAAATTTATTATGCTTGAGAGCAGAGTTCGCATGCAGCCAAGTCGGAAACAGTAAGCAAGGAAATGCAAAATTCATGTCTCCATCCGATAAAACTCTGGCCATAGCCTAGGAATGATTTTCAGGTCGAAGGATTCCGTCAATTTCATATTTGGTATCTTCCCCCAACCACAGCAATATCACATGGATACTCGTCTTATGCAGCAGTCTTATATTTTTCTTGTTTGACATTAACTTATAGAAAAATTATTTACGAATTTGATCTATGAGTTATTGCTCATTTATACAAAAATATGAACAAATATGTACCTCTGTCCAGTAGTAGCTGCGCATTCAAATAACATTCTTTGTTTACCAAATAACATTATTTTTTTTAGCTCCCTGCGGCTCTGAATTCTGATTTAGTAGTTTGTATGGATGCCCGGATTTCCCGCGGATTTTTATGTTTACTGTGGGACTTAGCTCAGATCCGCCGCAGCAGCAAGCAAAGTACAAAATCAGAAATCCCCTAACGACGCACACTGAGGCAAATATGTGTGCGCACACATGCGATATTTTAGCATTTGTCATAATTACAAAGCCACGCCCGTGGGAAACCCGCAGCGAAGGAGCGTGGAGCGTGGAGCTTGGAGCGAGGAGCTACCGGAGGGTAAGGGAAAATACCATAAAGTGGAAAGAAAATGCGCGAATTTGAAAATTTCATCTCTTTGCGTTGGAATGGCAGCCTCAGTGGGCCACAAAGCAGCCGAATATGTTTTCTGCCAGCCACACCCTACGCGGCAGCGCCTTTGGTCGACAATTATTAACGTCTTACCGAAAGGACGGCGGCACATTTATGACTGCACTTTTCACATTCGTTTCCGTATTCGTCTGCCGACACGCCCACACAAACGTACACGTACACAGAAAGAAATTAGAGACGATTTGTATTTGTCTAGTTCGAATTTATCGGATGGGTAACATATAGTTAACAAAACTAGTTAATTGTTCAATTAAAAGTAAACCGTCAAGAGTAGTGGTTTCCTCCACTGAAGAACTTTAAGGAGATAAAACTGTATTAACTATTAGTTAAACTGGAAATTAATTTTAACACAAATATATCAAAATAAATCAAATCCGATTTCTTCACGACCTGGTGATATTTATTGTGCAGATAGCAGCTAGTCAACCAAAAAGTGTTTATTTAATTTATGATTTTTAACTAAAGCTTAACTGATCTGAATTGAATTTATTTGTATTTTGGTAATTTAGCAGACAAAATGTATTAATGTAGAGTTTAATTGGACGTTAAGCTAAAAAGTTAAGCAAGTTAAGCGCCTTAAAATGTTAAAGCCTGATCAATAGGCTTTAAATTCTAAGTCAAGGCATTATGTACTCTGAAAATATGAATTCCTGAGAACATTAAATAATTAGGTTATTCAACATTTTCTACCCATATATAGGTAGTATTTTCTCTCTGTGCATCAGCACACACTGCCAGAAATTCATTCATTTCTTTGGGGCGTAGAGCAAACAGGTCGGTGGGCGCGGTCGCTGTTTGCTGGCAACAGCGAAAGCAATTTCACTTTACATTTGTTTTACGGCATTTGCTGCCACACATCTGTGCTCCGCCGAAGAAAGGTGGATGGGTGGGTGGGTGTGTTGGTGTTTGTGGATTGCGGGCTGAGGGTTGTGGGCGGTGCTGCGGCGACAATATGTTTGCTGCGCTTCTCCCTGCCCTGCAACTTCCCGCCGCAGCCTGGCTGCTCCGGTGATAAGTATTTATTATTATGCCTCTTAATGGGCGAAATGCTTTGCTTTGTGCTTTTACCCAAATGAGTTTCCCTCATTAGAGTACCTCTCTGGCTGACGGGGAAGCACTCCGGTTTTCAGCAGACATCTGTTTGATGGTATTTCTACAAAGGCAGTGAGGAATTCCAAGAATGATCCTTCTAGGAAGTACAAACCAAGAAGTCCCTTGTAGGATTCAATTAAAAAGCAAGTTGAAGGGATGAAATTAGAAAAATAATTGGCCCAAGGAGCCTTTGTTAAAATGGAAGAGAGTTCTCTTTAAATATAAGATTATTTTCTAAATAAACAAATATTCAATTTAGAAGTATTTTCTTTATATTTAAAATTTAAATGTGAATGTACTAAAAGAAAGTACTTGGTAATTGTATTTTTTTATTTCTCTGAAACGAAACTTAGCTTAGCTGGAAGGAGCCCTCACCGTATGCTTATTATTTTTACATCTTTACACATTTGACTTAAGGACAAAGCCACTCAGCTCAGCTCTGAAACCCCTTAAATTTTAAATAAGCTTTTTGGCAAATGCAAGCACTCGAATCGCTTTGTTAATTGTTGGCATAAAAACGGAAATGCCGTGGCATCTACATTAAACTTCTGTCAGAATTCCCAAGAAACCGGCAAAGGATGAGCCAATAAACTTGATGCGGCCCATTAACACAGTGCGTCTTTAATTATCCGTGCAGAGAATGAAATATATATTCGCGTATTTATTTCGGCAGCATCCTTCCAGCTGTTTTCACTTTATGCCAGCACAGATTTGCGGGATCCTGTTTCATGTTTGCATTTATGGTTTATTGTCTGGCGAATAAAGCATTGTGTCGTGTTGCGGGCGCTGCAATAAACGCAACGCATATTGGCGGTCCCACAATTCACGCTTGAATTTTCGGCGAACGCCCATAAATGCGGGCGCGAAAAGATATGAGTTATATATGCAATTCGGGGGAAGATTCGATTTCGTTGGCAGTCCACGGTTGCCCCAGTTGGCGGTTATTAAAACGCAATATTCCGCCTTGGCCCGTCATCACTTTATGAATAATTCAGGCGAGTTTTCCTTTGTGCGCTCACTCGCATACAGCTTCTCATTGCGAAAAGGCAGTGCGGGTTTCCCTCTCTCAATATGTAGATTATTAATTTACAGCGCGTGGCAGTATGCGAAATTATTTTAAAATGCATCGCGATATTGAGGAAAAACCCCGAGGGAGAGTCGCCTGAAATGACGGGGCCGTTTTTAAAATAAGAAATTAATATCACGCCCCCAGGCTGGCAGCTGCGAAGGTCAGGGGTCAGCCTTGGAACGAGGTTAAGGTAAAAAGGCGAGTGGGTGGGATACGGTGGTACGTGAGGGATTTTCCGACCCTCAACGTAATTTGATAGCGCTTTGTTTAGTTCATTGGGCAAGAATGAAGGCAGGTCCTTAAGGGATATTAGTTTCCTTTCACTGAATATGCTCTATTGCTTCGAAGGCAGCAAAGAAAACTTGAAAGGAAAATTGCCCCCTCGAACTACAAGAAATTAACCTTTGGGCATATGAATTTCGCTTGAGAGGACTTGAGTAAAATAAAATTAAAACTTGTTATTTAAAAATTTAAAAGTCATCTAAGTTTTGTAATAAAATGTCATGTCACGTCGAAAAAAAATGTAATAGAATATAAACCAAGTTTTGGATATCCTTAAAGCATAATGAAGTAATTATAAAAACAAAAGGGAGAATAAGATTTGCCTGAATTCCAAGAAGAGAGCAATTAAAAAACATCAATTAATAAATCATAAGTTAAGTGTTGAAGGTAGAAAGTCCAGTTGCTGGAGACCCGAAAAGGCAGCCAAGGGCGCCCATAAAGGTTATGGTTTTTCGTCCACTTGGGCCCCAGGTCCACATCCAATTAAAAATTAAAACAATACTTTTGCCGAGGACAGGTCACGTTGGGATGCCGTCCGAGTGACCGTAAACTCGCATTATTAACAAGTTCTGAGCAAATGGATTTGCGCAAAGCCATCCCACCCACGCCTCCTAGTCAGCTTACCCATTTCAAACCAGTCCGGCAATTTAGCCATCCATTCCTGGGTTTCGGGTGTCGCCCGGGAAGGCACGTAAATATAATTAGACGCACATTTAAAAGGTCGTTAAACGCGGCAACAAGCAACACGACCGCCCCTTTGAAGACCCATCTCAGGGAACCCCTTTTCTGGGGACCATCCCAGCCAGAAGCTGACCCAGGCGCCACTCGCGCGTATTTGCATCTGGCCAAAGTGCCTGCCACTGCCACTGCCCATGGGTTGCCCTCGTCCGCGCGTGACTGGGAGAATGAAAACTGCTGACGACACCGAAGTGGAGTGAACACTCAAAGAAAATACTACGACTCGTATAAAACTAAAATGTATTATTTGGTATTTATACAAATATTCATTATGAAAAGTCGTAGATTTATGATAAAAAGAGTGTATATCTTACAGTGTCGCCTTAAATAGAGTTTGCATTTATTTCGCTGAGTGCCTCAGCAACAGCGTTAACATTGGCAATAGAACATCCGTAATGTCTGCAACAGCAACAACACGTAAACACCATTAGCATCGTTGAGGCGCTCGGCGTGGCCGTGGCACACAGCAACATCTGCAGCTGGGAGTGTGTGCGAAGGTGCACTTCAGAGCGCTGTCAACGACTTGACATTGTTTCAAGAGCGAGAAATGCGACTTTGAAGCCTTGAAACACTCGCATTCGCCTTCCCAGTAGCACTTGCAAGCGGCAATCGTAAGAGCAATGACAACATGCATAGTGTGCACGGCAGCCCGAGACATCTGGCCCGTCGTTTTGAATTATGAACAATGCACACAATCCAAATCACAGTCACTGCAATTCTGCATTTTGAAAATGGATACATCCAGTTTATTTTAAGAATAAACTGTAAATTAAATATCCCCGCGTTATCGATAGCTGAAATGGATGGTTTTTTCATTTACTTTCAATCTTATTTAATAACGCTTTCGAAACCTCTTATGAAAAATTAATGGTTTGAGAGTTATGATTAATGGCTTCTTTATTCCTACATAAATGTGAACAAACTCATAGCCTTATTAATAGCTTCAAAGATAAATTATAAAACATATTGCTTAACTGTATTATGGGACTTATTTTCTGCAAGGGCATTAGAAACAACAGATTTAACCGACGGTCAAAAATTCTATCCATTAAATATTACGTATACGACTTGTTAACCCGAAGAACTTTTTATACATTTGTTAAGTACATATTATAATCTTAATCAAAAGCTTGAAACGCATTAAGGTATTCGGTTCCGACCCTAAAAATCTCTAAGTTCTTGATCAGCATCCATTTTTTTGTTACCTAATTATGAAGTTTTTAAACTTCGATATGCCCAAAAAAATTATCGTATACAAATTGTTTTATTAAAAATATTGATAAATTTAGAATACTTAACACTTCTTGATAGCATGAGATGATTGCCAGAAGTCCTATTTATTTCAATTGGTAATTAAAATCTAAATTAATTAAATAAATTGTAAATAAATTAATTGTAAATTGGAAGGGTAAAGAAACTTCGGCGTCTGAAAGTTTGTTTTCTTCTTGTTATTCTTGTTCTTGTTATTTTAATTAATGTTGTCGCATATTGTTAAACTAAACAACGGGATGTATATAATGTCAATTAACCCAAGGACGGCTCATGCGCATATTAAGTATACGACTAGTTGAACCAATGCCATTTTATTAAAATTTTTCAAAGAAAAGCTACTAACAAAAATTTAATTTAATCCCAAGACCAATATTCCTTGAATTATTATTATCTAGGGATAAAAGTGATATGAACAGAAACATAACCGAAAAGTAAAACCTAAGCTAGTCTATGTTAATTGTCTTATTTTGCCACCACCTGTCACCACATGCACTTTGACCAAGGAAACTTATGTCCGGACTTCCTCATCCTCTGACCAGGTTCCATACCTACCTAAGTCAACACGTGGCTGCTGGCAAAGTGCCTAAGCCACACCCACACCCATCGTTTTCTGTGTCCGTTCAGATTCGCCAGATGGGAGATGGTAGCACTTTGGATGCCCATCTGGAGCTTCGGAGAGGTACCTAGAATTTCGTTGGATTGTGCAATAAAAATGCAACGTTTATAGCTGGTGGCTGTCGTAGCCTGGCTGTGGTTTCTTTCCAGCCACGTCCACTCCGCCCCGATGGAAACTTTTACACCCTAACACTCCATTTTCGCACAGTAGGTCGAGGAGGGGAAATTCTGCTTAAAAATATGAAATATAAAATAGAAAAGCAAGTAGAAGAAATCTCTCAAGATAATATTGTTAATTAAGAGTTTGTACAAAACTATGGGCAATATAATTACATCCTATATTCATTTAAAATTATATTTATAAAAAGGAATTCGTTGAGTTCTTCTTTTCGAAGTTATTCCGAGAATCCCGGTAAATATAAATAAAAACATTCCTTGCCCCTGCTAAGAGCCACTGTGTATGTCCGTTAAGTCGTGACCTCTGCGAGTGGCCATTAACGCTTTTTTATCTGTTCATAAATTTTAATTTTGGCAAAATACCCGCAAGTACGTGCCGCACCCCGAGCCCCGCTCCGCCTCCCATGCCATTCAACTTGAAACGTAGCCACCATAATTCTTAGCTCTGCTTTCCCGGGAGTGGGTCCAGGCCTGGGTTCATGTCAGGGTTTGGGTCTTTCCTTCGTGTTTGCCTGGCGTTTTCATTTTGGCCAAGAGAAATATGACTTGGTGGCTGCCTGTGGCCGTGCAGTTTTCCTTTAGCGTCTTTAAGTCGAGGACCCGTAACCTTATTTCGCCAGCGGAGCATCCCCGTCGCTGGCGGGCTTGTTTATCGTCCTTTGCATCTCATTGAGCTCGACGGCCGCCTGCGAACAGATCCCGCCCCTTACACTTGCCTGCTCACAAACGCTTTTCCGGCAGCTCAGGCTGGGAAGAGGGGCTGTGCGGGTCTTGCTCCATGTCCTGCCTTTTCGTTTCGCCTTTTCCAAGTCTTGCCGTGCTCCTCCGCACTTTTCAGTTTTCCATTGCATATTTAACCTAATTAAAATGAGTTATGTGAGACAGGTGGAGAGAGCGTGTTAATCCTTGACCTGCTGACTTTGCCGGAGCTCATTTTCCCAGTCGCCCAAGTGGCGCCTTGAGCTGAAGATGTTTCGCTTTGCTATCACAAAATGTTTGCCAAACGTTTTTAGAGTTTTCTTTGCCGCTTAGATATGGTCTGGTGAAGAAGAAGACTTGCCAGGCGATTTGAAATTTGATTTTAAAGGGAAAAAAAAATGCTTGAAAATGTAGACCGTAAATGCTACTAGATGGTAGCGATTTTAGAGTTATTTTCCCATTAAATACTTTGAGCTTTAAGCTTTCATATTAAAGATATTTGGTCTTAAATTGGAACTAATTTTGCAAACTACCGCAGTGAGCTGTGGTTTTCCATCACGTATCGTTAGCTTAGGTAATTTGTAGAATATATTAAGCTTAAGTGTGTTTATCAGTTATATAAACTCGATAATATTTGCGCTTGAAAAGATAACCCGAAATAAAATAAACCTCTTTCCCCTTTTACATAGTAAATATTTATGTTTCCACAACATTTTCGTTTTGCTTTTCTTTAATTAAAATAAAGCATACATACTTCCTTCAAACTATAAGGAACCAGAAAGCCAATAAGTCAATAAGAACCTCATTCCATGCAAGAAAAGTGGCTAAGCCTCCTACAGCTCCTGATGCCTTGAACTTACCTTTACTCCATCTAACTCTTATCCCCTGGATCTTATCATTGCAGGTATGTTAATAGAGCCAACTCTCCTCAACAAGTGGATCTCCTCCTCCTGGACCGACAAGGAGCAAACAATGACCAGGAGCGAAGAGCAAACTAACCTAATGAATTTATGTACGAGGTGCAAGGTGCAAAACGCACAGGGCCGGGCAAAGGCTCTCTAACTGAAAGTACCTAAGCCCATAAAATATTCAAGCCGTGAACATGTGGGGAAAATTACACAGAGCGGCCCGGAAAAGGCGCACAAAAATCCGGAATCCGGCACGCAGGCAGGGAAAAGCGAAGGAGAAAGGGGGAAAACATGGACGGACAGACACTCGACCGAGTAACGAAATTCTAAGTAGGCATTACACACATACACACGGGGAGAAAAATACTTGTACAGGTTATTGAATTCAACTTGGAAAAGCTAAGGGGAAATAGCATTTACTACTTAGTTAATTTCTGTGAATTTTCCTTTATATGCAATATCTTTAAATGAATTATCAAAATTTATGTTTTTTATTTTCAACAATTTCTCAGAGGCTCATTTTAACCTCAAAGTTCTCACACTTTTTCCTCCGTGCACCCTTAAACATCCTACAGTTTTCTGAAAAAGTCGCCGTCGCACAATTTGCCATTGTGAGTTTAGGGGGCGTGTATGTGGCAGGGAACGAAGGTCTTATCCTTGCCCCGGGGGATAGGCAGCCAGCCAGCCACTGATTGAAAAGAAAATTACGGGCAAGTAGTTGGCCGGGTGGCCGCCAGATGGTCTCGACAACGACAACGACAACGACGACGGCGGGCCACGCGGTGACGTCTGTGCTGCTGCTGATGAGCAGCATAAATGTCCTGCGGAAGGGCAGGAACGAGAGGAAACGGAAGCAAGCGGCGCCGCCAGTGGGACCAGTAGCCTTGAGCTCCGGAAGTGGTAAAAGCCAGGGGGGCCAGGGGTCTCCATGCTCTACGCTCCACTCTCCAAGCCATTTGCATTTAAGAGTACACATTGAGATGTCTATGCCCCTAGACAGCATCCGCTGATGGCAACTGTTTCTTTCTGCTCGAGAGAACAGGTTTTCTTTTACCCATTTACTGTGGTCTATTTTCGGCAAACTTTTCTTACTTAGCTCACATTTTTTACATATATTACAATCAGCAAAAAAAAACTATTTTTTCATCAAATTTAAATCGAATATCAATAATAGTATAAATATGACTCACTTTACAGCGTAGCTTTCCTTCATTTCATCCCACTGTACTGCCACTGGAGCTGGCTTAAGAGGCGTGTAGGCGGAGCAAAGGCTGGTACAGCACGTTGTGGATATTAAGCATGTCCTTAAGCATAAAATGTCAATAAGTGCACCCAATCGATGCTAAGCAGTTTAGATTGCGACAAGCCACTGAGGCACCGTCTTGCCACTTTCCAGTGCCCTCCTGCCTGCCAATATCCTTCGATTTCGAACAGGAACTTCGCTAACAATGCAAGGGACTCGGAAAAGCACAATCATACTCGCACACATATGCATACATGTTTGAGCTTATCTTCATGCAGGCGTCTCATATTTTCCGATAAACGTATTTGGAAAAGCGAATTTTCGCCGACATTGCACGGGGATCAAATTAAACTGAGGCATAAATAGGTGTTCAGTGGAGTGATGTAGGTGAAATTTTCAAGTTTCTTTATTTTCAAATAGAGTTAAGCTTAATTATAATACAAGCTAAGGAAGGTACTTATTTATTATTAATTAATTATAGTTAAGGAAATGTTATCCGTAGGAAATGCATGCAATCAATGGGGTAATTTTACCCTTTAATCATCTATGAACAAAGGTACATACATAGGTATTTTAAGGGTTTACCCAATACGTTTCATATGAGAGAGGCAGCCGATACCGTCTTATCCGCATGTCACTCACTCCGAACATTTTTAATTTCGTTGTAAAAACAAAGAACGCTTTTCTTATCAACTTGTTGTGGTATCTACAAGCAGAACACAAGTCTGGCAGGTCTCTCAACTTAAATATAGCCAAAGGTTGGGCAACGAGTTCAGTTTGTTGAGTTCCGGAAGAGCTGGAGGTCTACCCCAAAAATGAGAGGTACTAAAAGCAAAGTGAGATCTGTGCTCGGAGACTAAAGATAGCTCACCGTAGTTCCGCAATGTCACATCCACGTGGTCTGTTTACTGGCCTGCTTGGCCGCTGGAACCAGGGCGTACTCGTTGGTGGAGAAGTGCCAACTCTTGGCTGGAAAAAGCTACATAGGAGATCCCAGCGACTGCCAGGGCTGGGCTTATTGCCAGGACAACAGGCTCATCGCTCGACGCAGCTGCCAGGAGGGCACGCTGTTTAATTTCCGGGATGGAACCTGCAAGGAGGCATCGCAGGCCAAGTGTCACTCCAACCTGGCGGAGATCTGTGCTGAGCTAATGCCGGGAGACTACGCCGCCGATCCGGCCAATTGCCGTCTATTCGTGAGCTGCGAGACCACAGAGTATGCCTCCGGGGGCGACTGCGGCGAGGACCAGGTGTTCAGCAACAAGCTGCAGACCTGCGTGGCGGAGCTCTCCGGCTGTCCGCAGAACAACATCTGCTCTCACATGAAGGACGGCTTGCTGCTGGCAGATCCCCAGACCTGCAACATTTACTATAAATGCCACAATGGTTTCGCCACCTCGTTGAATTGCTCCGCTGGTCGGTACTTCAACAGAATCACGGGTCACTGCCAGTCCTGGCTGCCGGAGCACTGCTCCAAGGACGACGAAACAGCGCCTGCAATGCCCCCCTCCTCTGCTTCTCATATCTGCGCCAAGTACTATCAGCCGGATCGATCGGGAGAGCAGCGCCTCCCGGATCTGATGACCTGCTACGGCTACTACACCTGCACCTCCCAGTTCGACGGGGGCCAGTGGAACAGCTGCCCCTGGGGCACTCACTTTCAGTGGTGGAGCGAAAGCTGCGAATCGCCGGAGGGCAACAGCTGCTCCTACGATCGCTGTGGCAACATGAACCGCCTGATGGTGGCCACCATCAACACGGGCTGCCGGCAGTACACCGTCTGCCGGGATTATCGCTCGACAAAATCGGAAAAGTGCCCCGACAAGTATCCCTACTTCAATGAGCTCAGTGGTCAGTGCAGCCGGCAGTTTCCCAATCACAGGGTTTGCTACATGGATGGTTGAAGGAGCATGGAAGTAGGGTTTAAAAATCAGTCTAGGGGATCGTTTTTTCCTAATCTCAATTAAATTTCTTTATAGTACTTCTGTAAATGAAAATTGTCTGCACCAAAAAGGGTGGAATTTAATATATTGAATATTCTAACAATGTAACCCCCCATTAAAAAATTGGGAAAAATTGGGTACATTTTATTTTTCTCGAAGGCTGTAGGATGTCGATGCTGATCATGAATATGTATACTTTATAGGTTCACTTCTTTTGCAACTTTTGACTAAAATAATAATATCCTGCAAGTGTATAAAAACCATCAATTTGGCAAAAGAAATGAAAACGAACATGTCTCAGGCACGATTTCAGCATTTTTTATTGCCTTACTTAAGCAGAAAATTGCAGAGTTTAAGCATTAAATGTAGAATTTCGACACTTTATTTAGTCATTAATATGTATGTTTAAATTTGAGGATATTGGATTAAATACTTTTGGTAATTAACAAAAAATAATTACCTACAATATGAATACCTTTAAAGACCACTTTACACAACGTTGCCTCATGTAACAAATGATTGATTAGTTTTCTAATGCTATCTAATTATGATAAGTGCCTGCACAACTTGAGAGTCGTCTCCTAGTACAAGAGACATCTTTCGCTTGAAGTATCGCTGCCAGAAAATCAAATGAATCAACGAAAAATTCAAATATTTGCCGCTCTCGGTGATGTCAGGACCCCAGAGGGGACTGCTGTCTTTATGAAAGACCCTCGGGTGGGTGGCTGGGTGTGAGGGGGTGGCGCAGTAAACGGCCTTAAAGTGGGTTGGCATGGCTGCAGGCACCAGTCAGCCCAATGACGAGGCACAACAATACGTCGCGTCATTGAATTATTATGATTGACTTTTATTACACGGAATCGCAATTTATTTTACTTAACAACAGGCTGCCATCCATGGAGCCACCGAGTGCGGTTAAAAGTAGCGAAAATTTGAATGAAAAGTTGTAAAGAAATTACGTTATTTATCATTCGCCGAGTGGCGACCCAACGACATGGAGAGCGACAGAGTGGGACCGAGATGTGGCCCAAACCGTTTCCGTATCCGCTCATTTATTTGCCGCACTGTCAAGCGCACACACAGCGTACACAGGCAGAAAATATTAAAATAAACAAAAATATTGAAAAGGCTTAAGAACAGTTTACTTTAAAAACTGAGAATCCTTATTTTATGGAGTTTACTTTCAAACTAAATTTAATTATTAATTAATTTAATCAAATTAAAATTTCATTGAATATTTCCTCTGTGTTTTCCCATACATTGAGGTCCTTTCCCTCGTAGTTTGTGCTACAGTTAAAAAGTTTTCCGCGACGCCAGCAGAAATTCAAATTTATTGTTTGCGGTTGCCAGGCAGTCCCCTCGGCCACGCCCACCTTTAGTCGATGGGCTTAAAATTAGTAGCGTCTTCTTGCTGCCAATCGATGGGCGTTTGATTAACGGTCGCGCCGAGAGATTGAATCGCTTAATTGCCTTAAAAGTGGGCGTGACTCAGGGGGAGCAAGCAGGGGCATGAGCGGGGGGATTTAATGGCAGGATAAAAGTCGTGACTATCCAATTACACACGATGTAGCAGGCTGAAGGCAGTAAGCCATTTTGGTTCCGCCATCACTTACCTTTAATTAGCTAATTCCCTTTAAGGTCTGGGCTCTCAATTGTGGTTCGGGGATTACCCGATGGCGCACTCCGGGGATTAGAGTTTAGTAATTGCTGTAGAGGACTTTTCGGCTTTGGTGCCCTTTACAAGGAGCAGGGCAAAAGAAAGTTGTCCCAGTCGAAGCCGCGGAAAGTTTCTTGGTGGAAAAAAAGGTAGTAAAGCGGCCGGGAAAAGTAATGGAGATATTAATGTTATCTTTCATCTAACTCCGCACTTATATTTATCAGCTTAGCCAGGAAATTCATTTCACTTTGATGGGTGGCTAAGTTGGGGCTATAAAGTAGGCGTTACTTTTGAAACTGCCTTTCCACCTTCACAACTTTTTTCTTTTTTATTAATTTTAATTATCCATAATGCTTTTTTCATGAATCAAGAGAAAAGCTGGCATATATATTTATGTCATTTTTTAAAAGCAGTATTAAAATTAATATAAATAAATATCCATACATAAAAAAATTCCGTTTCAAACCTCATTAACGTTAAGCCCGCAGCTCAGACTGGCTGGGTTTTTAATCAATTTCCATAGAAATGCTTTTGTTTCAGGCTTTTATCTTCCATAATTTCCCCATGTAAAAAATAATTCATTCTCATTTAAGGATGAGAATTACTCCGCAGTCCTTTCACCGCCGCAGCCGGGGAAGGACAAAGGCTGGCGCGGAGCTTCAATGCGGGGCCAAGCAGTGCAATTCAATGCGGGCTTGCCATCAACCGCAGGCTGCGACATTCCAGTGTTAAGCGCTTTCTTCGGATGGCAGTGAAAACCGCACAAAGCCAAGCCCCCGAGTTACCCTCGATTCCGGCCGGGTTTGCTCAATGCAGTCAGGGCCAATGCCACTGCCACTGCCAGTGCTACTCCTTCGCTCCTTTGCTCCTGGCTCCTGGCTATGCTTTTGTTTTTCCAACTGGTTGACTGCGGCCACCTTCTTCGTCTCCTTGGGTGCCATTGGAAGTGGTTCTCCTTGCCTTGGCTGCCCTGCCCGGGTTGTTTGTATGAGTCTGCTGTGGTTTATGTCCTCGTTGTTGACATTTAGTTGACACACACAACACGGATCCCTCGGCTGCCCCTCTTCCCGGTAGAGGACTTCCGGCAGGCCCTGGCAATGGATCATCGGCGCCTTTGTTTACACATCGCCACCGAAGCTTGCAGCAGTCCTCCTCCTCATCCTCCTGATTGTTCATCGTCAGCTGGTGCTCTTCATTGTTGCTAACTAGAAAAGCCCTAGCAGAGTCCGTTCTGCCCGTCAGAATGTCCTTTGGCCCACAGTGGTTGAAGTTGTCGAGATGTTGAAATAATATTTTGAATGAATTTTAAAGAAACTTCAGCTATGCGGAATAAATCTTATTTTTAGCTGGAGAACCAAAGAGTTACTCAGTATTAAGTAAACCGAAAACTAAGGGACTCAAGGTAATCTCAAAGACTTTCTATTTTGGGCTAAAAATTCAGCATTTCGGCTACTGTCTGCCAGTTGCTGTAAACAATTTTGAAAGGTTATTTTTGCTTGCAACAGCCGCGATCCGCACTTTGTTCCGCTTTGCACTTCATTTGCCATCCCCGCAGTCGTTCGTTCCTTCGTCCTGGTCGTGCTAGTCCTCCTAGTCTTCGTAGTCATCCGCCTTGGGGCAGTAAATTCTGTTTACCAGCTCGGCTGTCGTTGTCTTTGCAGTGGATGCATCGGTGGGACGGCTATTTGTTATGTCGTTTGACTGAAGCTGCTGACATTTATCCAGCAACTGCAGTGAGCAGCCGGAATATGCAGAGGATGCGGCGCCTCAGATATTAAATCGCCTCCAGGCTATAGGAGACTGCAGTGCAGTTTTTGCTTGATATTCCAGCCTTGAAAATATATAGTGACAGGGTGGAAGGAGTATTGGATTTCCTGGAAGCTCCATTAATTATTTAAAATTTGTCTAAGGCTTGTTAAGGCTAAGAGCGATTTTTTTTCAAACAGCTTTCTGTTACCCAACTCTAAATCCATTTCCTCGGGGAAGATGTCTAAAATCTGCCTTAAGGAGCTCTTTAAAATTTATTTAAAATTTATTTGAAAGTTATAGAAGGACTACAAAATAAAAGTAACTTGAGATAATTTATTTCAAACTAGAACTAAGCACAAAGCTTAGAAATAATAAAGAAGGTTTCATATCTGTTATTCTTATTACGTTTTTAGATCTTTATTTATATTTATGTGTTTTATTATTTCACCAAGCTTTGCAACTATGAATCATTGGTGGTTTAATCGACTCTTGTAGGTAAAGTGGAATCATCTGATGCTTTCTCACTTCCACTTTATTTGCGCCTTCCTCCGGGAGCAGGTCTAAATGGTTTTCGCCTGGACTTGGAGTCAACAATAAGTACAGATTGTCGCTTGAGGAAGTTACGTGAGGGCACTTCGTTATCGTCGTCCGTGGTGGCCACTGTTGGGAGGCAATGATTTAGAATGGCCAGGGGCTCGTCACGAACTGGACTGGTATCAATCTCTTACCCGCCGCCGGCGCCTGTTCCGGCGAGGACGAGGAGGTGCCCGCTGCCCGCTGTGCCCGTCCGGCGAAGAGATTGTAATAACACATGGGCATCGGCTGGGGCTTCTCGCCCTCGGGCGCAGATGGGGACTTGGGCTGCTCCGACTTGTACATCTCCTCCTCCTCCTCGTCCACAATGTCCAGCTTGGGTATCTCGAACGGCGGCACATCCTCGGACTTGCTCAGCTCCTGGCAGCGCTTAATCTTTAGTTTGAGTATCTGCAGGAGGAGGAGGAAGGAAATTCCCAGCAAGAATAATAATTGGATAAGCAGAACCTCACCTCAATCATGTCCTCATCTACGGCAGTGTGGGCCAGGAAATTGGGCAGTTCGGCCACGCTCACATGGAGCTTCCTCTCGGGTATCTCGATGTTGCTCTCATCCACCTCCTGCACTTTGAAGATCATCTCGCAGATGCGTTCCTTGAGATACTTGAGCACTCCCATCGACTTGTCCGCCTCATCGGTGTCTAGTTTGCGGTCCTGCTCCTTGGCTGCGATGCTGTTCTTGATTTGCTCGATGACCTCTTGGTTTCTAATGACATTTATAATATGGGAAATGAATTATTTAATATTTTATCAATTTTGTTATACTAACACTTCGCTCTCCTTGACATCGGAGAACTTGGAGGCCTCCAACTCGCTGGTCAGCGCCTCGCGATCTGCCTCCAGATTGGCCTTCTCTGCCTCGGCCGCCTTCCTTAGATAATTGAGACGGGCAGCGGACTCCTTCTGGGCACTGAATCGCTCAAAGACCTCGAAGGGCGAGGTGGCGCCGGAGGCCTCCATCAGCTGCTTGAATAGCGACTCCATATCGCTGGTCACGCTCTCCAGCTGGGAGGCCGGCTCCTCCTCGCCGTTCTCCGTCTTGGCAGTGTGCTGGCCATCGCCGGAACTGGAACCGACGCTGTCCTGATGGACCAATGTCTTGGTTTCCGCAAAGAGTTTGCGCCCAATCCGCTCTAGTTCCAGCTTGCGGGCCTCCACCTGTTTTCTGAAGTCGAGGGCCTGGCGCTCGCGTGTCTTCTGTGAGAGATTGGCCTGCTGCTCCTGCCTCTGCAGGATTACTTTGGCGGCGTCCCGCATCTCCACAGCCTCATTATGGACCTGCTGCAGGCGTTCGATCTCTGCCTTCTGGTCGCTGAGCGATGCCTCTAGTTCCCGCAGACTCCGTTCGAAGCGCTCCGCATCCGTCATCAAGGAGGCCTCGATGGAGCGGTACTTCTTGCGGATGTGCTCCGCCTCCATCCACTGGACATTGGTGCGGTGGATCTCGTTCTCCAGTTGACAAACGAGCTGGTGGGAATTTTTGTATTAAGCTTATAAAGATTTGATTTACATTTTTATTCCAGTTTTCCTACCTTCCTGTTGGCATCCTCCTCGAGTGTCTCTGGTGGCTTCTCGCCCAGATTCTGGTTCTGGGCCTCCTTGTTGGCCAGCAAGCCGCGGTACTTCTCCACCAGCTTGCTGAAGTGCTGCTGTCGGGACTTGAAGCGATGCTTTAGCAGATCCATCTGCTTGCGGCTCTCGGTGATCTTGAGATCGGTGAGGAAGATGGCATCGTCGGCATTCCTGGCCCCCACCGGATACGTGGCCTTGCCCACAATTAGGGTGGGCGTGCAGCTCTGCGCCCTGCGCTGCTCCCCACCGGGCTCCTTGATGACCAATGGCCGCTGGACGGGATTCCGGAGGCGACTCGCCTTCACCGTCAGCTCCTTGATGTCCTTCTTCAGTGAGCCAATGGTGTCGCAGTTAATGCGGTTTTGTTTCTGCCACTCGGCCGCATTTGCAGTCTTTTGGCCCTCTGCAAGTGTGAAACTTTAATGAAACAAACACTTTACATGGGCTGATTTAAGGACTCTTACCTGCCAACAAAATCCGCTTCTTAATCTCATTTATTTGCCGGTTCAACTCGTTCAGCTTGTCGGATTCCATGGCTTCATCTGTGCTGTTTGCTTTGAATAAGCGTTTAAAGGATATTACCTCTGACTTGTCCTTTGTTGGATCGAAGTGGAAGTTGCTGTGGCAACGATTAAGTCAACAATGAGCTGCGACATTGGTTGCTATCCTTGCTAGGGAAATTAATATTAATCTATGAAAATTATGAATCAATGAGAAATGTTACTCTTTAACAAATAATTCAATAATTTTTATTTTGTTTTAACAAAGTTTAGAAAATTTTCCATTGTGAAATGGGCTTTGTTTATTTAATTTCGATTCACAAGAAATACCGCTCAATATTTAACAAAAAATTTCTATTAATTACTCACATACATAACGTGAAAATTTGGCTATAATTCTAAATACTTTAATAATTACAAAATATAATCAAAGATTACAATAATTTGTCGCTAATTAAAGAAATCAACTCAGTCAAGAAAGCGAGCCTTTATCACAATGTTTCGCACCCTGGCGACGAACTCGGCCGCATGGCTGGGCTCCAGGAAGGTGCAGGCGAAGTGCTCCGGGGTGCCCTCCGCACAGTAGGCGTAGTTGAAGTTGAACCAGCCGCAACTGTCGGTGGTGTTGGCCATGTAACTGATGTTCCAGTTGCCGTCGATGCGAGTGTAAACCAGCAGGAAGGCAGAGTTCTTCTCGCGGAGCAGGATATAGTACAGGCCGTGGCGTTCCAGGATCTTGATATGCCCCGTATAAGGATGTTCGTTGGGATTCTGCGAGTTACCTTCCCGATGCCACTGCTTCACGCTGTTGAAACGAAAGAGTGTGACAGGCTTGCTGAACAGGATCCTGCCGCTGCTCTCGATGTCCTGCCAATCGGCAATTGGCTGCTTCATTTTCAAAATTTCACGGGAGAAGCTCGCCAAGCTCAAGGTAGTCCTGATGCCGGAATCTTCGCTATCGCAACTATCACAACTGGAATCCGAATCCGGTGCACTTCGGTCCCATCCATGGCTGGCATCTAGTTCATGAAGTACCCGAATTCTGAATGGAATTCGTTGAATGGGCTCACCGCAGGCCAACGCATCTGGGAATTCCTCCTGGCGATGGAATCGAGATGCAGTTGGCTGAAATACCCCTGAGTAGGTCAAGGTGCCCCTGCTCCTTTTCATTTCATTTAGCTGGTTTTTTTCTGCAAATTTTGCAGTTAGAAATAGATTATTCTTCTTACGGTAACTACTTACCCCGGCTGGGTTCCTTAAACGTTTTGTACAGATTTATGTACAGAATCAGAGTCTTCAGTGCCTTGGAGGTTTGCTGTTTAATCTCCTCCTCCTCTAGTTGGGTCCTCTTCCGCTCTCTATCGCCAAAACAGAGCCTAACACTAGGCCTCCAAATTGGTTTAACACCAATCAAAGAGCTGATGAAGCCAGTACCTCGTACTGGCATTGCATTCTCTATAACGCTGGCTATAGGCTTCTGGATCTGGATTGGTTCTTGGGCTATGATGATAGGTGATGTTGGTTCGTCGACTACTGGGATTGTGGCTAATTGTTCTGTTGCATTCTCCACCCCTGAAGGTCCTGCCATCACGAGTGCTTCGGGTTCTTCGAGATTTGTTATATTTATATCTTCGACTTCCTTGATTTCTGGCACATGGATTTCTGGAAGCCGAGCTGCTTCGACCTCAATTACTTTTGGTTCCTCAATTTTGGGAACACTGATTTCTTCGATCTGTGAAGGACAAGTATCCTCTGGCTCTAATCCTTCCATTTCCAATGCATTTGGCTCTGCAACGGGAGCTAAGGTTAGCTCTTTTAAGTGCCCAGCTTCTGTGCGGGCGCTGTAAGTCTCAAGTTCTGGAATAAGGTAAGGCACTGGGCATGCATCATTTTCGGATAACTCGGAAGCGCGTTCTAAGTGCGGGAATGACTTAAACCCAAGGAAATCCCTGACCTGACCTTGCTCGCGCAACCTTCCCATGATATCCGTGTGGGTCATGAGTGATTTCATAGGTAAGTTGGGCAGGCTATAGTCCATTTCAAAGGAATCCTGCAAGATAGATGCCGTGCAGCGCTCGATGCCTGATTCTGGGGTCTGGACATGGTCCGAAATGGGCTTGACTTTGGGGACATTCGATGGTAGGACATCTCCTGCAGGGGCCTCGCTACGCCCAGCCTCATTGTATCCATCCACATGGCGGTCCAACATTGTCTAAGCGGGATGACTATCGAAAGAAAAACCGAACCTTAAATTGACCGAGATTTGGAACACAAATGACTTACCGATTACTGAGTGTTGAGTTGAAGGCTGCACGGAAGGGAGTATATTATGACAGGATTTTCGTTGGTACGTAGAGTAAACTAAAAGTTTTTAGGACACGAAGAATGTGTCTTCCGGTCGTTGTATTTTCTGTCAAAGCTGAGAGACAGGTACCTACATATGTCCATCTATTGTAATCGTATCTTTTCATTAGTATCACTCGCTGGTCAGTTTTCTGTGGCAGATAACAAGATGAAAATGTATCTGGGAAATGCTTGCGTTCATTGTTGTCCACACGCATGTTATAACATGGCAGTCCGGCCCCTGCGTCTAATTACAATTTGCTTTTTGTCCAACGGAGCGTATGCGTAATCACAGAGACGGGAAGAGGAAGCCAACTGACTGTATAGGGGGAGGCACATCCACGGCGTGGAGTGGGAATCAAATTACATTGACAACAACTTTTCGCTGGCTTTTCAATAGACTGGAGGAATGAGCTCGAAAACAAAAAGCACCTGAAGGCCAAAACAAAACATTGCCCGGTTTCGCGTTGTTGTTTTCCGAGCTAGTATGTATATGGAAACCCGTCCGAGCCCCTGCCCGCAGCTAAACAAATACACTAGGGACCAGGACCAGGACCAGCCCAGGCAAAGCAAATAGCGGAGCAAAAAATATTTGAATCTGAAATATGCATAAAATGCGGGAAACGAATTCAAAGCACTGCGAAATAAATAAATAGCGAATGCAAACAAAATGGGAACAGAAAGCGGAAAACAGAGAGAAAACAAAAAAAAACGAGACCAAGGAAACTTTCCTTCTCGAAAAGTAAAACAATCAAAATTTGCGCACCATTAAATTTTGTATTGTACTCATTCCGCCGCAGTTCCCCCCAACTTTTGCAATTTTCTCATTTTCCTCGCACTTTCCCCCATATGTCTCTGTGTGTGTGTGCCCCACATCGACTTTATCCTCAATGCTCAAAGCTTTGATTTCCGCAAATCAATTTTATTCCACCGAATTCTTAGATTTTTCCCCGTTTTCCGGGACTGCAGTCTTTGGTATCCTTGTGAATATTTGGTTGACATTTAGATATTTGCAAAACCGATCAAAGCGCCGAGACAGCGAAATGTCAGTTATGATTGCATTACAAATTGGCTTTGATTTATGACTTTGTTTTCACAGAATCCAGCTAAAGTCTTTGTTTGCACAAAATCCAGCCAAAGTCGCATTAATACGGATCACGAATCATCGACAAACCGGATTATATGTGCTCTTGTAGCCTTAAAATTGCATGCATCCCCATTTTTAATTAGTTTTCTGTAAATGGCAAACAAATATATTTGTTTGTTATTTATTTGTTTTTTTTTTTTGCTGTGGTTTGTCACAATCATAAATTAGCATTTGTTGCATATTAATAAGGGTAAATGCAAATGTGTAAATTATAATTTTAATTTATAGCTTTAAATTGTGATCTCGGGAATCAGGGAATACAATTTATTTACCTAGTTGGAATTAAAGTTGAAATCGTATTAAAATTTAATCTGGAAAACTTACCTGTCTCTTTTTTTTAATTTACTTTTCCAAAAAATGTATTAAATTTTATATAAAATATATTTGAGTTGTAATATCTTTTCTAAATTTCCTAATTTTAAAGATTCATACGAAGACAGCTACTTATTCAAAATTGCAAATTTCCTATTATAAAATAATTAAGTAGACTGAAATTCATTGGGTTCATTAAAACTAAGCACAGACTTTAACCAGAATGTCTAGTTTAAGCTCCATTAATTTTGCCAGTTAGCCAACGGGAATATATACCAGCAGGAGGATTACATTACATGGTAATTTGCAAAGACAACTGAAATATTTAGCTCTTGGTAACTCAACCCCGGCCCTCGAGCTTAACTTTCATCTTTGGAGTGTGCAAGGCAACCGGCAAGGACAGAACAGGACAGGACACCTACCTGGCCCAGGTGTGACATTCTGCAGCTGCCAGGACAGGCTTCGAGCCCATTAAAACTAATTACTCATAATCATTTTGGCCACTGCTCGACTGCCTCCAGGACACGGACTCCCATCTCCAACCTCCATGGCCATGGCTCCTGGCGAGCGACAGTCCCAGCTGCCACATATACATTGAAATTAATTAAAATTAAAATGGAAGTGGAAATGGAAATGGAAACGTAACGCGGAAGGGGAAGGGCGGTCGGAGGATATAGAAATGGAAATGGAAATGGAAACGGAGCCCCGCGAAGCTGCACATGTGGCAGGCTCAAGTCCTGGTTGATTTCCATGAAAACGACTCAACCGCAGATGATGGGGAAATTAGTGGCCGGGGAAAGAGCAAAGGGAGATGAGTCAAATGTACAAAGTCAAGAGCGCGGCGACCGATGAAAAATCTCTGCGAAATTAATTAAATTCTGTAATTTAAGCTCACCCCGGGCAGCCTGCAACTTGGTCCCCGTGAGGTGGGGCCTGGGTGCTTTTATCATGATTATGTTGTGTCACTTGGCAGCACATCTGCCTGCCTCCCGCAGGATCCTTGTACCTGGGTTCGGTGACCTTTCGGCCTGACATTTACTCCTCTTCATGCAGGGCAATGCAGGCCAGGCCTTAGTGCCTCTTCAACACTGAGGATTGCAAAAGAAATAGCTGATTCATAAACTTAAATTATTAAATTTTATAAACAATTTAAATTAGTTTTCATAATTATTTTATTTTAATTTTATAATAATTATATATTTTAGGAGATATTATTTTCCTTTACTTTTCTGGTGGTTTTTCTACAGAGTTCATTTTTCTGAGTGCTTATATTTGTTTTGTGAATTGAAGTGTGTGTGTGTGTCTGGGTGTGTGAATGTGTGTGTGAGGAGGTCCTGCAGGCAGAGCCTTCATGTTGCCGCCGTTCACCAGATGGCGCCACCTTTGCTGCGCTGTCAAGCGCAACGCAGCGCAAAATTATTCTAATTAGAGTTCCCCAACCCGAACCCCAACCCTATCCTCCAGCTACCATGATATCCTTTACACTGCCTTTGAAAAGTTATTCAGTTAGACAGGGAACGGTACAAAAACGTCTGTCTTTGTGGGTGTGTATGTTTCTAATTTGGCTGTTTTATTTCATACTTTTTTTTTATTTTTGGCTCTAAGCACTTTAGTTTACCACTAGTTACACTCCCTTCAAAGAGCTAATAAGTGTGTGTGTGTGGATAAAAGCTTTGCGGGAAAAAAGTAATCAAATGTGTGGGTTTATAAACGTTTAAGTTTTCAATATAATCTGGTGCCCTTTAAAAGTTGCCTAACTTAGTTTGCCGTTTTTTATATACAGAAAAGTTTAATATTAAAGTGTAGGGGAATATAACAACTATATAATGTCAGTAGATTTTTATTTCTCTATGACTTCCGACTTTGTAGTGCTGGAAAGTTTTTATTTACATTTCATTTTTAGTTTGTTAATTTCAAAATAACTTAATAAATACCTTTGATATCATATTGCTTTAAATAACAACTTAAATGGCAACACAATAAATACTTTTCCCCTAAAATAAGCTAATTTCATCAAACAAAAACCTTTGCTTTTTGATTATGAAATTATTTCCAAGGTGCCAGGTCTGCACCATCTGCTCAGCGAAAATTGCTATCCAATAACTCGACACATGGACAACAGCTGAATAAAACATGGTTGCTCCCGACGTCATCTTGACAAAATGGAATTTTTAAATGTGATGGCAAGCGGAATTTATGTAGTAATCTCACGACATGGAGACATATTCCCGTGCCCATGACTCGTGTGCATGATTTATCTTAAGCCGCATAACAAAGGCGGTGAGAGCACTTCCTGTGTGCGTGATCCTGCAACCTCATCCTCCTCTTTCTCCTCTATGAATCACCCAGAAAGCAGCAGGGAGTGGCAACATGTGCTTAATAGTTTAACGCTTCGTGTGCCACTTAGCTGGGCATGAATGCCTATTCTGGCTATTCTGGCAAGGAGTCACCAGCCAGGAGTTACACACATCTCTCCCGTGATAATGTTGCCCTACTGCAAGAGGAGCTGATGGTGCAGTCTGTCAGGAGGAACCCCATCCTTTGGCGCACTCATTTTTCGTTCCAGGCATTAGCAGATCCATCTCAGTTACAAATCCGCGACGGTGATGCCCGTCGTTTTGTTCCATTTCGCGAACCAAGCCAATCTCCTCTCGTTCCGCTTTGTGAAAGTGTGGCCAAGAGACGACAGGACGAGGACTCCTGTTCCAATTTAAAGTAGACGGGACGGAGTCCTGGTTTCCGTGCCCATCTGGCATCGCGTGTCGCATGATGTATGACATTTTTGCGCCTCATAAACACCTGTCCTCTACCCCTGATAATAACAAACACTCACACTGAAGGTAGGGAGTTTCAAATTATGAAGAAAATAAATTGTGATACAAAAAACAAGCTCTAACAATGGGATAGGGCTTTAAAAATTGCTGCACATGAAGAAGGTTATTACATAATACATATTTCTATAAATTAGGGAAATTATAATCTTCTTTTCATATTTAATAGAACAAATTATTATAACATTTTGTAATAATTATTTTGGAGTCTTCTTTAATTATATTCAATTTAAGAACTTTTCATTATCTGCTTGTGATTATATCGATATTTATTTCACTTTTCTGAATTTCTGCAAGTGCACCTGTTCCACCTGCCTGCTCGTCACATTATTGCTCTTTTTTGTTTTTGTGCATCGTCCAGACAGCCCCCTTGCAGGTGGATGGGCTTGAGGGGTGGCTCTATTTGGCTCGGGAAGGTGCCATGTTGTTTGTTTTTGTTTGCCTTGACGAAATTGGCACGACTGGCGGCAGGCGGGCAGGAACTGGGACTGGGACTGGGATGTGATGCCGCCGTGTTGACTGTTTGACTATTTGCTCGTTTACGTTAACGGTGAGCTGACTTATTTTCCTCGGCGGTGCAATTCAAATATGCCGGGAGTTCCTTTACCCACAGCCGGTTGGTTGCACGATCCAAGTCAATTGACCTTTGGCATTTGCCGGGTTTTGTTTGGAAATTCCCGCTTTGTTTGCCAGTTAAATGAAATTATTTAGTTAGAAGAAAGAGCTGGGAAAAATAGTTTCTGCTGATAATTAATTCCAATAAACTTTACTTAACGACAGACTATTAGTTGCGTTTAAATACAGCCACTGTGCCACTGTGTTTATAAAAACGTCCAGTATTAAGTCAATTTTTTCTGTAATCCGATTTTCCAGTGCCATGTGTATTTTCTGATAAATAAATATATATAACAGCATTATTGATGTTTTTTTCATGCTGACCGGCAGATGTGACTGCCAAAGGAAAACACAAAATTTACATTTCCATGTGTGATTTATTGTCTCCATTGTGGAAGCTCTTGATTAATCGGATATAATAATTTATATTACGTACTATCCACACAGCTTATTGGGCTGCCCAGAAAAATCTTTAGGATAATTTTGTTGCCTAGTGTAAACACTCAAAGTTTTCCGTCCACTAATTGAATAAGTTAGTTTTCCGGAACGGAATCTGTGCGGTTATAGCTGGCTTCCTTTCGCCTGGTCGGGGGAAATCGAACGCATTTCCAAGCTAACTAAACTTTTTGACTTCCATGCCATTCATTTGCCAGCATGCTCATCATCATTTGAGCCCGGACACGAGCTGAAATACCATTAAAATCACATTTCGATTTAATTTGCATAAATTGAAGCCGAATCAGCCGGCGGAAAATGAAGCCGAACGGTAGCTCCCCCTCTCTCAGAACTAAAATGCCATTGAAAAGCGATTCAAAATCAATTAGAGAGTGATTTTGCAAAATATACCTACTATATACAATATACTTTTATTAGGCGAAATGCTCAGCCATAGTTGGGTAAATCAACCAAATCGGCACTAGTAATGGCAAACCAAATAAATAAATATAAATATAAAATGGAATATAAAAAATCGACATTGTTTTCGATTTGTATATCCTTGCAAGGTATTTGAATTTTGGTCAGAAGGTTGAAACTTCTCGAAGGAATCATTTCCGTATGCACATTTATTAACCATTTAAAAACTAACACAAAAAGAGTTTTCCGAATTGAAAATAAAGCCTTTTTTGGCTCACTTATGATACATATTTGCAAAACTTTGATTTTCCCGAAAAATTGTCAAAAAATGCTTATTTAAAATTCGTAAAATTTGTATATTTAATATATTTTATATTATATAATTATATTGTAAAAAATAACACACTCTTTTTGAATCTCCATAAGCTAGTTTCTTGAACAAATAAAAACTAACACAAAAAATCATTTCGAATTGAAACTATTCGACTTTGATATTGAAATTGATATTTTAAAAATCTAGTTTAATAATCTATATTAACATTACGATGTATTGACGAAAAATCCGTATTTAGTTTGAAAATCAAAAAAGGAAATAATTAAACTTAAAACAATTTTTCGGATACATGTTTTTCGAGAATATTTTAATATTTTTAGCTTAAGTGCAAGATTTTTTCGATATTTTAAATTTTGGTTTATAAACTTTTTGAAATTTTCCTAGATACCACGTATATTTTCTCTCTAGTTATATAATCCTAAGAGTACTTATTGTTTAGCAATATAATATAATTCGTCTTTTCTCCTACGCTTAAATCATTATTTAGAAAAAAAAATCCTAATCGATGATATTTGAGTTCCCTTTGTTATTTTTATCAATATTTAATATTGGATTTTCCGCCTCAAAGCTTGTACATCCCTAGGCCAAACCACTCCCTTATTGGTTGAATTAAACAGGTCCAAGGACACGAGGGGGATTATGACACTTTTTGCGCCTCGCTGCTCGCATATTCGGCTTTTGCTTTTATTGAGCGAAATGAAAAATTCAATTAAAATGCACACATGCTCCGGACCCAACCCTAAAACTGGCCAGAGATCCCGTGCCAGCAAAAAAATTGAGAGCGGAACGAACGAGCCGGGGTCTGGGCTCACTGCTGCCAGCAAAGAAACGAAAGGAAACGAAAAATGTGAAAAATCAGCATAACAAAGTGGGAAAAACTATGAAAATGCATTCGGCCGGCATGGCCGCTTTCACTTTTCTCTTTCTCGTTTTTCCCTTTTTTGTTTCTTTTTTTCGGGAAGTCTTCCGTCATGCTCCACAAGCCAGACCTAGTACTCATGTGTTCATGTCCAAACAGCTCGGGGGGACAGGCCAGGCAGCACAATATTACATGTATAGTAGTCACTATAGCACCTCTGTGCCCAGAAAGGGTAACGGATGCCAGATTCAGTATGTAAAATGGCGAGGGCTATAAACACATTTAATTTGCACAAAGAATTAGACCTAGAAGAGGGGTCCTGCCATGAAGGTTCTGCGCCGCAGCTCACCGAAATCAGCGTTTATTGTTGTCGACCTTTTTTAAAGACCCATTTTTCTGGCACAAACAAATTTGTAAGGTTTTGTAGAGTAACAACAATAGGCCATACTTGCTTTGGTAGCTAATCGGGATAGTATTTACCTTTGAATTCATTTACCTATTTATTTATATCCCAAAGCTATTTATGGAAAGCTACATCATTAAAAGCTTAGTTAATTATATTTTCCTAAATTCTTTTCAGCATAACATGGCTTAAATTAAAAACAGAACCGCCGGGCAGAACTTAACCCAAAAACCAACAGTATTTGGTGCCAGACTTAATTAAACTTGTTTTCTGCAATTTCATTTATTGTTTTTGATTTCGTATTTACCTTTATTATTTTTGATGTCATGGCACATGACAGTCTCATATTTTTGAACACAGAAATAGTATATTTAGCGCCTGCAAATAATGCAGCGATTGCAACGAATGTGTTTATGGAGGGGATGCCGAAATATAAACGCTAATGAAACAAGTGCCCCCATTCGCCCTGTGGGGCCAACACCCCGTCCTGGGTTGCTGTCAGGGCCAGAGTTGATATGGGAAAGCCGGGCAAACAAACTGCAAAGCTGAATTTACGGTTGCCGCTTTTGAATTGACAACCGGGAGGCAGGAAGGAGGTGGCGGAGGGCAGGCCGGAACCGAGCCGGGTTTTATGGCGGATTTCGACGAAAATATAAAAATAAAATTGGATTTTAGCGTAGATTGTAGAAGGCCGTAAATATTTTTCAATTCACTGGCACCGGGCTGGGGCTGAAGGATGTAAAGGGGGGGACTTAGGGGCGCACCCACACATATGCAAAGGGGTGCTTGATTTCCCCAAGGGGCGGCGGCTGGCAAAGGGGTTCCCGGTTCCTGGGTCTGCGGTTGCGAATCGCGTGCGAATGATTTGGCAGAATTAACTCCCCGACACCGGGCTGGAAACAAATTCGCTGCCGAAGGCATCGAGCCCCAGGACACGTCCCCGAAAAGCAGGAGGATGCGGATGCGGATGCCGATGCGTGTCCGTAGGAGCAACATGTGGAGAGGGAGGGATTAGGGGCGAGAAAGCCTCATTTGAATGCCAAGCGAAGCGATTTTTTTGTTTTCTTTTTTGTTCATCCGTTGCGTGCGAGTGGGCAAGAACCCTTTTTGTGATCCTTTCAACGGCACCGAGTCCTCGCCCCAAGGCGTTAGATATAAGTTGGTGGAGGCTGCTTAGGCTACCTCAACAAATCCTCCGAAAACTCATTTCGTGTTGCCGGCGCCAAAATTGATTTCACTGCCTGTTTGTGCTTTGTTTCCCTAGCTAAATGCCTACCCCACTCAATCCTTTCATATTCTGGCGCTCAGATGGAAAATATCCTAGCTGTGGTTGGTGCCTTTGACTTTTACAAACATATTTATGGAGATTCCTGCGGCCATTTGGTAAGCATTTTGATTGGAAGTCGCTGGCCAGGCTAGTACCCCATTTGATACACAAATAATTTGTAAATAATAAAAAATATATTGTAATCAAGGATGTCATGAGTCAATTGTAGCCATAATACACTAGGGATCCCAGATGGCGGGCCGTTTGCTAGGCAAGAGGCTGACACAGTTCCTGGACCGCGTCCACCAGGCGGCCTTCAGCCCGAAGTACCTGTTCTACACGAACATCGGCATCTCGGTGGGCCTCAGCATGGTGGGCGATGCGATGGAGCAGACCTATGAGAGGGTCATCGGGGAGATACCCGAATGGAACCGGACCCGCACCGTGCGAATGGGCATCTCCGGGCTGACGGTGGGCGTGGTGTGCCACTACTGGTACCATTACCTGGACTATTACTTTCCGCAGCGTACCTTGAAGACGGTGATAATCAAGATCCTGCTAGACCAGCTCATTTGCTCACCATTCTACATGACCGTCTTTTTCCTAACGATGGCCATTCTGGAGGACACCACTTGGGAGGAGCTGAAGCAGGAGATCCGGGAGAAGGCCCCCATTCTGTACGCCGCCGAGTGGACTGTGTGGCCTGTGGCTCAGTTAATCAACTTCTGGCTGCTGAAGCCCCAGTACCGGGTCTTGTATGACAACACGGTGAGCCTGGGGTACGACATCTTTACCTCACAGGTCAAGTATCGCAAGAAGCCCGCCGAGGAGGCCGAGCCCAAAAAGGGAAAATAGCCTGTGTTATATTGATACTTTAATGTTGAAATACATTAGAATTTGTATATAAAGTAGAAACAAAAACACATAAAATCTGCTAGTGGATGCCCCTAAAAAGTTTGTTAAATTCCTCGTCTCGTAATAAATCATTCCCAATGGCCGAGCATGCTTAAAGAGACACATGCTTTTATTGGGTGTCGACGCTAGCTCAACCTGACACCATGTTCCCGGATGTCAGGCATCGCTCCCTCGTTTCGGAGATGGACGATGATGGAAGGTGACCCCAACCGATTCGTGGGCTACGAGGGAGCCGGGGTGGGTGACTTGTCAGATGCAGAACCTGGGCGGACCTTCGTCGAGGGCTGCGAAAGAGCAGATACTCAGCGGATGGTGAATGGCATCGAGGGCCGGAGAGACAGACAGACACTCGAGCCGTGAGCCCTCGACGAGGAATTGTGACAAGCATACAAAATAAATAAAGGCACTGGCCTGGGATACAAAAAAAAATGCAAAGAGAAAGGGAAATCAAGTGACAAAATTGATGTCAAGATGAGCGAGTGGCGGCCCTGCCAGCACATTCACAGCCACAACCAGATGCACAGGCAGACGCCGACCTGGCTTCACGGCCAGCGCCACGAAGGATGTGTACACACCCATTCACACACACATGCCAACTAATCCAATTTAAATCTCTTAACATGATTTGCCGCTTTCTTTTCATTTTGTTGGATTTTATGCCATTATCCCTTTTGGTCTCCGTGTGTCCTTTCGGCGACCGAAATGGCAGGCACGACGAGAAGCCGGATCCTTCTCACAGTGGTTGAAGTTATCACAGCTTTTGAACATTATTTTGTCATTTAAAAATTAACAAAGAATAAATTATGCTTAGACCTAGAAAAAACGTTTTAACTTTTTACTTCTTACATATTTTTTATCGAGAAGATGTCAGGACTTTCCATTAAAAATATTTCATATTTACCCACTGTACATTCCTGCCACTGGCAAGTTGACTTCCTGTCTTTACTGTTATCTCTCCCAAGGAGGACGCGCCGGCTAAGACCAAGGACACCAAGGACTGCGGCCAAAGGGTTTATTTATTTGGTTTAGCGGCTGCCTCGGTAGCTTTAGTCGCTCTATCCTCATTTTGTGATTTAATTTAAAAGCTCAGTCCCTCTTCCCCGCCTCCAGAGTCCGTTTCCGGCAGAGGAGTTGTGGATGAAACTGGGGGCTTTTCGGCACGTGGCCAGCCGCCTCAGCCGAGGGTCCTTGATGAGTTGTGTGTGTGGTTAAAGTATCCCAAATGAGACTACGTGTTGATGACCAAGTTTGCCAAGTCACCGCCGCCGGCTAACCGAAGCCGACCAAGAAAAACTGGAGTGTAGAATAAAGTTATCTGCCAGTGGAAATGCCATAGACGATGCTTGGCACAAACACCAACACTTTAGCACTTTGGCATTAATTAATTAATTAAATTAAGAGATAAGTGTGGATACAGAAATGATTGCTTGATAACAACATTAATGAACACAATGGCAGTTATTTAATTATAGCTTACCCTGTATTAATGAATATATTTCCTGATATAACTAACTATATAATCAAAGGTTACACTAGGTAACCTTATCATGTATGATTTATGAAACTTTAAAGACTTCCTGTATCAACAATTACCGCACAACAATTAGATTCACACCCATCGGCAGTATGTATTACGATCGATATTTGGTGCTGCTGGGCCGAGTGCCCGGGGGTACTCTCATCTGGCCCGGACGCCCATCCATCCATCCAACCGTCCGGTTCAGGTGGGGCCAGCCACGTTCAGTTAATTGGCACTCAGAGCCTTCAAACAGAAATGCCAATGATGTTTGTCTACGAAATTACCCCGGCGAGAGGGAGTAGCCCCTACGAACCGTGCCTGTCATGTGTGGGTGCGTTCCAAGGAGGGTTACGTTGAAACTCCGGACTCAGGGAGTCTTTCTAGGGGGTCCGACCATAGCCTATGCCCTCATAATGGCAATGTGTGCGAATGCACAGGGCAAAAACTGTGATTTCAAGCGAGAATTTAAATCTTAACTTTATTTTCCAGCAAAGGTTTATTATCTTATTATTTTTATTATTTTATTTTCACTGAAGTTTTCTTAATTGTAAAAAATCCAGAAGCATTACTTCTAAAATTAAATAATAATATAATTTTCTAATTTATAAAAAAGGCAATTAACTTACATTTCTAAACTTCTAAGTTCTGTTACACCAAACTGAAAGGATTCCTCATTTAATATTCTTTAAGTAAATGAATATAACCCTAATATAACCCTACCTTTCAGTTATCATTTTATTTCCTCACAGTGTATCCCTTTAGCTTGAAAACGAAATGGGCACAAGGATGAAACTGGAAGAGGAAGCTGGCTGGCGGCGCATTGTACAGCCACATGCCCAGCAGTTATAATTCCATTTGCGATCATAAAAATGTATTACGAGGGTAAGCTGCTCATAACAGGCTACTTAATTAACGAGGTATTCATGGGGCAGCACTGGAGCCGGTCGCCCATTGTTTCGCTAAGTGTACGTGGAGTCTACAAGGGTGCATACATGGCCCCCAAACCGCTTTTAGTTCTCAAACGACATAACTGCCTGCCTTGCAAGCACGTGGCATATGTTGCTGCTGCTGCTGCTGCTGCTGGGAGGAGTCTCCTCCATTTTCTACAGCATAAAAGTTGCGTCAACTTAATTAGCCATAAATTAGCCAGGATTCACGCGTTTTTAACGACTTGTTTGTTCGACCAAGAGCGAGGGACCCGGCGAGTGGCGGTAGGGAATGATGGCCCTGTCCCATCAAGATGGCACTAAGTCCATCTGTCAGCCAACTTGAACGAGTTAATTTATTTATCTTGCCGCAGCAGCATCGCCCGACCCCTGGCCCTAATGCCACTTGATTTATCTAGGAGAGAGTGGTTCAAACTTTTGGAGAAGACAGCGTTTTCTGGGCTGTGTCGAAGTCTCATTGCGGACAGAATTGATAAATACGGGTGTAAACAAGATGCTGCTCTTACTGCTGCTGCTCCGTTCAAGCCCAGATAAGCCAGGGCTTAGAGCATTAACTTGGCTTGGTAAATGGAGAAGAAATGCAGTCATTACCAGGGACTTGGATTTTTATTTTTTAGGGATATACTTTAGCCCTTTCAAAGTTGATTGAGCTCATGGGATAGCTACACCCAAAAACCTTTTAAGATATTTTTGAAAGCAATAACTTTGAGAATATTCCACATTTATAATATATAAAATCACATTCATTAAACTAATGTTACTAGAATAAAGGGAATATAAATTTATATAATTCAATACGCGCAACCTTGCTATTTTTCCGCTCTCTTGACCAATATTTATTAGTATAATATTGTGACCCAAATCTATTCAAATAACCAGCAAGGACCTAATTATTATTACATAATAACAAGCACTCATTTGTGGCAGTCCTCGACGAATATTGATTTTCATTTATAATCCCAACACACTGGCAAATCCCGCCAGGCAAAACTTCTGACAACTATAAAGGGATCTGCGAAACATATGTGTGTGCAAATCCCTCTGACCGCCTTCCGTTCCGTTTGGCATCGGTCAAGGGGCTTCCTGGAGGGCCATGATATTTCACAGCTGTTTGGGTAGTAAATCAACCGCATAATGGAGCCATACAAAGGCCATCCGTCGTCCGTCGTCCGCCATCCAGCATCCAGCTGGGCACTTTTGGGCCTTCGCTGTGGCGGCTAGTCGATGATTAAAAACTCTTAATTGTCGGGATCTGAGATCTGGAAAATTGAATGAACATTAAAGTGGCCAGCCCGTGAGGGATCATGAATCATGGGTTGGGTGCAACTTCATGCGAACGCTTTTCAATCTGGTTCGCATATTTAAGCGTAATGCCTTCAATCCGAGCCCCAACTTTTATGCCTTCTGGGGCCAGGAATCGCACTAAAATCGGCAACAACAGCGGCGCCAACAGCAATCCCAGAAACAACAGAGCAGCGACAACAATAAGAGCAAGGCAGCAACATCAACAACTCGGCAGCAACAGCAGCAGCAGAACCACAGCAACAATCGGAATGAGAGCAGCAAATTTTAACGAGCACCACAAAACCCCAGCGCTCTGCTTTTTTAAGCCGCTTTCATTTACCCGGCCCAAACGGTTCGTCGGAGGAGGGGAGCTTGGGCCACACCCCTCCCTGGCTGTGTAATTACAAAAAAGCCGCGGGCTAAAGTTGGGAGCAGAACTTGACAAATGGCAACGGTGGGAACTGTGGAGCAGTGGAGCAGTGGAGTGGCGGTGGGAACGGGCCGGTTAACCAGGATAATAGGATGAAACAAATGTAAATGAGGCGGGGAGAGCGGTTGCAATGGGCAATGTGCTCTCTACAGAAAATAAAACAATACCACACAAAGGTATAGTGTATCGAAGGTGGCTTAATATACTTCTGGAACGGCTTTAATAAATCAGTAAAAAGTGAAAAAGTGGTATCAAGTTCTAAGTATAGGCAAAGATATATACTATTCAAGCTTAGGCATTTAGGTTAATCTAAAGAAATCACATTTCATTAAAAAATATTTGAAATGTAGAGAAATAATATCATAACTTGATATCCATTTTTATAAAGTAAAATAACTCTTTCCCTTGATCTTTAAAAGAACTAAATGTAAATGCAATATACCCTCTAACTTTACAATCAATGGATATCAAAATAATAAAAGAAAAGAACACAATAAAAGAAAGGGACAACACAACAAATCGGGACACAGAAACGTTGACTCAAAAATCTGTTAAAGACATCTCCAACTGTGTGTTTTTTTTTTCTTCTGTGTCCCAAATGGAACATCGCCGCAGGTGTTGTGTCCGTGGAAAACAGCAAAAAACAAAAAAAAAAAAACACAGTAAAAATCGCGACGCGTGGCTCCGGGACATATGAACCTGGTATGGGAACTACCAAACATAGTGAAAAGTTTGTCCTGTCTAGATTTCCATGTGCGATGCTGCAGACTACGACAAATATTTTAAGCTCTATCTTGATGCTGTCTGAATTCACTTATTGGATGTACAAATTTACGGGCTCTGGTCGTCCAAAGTGTCGAGATACGAACTTTTTTTAGCACACAAACCGGGGTATTTTCTTTATTTTCATTTGTCCGGTGGCAGACACAAAGCTCTCTTATCAAACAAACTCCGTTTGCATACACATTTTTTTTAGGGTTTTCAGTATTTTTATTATTTGATGCCATGGCAATTGTGTGACAAAATATTGCATCAATATATATCTTGTTACATTAAAAGCCATAAGAAATTCAGTTAACAGGGAATTTAATACCTCTGGATGGGATCATTTATGGATTATATTTGTCATAAACTATTTATAAAGAAATATTGATCATATGTTTCTGGTTCATAATTTAATTATAAGGTGTGCATTCGAAAGGGAGTTCTTAATTATTTTTATTTCTAAATTAAAAATATAGTTATTAATAATATTCTTAAGTGATAATTATTATAGCTGACTCGAGATCTATTCTAGTCAAACATAAAAATATAGAGCATTAAATTCATTCAATATCACCCTGTTTTTAAATAAATATAAACAAGTAGAAAATAAAATGCTTTCTTCGGGACCCCATTGCGGATGAGTGATTTTTCAAGCATGAATTTATGAAAAACTATCAAATGTTACTCATACGCACTGGTGCCCGTATTAGACACTTGGGACCTTTTTGCAGTTGAGTGATTTTTTCAAATTAATAACGATTTCGCTCAGTGCGGAACATAAAGTAATATCAGGATTCCCTCATGGGTGTTATGCACGCTCTCAGCACTCACAGTCAATATTTCGCTGGCCGTATCAGAAAATCATTTGCAGGCCACCGCCGCCGCCGCCACCGCCGTGCAATCAGCGGCCATTCAGCCAGGTCATTCCCTTTGGAGCCGGGTGGCGGCAACTGCTCATCATCCGCATAAACAGTGGTAGTAATTGCTGGCTGCAGGACTCCCAGGCCCAACAGTTGGTTGCACATCTGCGCATTGCAGCAGCGGCACAGAACGGGATGCACTGCACCGCCCGCCCTGCTGGGAATCGCCCCACAGCGCACATCCCGACGAGCGGCAATTAAAATCTCGTATTCGAGTTCTGCGGGAGCAGCTGGGAAGCATTTTAATTTCCCACGACGTAGGAGAATCAACATGGCTTCAAAGCAGACGAGGGGAGCCATCAACTCCAGCCACCCCTTTGACTAAGCCGACACTTGGGAAAATTAAAGAGCGCATTTAAGGTTCATTTTGCATATAAATTACTTGTGGAATTGTACAAGTCGTAGGGGATTTTCCTCTGAATTTATTTGAAATTTGTATTTAATGAAAGAAATGGATTACAATTTGTAGTGAGTTATATCCTGGCAATAATTGTATTTCAACTTTAAAAGAAGAGGTGCTTTTAATCAGTAAAAGTATTAAATAATTTCGTTTCTTTTAAATTTGAAATTCCAAATTTTAAGTCATTTTGAAACAGAGTTAAAGCCAATTTTACTAATAATACATTTTCAATAGAAGGCATAATTATATTTTCTAGTTACCCTAGAAGGCTATATTATTTTAACTGATTTTCATATCAAGGGTTTTCTGGACTAGATAAAAATTTAAAAATTTAAAAACTTGAAACTTAGAAAATTACTAGAGTTTTCTTAGTGCAAAATATGATAAGTATTTTATGAATAGTTTTAACCATATCATTTTTCCTGTGCACGAAGCAGAATCAAAACAAAACCCGTCAAGTGGGGGTTACTAGGGGGAGCGTCTGCGGCGAAGAGCCGAGCCTGGCCCGAGGACTCGTCCGGCGCATGCTCCGCGTCTGCACAGACTCCGGCGAATTGGCTACGCAAAAATCTCCAGAGATGGCCGGACGGGCTCAGTTGCTGCAGGACTGTCGCGGGATAAAGATTGACGGAAGGACACAGGCGCACAAAGTTATCCGGGCGCGATGTGAGCAAAGCCAAAGGGAACGCGCGCGAAAACTTCCCACCCACTCCGCCACCCCCGATAGCAAGTGTATTGGTGTCTCTGTACAGGTGGATCACACACACAGAGGCCAGCCACAGGAGAGGGGTTCCTCCTTCGAGAATTCAAAGAATTGTAATTGTAATTGTTAAAGAAGTGAAGTGAGGGCTTAAATAGTGAGGCAACCACGCCCTGAAAACGAACAACCATGGAGCACCTACGTCCCATTAGCTACGAGGAGATGTGTCAAATGGAGATGCTGCAGGCCGCCGGTGGAGCCGCCGCATCATCGGCACAGCCGCCAACCATGATGCCCATCATGGTGATACCCACAGCTCTCCTGCCGGCTCCAGCCGAGGGGGCGGTGGGCGGTGTGGCGGTTGGTGGAGTCCCAGGCGGTGGGCTGGTGGAGCACTACTATCAGCTGCCGCCCACGCACCACCTCCTGCCAGCCGAGGCGGCAGCCAACACCACCACACCGAATCCCGGCGAATTGGCGCTCCTGCAAGGCGTCGAACAGATTCCACACACGATCCAGCATCCACAGCAGATGAATATCCTGTGCACGGGCACGCTGGGACGCCCACGAATGCCGGCGTCGGTAGCCGGGCATAATCCAAGTCTTAATCCCAATGCCGCCAATCCCAATCCCTCGGTGGCGGCCACCTTGCCGCGCGGCTTCCAGCCGGCTGCCTTCGTTGCGGAAGTGGAGTCGGACTTCGAGGGCAGCGAGTGTGGGGCTGGCGGGATGACCACCACCTGCATGCCGCACTTCCGCTTCGGCGGCTGCGGCCTTCAGTCACTGCAACACCACCCCCAGCAGCAACAGGATGCAGTGGTGGGCTGCGGTTCGCTGGCCTACATGATGGGTTCCGGAACGCTGGGTCGGGGCAGGCGGTTGGCCGGCGGATTGTCGGGGGGCAAGCCCAAGCGGGTGTCCTTCAAGGGCGACAATTTGCCGCCGCCATCGCCGCCGCCACCACCCGCCGTGGAACTGGACGAGAATGGATTGCCCATTCCAGGGCCAGGCGATGCCGGCAGCTGCTCCTACATGCACTTTGACAACTACATGGACTACCAGGTGGGTGGCCCACTCTCGGGGAGGTGGCAATAAAAACCATTTTGACTCATAAAATCGTACTAAGCAGACAAGGAATACTTTGAACTGCTTAAACAAGTGTTGTGTCCTTTAAATTTAGTAATTCAGTATATAGCTTCCATGAACCACTTAAATATGTATTTTCTAAAGGGTAAAATTTGTTGTTGATAAAATCAAATATTAGGAAAGTTAAACTAAATATTTGAAATGGTCTTAAAAATAGTTTAAAAGTCTACTAAAGAATATATTGCTTTAAAAAGAAATATATATAAAAAAGTTCTAGCATGACATTTAATAGATTTTTCTTATAAGGGAAGTTGCTTTTATTTATTTTTCCTAACATTATATATATTTAAAATATCTAAATCAAATTATTAATAGTTAATAAAGTAAAGTAAATAAAGTGAATATATATTATTAAAATAGCTAAAAATATTTGCCATATTTACACCAAGAATGTTAGGGTTATGCAATAAGCAGTACAATTTCAGCATGAAGCGTTTTCTTTTAAATTTCAGTTTTTGGAGATTATAAAAATATATGGTTGACTTGGCCATTAGATCCAACTAAAGAATTGGGCTATCTTTATTTGAAGGTGGAACTCCTAAGGTTAGGGGCGCTGCTGCTACTCTAATTGGCATTCATGGCCTTCGTCCCACAGAAATTGGATATGGAGATGGGGAAGCATTTACGATTATTGCCGGGTCTTTGTGTTCGTGCCGCGATTTCACTGACGACAACGCCTGTCACAATGGGGACACTGAAAGAAAAAGTTCCTTCTAAAATAGGGAAATATCAAATTAAAGTTTTGCTACCAAAAATCAATTTTAAATGAAACTCCCACTTAATTTTGTTGCTTTATTTGATTGTTCAAATTACATTTTATATAAATTTACGAATTCAAAATCAATATTTTCCCTTCGTGTGGAGTGTGTCCTAACAGAATCAAACGACCTGGCCTTGAATGGAAGATTCTCCGCTTTTATTTCATCCAGATAGGGATCCGTTATGCAGATTCCCCCATAAAGAAGCTCGTATACTTTTATGCCGCACATATCCGCCATATCCGCTATATCCGCATCCCTTCGTTAAACGGTATTCCCCGTACTTGATTTTATGTGCTCACTGGTGGCAGTGACGACATGAGGAGCCCACAGAGAGGTCAAACCAAAGCTAAATCAGAAATGAAATAATATTGAAAAGTGTCCGTAACTGTGTTATAATTCCACCTAGTTTTGTGGCGAACAAAGTATGAAATTCAACCTTTAATTTTCTATTAAACGTTCTATTTGGTGCCTAAAAACGTATGTAAATATATGCAACGTTTGTCATACATCGAGAGGAGTGCTCTTGCAGTGGTTTATTTAGACAGGCGAGCAGCCACCTGCTGAAATATGCAAATTGGCTCTGTCAGATGTTGCATTTGGATTTCGAGGTGTGGAGTCAAAAAGTTGTGTAAACTGTCGTGAATATAATGCACCCGAATCGGATGAATGTTTAATTATTTGCGGTTTCATTGATTTGAACGGCAAAAAAGATCAATCTATTCAGCCCTCGACAAGTGGCAAAAAATAGATGGAAATATTTCTGCGGTAAGCCAGGGAATAAATAGATCTGAATGTCGAGGAAAAAATTGAATGGAATCTATTAAAAAGCACTTAAACTCTGTGAAATTAGTTGTACTTTAATCCTTCTAATCCCTATTAATACCTAAAGTTCGCCATTTTCAGCCCTGATAGTTGCCATGCAAATATCCAATATGGCCTCAAAATGCTCTTTTGGGGAATTTCAGACCTCAATAGTTTATATTTGCTATCGTTATTCGATAGAAAAGTTTACAAGGAGGCGAGGAGGAGCGGGTTTGATAAATACCAGCGATTTTATTTACATTTGCGAGGGACACACACATCCTGTGACCAAATCGGGCAAACGATTATTTGCATGTAACTCAATTTGCTGGGACTTTGCTGCGGGCTGGGGTGAATCAAATCCAGGACATGATTCCTATCCGACTGCCAAAGCCACCAACAATGAACTGGCGAACTCAAGCTCAAGCTCAAGAACCGAAAAAAAGGGGGGAAAATTGGGGAAAAGCCCGGGGGCCGGGGCAATTGTCCTTCGGTGCCATTACTCACCGGGAACGCTGTCATCTTTGCTCGCCGGCGCCATTTGTTCACATTTGAATAATAAATTAAATGTTGCAAATGTCGGGCTGTTGCAGTTGCAGATTCAGTTTTCAGTTTCAGTTGCCTTTCAGCAGCCCGGGCATTTGTCCCGGACTAGCTCCTGCTTCTGCTCCTGCTCCTGCTCCCGCTTCTCGGTGCTTGGGTTTTTTATGCGTTCCGCCAAAGCCATAAAAATCGCCATTATTTTCCAGCTCCCCCACAAGCCTCAGTCCTCCCGTCTTCATTTCGCGCTTTGTTGCCTTGTCCACTGGCAGGACATAATACTAGAACACGGAGAAAAATATGGATTAATGGATCATTTATGGAAGCATAAAGCCAAGAATATCAAATTAAATCGAGAAAATAAAAGCATTAAATAGGTGATTTAATTTTATTTAAAAATCTCGAGCTCTGTGATAAGGATGACAATTTTTGTACGAGTTCTCGGTAAATTTCTTTCACTGCCTTGCCTTATCCGTGTCGATGGCTTCGCTCCGATGCTCCCCTTCATTGAGTTTGCCAATAGTTGGCCCTAACACTCCGCCCCTTTTCCATTGACACCCTCCTGGCCAAAAGCGTCGAGTCCGCACTTTGGGCCGTTGTAGTCAAACTTTTCACCCGCCCACAAAATTTCCTGTGTTTCTCGTGTGCAAATAGTTTCTGGCCAGGAGGAGCCGCCATTCATTCGAGGAGTTCTTCCTTTCTGGCAACTGTTCCGCCGCAGCTCCAAGTGAGTTTTGATTGATGGATGCGGTGGTGGCTGCGTGTCAAGTTCGGCAAAACCAGACACTCCAAATCCATTGTCCTGCGCGCCGACTTTCGGTTTGCTGTTCACGGGTGTTGAGCGCTGTCCGGATCCAGGAATTCAACATGGAAGTGATGAAGCGCTCCGGCATCAGCCTGCACGTGACTCCAGAGAATAACATATCCTTCCGAAATTTAGTGTTCGTACAGTGGGAAAAATATGGGGGGGATAAATTAAATATTAGGATTATCGGAAATATTCGAAATCATTAAATAATATTTGCTAGAATATTTCTGATTTAAATAATTGATTTAAATGATGTCAATTTATGTTTATACATTTTATTTAAAGACCTCTCCTTTTCCACCCTGTAGCTCAAGAATTAAATCTTCAACCAAACAATATCTTGGACAGAACATAGCAATATTTCTTCATCGAAAGTTGCGTGCTTTTCGAATGAATAGACGCACACACATCAATCTGGTCAGGATAATGCATTAATTCGGCCACAAGGCATTACAATTAGGAAAGCGCTCGTCCATTCGAAGCCAAAATTACATTTGAGCCCAAGTCCATGGAGACACAGCAGCATACCTATGTACATACATATATCCAGTGTCCCTGCCAGGGCCAATCAACTTTAAATTGTTTAATGAACACTTAGAACGTTTCGATTCCGTTGGCAAAGGCAAACACAAGACGGAGGTCCCAGGGGCCGAAAGTGGGTGAAAAGTGGGCGGAAAGTGGCTGTAAAAAGGGGCGAGGAGTGCGGACAGGCGCCGGTCATCGCCCACATAAGTCGCAATGGGACGGCAGAGTAAACAAACAAAATGCGAAACACTAACACAGCCATTGTGGCTAACGCCGACGGCCAACAGTCTGCTGTCCCTCAGACCCATCCCCTGACCCTGCCCCTGCACAGAAAGAAATTCTCATAAATTATGTATGAACATAATTCTTTAAAAATAGAAAATAAAGATATTTTTAATACAAAAGAAAGGCTTCCTTCCCATCAAAACATAAAATATATATGTATATCCAAGAGTCGGAAAACATTATTTTCCCTGTGCACTTTTGGATTGGATTCGGGTTCTTCCACCATTGCAGCATTTGAATGTGGCTGTTGTCGGAGCAACCTCCGTGCGGAAGGCAGAAATTACGTAGCAGCCACAGGGCAATTTGTGGGCCGGCAGGATGACGAGGACGAGCGGGACGAAGATGAAACTGATGTCCATCAGCGTGAAATGGCCAAATGACATTTGAAAAACTAAAAACAGCAGCAGCAGGAGCAGCAGCAGCTGGCAACGACCGCACTCGACAACTCCGGGTCCTGTCCTGCTGCGCACACTCTCCGGGGTCCCTGGCATCCGGTCGAGGACAGCTCCGTACAATGGGGGCGAATTGATAAAGTTGGCCGCAAATTCATTGTACATTAGTTGCCCTTCATGGCCGAATCAATCATAATCAACACCAGGCGAGAGAGCCACTCGATAAATTGATATGGTGAAGTTTATTGCATTGTCTGCGAAAGTTATTACCCCAACGGGGGAAAGTTGGATGGTTACGTTAGAGTTTTGTAAGCTGACGGAAGTCCCATAACAACTTAACTTGACAGAAACACGGAACCAAGAGCCATCAATATAAATTAGGCTTTGTTAAGTACTTTTGTTCAAAAAAAAAAGTATTTGAGATATTAAGTTCAAAAAACCAAGCTAAAGTTGAACTAATTGCTTTCGAATTTTCGAATGTTATAAGAAACCTTTCACTAAATATCCTCTTTATCCTGTTAAGCCCTTGAGTAAATCAAAAGATTTCCGCGAAAACAAACTGGCCGATGGCAAGAGATTAGGTTTTGCAACCAATTTACCATTTTTTTTTTCTGTAACATTCGCCGGAAGTGGAATCATTTTGGCACTCGCACCTACATACCTCGAAGCTCGCCAGTCCGACGCTCCTCAAATTCTCCACGGAGCTGCTGGAGAATATTTATGGAATGGATTTGCTTTGTTTCCCCTGAGTGCCGCGCGTCTAACATGATATATGCATGTGGCGGGTATGAGATATGGCATGACAAATACTTTTCAGCATACAGCAAAGAGCGCTTCCTGTCCACAGCCCACGGACTCGCAGACCCCTTTTTGGCTGTTGCACATGCGGCACAGATTTTAGTTGTTTTTAGTTTCGCACTAAATTCTCGCTGCCGGGCCAGGGTGTTGCTACAAAAACAAAAACCAACTAGAAAAAAGAAATGAAGAAAAAATATAGAGGTTCTACTAAAAACTGCAGCTGCAAAAGGGAAAATAATGGCGGAAACTATAAAGCATTCCGTAACAGTTTTTTCTTGTGCTCCCGTTTCTATTTTTTGCCGTTGCCATTTTCATTGTTATTGTCCTTGTTGACGTTGGTCCTGTTGCCGCCTGCCTTTCGCCTTTTGTGCGAACTGAATGACTCTGATGTTGCTGCCACTGACATGCTGCAGGTTGCTGATGCTGCAGCTGGTGGTGCTGGTGGTGGTTGAGCTGGATCTGGCGAGCGGAGCCAGAAGTAGTTACCATTCTTGTTGCCGCCTCGTCTGCTCATTTTTATTTAAAACTCAATTGGACGAATTTCTGCCCCGGGTCGGGGATCAGGCAACAGGCAACAACAATGGAGCCAATTTGTGCGCCGTCCGCCAGACGCACAAGCGCCATCATCATCCATTTCTATCCCACTCGCTTTAAAGTGGAAACTTTATGTGGGTATAGATAAACAGCTAAGCGAGTTATATGTATAACATCTTACCTTAGAAGTCTGGATATATTTCGTATTAATTTCACATTTCATTCTTTTCCTAGAGAATTTTACTTTAACAATGGTAGCTTATGTTCTTCTCCTAAACCCTCCCACTTCAGAGCGTGTTTAGTTCCAAGTCCCCTCTTAAGTTGCAATTAGTTGGCCTTTCTAAAAACAAACTAATTTCCTCGTAAGTGCCAGGTTTATTTTTGTTTCCCGGTAACGTGTCAATGGAGGGCATCACCCGGACTAAACTAATTATAAAGTTGGCACAACCATGGCAAACCTGTGGGGCGACTGGCGGCCGTGGTCATGCATTTTTGGGCCGGCTCTGTCGCCTGCCAAAATGCGAGCAAAGTCTGTGGGAAATGTGGCCAAATCTGCTGGCCGGATTACAGCTTTAGAGCTCCCACAACGACCTCTGCTGCTACTGCTGCCGCTGCTGGCAAACAAACTTTTCCCGCGTCACAGCCAGCCAGCTGTCCTGCGCCCGGAAAAGCCAGCTCGCGTCCTTGCGCCCAGCGGAAAAGTGCAGTGCACTGTACAATGAAGCGCCTTTTAAGCAGCAGCCCACGGTGGCTCCAAAACTTTTTAGCGCGGTTCCCTCTCTATCATTTTTTTTGTTAGCAGGAAATCTAGGGAAAAAATTATGCACTGTGCGATGCAAGGGTGCCGGCGATAGCGGAAGCACGTAAAATATTTGCATTTTTATTAAAAATTGAATAAATTGAGATGAATATTTCTTGCGCTGCCAAAAAGTTCTCCCCTCAGTCATCTTGTTATCGTTTTATTACTTTCGCGGAGCCGGACGAAAGTTTGCAGCTTTTATGAAAGTTAATTTCGCTGCTGCCTTATGCCTGATGCCTGATGTTTGAAATTCATAATTAAAAAGAGTTGAAAATGTAGCGAGCGGTCAATGCCCACATCTTCCCTTTGTGGCTGTGTTTTGTAGAATTTAAATTAATTAATTCTGTGGACAGCGCAGTGCTTTTCATCACGCTCATACGCCGTGTGGCGCTGATTTTCCAGCTAATTAGCCATGGCCCGGAAGCGCCAAGCAAAGCATCGTGAAAACTCTGCACAGGACTGTCTCTTACAAAAATTCCCAACTAAAAACCAAGCTTATTCCGCAAGAAAAAAGAAAAGCATTGAATTAATGAATGAATAAATTAAAAAGATTTCATGGTGAAATAGAAACATTTCAAAAAAGTGTAGCACAGTTAGTGGGGAAAATAAACTAAAAAACTAAACTAAAACTATTCAACTATGTATTTGTTTTTTCAACGAACTTTATTGGTGTTAAAGCCTAAACATTAATTATTTAAACTACAATATGCCACAATGCAAATACTTTTTGTTGAAAATTTTTTTTGCTTTTGACTTAATTTGAAATTTATTAATGAAGGGCCTAAAGTGAGAGTAATTATATTAAACACAGAACTTTTGAAGGTAAATATTTGTAATAACAAATGCTTGGATTTAATTGAAACGTAATGTTTTATTTAAAGAGGAAAATATGGAATTTAATTAAAGATTACCAGTACCTGGAAATACTTATAATTTACAGATATTTCTTGTTGTTTGCTTTGGCACTTTTTAATTCATCTAGAGACCTACTGCATATACTTCAATATGTATAATATATAATTAATTCTTTAATATAGTATATATTGAATCTTCATATAAATGCCTTACCAAAAGACTTCTTCAGTTAACCTCGTCTTATATATTGCGTATACTTAACTACTCTCCAAAGAGAATAGTTATCCATCTATCCAACAGGGCCACGTTTCAAGTTTGTTTTCAATTCAATTTCATGCTCGGAAATGTCTCCATCTTTGTGCAATTCCCAGGCATGTGGAGGATGGCAATGTGCGCATTTAGATTTGATTTGTACTTTGCACAGTTTGGCATAATTCCTCTGGCAGTCGCAATATAAACAAATCATTGCCCTGCCCCTGGCAAAACTTTATGTCACAACTTTCACACGACAAAGTTTCTTTCCCTTTTGTATGTTGTACTTGTACGTGTGTGTGGGCGTGTGCCACGCCTCCTTTGGAGCAGAGAAAATGGCTTTTTCGGACCCCTGGAACACATATGGTCCCAAACTCCATGAATTATGGCTAAGGCTTAATTATGTCAAGCCAAGATTAGCCCGGCGGCAGCCATGATTCCATCACTTGGAATGGAAGGCAGGTGGAGAGGCAAAGGAATGGGTCTGGGCCCATTATATTGATTCTGATATGGTTATTCGGTTCATTAAAAAGTTTTCCCATGAGTCGTGTTGATGTTTCATGCAAGTTATGAATATAGCTGGGCGCCGAAAGTTTGCGTCTTCTGCTGCAGTTTTAATTAGGGCACAAAATCAACGAAGAAACTTTGACGCACTTTTAATGAAGCAACTTTTCGACGCACGGCTGCCGCCCCTTCGAAGTTAAACCTTGTTTCGAGCCCGTCCAACTCGCCCATCCACCCACATCCACATACATAATACATACATAACATCATCGGGGAAGGTTTATGCTGATATGCTAGATCTTAAAGCCCTTATACCTTCTCCCATTGCAGACCACTGGCTTCGGTGGATTGCCCGACGTCACCGAGCACTCCAACATCCGCCGCACCCTGTCCCGCCAGAACTCCATCTCGAACAGCGACTCTGGCGGCGAGATAGCCAGCATCCAAAAGTCCAAGGTCAACTTCGGCAATGCCATATCCGGCGGCGTGGTCGTGGGCGGCGACATTGTCGGACTGGACGCCAAGTCGCCCACCTCGCTCAGCTCGGCAACGGGAGCCAGCGGCGCCTCCGGAAAGGTCAAGGCAAAGGCTTCGAGAAAGGCGAACGCCGGTGTGGATGTCGGGCAGAAGGGCAGGCGCGGCTCCTGGCTGGTGGCCCTCACCCTGGTCAGTGCCATCTGCCTGCTGGCCATCGCTGCCACGCTGGCCTACCAACACTTCCTCATGGCTCCCAGCCGCAACTCCCACGCCCAAAGACTGAGAATCGTCCGCCGGATTCTGCGCGAGGTGCCGCTGGTCGACGGGCACAACAACTACGCCTGGAATGTGCGCAAGTACGCCCACAGCAGTCTGGAGCTCCACCTCAGCCACGATCTCGATCACAAGTCGCTGTGGGCGCGGCCGGCGTGGGCGCAGACGGACATGGAGCGGCTCAAGCAGGGACTGGTCAGCGTGCAAGTGTGGTGAGTATTCAAGCACAGACAAATGACGGGAACAAATTATCAGTATCTTTTTATAAACCATAATCAAAGTTCCGAGGTTGTTCCGTTAAATATATAATCCAAATGAATATAGCTAATTCCAAACAAATATCTTTGTTAATAAAATGAAATTAAGAAAGCGTGCAGAGAAATATTACAACTTTATTATTATTAACAGTAAATCAAATTTTTTGAAAATATACATGTGCTTCTTTACATTTTTCGAATTGCATTACGTTCATTTCATTTTTATATATCAGTATACGTATTTCATTCGTCCTTTTGGAGTTTTGGTCTTATCATCATTTGAGCAGAGGTGAGGGAGATCGTATAGTTGAAGTTATGGAAATGTCCCCAAGCAATTCCATTTTCATTTTCCGCCTTTCCATCGTTAAAATACTTTCCGTTAAGGGTACTATAATTACAATTTGATAAAATTATTAAAACAAAAAAGACTATTTAAAATCAATTACCTATGTCCACAAGCATTAAACCACCAACCTCCACTGCCGTCTCCTGCACAATTTCCTGTAGACATATCATTATCCCTATCAAAGGTAGAAAACTTTATTCGATTCAGAGGACTTAGCGAGTCTCCGGCTGTTCCGGCATAAGCCCCAATTGACTTTAAATAATAAGATTCATTCTCGCTGCCAATTTCGAAATGGTCGTAGTGAGCGTAGCCTGTGGTTCCATTAATATCTCCAAGCTCAATGTAAAGTTCGTAGGTTTTAGCTTGGGTAATGTGGTGCAGTTTTTCCAGGCCAATGAAGAACTCTCCATGCAAGTCCCCGAATCCATTCTTGTAGTCCTCCCAGGTCCGATTGAAGTCCACGACTCCGTCAACTCTTTTTTGGATGATCATCCAGCCATCCTTAGTGCAAGGAGCTTCGAAAACATTCACTCCTCGAACATACATTTTGAAAATGCCTCCTCTTTCTACGATTGGACACCATTCGGCTTGAGTTAAGGCCGAGAGCCGTTGTTTTGTTGTATTTAATTCCTCGGAAATTGATTTGATTTCATTCCGTTGGGAGGTTATTTCATCCCAATTATTTTTTATTTGCTCACTTTGGTTCCTGATTTGTTCATCTTTTTGAGTAATTAGCTCAATTTGTTTCTTAATTTGATCCTCAGCGCCATGTTTCTGTTCAACGAAATGATCCAGTAGCGGATTTAAGATTAAAAAACAATATCCATTGCATTGGCCCATAGATGCATTACAGTCCTGCGATAACTCATTGCCTAAATTCGCAAAGGCAACGTTTAGCATTTCCGAAAGAAAAGCCAACAGAAAAAACACGAAAACACTTGTTTTCATAATGTATTAACTTCAACACAGCGAAATGTGAACTGAATTCAAATACATAAAATGCATGCACTTTTAACTCATTCTTTATATATTCATTTGAGCGATAACAAAGGTGGACTCTTGCTACTCTTCTGCACAAGGTTTCTATAGGATAATTTCAACTGAAAATTACCATTTAGTATACATATTCTACACCAGACAAAAACATTTATGGTTTACCAATTTTTACAACATTTTAAAATATTATTTGTTATTTTTCGGTGAAAACGTGTCTGTTTTGTATTCGAATTAACAAAGATTTGGGTACCGGGTACCTTACATTCGAATACTCTGAACGCCTTTTACATTTGGTTTTCACTTAACCCCATTAACAGGAGCAAATTATATTATTATATTATTTATTATAACTATTAGCATAGGTTGTCAAAATTACGAAGCTTATATGATATGTAAACTTTGATTAATAATTATACATAGTAAAATACAACGAAGGAATTATTTAATATGACATTAATATACATTTATAATTTTAGTAATGGGTTAAACTCTTGTGGAAGTTTTCTTATCGGAAGAAAACTCGAGAACGGTTAACCCTTTTTTCTGTTGCTGATAGCCTTAAACGCAAAGTAAATATAAAGAGTGCAAATACAACACGAATACAATACTCAAGTGGAATTACAATATTTACGCAATGGAGAATTGAAAAGTCAAAACTGCAGTCAAGCCGATGCGGAGGCGAATCGGTCAGAGATCTGACCCCATCTACGAGTGCCATGCAGCCAGTTGCTACGCCCTCCGGAGCCGACCGCCCACCCACCGCTCCTGAACTTGCCCCCGCGGGCGGCAATAAAAAGCTGCCAACAATTTGACTGCAAAATAAAATTTGGCAACCAAGTGGAGGCCTCCAGGGCAAGCAGCCAACCTGTCTCCAGCTACTCCCACCCATTCCCTGGCTTGACTCCACCAACACTGAACAAAAATGCTTAACAAATTTGACCTAAAGCCTGCAAGATTAAATAAATAAATGTTGATATTAAATTAGGTTCTTTTTGTCTGCACAAATATGTATTGATCTTATTGATTTTATTTTTTGTGATGCAATAACTAAATAATTTGTGTATCATTGCTGTGTAATCCTTTCACACTCAGCTGCTCCTCCAAGTACCCCCTGTCCTATTATTTTCTTTTTTTGTTTGGGCCTGGTCCCGGAGCAAAATCTGACAGGCGGCAGACAGCTGCAGTTTTGGAAAAAAACGCTGATGGGCAATCGACTTCATTTCGGGGGGAATCCCAACATCCTTCTACCACCGCCCACCGCCTGCGAATGCCAGATGGCGCAAGCGTAACTTTTCGCCAATTTCGCCTTTCAATTCGACGCTTGGCATCGTTGAACTTGCCCGGAAGTTTGACCCCCTGGCCCGCTTATGGCCATATCATTGCAACTGGCAACTAAAACACAAAGTTCATCCTTGCTAACTAACCACTTTGGCACTTTCAATTTGCATTTCCCAATTAAACAGCACTCGTTGGTCGTTAGTGATGGGCAAGGGAAAAAATGTCTGCCCATTGGAAATCTAAATGTTTTGGAAACAGACAGGGGCTAGATTAACCCTCCAGGAACAGCAGTAGATTATTAAGGATTAGTCCAAGCTTAGATTAAGGTTCCACATATAACAATAAATGTATTATTCTTGTAACTACTCTTTATAATTATTACAATTGAATTTTCCTAGTACTTGCTTTGCCTTTTGTGCCCCAGCCAAACTTTGCTAACTTTTCGCCTCTTGATGTCCCCTTTGCAGGTCGGCATATGTGCCGTGCGAGGCTCAGGGCTTGGACGCGGTCCAGCTGGCGCTGGAGCAGATCGACATTGTGCGGCGCCTGTCCGACATGTACGCCCGAGAGACGGTCCTGGCGACGTCGTCGCAGGACATCGTTGAGGCCCACCGCCGCGGGCTCCTGGCCTCACTGATCGGCGTAGAGGGGGGCCACACCATTGGCTCCTCCCTGGGTGTGCTGAGATCCTTTTACTCCCTGGGAGCGCGCTACCTCAGCCTCACCCATCGCTGCGATGTCTCGTGGGCGGGCTCGAGCGCCTCGCCGGCGGAACAGGGCCTAACGCCCTTCGGCAAGGCCATTGTCCGCGAAATGAATCGGCTGGGCATGATGATCGACCTGTCGCACAGCTCGGACGCCACTGCCCGGGATGTGCTGCAGGTGACACGGGCGCCGGTCATCTTCTCGCACTCCGCCGCCCGTCAGCTGTGCAACTCGACGCGGAACGTGCCGGACGACATACTCCGCCTGGTGGCCGAGAATGGGGGCCTGATCATGCTGAGCTTCGACTCTGAGGACGTGGCCTGCGGGCGGCAGGCGCGCCTCCAGGATGTGATCGAGCACATCAAATATGTGCGCGCCATTGCCGGCATCCAGCACATTGGCCTGGGAGCCGGCTACGATGGCATCGAGCTGCCTCCACTGGGCCTGGAGGATGTGTCCAAGTACCCAGAGCTGCTGGCCGCCCTGCTGGAGGATCACAACTGGAGCGAGGAGGATGTGGCCATGCTGGCGGGCCGCAACTTTCTGCGCATCATGGAGACGGTGGAGACGGTGCGCGACTACTGGAAGCGGGCAGCCATCCAGCCGATCGAGCAGACGGAGCCGCAGCCCAAAACGCAGTGCACCTACATGTCCTCGTGACCGCAGGCGCAGGCGGTGAGACAAAGACGGGACGAACCGACCCCGACCACAGAACGGGCAAATCGAACCACGGCCACGCTGGCTGGGATCCACTTCTGGCAGCCGACTCCGGATACGGAGGACTCCAACTCCAATCGCACGGGTCCGGCGGTAATCGCGGCCACGGCAACCAGTTTCACGGTCAGCGAGTTGCTCCAGTAAACTGGATTATGTAAACCAGAGTTAAGCCTTTTGGTTGGCGGTTCGGTTCGTAGGATTCCTTTTTTTTTATTGGGAGAAGAGCAATTAATGAAATAAACTTTTCCAACTCTGAATAGCCTGTTATTACCTTTAAATATAATAATATTTTTAATTTAAACACATTTCTCTTCTAATATTTTGTAATGCTCAATAGACTAATTTTCATTGCCAGCCCCGATTTTTGTTAAGACTTTAATTTCCAAGTCAAATATTTATTCTAAATACACGATTGTTTTCAATCTCTTTAATTTAAATCCAAAGCTATTAATTTAAGCCATAATATTGTTTTGTCCTTTCTTTAACTCTATAAAGAACCGTGTATATATATATTGGAACTTCTCCCAAAAGTGGCGCAGTTCAACAAGCTTTGAGTTTGGAAAGTTGTCAGCAAAGAAATAAAAATAACAATTTACAATGCTTGCCCTCAACCCAACATATGAGCGAAAGTTGCGGCGATCCTCGTGAATAATTAGTGTGTACTCGTAATTTACTTCCGTAGGATGCATTGATAGGCTTATGAATAAATAATAATAATAATAAATATACTTACTAGTATTTAGCCCATAATTGTTGTGCAGCAAGTCTCATTGGTGTTGTGGCTCTGCATAAATTATGCACAGTGCGCATACTTATTGATGTTGCTGTGCCACGGGGCGTATGCGCGACACAGCGAACTCTGAACCGCAAACCAAAAATCTTTCTTGGCCTCTCAGTGACTGTATTATACATGTAGAGCACACACATCAATGATTCACGCTAATTATCGCAATTAAGCGCCATACATTTAATCACGACCATCACATCACCAATATAAATCATCAAAATGAATTAATTGCAACAGATTCCACACAGCTAGTTAGTGTTAAGCCCAGGATCAAAAGTCAGCATGCACTGCAGTACACATCAGTTAAAGGATTCACAGAGCTGCATATGTGGATCTCACTTAATTTCTGTGTTAGGTTAGTTAAGAGTCAAGGAGAAACCAAGGAAAAATCAAAAAACCAAAAACGAAACATTGTTCGTGTATGCATAAGCCATATATACTCCACAAACACAAACATAGAGAAAAGTGAAATAAAAGTAAAAAAGCAGCAGAAGCAATGCGACTAATCGAATAGAGGAATGCGCATTTCCATAAAAATAAATCCAGACAAAAACAAATTGTAATCTATGTTGTTTTTTATTTCACCTGGGGTGCTTCTACATATGCACCTATTTTCTTGAAACCAGCTTAATCTTACATGACCATGTCCCATGCACAGAATTTAAAATCGGGATATAATTAATTTTTTGCACTTCTGGATTCTTACAATCTTGAGTCGTGTCGCAGACCATTGCATTCCTCATGGCTCCCAGCCGCAACTCCCACGCCCAAAGACTGAGAATCGTCCGCCGGATCCTGCGCGAGGTACCGCTGGTCGACGGGCACAACAACTACGCCTGGAATGTGCGCAAGTACGCCCACAGCAGTCTGGAGCTCCACCTCAGCCACGATCTCGATCACAAGTCGCTGTGGGCGCGGCCGGCGTGGGCGCAGACGGACATGGAGCGGCTCAAGCAGGGACTGGTCAGCGTGCAAGTGTGGTGAGTATTGAAGCACAGACAAATGACGGGAACAAATTATGAGTATCTTTTTATAAACCATAATCAAAGTTCCGAGGTTGTTCCGTTAAATAAATAATCCAAATGAATATAGCTAATTCCAAACAAATATCTTTGTTAATAAAATGAAATTAAGAAAGCGTGCAGAGAAATATTACAAACTTTATTATTATTAACAGTAAATCAAATTTTTTGAAAATATACATGTGCTTCTTTACATTTTTCGAATTGCATTACGTTCATTTCATTTTTATATATCAGTATACGTATTTCATTCGTCCTTTTGGAGTTTTGGTCTTATCATCATTTGAGCAGAGGTGAGGGAGATCGTGTAGTTGAAGTTATGGAAATGTCCCCAAGTAATTCCATTTTCATTTTCCGCCTTTCCATCGTTAAAATACTTTCCGTTAAGGGTACTATAATTACAATTTGATAAAATTATTAAAACAAAAAAGACTATTTAAAATCAATTACCTATGTCCACAATTATTAAACCACCAACCTCCTCTGCCGGGTATTGCACAATTTCCTGTATGCATATCATTATCCCTATCAAAGGTAGAAAACTTCATTCGTTTGTGATGACTTAGCGAGTCTCCGGCTGTTCCGGAATAATTCCCAATTGATTTTAAATAATAAAATTCCTTCTCGCTGCCAATTTCCAAATGGTCGTAGTGAGCGTAGCCTGTGGTTCCGTTAATATCTCCAAGCTCAATGTAAAGTTCGTAGGTTTTAGCTTGGGTAATGTGGTGCAGTTTTTCCAAGCCAATGAAGAACTCTCCATGCAAGTCCCCGAACCCATTCTTGTAGTCCTCCCAGGTCCGATTGAAGTCCACGACTCCGTCAACTCTTTTTTGGATGATCATCCAGCCATCCTTAGTGCAAGGAGCTTCGAAAACATTCACTCCTCGAACATACATTTTGAAAATGCCTCCTCTTTCTACGATTGGACACCATTCGGCTTGAGTTAAGGCCGAGAGCCGTTGTTTTGTTGTATTTAATTCCTCGGAAATTGATTTGATTTCATTCCGTTGGGAGGTTATTTCATCCTCATTGGTTTTTATTTGCTCACTTTGGTTCCTGATTTGTTCATCTTTTTGAGTAATTAGTTCAATTTGTTTCTTAATTTGATCCTCAGCGCCATGTTTCTGTTCAACGAATTGATCCAGTAGCGGTTTTAAGATTGAAAAACAATATCCATTGCATTGGCCCTTAGTTGCATTACAGTCCTGCGATAACTCATTGCCTAAATTCGCAAAGACAACGCTTAGCATTTCCGAAAGAAAAGCCAACAGAAAAAACACGAAAACACCCGTTTTCATAATGTATTAACTCCAAGACTGCGAAATGTGAACTGAATTCAAATACATAAAATGCATGCACTTTTAACTCATTCTTTATATATTCATTTGAGCGATAACAAAGGTGGACTCTTGCTACTCTTCTGCACAAGGTTTCTATAGGATAATTTCAACTGAAAATTACCATTTAGTATACATATTCTACACCAGACAAAAACATTTATGGTTTACCAATTTTTACAACATTTTAAAATATTATTTGTTATTTTTCGGTGAAAACGTGTCTGTTTTGTATTCGAATTAACAAAGATTTGGGTACCGGGTACCTTACATTCGAATACTCTGAACGCCTTTTACATTTGGTTTTCACTTAACCCCATTAACAGGAGCAAATTATATTATTATATTATTTATTATAACTATTAGCATAGGTTGTCAAAATTACGAAGCTTATATGATATGTAAACTTTGATTAATAATTATACATAGTAAAATACAACGAAGGAATTATTTAATATGACATTAATATACATTTATAATTCTAGTAATGGGTTAAACTCTTGTGGAAGTTTTCTTATCGGACGAAAACTCGAGAACGGTTAACCTATTTTTCTGTTGCTGATAGCCTTAAACGCAAAGTAAATATAAAGAGTGCAAATACAACACGAATACAATACTTAAGTGGAATTACAATATTTACGCAATGGAGAATTGAAAAGTCAAAACTGCAGTCAAGCCGATGCGGAGGCGAATCGGTCAGAGATCTGACCCCATCTACGAGTGCCATGCAGCCAGTTGCCACGCCCTCCGGAGCCGACCTCCCACCCACCGCTCCTGAACTTGCCCCCGCGGGCGGCAATAAAAAGCTGCCAACAATTTGACTGCAAAATTTGGCAACCAAGTGGAGGCCTCCAGAGCAAGCAGCCAACCTGTCTCCAGCTATATACCCATTCCCTGGCTTGACTCCACCTACACTGAACAAAAATGCTTAACAAATTTGACCTAAAGCCTGCAAGATTAAATAAATAAATGTTGATATTAAATTAGTTTCTTTTTGTCTGCACAAATATGCAATCTTATTGATTTTATTTTTTGTGATGCAATAACTAAATAATTTGTGTATCCTGGCTGTGTAATCCTTTCACACTCAGCTGCTCCTCCAAGTACCCCCTGTCCTATTATTTTCTTTTTTTGTTTGGGTCTGGTCCCGGAGCAAAATCTGACAGGCGGCAGACAGCTGCAGTTTTGGAAAAAAACGCTGATGGGCAATCGACTTCATTTCGGGGGGAATCCCAACATTCACCTACCACCGCCCACTGCCTGCGAATGCCAGATGGCGCAAGCGCAACTTTTCGCCGATTTCGCTTTTTAATTCGACGCTTGGCATCGTTGAACTTGCCCGGGAGTTTGACCCCCTGGCCCGCTTATGGCCATATAATTGCAACTGGCAACTAAAACACAAAGTTCATCCTTGCTAACTAACCTCTTTGGCACTTTCAATTTGCATTTGTGGAAAAAAATATCTGCTCATTGGCAATCTAAAAGTTTTGGAAACAGACAGGAGCTAGATCAACCCTCCAATTAAGCGCCATACATTTAATCACGAACATCACATCACCAATATATATCATCAAAATGAATTAATTGCAACGGATTCCACACAGCTAGTTAGTGTTAAGTCCAGGATCAAAAGTCAGCATGCACTGCAGCACACATCAGTTAAAGGATTCACCGAGCGAAAGCAATTAAGTGATTTTTCATCCTGGCTGCATATGTGGATCTCACTTAATTTCTGTGTTAGGTTAGTTAAGAGTCAAGGAGAAACCAAGGAAAAATCAAAAAACCAAAAACGAAACATTGTTCGTGTATATATATATATATATATATATATATATATATTCGATATATACTCCACAAACACAAACACAGAGAAAAGTGAAATAAAAGTAAAAAAAAAAAGCAGCAGAAGCAATGCGACTAATCGAATAGAGGAATGCGCATTTCCATTAAAATAAATCGAGACAAAAACAAATTGTAATCTATGTTGTTTTTTATTTCAACTGTGGTGCTTCTACATATGCACATATTTTCTTGGGTTTCATTTTATTTTTTTGAGAGCAGAATAATTCAAAAGATATTGCTGGAAACCAGCTTAATCTTACATGACTCACTGTGCCATGCACATAATTTAAAATGGGAATATAATTAATTTTTTGCACTTTTGGATTCTTACATTCTTGGAAGTAACTTAAGCAGGTTTTCATTTTTTTATCGGGGCTAGAAAATATCCCAACTAACTCCAGACCTCAGAGCCCAGGGAATAAGTTTCATGTCTAATCAATCAATGGCATTGGATGCTTTGACTCTTATTTATGTGTTTAGTATTTGGTAAGTAAGTGCTGCTGCCGAATGTCGACTCTACAAGCTTTGTTATACGAAATATCTGATGTATGTATACACGCGAATGCCCATACAATCGCCAAGTCTGGGAACCATAAAAAACGTTAAGTGGTCGTAAATCAAAATTGTGCAAGAATGGAAAAGTTCGCAAAGTTCTTCCCATACTACGATGTCACGGACTCAAGTCCCTTCGCCTATTTGGGCCCTCATTGTCCTCTGGCTGGTATTTGTTTCCAGAAAAGAACTCCCAGCAGATTTGCGGAAGCTGGCCTGAAGGAGAGCATCCTCACCAATCCAATTTCGTGCATTTGCAGTCCATTGAGTTTTGCTTAAATTTTAATGAAACTAAGCGGTCGCACACACACACACACATCCCAAGGATTTTCGGGGCCAGACAGCCCCACGCCGACGCCATCAAGTTTTAATATCAGATTTTTTTCTCTTAATTTTTTTTTGTTTACAACTTTCTGTTTTGATTGCTTTCACTTTGGCTTAGAACCCCGCAGCATAGCACTCCGCTGGGCTTTGTTCAATTTTGTTGATTCTGCGACGACTTAATAGAGTCACTAATTGTTGTATACAGGCAAGAGGTTGAAGAATAAAGCTGTGTCCTCCCGGCAATCTCACGGAAATCAGAGAGTTTTGTCTGGGGAAAATGTATATAAATTCAACCATGGTTGCGGGCAGGGTTAAAGATACGCCTTTATGGTATGTAGATGACTTTTGTTTAAACTTAATCCCTGTAAAGGGAAGAGACAACAATTTAGTTGGATTTTGTAATGAAATATTCAACTGGAGTTCTATGAACTTATAAACAGATTTTAACTATATTTTAATTTCTTATTAGATTTTGTACCTTTTTGGTTTGCTTAATTTAGCATTAAGTTCGGAACTAGAGGACATTATCACAACTTCGTTTACGGTTACATTCGCCATTAAATGTAATCACCCAATTTCACCAATGACACCTCAACGTAAACGGACGCGACAATCCACTGGAAGTCGGCCGTTAAAGGACAATGAACGTCCCCGGGCGAAAATTAAGAACTGGCCGTTAACGAGACGAGCGGCAAGGCAATGGCATGGCATCGCATTCTCATTAACACGCCAGTCCGGTTTCAATTTCCTGTTTAATTTTTCTTTCCATTATAAATGGCTCTGGCCCTCCGCCTCGTAAAGCCGCTGCCAGTGCCAGCTCCAACTCCGCCGCCCCATCAGGCAGAAAGCCATAAACAATGCGCTCCGACAACTGCGACGAGTTGATGGACAAAATAATGCCTGATGACATTTATAATGAGCGAAATGTTGTTGCTCTTGCTGCTCGTCCTTGCTGTAGCTGTTGATAAGTGGAAATTCGCTTCATGTGGCCGAAATTTGCGCTCCATGGCTTCATAAATCTGTGCTCCACCACCCCTCGGGAGTGACATCTATGTTTGTACCCAGAAAACTTTATTATTATTAAATTGAAGCTTGACATTTACGGTCCGAAAAGAATTTGTATGAAAATAATTTACTTTAAGTTTTTATTTAATTTCCGCTGCAGAGATATATTTGACTTCATTTTTTATTATATGAATGTAATGTTCAACATAAATATGAATGCATTTTACATTTATTTTCTTAATTTATTTTCTTAAAAAAAAGAAAAGATGGGTTTAAGATTTTGTTGTCGTCTTGAGTATCTTAAGTTAGAGAACATATTTCATAGCTCTTCACGGTGTCTTTAATCAAAGTATCTGTCTGAGTTACAGTCTGAGTTACAGTCTGAGTTACAGTCTGAGTTCCTAAAAGTCTGTCCTGTCTGTGTACTGTCTGAGATAGTGTCTGAGTTACATAAGTACATATTTTCGTATTTCTCCTGCAAGGTCAACAATGAAGACTTGCCAACGATTTTATAAAATTCATTCTTTCCCATCTTATTGTATTGTATGTAGCCGAGGAGCGTTTGTACATATTTCAAGTGCAGTTTTTTAATTTTTGCATTCTTTGGCTCAACCGCATACTTTTCATTGTCCTCTTCGGTGTCCTCTGATTTCTCACGTAATTCTTCGAATTCTCCATTCTCGGAAGACTCTTGCTCGCTGTCGTTGGTCCTTAATTCTTCGACTTTTGGAAGCTTTACTACCGCCAAGTCATCAATGCCACTGTCACCCTCTTTTTTGGGGTTTACTTCAACCTTCTCGGGTGAATCGGAATCAATCAAACCATTAACAGTAACGTAGGCCTCGATCATTTTGAACCTTTCGATCTCGGGCAAGAGATCCTTGGTAATGATTGTGTACTTCTCGAAGACATCGGAAGTCATGGTCAGGACATCATAGCAATTCATTGATTTAGGAAAACGTTTTATCAACGACTAAAAAAAATAAGCAAAAGTAAAGATTAAAAAGTCAAATTTCGTCTTTCTTTTAGCTCACGTCGACGGATAGGTCTACCAGCTCCTTGTGGTTGATGCTGTGCGCACTCTGGAACAGCTCGACTAGATCGCTGAGCAGCATTTTATTAACACGCTCCTTTACGATTTTCACGCCTTCGGAAACGAGAGACTCCACCAGCCACCTGTTTCCGCAGCAGACAAGCTCCATTAACATGGAATTGCTGCACTTATTGAGCATCTCAATGCTGTAGGTGTACGCATATTGAATAAACATGGCGAAGGTTTCCGGCTTAACCTCCTGAAGACGGATTTCACCCGACTCGGACTCCCGGAAGGAGCCCAGGAATAGGCGCTCGAAAAACTCGGAAGAGCTGGCCAGGATGACCTTGTGGCAATCAAAGGCTTCGTTTCCCACGAGAATGCGACAGTCTGAGAACTTCTTGTTCTCAATCAAATCGGCAAAGACGGGTTTTAGCCTGCGAATTAGCGTTCACTTTATTGGGGAGCCTATTTAACTAGCTTACTCACCAAACATCCATTTTTGTTTACTTTTTGGTAAAGAAATCGTTCTGCTGAAAATAGCAGAAGCATATACATTTGTACATATGTATTCGTTTCAATAATGTAAGGTTATATTCTTCAAATTTATCTTTTATTTTAGAAAAAGCTCAGCAAGTTTTCCCCCTGCACTCTTATTTCTGGGAACCCCCTTATTCATAGGAATTTCGCTTAAGCGACACTGTATACATGTGTACGCATGTATATATGTATACACGTACTTATGAATGATCCGAGTTCAAAAAATTAACAGAGATTAACACACATACATACATATGTTCATTTATATTTAATACAAAATAAAACTCAAAGAGTTCCTCGTCTGTCTTTAGGTATGTAAGCTTTGCTCTGCGTTCTCAACGTAATATTTCACAAGTAGTTTCTTGGAATTGTTTAATAAAAGAAAATCCGAGCACCAAATTAAGTATTCAAATATTATTACAGATTGTTGAAATACTTAAATGCGTACATACATACCTCGCTTTATACAGCTGTAGCTTTCACAACCAAACTTAAACACACTTTTTCCAACAGGCAAATCACCACCAGTCGATGCGAGAAACTTCTCGGAATTGTAAATTTTATTTATTAGAGATGGGATAAAATCGATTCTATAATCGGCCCGTCGATTTTTTCTATTATGCGATAGATCGATATGTAGTACATTTTCAGAATCAATTTAATCAGAACTGAGGTATGCTAAATTAGAGGGTATTTCAAAACAGAATTCTCCGAAAGAAATTTCCGCTTACGCATAGAAAAAATTGTATATTTTATTCAGTTGATGTTGATGGTTCAGGCATTGGCGGAGAATCCAGTTTCTTTAAGTGTATATATGTTTACGCTTTGTTGCATCCAAAGCGTTTTTTAAGAACGGATCTCATTAACTTCTCCTTAAAAACAAAATTTAGAAATGAGGACCAATATGCTTGAATGCAAGGCCTTTTAAATATGCACTCTGAATTTAAAATTATAATTTTTTCTCAAGGGAATATATAAAAAAAGATGAATCGGATTCATCTGTCTCCCACACACATGAGGCTCTTTTAAAACTCAGAACTCCAGGCCAAGTGCCGACTGTTTGTTCCGCTCAAATATAAATTATCACCAATCTGTTTGCTTCAGTGGACCGCTGCACTCCCCACAGTGTGTCAAAGACATCAATTCCGAGCTGTGTGCCCGGGCAAATCAGACAGTAAATTTTGCGGTGCGGTGCCAGGTCCAGGACAAATGACCATTGAACGCACCCCGCCCGTAAGTAATTAGGAAATTTGCAAAATTTTCCATTTGCCGAACATGAGCCTGCAAATCAGGCGTTGTCCTGCCTGCCAATCCTTGCATCCGAACGCTGGAAACCGCATTATGCACACAGGCGGATCCCATTTCCCATCGAACACTTGTCCTGGCCATGGCCAGTGTTTGCAAGACAAATAGCAGTTAATTATTACACAGAACTCGTCCTTAATCCATTTATAATAATTCATCTTGGCCAGACATTGAACACTTGTTATTGATATTTGCCCATGGTCTTCGATATTTACCCACAGCATTTGGGTGTAGGATTACAAATGACACACATTTGTGTAATTGGCGGTTATGTGTGATGGCATATACCCCTGGCAATTATAGATTCAGCCATGATTTTAGTATAATACTTCTTTCTTCCCTTTAACTTTAACTTTAACCTTTAACTTTGCTTTAAAACAATTCAGGGAGTTCGGAAAATTTCTAGCATACATATTTGAAGTGTAAAAAATATAGTCTTTCGATTTAGGTAAGATGGTGGTTCCTAATGGTTAATTTTTGTAAGCCATATCTAAAGCTAAAGACTCCACCAGGTTTCGCTACCAGCTATACTGTACTATATATTAGGAGTGTGAGACTAAGTTTTGGTCACAGGTATTAAATATATCCGCACCGGTGAACCTAAATGGATAGAAAATGCTTGACCTCGAGGGTACATGTTGCAGGACTGCAAATAGTTTACGGACTTGAGCCCAAGGATACCTTACCTCCCGTGTCCAGCATTGGGGCCGTGCGTAAGCTTACAACTTGAAATTGATTTACTTTTGCTGCTGGCCAATTTGGCACGCTCATTTGGCCAGACCATGAGTTGGCGCTTGTAAGAGTTTGGCCAGCACACAACATGCTCGTAATTAAGCGCTGTTGCGTCCCCGGAGTGTAGTTAATGCTGTGGTGCCATAAATTTGACTTTTGTCTGTGTTCCAATGTCTGTGAATTGGGTTATTTACGAGTGGCTGCTGCATTTGTCAGGTGAAAACTAGCAGGGGAGCAGGGCAACAACTAGCTAAGAGCGTTTTCAGATTGAATTTGGCAAGCACCTTCGGGGAATAAAGTACAAATAATCTTCGATGCTGGAAATGTTTTGTGTGCGGACAACTAATTAGAATTAAACGGGAAACGCGCAAGCATTAAAGCTAAGTTTAACAATAAGACAATGAAGCGGGTAAGATGCTCGAAAATAAGTATGTTCAAGAGCATACCCAGCAAATTCCCATCATTTTTGACTGGGATGATGGACATGTTGAAGCAATCAAAACTGGAGGACACATGCCATTAAGTCCTGGTAATTTCCCCACTCCAACAGGCCTGGTCTGGGTGTAGTTGACGTGGTAATTTGACTACGACCGAGAGAGATTTTTAAAGCCGGCACTCAACACACTTTTATTTCAAGATGGCGGTTGGGACTGGCTTAAAGTAGGGGAAACTGCACTATCAGCAAGTTTTTGTTATTTTTCTGCAGGAAAGTGCATTGCCAAGGAAACTCCGGCTCCCAGTCGAAGAAAGCGTTGCAAGGATGCGACAGGAGCTGCCTATCATAGAGACATGTAAGCAATGGAACATGTACACCGAGCAAAATGTGTAGCTTGGGTTATTCAATAATTCTTAATTATTGCTAATTCCTAATCTAAATTACAGTAGAAACAGTATTCTGAGGGTAGTATAATATATATTTTTTTACCATTAGGCCATTGCCTCATTTGAATTATTATTTTTCCCTTGTGTGTACTCATGCCAAGCTGTCTAGCTGTCGACTTGTCCATCTGCCTGGTCGTTACATCCTGAAATATGACAATCTAAGGCGAAACTAAAATGGATGTGGAAGGAAGCTGGTCGGGAGGACTTCTACGCCACTCAGGTGTGCACGTTTGTGAACAACATAATGGCGTATGCAAGTCGAGGGGGAAAATAACACCCACGTGGTAGCGAAAGGATGAGGCTTGAAGGTGAGAGACAAGCTCATGCAAATATTCATAAGGAAAATATTAAAAATGAATTACCAGCTTCTGGCACACACCCACATACAGATAGTAAACAACGCAATCTCCCAGAGACACGTCGCGAAGTTGAAAGCGACCCAAAGCCCACCCTCCGTGTGTGAAGTAAAGTTGAAATGTTTATGTAGCGCACAGAAGCCCGGACATATACTGGAAACCCAACGATGTTTGCAGCTAATTCACTGCCACGCTTTTTATAAAGGTTAGTACAACAAAATTCAGATAAAAATATATTAAAAAACTGGTTGTAGAAGCTTAAAGCTGGTGAGATGTTAGCTAATTTACTAGGTTTGTAATGGGGGTATCAGCTTATACTAAATAGTATTTCATGAAGAAACAGACTAACAAAAGGAACGTTTACTTTTCATGTGAATTATATATATTCTTAAATGTTTAGATTTGTATTCTTTTTTTATATTTTTCACACACTTAACATGGGTGTCAGCTTCCTTCCTCCACATCCTTTTAAGTATTCAATTCCTAGGCTAATACTAGGCTTAAAAATATGTGAAGTGAAAGGAAAAAGCGATTAGCATAGAACCAATGTTCAATGCGAAGTCAATATATTTTCTGAATTAAAAGAGAGACGTCTCCCACTGAGCAAGAAATGAATTCCCATTTTTTTTTTATGGTCCAAATGCTTTGAATTTTCAATTAGGCGAACATCAATGATTCCCCATGGAAACAGAAACAGAAACAGGAGTGGGCGCAGACAAAGATGGCGGGCTGGCGCAAATTCAAAAACTCATCCGCGTGAGGTCGGTTAATTTGCTCATCTTCTCGTGGACGCGTTCGTGCACTCGCAGCGCATCCGGCAGAATCGTTCACACACACACACACACCCAGTTGGGCAGCCTCCAGTCGCCCGGCGTTCATGCATGGCCACGCCAGTGTTTTCGCAGCGCCCCTTCCGCTCTCGTTTTCTGCCATCGCTTACATTTCCGCTTCCTTCTTTGGCAAGTAGTCGATGTCGCCTTGGGGGTCCTTGGAGTCCGGAAAAAAGGAACATTTTCGATTCGATTTTTTGCCAATTGCCCGAGACTCTGTCCTGTCGGGGCGTGTATGACGAATACGTTGAGTACGTGCCGCCGACGTTACTCATACGCACCGTGGCACTCTGCCGGCGAATATTTTTGAAGCAGAGAGCAGAGGATCCGCCTCTGCTCCACGGACGCTATTTGTTTTTCGCTTTTGCATATTTTGCGGGCAATTTGGGTAAAAGGATTTCCACACTCTGCTCCCCCGAGTTTGCGGCTTTCGTTTTTCGCTTAGTTCTCGACGGCTCCTCCTTGGGACCTCCTTAGCGCCTGGGCAAATCGCTCACGTAAAATATGCATGCGTTTCCTCGGCGGTTTTCGCTCTCAAGTGCTTGCAATTCAATTACATTTCGATTGATTTTCGTGTTTGGCCCCGAATAGAGGCGGAAAACCCATGGTCTGGTTATGCATGGATCGTGTTTTTTGGGCGATTTACGAGCCTGAACCGGCATTTTCCGCAAGTGAGGTTTGCTCTGTTTAAGAAAATGTACACTAAGGAAAAGCATACACTATCAGCGAATCACAATCATACAATATTTCGATATTTGATGAAAAAGTATACTACAAATACAAAAAAATAAACTCAAATACTTTTAAATTGATTACAAAGTTGGGAAAATGTTAAAGTGAGGTAAGCAAACTTTTATTTTTAACGTTTATTCATTGTAGAACATAACAAAACTGCTTTAATTGATTGTTTTTGTGTTGAATTTATTTCGGAGTCGGATTAGCCAATAAAATTCTTTCGCAGCATTCCATCCCATCAACATTTTTATTGCAAACGACGAGACAGCTGAAATCAAATGCTGAAATCAGAGATACACAAAGCAGAAAAAAGCCATTCAAATGGCAAAGATACACAGATGCAGATACGCCAATAAAAGTATGTACTAGCTTACATATAGATAGATAGATAAATGTAACCAATATGAATGTATTGTTTAGGGGTTATATATGTATGTAGTTACTTAGGTTGGCTGCCTTAAAAAAATAAAGATAAAAAACTGGCAGCACGCCGAAAACAAATAAAATTAAATGGCGTAGACGGAGATCCCAGTGGCCCCGGCGAGAGTGGGTCAAGTGTGTATCGAAGGCAAATCAATAAGAAATTTCGAAGTCAGCCGGAGGTATTCCTGATTTAAATCCAGCGTTCATTCACTTAAAAGTACTGTTCAGCAATGAACTTCTGTTGCACTCAAATAAATGTATGTTTTTAATCAATTCACCTCTTCATGTTGCCGTAAAATGTCGTAGAAAAGATTTATTCAAGCGAATTGATGACTCAATTATCCAAATGATTATGGCACAGGCTTAATGGTCTTTCGAGCAATAAATATCGACTCGGAATATGCCTCAACCCCGGAGCTTCGTGTGTATATTGAGCTTAATTATCGGATAGACAAAGTGTGGAGCAAAGTACAAGGAATCAATTAAAATTTGGCGAACTCGTATCGCATCCCAAACACGCCCAAGGTCTTGTCAGCACATCCGCGAGCCTCGTTGAGATTCCAAAATACGCCCACGGGACCCATTTCACCTTCGGAGTGGCCTAATACTCGTAACAAACCCAATCGCATGTGTACATATGTACATTGCAAACTTGGTTCGTATTTCCAAAGGCTTTATGTATGTTCTTGGTTCGGCAACCGGGACTCGCCTCCACCGCACATCCATCCTTTATGAGCACATACACAATGTGAAACATTTGATGAGAAAATGAAGGTAGTTTGCATCGTTCCCAAATATAGGCAGTGCATACAAATGGCATCCAGCTGATGGTCTGAGATGGCATAACAGATTGAGATAGTGCAAGATATTTGTTGTCTGATTGTAGCACATTTTATTTAAACTCTTTTTGAATGCTTTTATGGACTAGATCAAGAAATAAATACGAATGGTGAATTGTAACAAATAAATCTTTTTTAAACTATATTCTGTTTGATATGAATTATATCTACATTGTTGCATGTTTTATGTATTTAAAGTTTAATTGGAGCTACGTGTACGGAGTACGTATACGTGATATTTCAGCTTTGCACCAACTTTGATAAAAGTTTCACATATATTACTTGAATCATAAATAATAGATAAAATATTATATACTTGAATACTTATTATGAATTTACATAGAATTCCTGGAACAAATTCAACCTAAAATCTAGCTCTTAAACACTTAAAGGCTTACTTCAATGATTATATAACAAGATATTTTTAGGACACATATTAAGTGAGTCTAATTGAGGCATAGTAAATATGATTGACACAATTTTCAAATATATTAAATTTAATTATACAATTAATGAAATATTTGTAATTCAATCTCCTATTTCATAATTCATTTAGCAGAAAACAAGGTTTAAGCTTGCATTAATGGGCAATCTAATTCAATAACTAATTTTTATTCCATCTTGAAGATTGGATGAACGCTGAGCATAAATAAGAGCTGTGTCTCTGCTACCATTCAAGTGGCCAGAAGGAGTCCTTTGCAATCCCGGAAGCCAGCGCTGCAGATGACAGGTCCAGACAGAGCGACAGGGAGAGCTTTGAGGGGGCAGATAAGCGGTCATAAGATTATTTTTACTAGTGACCCGATGACCGTAAAAGGGAACGCCCGCAGCAGCGAGTGTGCGGTCCCACCAGCACTCGCTCATGCGGACATCCTGCGCCGGAGCGGAGGTCCCATGTCCTGGCTGCCCACCAATTTGCTTTGTTGTCGCAGCAGCAACAGCGGCAGCCGCTTTGCCGTTTTATGAACTGCGAACTCATCTTCCGCATTCGCCCTTTTTGTACCCGCCCTTTATTTTGGCACCGACGCGACGGAGGTCGACCCTCTTTCCCCCCTATTCGATGATAAAAATGAGGCTGGCCGTAAAATTTTACGGTCTAAGGATTGCGGCGGCATCGCCTTCGGGAGCCATATATTGTTCAGCACTTGAAATTAATGCCTGATTGACACCGCCATCAAAGCGCAGCGAGGACACGGCGGAAATTACAAAATTCAACACATTTTATGTGGTCGAATGGAACATAAAAAAACTCGCGAGGACACTTGAGAAAATATATTTTAAGTGAAAAAGGATTCCCAATTGAATTGCTTGTTTTTTTTGGTACAAAGGTAAAGGAATAACTCTTATGATGGCTGGAATACTATAATTTCCAAGTGATAACTTTAATATTTATAGAGTAACATTTTTGTATTAAGTTTAATAAGAGGTTTGGAATATTGAAATATTAAAGATTGCTTACATCTTGGCGGGAGTTTCTTAAACTTCAATAGATTTGTTTCTTATTTTGAAAAGTTCTTTATAAAACAAATCCTTAATTAACGTCAATTTTTAGCAATTTCCAAATTAGTTAAAGAAACTCTTAAAAGTCACCAACAGCCGCGGACGAGATGGTCACCATCTACTTCTGATTGTTCAAGAGCTGGCATCTCACGCGCTCCATGCTTGTGCCCTCCAGGTGGACATCCTTTGATATGGCCATGCCCTCCACTTCGGTTCGCTTCTCCGAATTCGAAGCCTTAAACTTCATTTCAATGGTCTCGCCACTCAGTGGATCATCGGTGGACTTGGCAATGGAGCTCAGAACCCCGCTCACCTTGCGACTGCCCCCAGCTGGCTTCACCCTCGGAGGTTCCGGATCTGGGATCGGAGGCTCTGCAGCGATCTGGGCGGTCATCTTGGAATACCGGCTGTATATCTTGTATTGGCCAATATCGAAGGCCTTACCAAAGTTAATATAATGCTTGATGGTCTTTTTGCGGAGTTTTTGGCGATCCGACGAGTCACGGGTGGTGGCGCCCACAGCTACCACAGCAATGTGGCTCTGGCTGTGCTGCAGATGGAACCCGTCGCTCTGGCAGCTGCTGACCACAGCTCGGACCACATCGCCGGTGTCGATGGTCCGGCCAAGGAGGGTGCCCAGGTCACTGGCTATCTTTGAAATATTCGTTGGATCGAAGACGGCCCTTGCAAGCGGCGTCAGTAGAACCTTGTCCCGCGGATTGTGCTGCAACGGGAGAAGGGAGCAGAATCTGCTGGCCGCCAGCAGGCCGGCCTGCTTCAGTGTCAAGTAGAGTTTTCCACCGCCGAGGCGTGGCTGGCCGGTGATAGGTTTCTGGAAAGTGTACGTGTAAACATATACGCTCCCTCCGCCGTTGAAGACCAGGCGCCACATCTGATCCCGACCGCTCTGCTTCAGCTGCCGCATCTTGGGACCCAGTTCGAATAACACTCGATTGGCAAAGTCGAGGCTTTCGAGAACCTCACATTCCGGGCCATAACGAAAGTCAGGGCAGATCTCGCAAAAAGTTTCGCATAACTTGTTAAAGTCGAATTCGTTGGCACGCCCTTGGAATCCGCTGGCCATGATTTTCTGGAGAATATTGAACCATAGGGTAAATAAATTCGTAATGTAAACAGAAAATGCACAAAGAGACTTGCATATATCTAAAAAAATAAAGTCACTGATTTTACCAAGAGACCGAAAGCTTTATTTATTTGTGCTTTAATTTATTCTCTTGTAAACATTTTTTAAAGTTGATTTTGTCTAATTTTTCAAAATTTGTTTGATTTGTATAGTTTATAGTCACGAAAGGTAAGTATATTTTTTACTGTGGTTAAGTTACAAAATTATTTGGTGTGTAAAAAAAAAGAAAATACCCCAAAAATATGATTTACAGATGTTTGGGATAATTTTGAACACCATTAACCATTTTTAAAGAATGCAAGTTTCCCATTTCTAAAAAATGTTTCACAGTATAAAGAATTTTGACGAACTCTTGCACATATGTACACATATTTATCATGATTCATGAAGCTAAGTCTTGTTTACGAAAAAAATGCTGAGTTATATGATCTGGAGTAAAGATTTAGGCACTCACACATACAGTTTGGTTTGGAATTGTAAACAATTGGAACTGCGCAGTGCTTCCGTCTCAGAAACGTATTGCTCCCTTTGAAGTCCGACTTGAACTGTTGGGGATCGAGTCAAATGGAACTCGAGATTATGATTGAAAATGATCGAAAAAGCAATCGCCATGAAGTCTTTTGTCTTCGATAAATTAATGGTACACAGAAAAGAACTAGAGTGCTTTTAACAAGATATTTTTACAGATATATTTCGTTTTTAAATAGCACCCAAGCGAAACGCAAAGAAAACGAACACCTCTCATTAGCAGAGATCTACCAAATTTCCTTAAAACCTTGCTTTTCGTTCTTTATAAATAAATCTTTAATAATTCATCCCCTTTACTGTGTGTTGATAACAGCAACAATGTAATTGAGCTTCGCAGCTTTCACTTACCTGCCCGCGGATATATTTATGTGAAAAAGTGTGCAGTAACTTGGCGACAGACAGGGAAGCCTGCTTTCCACCTTCGAATTTAATGAGCTTCCACGGGACGTGATTATTAGGCGAACGAGCGTACGTGTGGGGTTCCGCTTACAAAGGTGCTGACAATTCCCCAGCTCCCCAGAGGTAGTGTTCTCCTTCGCCAAGGACTTAACCACACATCCATATTGGCACACCGCCGGAGCCGCATGGGTGCGATTTTCGTAGTTTGCCTGCCATCATCCGCCATCTTCACATATTCAAAAAATGTTTTTCCCCTTTTTGCTGCTTTTAAGGCGAAACATAAACAATTTTTCGCGACGCTGAGAAACTTTTAACTTTGCTCCGTCCGTACATTTACCACACGTGTTCCATGAGCACACACATAAATAAATATATGCTGAGGTGTATATAAGACCTTACAATGTACAAAGATATACACAGCATTCCTCTTTCTAGCTTCAAAAATATGAGTGTTGCTTTAAGAATGTACAGGGGAGGGTTAAGAGTTAAGAAAACTTCTGAGGTTACACGTAGCTACAAGAATTTAAAGTTGTATTTATTTTAAAATAATTTAGTCATTATTCATCTAATTTAGCATTTAAAAGAGATCTCCAGTCTTAATCCAACCTTGATTCTGGCTGTTAACTCCTCTTATGTGAATACCTTTCTCGCTTGGCGTCGCCAATCTGCTCCACCATATCCTCGCAGGAAGATTGAGAGGAGATCACCTGCGCCACCCCATCGGCGATCTCGTCCAAAGTTAGGGGATGGCCATTGGCCACCATCACTGCCAGGATAATAGGGGCCAAGATGTCGTTGGCGCAACCGTCCATTGGGCCAAATCCGTCCGTAGAAAAAAAAAAGTAAACTGAAAACTGGAGCTCAATTTAGATACAGACTCAATCGTTGTCTGCGCTTATGTGAATTTATGACAACTCATCTGACAAGCCCGGCAAGGGCCACTTCAGCTCTATCCCATCGAGTTTCCACTTCACCACCGAGTTCGGTGGGGAAATTCAATTTGAAAAAGTGTCACTTGTCAGTTGGTCACAGCAGTCTATTGTGCCATGCCCTTTGTTGTTGCTGTTGCTGTGCATTTTCGGATGCGGCATATCAATACCCCGGAATAGTGGCGGCACTGCGGGGCAGTGCAGATACATTTCGTATGCAAATTGCTCGCAAGTCAGAGACGGGCAAGTCAATAAAAAAAATAAAATGAATGGAAGACACCACCCACAGCAAACCCACACGTATGCAAATGAGACCAGAGGAGACCACCATACAAGGCTACAGACAGAAGTGGCACAATCTTTGGCTTATTCCATTTCATCTGGATGTTACATGAGCAGAATTGAACAGCAGAAGGTTGGGATTTATGATTTCTTGACTAGGTTCTTTTGTGATAGTTTTTTTTTAACACAAAACAATAATAGTTCGGTTCGTTTAACTTTAATTAACAATTTCAATTCTACAGCTGATAAGTGTAGCTAAACGAAAGAAATATCTACATTTGTAACACCACGAATTCAATAAAAGTATATTTTTAAGGTAATTTGGATTCAATAAAAGACTATAAATGGATTATGTTGAGATTATATGACCCATATTGTCTTGTACTTTAAGAATAAAAACTGTGTCTAAAATGAAGCTCTAAGCCTTGGAAATTTAATAGTAAAGCTTTGATCCTTGAAACAGGAACCATATTTACTAATAACTAAAATTGTTTTAAAAATAGCAATTGTTTATATATTTATTTTTAAAGAAATTTCAAAAGTCAAGCTGTTTGCACCCTAAAATAAAGTCTTTAGTGGCCAACAAAAGTTTATAGCAAGAACCAATTTGAAAGTAATAAGTTACGATAATTATCGCCATATGTTTGCCCAGCCCTGCACTCAAGTGATCGTGTCCGACTCCAAAGAATCGTATATATCCATGTGTGAATGCAATTTGTGTATAAATCTGGAGGGGGGCTGCCTTTGGCTTTGTTCGACGCTCAGTTCGGAAATCAGTCAGTTTCCAACAACTGAGCGGATTGCAAGCTTATATAAAATCTAATCGCTGAATCTAAGCTGTTATAGAAAACAAAAGTAAGAGAAATAATTAAACAAATAAGCAGTGTAGATTTTAAATTAAAAATTCAGTAACGTTTTTACGCGCCCTAAAAAATAAAAGCTAATTATCTGAGTCTGTAAAAAATTACTGCATATTTCTGTAAGAGTTTTAAGGTATACAAAAACAAAATCTAGATATGTGCAAATGTATATTGAGTGCCAAGTGTTGTGTCTGAATGAGTGCTATCCACTTTTACATATGTAAATAATTAAAAAGCTGATAGGCTTCGGCCTGAAAGACAGAAACAAAAAGTAAACAAGTGAAAGCAAGCCGCGAATTGAATTGTTCGTTACGAATATATGTACTTACAAACATACATATATGTATATATATATACAACATCGAACCCCAAAGGCATTAAAAAGGTCTAACATCAGCGATTTTGTTTTGTTTACTCAGTATTCCTCTTCATAAAGGCATTTTCTAGAGGATGAATATGAACCTCTGATTTTTAATACGACTTGAAAGATTATTATTGTTTATTTTACAAGCCAAACCTTTTTTTTTTCTTTTATAAATATTTACAAAGCTTTACGTGACCTATTGCTGATGTCAAGTACCTACATATATACATTTCTTTGATATTGAATCATATTTCACTACAAATCTGATATTTCAATAATACACATTTTCGGTTTATTTCGATGCAATTCTTTAAATAAGTTAGATTATTCGATTTTTGATAAATGAACACTAAAATATAAATATTACAGCGCTATGGCGGATAATTTGAAGCCGAAATTTGTGTTTGATTTCCCGAAACTGAAGCAGACATTCACCGAAATCTGTCCCGACTTCAGCGAGGAGCTCTGCTACGACCAACCCACAACCAGTCGTCGCTTTGCCGAAAATGTGATCTTTGCCTACAGCAAGGAGGCTGCGGCAGCCAAGGCCAAGAAAAAGGATGTGTCCTGGTCTATGCAGCTGGCTGTGAAAAATTCAAAGGGAACGTTGATCCGCAGTGAGGTGAAGATCCAGACGCATTGGGTCCGTGATCCGCCGCAGAACCAACCCTTTGTGATGCGCGGCCTCCTGATGCTGTCTTTCAAGCAGGCCAGCCTGCTGGCGGTGGCCAAGTTTTGCCAGCTAGTGCCCCACCAGGTGGAGCGTGGCGAAGTTGTGCTCACTCCCCTGGCCGGGGCAGTGTTCTCGAAATTCGAGGTACCCAAGCTCGCCGAGGCTGTGGGGGAACCCCTGGCCGATGTGGTGGTGGCCATAATTAGCAGCTGCCAAACCGATGGCTATTATCTAGAGCACAGTCGCTGCCACATCGCCTTGGTGGCTATTGTCAAGACGGTGGCCGATCTAAAGATGCAGGCCTCCATTGTCAAGAAGACCATAAAAATGTACAACCTGCACGGCAAGGATTTCGACATGGAAAAGTTCAAGGAGTGGAGCACGTTTTTAAAAAAATCTCACCCTGCTAAGGTGAACAACAAGAGTAATGATGTCTTCGACAGGCTGACCGAACAGGTTCTGGCCATCCAACTATCTAATGAGGAAGTGAAGAATGATGTGAAGCAGGCCTCCAAAAAGCCAATGAAATGTGCAGCAAACTTTCAGACTTTCAAAATGACGTAAACTGTCTGGGGATATACACTTTTGGATGTGCGCGAATGCAAGCTACTACTTGAGCTTCCTCGCGGCTCGCATTGAACCACCAACTGCAGGAATATCTTTCTCTGATGAGTATATGTTTAATACATTAATGTATCTAATATACTTTATCTATATTATTTCAATAAACTACAGTTTTCTTTGGTTCAATGTAAAATATTTGTTTTCAACTTATTATTATTTATTCATAGCTTAAGAGCGAGGTGCCACCCAGGAGTTGAGGAGCTTATATTTTGGAAAGGGACAATGTTAATAATAATATATTAGTAGGTTATAAACCCATTAAAAACATTGCAATAAGAAAATATTAAAGTATTTTGGCAGATGCGAACTTATTCTACCTTAAAATTCAAATTTCTTTCAGTTTTCAAATAAAAATAAGACTAAACAATACTGTTGAGCATTTTAATGTTTATCACATATTATTATAATACAGTACACAGCTCAGTCTAACAATATTATGTATTAAATAGTTAATATTTAAAGTAACGTAAAAACACAGATAATTCATCAATTCTCCCAACAATCAATCTGATACATACTTTGACCTGGGGGTCTCCCTGCGAGCATAGCTGAAATTATTTGGTCTTCTCGGTTGGCTTCGGTTTGCGCTTCTGGAGCTGTACCATCGATGACTTGAGCTGCTGGTGCTCCTTGTGGGTGCAGAGTCCTACGGATTGCAAAAATAACTCCTTGGTGGGCTTCGGCTGGTCTTTTTCCGGAGTCTTCTCGGCTGCCTTGCACTGCGAGCGAGCCCTTTTGAGAGCTGCCTGCAGATTAAGACGGCTCGCCTTAACCACATTGGGGGTGTCTGCCGTCGGCAGCAGTTGTGGTGGTTCCGGAGGCGCCTGTACGGCTTTGGCAGGCGGTGGTGCCTGTTCCTCTGGGGCCTCTATGACGAAATACTTCCTCAGCAACTGATCCTCGGTCGGTCGCTCCATAACGAAATACGGTTTGATGGTCAGTTCCGGGGCAACGATGAGCGGCACTATGGACTCGCTGACAATGTCCTTGATCACCAGTTCATCAGGCTTCACGTCCTGCTCGATGAAGGCCGAGCAGAAGCGATCAATGTCTTCCTGAAGACGTAGCACTAGATACTGGCATTCAGCATTTAACTCGTACAGTATATCCTCCAGTTCGTGGAGGTAGTTGTTCTTGGTCACGGGATCCTGCAAGGCAATGGTTAATATTAAAAGGAATATGAACATGTAAAGAGTACTTACTGCGTCCTCCTGTTCCCCGAAAACCTCAACAATTTTCTGCAATGCCGAAGATGTAAACTGTATTCTTAGGTTCCATATAATATGTAGAGTAAACCAAACCTGATGAGTTGCTAGATGCGACTTCATAGCGCGCTGGCAGTAGGCTATATCGTTGACCAATTTTCTAGGCACTTTGTAGAATTTTCGCAAATAATGCTCGAAGAACTTCTGCACATGCAAATCCTTGCTCGGCATTGAGTGGGCACCGCGCATCTTGACCAGGAACGTCTTGATGATCTCGTAGCGCTCCTTGGGCGAGAAGTCGTTAAAGTTAATGGTTTCCATGGCGTTTAGTTGCGGCAAGTTGTGAAATATCATTTAATTTATAATTTTTTTTTGTTTGACGCCACAAATTGCCGCTTCTCCGTACAGTGTGCCCACATTCGTGGTTTTATAGGTTCTTAAAATTACCAAGAGCGTCGAGGCAGCCCTGTGATTTCGATATACATTTATCGATCAGTCGTTATGTATCGGTATTTAAATTTACCCTCCCCATTGCTGGCTTTCTACTAAGCTCAATGAAATTACTTAACAGCTTCCCATATTTACTATTTAGCACTTTGAACAACAAGGTGCCGTGCCAGTAATTAATGGGAAACCCCAATTTACGACCAGAGCCTGCCCAGCTGTCAATTCAGGCTCACTGTTGTGTTACGGCCGTAAATATGATTGATAGTATCGGCTGTGGCTGAGCTCTCTGTGCGCCCATGTGCGTAAATAAAATAATTACTATTTAATTATTCACATATTGATCAGCACATACGTGCCAAATGTATGCGAAACTGTGTCCATTTCAATTAAGCGTTCTAGCAAATAAATACAGTGGTCGTAAAAGTAAACGGCCATTATTGAATGATTTACATGCTGCAGGACTATATGTAGAACTTATGCATTGTTACAATATGGATATTGCAATTTCCCTAAATGGGCATAAGTGTAAACTGAGGCATAAATGTATCTGCACAGTAGGTTGTGTAGGATGCTGCACACTCCTTAGCTGCCATCAACTCTTGTTTTCCTTGTGTTTTCGCAATATCCTTGGGCAACTTTAAAGCTCTTTGGCCCGGCAAAAAAAACTTTTGACCGCAAAAGGTTCTGCCGGAGGAGCTCTATAATCCTCAAACGGCTTTGGCGTTGCCAAAGCAACCAGAATACGCAGCAAATCCTGGACGGCAGGGCGGCCTTCACTGGGGAAAGGCCAAAACAGATGCAACTGAAATCTCATCATAAGCTCTGCGTTGGCCAAAGCTGAAGTTCGCATTCAGCAAAACGAGATTTAAGGACGAGGCTGTTCCCTCGGCTTTCTTCAACTTCTTCTTGAAATACTTTCTTAAAAATTAAATAAATGAAAGAAAATATTAGTAAATTATTTTGTTACGTATTGAATACTATAACTTACCTTCTCCAAGTAATTTTATTTAGGCAACATTTTATGTACGACTGCAAATCACCGGCAGAACAATGGCAGCAGTACCTGGTAAATAATTTATTTGTATTGTTCTGTTTTTCGGTGAAGTTCCAGGGAGTCGACTTAAATATCGTGCAGCTAATAATAAAAGTCGTGAACAACGCACTCCGCGGGCGAGTCCGTATAACTGATGGCTTCTGGATGTATTCATCTTGCGACTTCAAAGGATGGGCGTGGCAACAATAGATGGGCCCGGGACAGAACAATACTCGCCGTTGTCCGGGGCGACGCAACGGTTAAAGAGGCCCTTTTCGAGGCGCAAAAAAGGACGAACAAAAAGGACAATGGCACCTAATGGTCCGAGGTGGTGTTGGTGGTGTCGGTGGCTTCGGCGTCGGCATTGGCACTGTTTGGGATGGTGGAGTGGCTGGTGTTGCCGGTGGTTCCGGCCGGAACAGTTGCACGCGGGCTCCGACAGTGTCCCTCATTTATCATTTACACACCAACGCACGGGAAAACAGTCCGTACATAGCCCCATGATGGGATGCTGGGTAAGGTTGTGGCCCGACGGCGGATGGCAGGGAATGGTTTCTATTGCAGAACCCCGGCAGAAATTCCATTAACGCTTTATGTCGGCGCATGCGGCACAGCGGCCCGTCATTTGCATTGATTAAATCACTTTGCGGTCGGTTCGGCAAATGGCTTAAAAATCCCCACCAACTTTCCGCTCAATTGTTGCTCGTGCCCCTCCCCCGCTCACTTTTTATGCACTCCGCTGGCGTTCCTCATTTTTTTCTTTCCTTTATTTTTATTTTGGGTCTCTTTATGTGTGCCTAACAAATTGCTATTGTTTTTTATTCAGCTTTCCCAGCCCAAAACTGCCGAATTTCTAGCAATTTCTGGTGGGGCAGGTTGTGTGTTGCCATGTTTCCAATAAATTTCACTCTACATCCCTCTGATGGCAATGTGGATTTTTGGTTCGTGAATTCCCGCTGATGAGGGAAAAGGTGGAATTGTTGTGTAATTGATTCCCACAGGAACAGGCCAAATTTGCCATGTTTGTTCGTTCCGGCTGCAGTGCGTTTTTACTCACCCCCTTGGTTACCATTTTATCTATCTTCATCGAAATTATTTGTTCGGTGAAATGTGCTTCTCTATTTATTTTGCTTGCATTTTAAGAATGAAATGTGAGAGTAGGTAAAACTGTAACACTAATTCTTAAAATAATAATTAAAATAATAATAATGGAGCTCCCACTGTATTCATATGATCTGCGGATTAATCAGAATTCACTTCGAACGAGGACCAACTGTCGAAATTGAAATTGAATATGACCCCGCCACGAAACTAGCCCCTCGCCATCGCCTACTGTATGAATTTCCACTCAATTTCCATATTGTCTGCAGCAGGCAGACTTTTCAACAATAACAAAACTGTGCCAATACACGGGCCAAAAGTTTAAAACAAAAGCAAAAGAAACCGATACGATGGGCCACAGTTACGCAGTTACCAAACCTTTAAAAGCAAAGCAACAAAAAAAAAAACAGAATGAAATTGCAAAATATACCTGTGGGGCAGCGCGTGTCACAAAGAAAATATTTTTTTAGCAGGGGAATGAGAGAAAATATCCAGATTCAAGGCGTTATTTTACGACATTTAAAAGTATTTCTGCTTAGTAATTTCAAATTTAACGGCCACTGGCTGATAACAGCTTTCAGCGACTTCTGATGACAGACGGCGGGGTGGCAACGCCATGCCATTATCAAACAGCTGATTGCCGGTTTTATTTATTCTTTTTTCTCTAAATTGCACGTAACTTTCAAAACAATTAAGTTCTGTAAAAAATCGTTGGAAAATGCTAATCCTAAGCAAATGCTCACCTCTCAGGCAGATTCTAAGACGCTGTCATCGAGAGGGTAAGTAGAATTAGTGAACGATTTCACTGATAATCAAGGCAACCTCTTAAATTGTGTAGCTGTGGAAAGCAGTAAAGTTGGTAGCAACCGTTTGACCGCATTCATGGGAAAATGGCCCGAAGAGGAGCAACAGGAGTTCCGGCTGCACATGCGCATTATCGAGGACTTCATAAGCGAATCGGAGGAGCAGCAGCTGCATGAGGAAATAGAGCCATACATGAGCCGGCTGCGCTACGAGTTCGATCACTGGGATGACGTGAGAGGAGTAGAAGACACATTTAATGACCAACCCTTAATGCGAATGATCCTTTAGGCCATCCACGGCTTCCGGGAGACGGAGCGCAAGAAGTGGTTTCCCCACAACCGAGAGGTTCTGGAGCGTGTGCGTCAGGTGGCCTTTGATGGCGCTGTGATGCCGTATGTACACATCCTTGATCTGGCAGCCGAAGGGGTAATCAAGCCACATGTGGACAGTACCAGGGTGAGAGGAACAAGTTTGTAGGGAGGCCTTAAATTCACATATATCTTTTTAATGCTTCGTTAGTACTGCGGCACCACAATCTCTGGCATCAGCCTGCTGAGCGATAGTGTCATGCGACTCGTACGCACGGATGCCCAGCGGTACCAGCAATCAACGACGGCCACAAGGGAAACGGACTCCAAGGATGCAGATGACGATGCTGCATATCGCCACCAGCCGAAAGAGGCGTCACTGGAAAACAAGTTCTACGCCGATCTGCTGCTCCCGCGACGCTCCCTGTACATAATGAGTCACACGGCTCGCTACAATTTCACGCACGAGATACTGGCCAAGGAGCATTCACAGTTCCAGGGCACGCCCGTGCCAAAGACACGTCGCATTTCCATCATTTGTCGCAACGAGCCTTGATAGAGAACGTAGGTCATCCATCCAAAAGCGCTAAAAAGATGTTGTTTACCCTTTTTACCAAATATTTATCTACGTATTCTAGTCTAGTTTGTATTTTGTGTAAATATTGGTACACAAAGTGTATTCCCTAATTATATTAATTGAATAATTTATTTGTTTAAAGCAAAAGAATTGTGAGATAACTTTATTTAAAATGTAATTAATTGTTATTCTGGTATTAGCCAAGCCCCCAAAGAAAGTTCTTTGGTTTGGCAATGCAAACTGTAGTAATTACAGTCAATAACTTAATTTCCAGCAATCAAGAAGGCAGCTCGATATCCTGTATTGCTTGCCAACTCGTTTACCAGTTTAAGTTTCGAATGCATCAAGTTGTTAAATAACATGGCGGTAAAACTTTCTATTCGATTTCCTTGCATTTCGCAATGCGAATTGAAAAGACGACTAGACAAACACACGTTCTCGAAGGAGTGTCGAAGTGGGGTAAAGGATGCTCGCATCCTTGATTAAAAGTTAAGGGCTCGAACAGCCACAACAAATCAGCGTTAGTGGCATTCGTTTACTCAACGCTTGACGCCTTTTAGCCCATTTGTTTGTTTATTAGGGGTTTCGCATCGCCTTGGCTTATTTGCGCAGGACATACCCGCAAATCCCAGCGCAAATATAAATCTGTGGGCGTTATTTTTAGCGCCCGATAACAAAACATGACGATTTGCAAATGATGTCATAAATTTATAAGCAACACGGCAGCTGGGAGGTACACCACTGCGTATACGCATTGTTTATGATGGAACGGCAGGGCGACGGACGGATATCATTTGGCGATAAAGCATCCTTGCCCTTCGACGCGATTTGTTGTGGTTTTTGAGTTCTCCAGGAGCTCTCAGCGTCCTGTTAACGGCCAGTGGGGGTGGGCGCGAAAGCTCACTGTTATGTTAGTTTCTCTTACGCTGTTAGAACGCCTTCCACACGGCTGTCCAGGACATGTAAGTTCAGCGATTTATTCAGAAGTTAGCTTATGCAGTGTATTACATATATTCTTGATCAGCATGAACAGATGAATCGATCTAGCCATGTCCGACCAAAACAAATTTGTTGCCTTTTCAAAATTTGTATCAAAAATTCATTAAATTCAGTACGTGGATTTATTAACCTAATAAAAACTCGCTTAGAGTAGCTATCCGAACTTAAATTGATGATTTTTTAAATAGTTATGGGTTTTTTATACTTAGATTCAAAAAAATAGTCCATTAAAAAATATTTCACGCCTTCTGGAGGGTTTAATAAGGCAACAAGTTCAGTAACTTCCAAATTTTATAATTAATTAATATTAAAATACTGGGAAAAAGTATTTCTTTAATTTTAAAACAAATTTTAAATTGTTTCAATCCTAAATTCAATATGCAGATTCATTTAATTATGAAAACAAACACATACAAATTTTCCAAATTGATAATTAGAATGCTTTTTGATTTAGTTACAGAGTTTTTCACCATCAATGGATACTCCTCTATTTAACAAGGAAAACTCGAGTACTTTCAAAGTAAATTCAAACTCGTTATCTATTTCACCTTGTAGTGAAAACTCGAACAAGTAATGGTAAAGTAGAAATCAATTGAGCATTAATCTAGCTTCTATTAAAATGCTCAACAGCTCAACAAAGTTGCAACACCGATCAAATGAATGAGCCAAAAACACGGTTGGGTTATAACCCAACTTTAGCACTCCTTGTCCAGGTGTTCAGTTCATCATCGGTTTAAGAACTTTTAAACATTGTTCAGGACTCAAGTGGAGAAATGGCTAAAACACGTAAGGACACAAACACGAGCGCCAGCATGGCGATTCCAGAACAAGAAGGATAAGAGGAAAAGGCAACTCGAGTGGCTCGGAATGAAAGCCAGATGAAGAAATACACCAGCTGCAGGTGAGTCGATAAAAAAGCCATCAACATTTTGTTTGCCCCAGAAACAGAGCAGAAGAGCGGAGCCTGGCTAAAATCTGCACAACAGAAACTGTAGAAGGGGAATCCCCTACTCTCCCTCGCATTACCCGAATTCCCCCTGACCAGCAAAGTGGCAACTCGAAGTTCTGAACAAATTATCAACTGAATGCTACAGAAACAGCAGAAATAACAACAATAATCTCGGCGACAATTCCAAGAGCCAGAGCCCGAAAAAATGGGGCAACAAAAGCAAAGCAACTTTTTTTGTTCCTCAGAGCTCCTTTATTTCGGTTATTGCTATTGCTATATTATTATTATTATTATTATTATTATTTGCCTGCCATCCACTCGTAACAATTTCACCCTTTCTCTGGGTTGTCGGCCACCGAAAAGTTCAGCGAAACTTTGGGTTTTTCATTTTGCTGAAGCAGTTCCCGAACTTCACTCGAAGGGATTTTGGCCCCAGAAAATAGGTCTCTTCGAGGGTCAGGCCTTTGTTTAGTGAGTAACAACGGGGAAATACGTATTTAAGTATCTTGAGGGGTAAGAATAAATTTTAAATAACTTTTAACTCATTCGGTGGCACTTATATTTTAAAGACTTTCAGTATAAGCATCCTTAAATGTATTAACACAAAATTACGCTTAAAAACGATATCAAGTTAAAGGTGTAATTATTTATATTTTATTTCCTTTAAAATTTAGTGTTTAATTACTAGAAGCATTAAAACATTAAAATTTAATTTTATCTAAACAATTTTTTCCTCTTCACTATTTTTAGAAAGACTCTTTGCTTGAAACAATCTCAAAAATTGCATAAAATTTGGACAGTTTGCTTTAAGAAATACCTAGAAATTCACAGGAACTGAGGCATCGATGGGGGGAAGAACGGAAAAATGCGCTTCGGGCAGGGCTTTTGTCCTGTGCCGCTTGTCGAAGGACTCGAAAGGACATTTTCGCCTCTCCGTGGACTTTTCGCTGCCAAATATTTTCTTTTGAGCGGCAGAGTCTGCTCTGCAACGCGACCGCTTCTTGGCAGCAAAGCCAAAAACAAAAAAAAAATCAACAAAAAATCCAATTAAATGAAGTCCTTTTTTTTTGTTGCTCCTGCGCTTTTCCAGCGCTTTCTTTATTATCCTACAGGAGGAAGGGAGCTAAGACAGTGCCGGACATGCAGCTTAATGCACAAATTCTCACTCCGACATTTCAATAATCCCCGGGATGCAGTCGCGAACAGTGGTAACGGAAATTAATACGTTAAGTGAATCACTTCAGAGCTGCAATTATCTACGCTTAAGGGTGCAAAGCTACCCACCAGATGTCATTGCTGGATTAACCTGGGAAAAGCAGCCGTTCTCACCTGAATCCACTCAGAAAAAATGCAGTAGGAGGTTTAAGAGATGAGGATTAGGGAAAGAGGCCTGCTTTGTGATTATTCGTTTTTAAGCTAATATAGTGTGTATCCTTATTCATTTTAATATTTATTAAGTAGCAAAAATGCCAGTTAGTAAATGGAATCATTTTTGTGTCAGACAATATTTTTTAAAATATTTATTTAATACCCTAAGAATGCTCTGAAAATATTTATTTAGAAAACCCAAATACACTGCCATTAAAATAAAACTCATATAATTATCTCCTATTAATATCCTTTAATTTTGTAGAGATTTTCGTCAAATAAGCTCCACTGGTCCCACGTTCATTATCATTGACCGGAGGGAATAAAGGCTATAGATTGGCCCGCCCTCTTCCCAGGCGCTGCTTTCCGAGATTAATTGAGCATAACTTTTTACTGTGCGCTGCCCCGGAATTGCGTGAATTGTGAAAAATGTTCGCAACGAGGTCCAGGGTCAATGCGTCCTTGAGAAATGTTTAATAGGCTTTTAAGTCATTTTTTTGTTGCCCTGCAAGGACCACCCACCTCCCTTTCAAGGATCCACGTTCGCGAACTGCTGTCACCTGCCGGCAATCACGGCCATTAATCACGATTATTTCGAACTGAGATCGACAAACGAGCCGCAGCCTGTTCGTTATGTTCCCCACGGTTCGGCGCTATTACTCACATTAATAAGTAATTATTTCAACTTGCGTGGCACAGTTTCGCCGCCGCGTATTGGACCTCAATTGAGGTGTGGCATTATATCCTTAATGCCAGAATTTTTTCGTTTCAAAAAGTAGTTCATTGATTTAAGGATGAGTCGCTTTTCTGCAGCCAAATTGAAGAACTTAGAGTTTAATTATTTCTTTGGGCCCATATTAAAAATGTTTATTAAAGGTGTCAGTTGTTGACCTCCAATTAAACTGACAGTTAAGTCCCCTATGAAACTTGGCAGCAACTCTGACCTCAACCAATAAAAACGAAACTGCTTTTGTTAACTAACTTTGTTCCTTATAAAAAATACCAATTGAAAATTAAGTAAGATGCAATTTAATATATTGATTATTTTAAAAGTTTTCTTTTTAGCTTACTGCAACTCACTGAAATTAACCAAAAGCCTAATCGGGTTAACTTGGGTTTACTTGATAAACAGAAACACTTTAATCCCCATTAGATGGTCCACACTGCGGAGGCTAGATTGAATCCCCCAGGAGATCTGGTCCTTCCAGCGATTAAAACTTTCTGCGGCGGCCGCTGTTTCAGTTTTCAGTTCTGGCCTGGTCCTGACTTCTCCCAGGCCACAAACAGTTGGCCGAGACGAAAGTTTTCCCTCTGCGGTTAATTCGGTTTTATTTTTTGTTCACTGCCTGTGCGATTGTTTAACCGAAGAGCCTCAAAGCCAAATGGCGCCAGTCAGTTCCCTTGCCCTGACCACCACAACAAGTGAGATGTCAATCAATAGTTTTGGAGCTCACCCTGAGCTGCCAAACTTTCCCCGTCCGAATAAATGTGACATAACCCTTAAAGCATAGCCAGATGTGTCTACAAATGTCCAGGAATATCCTTAGTAACCAAAAACAAAGTTGTCAAAGAACTTAAAGACGCTTAGTTGGCAGTGACCACTCAATTTTATTTTGTATTATTTTTATTAAAGTTAAAGAAGAAAGATTATAACAAATATTACAAATTCTGTAATCCTACGTAAATTTCAGAAAATGATCCCACAAAAGTAAAGTCCCCCCTCGTTGCAAGACTAATTTTCAATATTTAGCTACAGCATTTGTTTGTGCAGCTTAGCAAAAATCAATTTTCTTGGACAGCTGAAAAGTAAAAGGTGTCTTCGATTTTCCCTTTGTCCTGTCAGAGAACTCGGCAACTCGGCAACTGCCGCCCCGGAAACTAGCGTACGACATCGGCAAAACCTACTGAAATGCGTAAACAATGAGCGTTATGGTCATCCATACATCCATGTGTGCGTAAGGGAAAAATTCGCAAAAAAGAATGGAAGTCCAAGCGCTCACGTATCCGCAGTCTTGGTAACATTCCGTGGTCCAGGTAGCAGGACAATGGACTCGAAGTCATACATACAAATTGCATGTTGAGCGCGCGCTCGGTACTCAGGAAATTGCAATCAGTGATGCAAAAAAACCTTGGCATTTTATTTCTTTTGAGTTTATAGCTATTAAAAATATTCTTCGCCTTGGATAGCTAAGAGGACAACGTTTTTATTATGGAACCCTTTTCTTAGTCCTATGTTTACAATTTAAATAACTAATAATGAAATCCGTTTCATCCTTGAATTGTATTAAGAAACACTTTCACTACCCAGGTAAAACTTAGTGGTGTACCTTTCCATCTCTGATTGCAACTGGGTCAACGAACCAAGATGTCCAGCAGCCGCCCGCTGTTCTCTCCTGTTGGTGGCAGGACAATGCCCAAGACAGAAGTCCTGCGGCGCTTTGTCTTGTATGCACAAGATAAGCATCTGCAGTCGGAGTGTACTTTCTGGCGTTGTATCTCAAAAAAGGCGCTTAAGGAGCATGAACTTTTTGAAATCCCTACCAGGGTAATCCAAAGACCTAGACTACGTAACTGTAACGCCAAATTCCCAAAGAAAGATAACCTCTAAATCATATAGTAATAAAATAAAAACAAATTATTTTCTTTTCATGTTGTATGTGAACTACAGTAAATTAATAACAAGAAGAAAGGAAGCTAACTTCGGCACGCCGAAGTTTGAATACCCTTGCAGCTTACAAGGTGATCATTATAATTAATAATGTAATCTAATTTAAGCAAACAAAAAGAAAAACCAACAGAAATTATATAAATAATTTATGCATACCGAAAAAATTCGGTTTTAACGTTTACCTATCATACTATATTTACAGTTTTACATTCACAGTTTTGCATATTCCTCTACACTTAACGATCGTTTCTATACCATAGCTATGGCTGCTATATGATTAACTCGATTTCAATTAAATTAAATCATTTTATATTGATAAAATTTAATCAAAATAAAAGAAAAAACTAGCAGGAATTATAATTTTGCCACCACCGGGGTTTTATAAAATCATCACAAAACGTTTTAAACTATTTGAATCTATTAAAACCGAAAATCCCAAACTTGGGGCTATCGATACTATCGTGAGTAGCCGGCCCAGCTGTAAACAGCTATCTTTTCGAACTTTCGGTAACCGAGCCATTAAGAAAGAGGGGGAAAACCACGTCTGCCATTCGATTTCAGCAGCTTGACGTGCGAAGTTGAACTTTAATTAACAAGCAAACTAACAAAAGGATCATGAGTTTCGCTGGAAATTTGAAAGGAGTGTTAAGCCAATTGGAGATCTCCGATGAGGATCGCCGCGAGTATACTCAAGATGCTGTGGATATTCAGAACTATGTGGTCGAGAAGCTAAAGGAGAATGACGACACTTTTCGCAAAGCTTTCAATGGGCTTAGCCTGGGGGGTGAGTCATCTTGTTGTAACGCCTTCGAATAATGTATTTCATTCATTTGTTTCTTATCAGGAAGCTACTTGGATCGCGTAAAGCTGGTGACTCCGGATGAGTTTGACCTGCATTTAAAGCTCAAGTTTCCATACCAAATCACTCCGAAAGGAGACGAAAAAGGATTTGTCTTCCTTTATGCACCGAACGGAGGAGCACCGATCGTGGGCCGCGATGACTATATCCATCGGGAGTTTCTCCAGAAGTGGTTGCGAGGTGTCTTCAAAGAGGTATTCAGGTCCACGGTGCGTGTTAGTACTCGCGGCCGTGTTTATACCTTGAAGTACACTTTGCAAGGGTATGGACGTGCCCACACAATTGAGGCCGAATGCGGAAATCGTGAAATATCCTTCGACCTGGTACCGGCTTTCGAATTCCCATCATCGCAGTTTCCGTTTGGGATTCCTTCAGGTTTATTCAATGGGTCCCGCCAATACCCTTGGTTCGCCATTCCGCAAAAGAAATCGGGCAGCACTGATGATCGCACCTTTATGGTATGTGCCCCGCATTGGGAGCGCGAGATGGTGAACAATTCTCAAAACTTCAAGAACGTTCTCCGCCTCATGAAGGGACTAAAGGATAAGAATGAGAGTTCTTTGCCGCACCTATCCAGTTACATGCTGAAGACCGTTATGCTCCATAAACACTCCTCCATCAACTGGTCGCGAGATGAGGGATGGCTTTTATTGGAGATGTGGAGTAGTCTGGTAGATCATCTTCGCTCAGGGCGGCTGGACTTCATCCTTGCCAAGGAACACAACATATTCGATTGCATGAGTTCTTACGAACACAGCACCTGTTTGGCTAACGCTCAGACTATTCTTACGCAGCTGAAAGATCCGTATACTCAGAAATACGCATTGTCCAGACTGTTTCCTTAAATCATGAATTATGTATGGTTTAATTTCAGCAAGAATAAATAAACAGAATTTTTATTCGGTAAACAGCTACGAAAAAAATGTCTTTAAAAATATTGAACTAGTTTAGCCACAAAATCACAATCGAATGGCCATTGGACTTGTCACTTGGGACTTGGTCTCTGCGATCATTGGAGGCAGGTCCTTAAAAAAGAGTTATAAATAATCGGAAATGATCATTCTTCTTTGTCATAAGCATAAACCGTCGAGTGGCCAGCGCATTTCAAGTTCCATGTAATGTTATCGCACTATCATGTGATCCGCCTAATCAGCCTTACGTTTCCGGTTATATAAATTTACTATTATACAACTATATTACACTTTAATCATTTGATGATTCATATTAGATTATTATTTGTCATTGAGCCTTGGACAGCTCCCAATACATATCCAAGGAACTCGGACTCTTTTAGGCAAGGGTGGGATCCGGATCCGTGTTCCGTGTTCCGTTCAGGGAGAAACATGATGGCACCATGGAGGAGAAGCTGAATGTCCTGTGCCAATTGCATGACGAGATGCAAGAGTGGCCCATTTTCCCTTCGATAGTCCTGCACCTTATTTTTAATTGTAAATGTAAATTAAATTAAATGTAATTGCCCAATTCCCAAAATATTATATTTGCCTCAATCAAATCAAATACAGGCCTGTATTTGCTCTTTTAACTCCTGGATTCGACTTTTCCACGCATTATTGTTCATGACGAGATCCATAGTTTAAAATATTTGAAAGGCAGAGCGAGACATATCGGGGACAGACTGTTTTATAAAAATTTGTATTCTTTTTCCCTACGCGTTATGAAAATAAAACGCGCCCTATCGTTACCTCTGATGACACCATAGATGAAAATGGCTCTAGCCAAATCTATATGAAAAGGAATTTGCTGTGGAGGAAACGGAATTTAATCTTCAATGAGAAGCAACTGCAGCTGCTTGCAAGTACTGCATTGCCTCCAGAACTGATGGACCTTTCGAACCCTATACAGTTTTTTTTATATCTGTTTCCGAATCATATTTTTGATAACATTTGAAATGAAACAAACATTTATATTCGTCAAAAAAATCCAAACTCAAATATCCATTTCAACTCTGTGGATATTCGCCAATTTGTTGGAATTTCATTATACATGTCCATTTCACGCCTTCCAAAAAGTGACCAATACTGGTCTGAAAATCTAGGAATACCAGCCATCAGAAATGTTGTCCCAAAAATCTTTTGAAGCAATCAAACGTTCCATTCATTTTAACAACAACGATAATAATCTGCCAACGTCCGATCCCCGCCACGATCGACTTTTTAAAATACGGCCCCTTCTTGACGAATTAAATAATACTTTTTCTAAAGTACCTAAGGAGCAGTTTCTGTGTGTCGATGAACAGATTTGCTCTTCAAAAGCTCGATGTCATTTAAAGCGGTACAATCCCAACAAGCCTCATAAGTGGGGATTTAAAATATATGTCCTAAGCGGAATTTCTGGCTTCTGCTACAAGTTTGAAATAGAATCTGGTAAAGAAAATGTGCAACTCCCTAACGAGCCACATTTAGGTGCAGCATCGAATTCTGTAGTAAGATTGGCTAGAGAGGTGCCCAGACATCAAAATTTTCGCCTTTACTTCGACAACTATTTCAACTCATTGCCTAAAAATTAAAAATTGGGGAAAAAAAGAAAAAAGGAAAGAAAAAGGAGGAAAAAAAAACTTTTAAAATTAAATTATTGACGGAAGGAATGGAATCCTAGTTTTAATAGGTGGCAAATAACAAGGTACCAACGCCGCCGCGCCAAAAAAAAAGTTTGAAAAACAAAAAAATTAAAGGAAAAAATTTAAGCATTGAAGCAGAATTCCGAATTTCAAAACAATTGACATCGGCTTAAAGAAAACTCTTCGTGGTATGTCTACAGAATATGTGGCGGACTTCGCTGGAGTGGATGTATCTATAACAACATGGGTTGATAACAAAATTGTCACATTGGCATCCAACTATGCGGGCATAGTTCCCAATGACACTGCGCGTCGGTACAACAAAGCCCAAAAACAATATGTTGAAATTGATCGTCCATTCCCAGTAGCGCAGTATAACAGCTATATGGGTGGCGTTGATTTGATCGATAGTATAATCGGCAGGTACAAAATTTTATTGAGAAGCAAACGTTGGAATGTCCGAATTTTTACCATTTACTGGACTTGACAGTCAGTAACGCAGTATAACAGTAGCGCAGTATAACAGTAGCGCAGTATAACAGCTATATGGGTGGCGTTGATTTGATCGATAGTATAATCGGCAGGTACAAAATTTTATTGAGAAGCAAACGTTGGAATGTCCGAATTTTTTACCATTTACTGGACTTGACAGTCAGTAACGCTTGGCTATTGTACAAAAGGGTTCAAAAAGCAAACGGATATTCTGGAAAAATTTTGGGATCATCCGATTTTCGACTTAGCATTGCAGAAGTGCTAATAAAACTGGAAACTAAAAGTAAATTGGGAAAACACAGATCAATGATTGAAAATGAGTTGGAACAAAAAAAGCAGAGAGGTCCAATCCAGCACGTTCCAAACCAAATGGTTCGGCAGGATCAGATTGGACATTGGCCAATTTGGACAGAAAATAGAAACAGGTGCAAGAAACCAAACTGTGGTGGATATGCGCAAGTTATGTGCAACAAATATGGAGTTGCTTTATGCTTTAACAAAAGAAACAATTGTTTTAAAGATTTTCATTTAAATTAATTTGTTATAAGTGTTCATAGACTTAAGCCAAAGATTTGCACAGAATTTCAATTGAATTTGTATTTACAGCTCCAATTTTTTATTTTACAGTTCTATCAGTGGTCAAAAGAAGCATAATAAAAGTTATAAAAATATTTATCAGCGAAAAATTTAAAAAAGACGTTCTCCATAATTTTGCTCCCATATTAAGCCCCTCGAAAAAACTTGTTGAAAAAGTTAAAATTTGCCCAATATTCCTTATAACTTTTAATGAATTTACTTTAATATTGAGTGATGACCTTTCTGCTTAAGAACAGAGCAACTCTTTGGCGTTGAATCACAATAAGTGGCACTGTTGATTAGTGATTTTCTTCCACTGTCCTTGGAAAATTCCACTGTGTTTTTGGCTAACTAATTGTTTAAGGCATTTCCGCTACAAGCCTATAGGTTTCAAGTCAGGGCTCTGCGCTATAACTTTATTACCTCTTGGTTAAGTTAAGTTTGTGTTTCGGGTTTTTATCCTGTTGAAATATCCAGGAGTGGCAAATTATCCATATATTTCAAGATAAATTATTAATAAGAGTCCTGTAATTCGCCGTTAAATGCCTTTATCTTTAGGACCTACGCCCGAGGGGCAAAATAGTCCCAACCATAATAAGCAACATGTTTAACGGTCTTTTTATGTATTTGAGTCCAATTGTTTGTTGGGAGGACGTTGTACATATGGTTTACAATCACTCCCATAACATTAAACTTGGATTCGTCACAATCACGTTTAAAAAATGGACCTTTTGAATATGCTCTGTGGTGAATTTAAGCATTTTAACATTTTGAATGGACATTACTGGTTTTGGAAATGCACGTAGGACCAATTCATTTTGCGGTTTTTTTATTGGTTTAACATTGCATAATGTGCACCATTTAACCTTATTTTGTCAAAATCTTTATATTTTAATGGTTATGTGTTTCAGTGTTTTTGGTTTTTCTTGGAATATTTTCCCAGGTTTCATGTTTCTTATAAAATGCAATGGCATTTATGACTTTGTTACAAAAAATCTAAATTTTACAAATTTGAAGAATACTTTTTTTTTTAATATTCCCATATTAGGTTTTTATTTGTATTTTATTTATAGATAGGTCAAATTGTTTAGAAAAACGTATTTAGTATTCACTATTTTAGTTTAAAAATAACTAAGACAACTCTTCCGGATTAAAAACACAAGTTTGACGATTTTAGGCATCGAAGTTGCTTAAGTATATGAGTGTAAATTTTACAAAGTCCCCAATTTTTAAATTTTTCGTTGAATAAATATTTTTATAACTGTAATTATTCTTCTATTTGAACACTGATATATAGAGCTTCTGTGAGACAAAAATGTGTGAAATATTTTCTTAATATTCGATTAAATTTGGTTGAAGTCTTGTGGCTAGCACCACTGTTATGACATTTGCACTTATTTCAATTGAATTTTTTAGTTTTTTATTTTTTATCAAAAACCTTAATAAAAAAAAACGTATAATCCTATAAGTCTTTTGAATACAATTTTATGTTTAAACTATGTTAAAATATAATTTTCAAAATATATATTTTTATTCTGATTTTTTTCCCGAAACGTATTTGTTGCATATCTGCAACATATATATATTCCTCAATAAATCGGCTAAAAATCAAAATCTGGAAAAACGAAAAAGAGTTGTATTTTTTATTTTCGAATATCTATCGAATAACAAAAACCGCATCAAAATCCGTATTCATGCCTGATAAAGGGTTAAAAAAACTTTACATTACATGAAACCTTAAATGGAGAGAATTAACGAGTTAAAACAAGAGTTTGTAAACACGTCGGAAACTCCGGTAGATAGTAAATTGTTATTATTAATTATTCATTTAAATAAATATAAATTCTTTACGTTAGATCTTTACGTTTATCACTTCACGTTGTATGATTACGTTTCCGTTTAGCCAAGTTTCAAACCTTTCGATATTTTTTTCGAAATTGAAAATTGAATGGTGAATTTGACATGGTGAATTCAAATTCAAATTAAAATAACAGAATTTGTAACAGAATTTTATGGGGGAAAATTAAATTAAATTAATATAATCTATTAATATAATAGGTGATAGATTCAAGAAAATCAGAAAATTATATTTTATTATATTATATTTTTTATGTATTGTTTGTTTAAAATTCAATTTAGCTAGGAATTTAGCAGCGAGCTAGAGCTATGTTAGATGAACGCATTTCGGACAATAAAGGTGTAGTATGTTCACATAGCGAATGCACACCTGTACTCAGTGTTATGCATAAATAAATACAATAAATACAAATCCTCTACCTCAGCGACCCTTTGCCGTCGCTTACTTATATATGCATATAAGCGTCGCAGCGCTGCAGCCTACGCTGGCCGCGCTGCTCACCGAATTAGACTAAGAAACCTTTGTGTTTTTAACTTAAGAATTATTAATAAATCTACTTTCATTGGAGCGGGACCTTGCCTGCTCCAGTAAATAAATCAAACATTTTAAAAACAAATCCACAAATGACTATAAAAGCCTATCTCTATCTCGATTCCAGAATCTCTCCAGGATCAGAAAGCGGTAAACTAATCCGGCCACATATTGAATTTTTAATGGGTGCTAAAGTGGGAAAAGTAAGGCAACATAATTTACATTTGGAAACTCTGGCATAGACAGTTTCCTGCGGAGCCTTTATGACCATGTTGCTCGCCAAGTCCGCACTTTGACCCCCACAAACTCCTCCAAGATGATTTCTGGATTAGCTTTCGAGCGTTCCTATTCCATTCGTTTTTATTTCGGGTCTCCAATCTTCATTTCATCTCGATTCGGTTCTCTACCAAAAAAACTTGTTTTATTTACACATTTCTGATGTTTATGATTCGTTTTGATTTCCTAGCTTTTCTACAAAACCGAAGTTTAAGATGTTATATATAATTAAGACGCATTAAAATTATTTAAGAAAAAACACTTGTTTATTAGTTAACATTTATACAACTTTACTCGAACTATGGAGGATATCGCCATTGAAAATATTCCATAGCGCCATTGAAAATATCGTTTCACCAAATAACTGAATAAGTTTCTAATGTTTACATTAACCGATTTTAAATAAAATCGGTAGCCAGAACACCACGTGGAGGCCAATTGCAAAGGGGTCAAAAAGAGTCGACTTGAGTTGATTAAATATTTCTAAAAAAAAGAGTTATCTAAACATCTCCTTGTTTTTGCATAAATACAAACCCATTTTGAAATATAATACATACATGCCTACATTTCTATCTATGGTACATAGTATATTAAATACATAAATAAAGCCTTTCATTTAAAAATTTAAATAAACATACATATGGACATACATAATACTTCGCAAGTATATAAGAATGTTTGTATTTGGATATGTTGCCACAAAAAGTTTTGTTTGCTCCTTATATTTTTTTTCGGTTTATTACTTGAAAATATTCGATACGTTTTTTTTTATTTCAATCTGATGCTTGGAATTTTCGAGAAATAATTTTCTAAAGTTTCCCGTTTAAAAAAAAATAATACAAAAAATTTAAATTTAACAAAAAATTCCAAATTTTGCGTGGAACCCCCCATATATACCTTTCAGCTGATCGAGACTTTTGCCTATTAGAGAAATGTAAACAAACTCGCTCTTTGCAAAACCACCACCATCTCATGCACTTGCGTGTGCAAGACATAGAAAGAGATAACCTCCTCTCTTTTTGCGCACAGGAGTTAGTTTCTTGCGCTCATCAGTTTTGTTGTTGTTTTTTGGGATGCTCCTGTTGCTAGCTGCCAATTAGATAGCTGCCTGGAAAATATATAGATAGCTCTGGGAAATATATATTAAATAAGATTAACTTCCAACTATTTTTATTTTATTTATTTATTTTTATTGGTGTATATTTTTGTGGACGATTCGGTGGCCCTGAAAAGGGCCATTTGAAAAGTTGTATTCTCTTTGTTGACTATTTGGTGGCCTTGAAAAGGGCCAATGACGTGAGACATTTACGGCTTATTTACCCGGCAATCAAAGATTGCCAAAACTCCGCAGATGTAGGACAGAAATGCCAGCCATTTTACGTCTTTAGCATATTCAATCGGAATAATTCCGTCTTGAATAGCTTTTTTTTAAACCTCTATGCCACCTTTGCCCCGTCTCTTCGAGACAATCATTATTTGCGAATTTTGCCATGAAGGTGGGCGCTTCAGGCATAAGTGCAAAAAACTTGCCAGATACGTTTTCATATACATAGTTCTATTTGCCTTCTTATGATATCAGAGGCCAAACTATTGAAGCTTTCAGGTCTTGAACTAACAAAACGTTTCAAGCGTTCAATGTCCGGACCTGTACCATTTCGAAGGAAATTAGAACTGAAGAGGTTGAGGTACATGTACTAACTCACACTGGTAATTTTTTACCAAAATGGCTGGACTTGCTGTGGTATTCGCACACATCTATGTAGACTACTTGAAAACGCAGTCCGTCAAAGGACTGCAAGGCAAATGTAGTAGTAGCTGTAAGTCCGCCTTTATGTTTACTTACAGCTGGCATAGGTAATCCGGGATGTCCTTCCCGTGCAGTTATGAGGCCAGCCGCCCGCTTTATATAGGCCCCGGCTAGGCCTAGTGTGACCGTCGCCTGTTCTAAGAGTTGCACGATCCGGGTGTGACCAGCTCTCTTGGTCCAGTGTGACCACTCGATCGTCGTTGGCGCGCCCGCGGATCTTGTTTAAATTCAAATCTAGATCAATTCCATTCCTTATTCCTCTATTATAAACCTGCTGAATCATATCCACTTTGCGCTTCAATGCTTCAGCAGGGTAGCGTTCAGATATGTACGAAAAAGTGTTTTCGTAAGCGTACTCAACTGTGTTGCCTGCCAGTTTACTTCTTTATGATAATGTAAACAAATTTACAGTTATATTTTTCGATTTTCGAAACTTCGCTAAATAATATCGATGTTTCCCCGTTGTTCCCCGTTCTGTCGCCGTTTGTTGTTTGTTTCGTTTCGGCCGATTTTCGCGTGTTGTGCAGCAAGACCAAACCATTCCAATCATACATAATTTTCGTGGAGAAAAACACACGGCAATGTAAATGTTTGGTTGTTTTTCATTTAAAACGGAGCCAAACAATCGAGCCCCCAGTTTGTGTGTGAAAGTGAAAATGCTATTTGGGCAATAAGCGTATTGATATTCTTAGCAACAACAAACACCACGTGAGTGAGCGTGAGTGAGCGTGTTTCGATTTGGCTGCCTTTTTTTTTTTTGTGTTGCGGTTGTTCTTTCAGAAACTATAATTAAATATAGGTTATGTTAGGTTAGGTTAGCTCGGAGGGCCCTCACGGGGCCACGCATAGGCCAATATGGCCCTTAGCTATCCGAAAGATTGTTCTGAATGGACATAGAGTGTGTTTACGCGGTTTTCGAAATCATTGAGAATCGAGGTGTTTTTCGCGAAGGCAAGTACATAGTTCGCCTGGCTTCTTCCTGGAGGCATCTTCTAGCGATGCCAGAACCGGAGCGCCTAGGTATTTTATTCTTGCCCTTGCAATTGCGCTCGCGTTTTGCCCTCTCGCTATCATTGTTGTTGTTGCTTTGAATGTTTCGTGTTTGTTGCTAGCACAACATTAATTTTTAGGGTTTCGTGTCAAATATACATAAAAGCGATATTATCCGCCAGATACATACCTTAAATTTTTTTCTAGTCTAGAAGGCCTTTTTTTAGATACTGTATTAAGACTAAAAAGTTCTAAACTAATTAGGGTTGTAAATAAATCAAATCGGTTTCAAGTATGTAGTTTATGAATAACTCCTACCGCATACGAAGAGCCCACTTGAAGAGCCGCGAACACGGGTATGTAGACATAGGAGACATTTGAACATAAATTTACATTTTCAGCACTTTAAATAATATGTCAAATGTTTAAATGTTTTTTTTTAATTGGACTAGGAATTAGTAGATATATACATTTTTTTAAAATTTATTCAGTTATCTAGGACACATTTATGAATTGATATTAAAATATCAAAATGAGTTTTTGATTTTGATATTCCCACACAAATTCGTGCAGTTTTTGGCAGCTTGATGAACAGTTGCAAGTGAATCTATAAAGTTAGTAAGCAAAATAATCAGCATTCCCAGCAGACAAAAACTCCGTTTATGATATTAAAAACTATAGTTTTGCGGACTTCAGGCGGACAAAACGTCCGATTTCAGATCCGCGAACGATACTTAAGTTAAACATCTGTCAGGGGTTTTGTGGCAGCAAAAGCTATCATTTTCGGAACCCGAAAATGATTGAGTTTGCGGACCTTTTGCGGTATCAAAACCGGGCCGATTTCGATATCATTCGTGATACTTTTATAATATTACTAGAGGGCCCGCTATTGCATCCTCGCTTTGATCGGATGCAGATCTCCACTTAAAATTGCGTATTAAATTTCGCTTTGAAGTTAGCGCACTGAATGAGAAATAAAGATTCTTTGAAGTCGAATGACAAATATAAAATGAGGCAAGGCCTACTCTAAGCCTTAGACGAATATCAATATTATCCCATTAATATTATTTTTTTTAATTTATGTTTTTTATTTTTTAAAATAGCTTGCAGGTGGAATTAGAAAATTAAAATACCCATACGAATCTGGAAATTTTTTTTCTGATTTTTAAAAAAAAACTTCAAGTCTCTAAGACATGTGGTTTGGCCATGGCTGTGATATATCAGTCAGTCAGTCAGTCAGTCAGTCAGTCAGTCAGGACAAAGCATTTTATATATATAGATTTCCGGAACGTATTTAGTATCTTTTGCGATATATTTCTAATATTATTTACGAAACGGATTTGTATCATTCGCGATACTTTTATAATATTACTAGCTGTCCCGGTGAACTTCGTCCCACCTATCCGAATTGCCACAGCACTGCCACATAAATATTATTTGGGTATTTCAAAATACAAAACTTGACGTAAATTTCATGGCTACCACATCCATAGATTCAAAATTTCTAATCCGACAGTCAGCAGGCAGCGACTAAAGCTGTATTGCGGACTACCCTAGTTATGTTACTAATGTCGAACTAGCAGTCAACATTAATAACAAATAATAACAACCAAATCAGATCGATTGAATATATTTTATTGAGTACTTTAATATGATGCGTCAGCTCCGTGTGACGATCTAAATAGCACTGATTACCTCTCTTTAAGAATGTACGCTTAAGCTTATGAGCTTTTATCTTAAGATAAGAGTACCAAGGAAGAATGTGTATGTACGAACGTAGTCGATACATGACTCCCCCGCAGCAAGTTTGAACAATCGGTGAAAACTTAAGCCTAACATTTACATTATTAAAGAAATATAATCATATCTTAACTAATTAGTTTTCCATTTCGATTGTGTTTTGATAAATGTATTTTCTCTTGACTTGATCTTTGTAAATTTTCTTTGTATTGTCTTCATTTGAGATGAGATAGTTTCCTTCCTGTTTATAATTCTCTATTTGTTTGTACTTCGGGTTTGATTTGCCAACTTTATAATTTTTAACAAACTCGTTATTAAATTCTGTACATTTGTCTCTATTTGGATTAGAGTGCATTAGTTTATTTTATCATTAGTTTATCTGATAATTTTTGAATCTCCTCATTGCTTAAAATATTATTTAACAATTCAATTGGTTTGGCGTTAATACTTGAGTGAATGCTATTATTATAGTATAAAATTTATTTGAATACTTTGTCCTGAATTGTATCTTCGTTGTTTGGATCAGCTTTGAATAATCGAATGTGTTCGTTTAAGGTTTGGTGCAAGCGTTCAACATCGGAATTTCCAGTTTTGTGATTTGGAGTTGTTAGATATATATCTATTTCGTTTTCATTAAGGAACTGCTTAATAGATATTATATCGAATTCGTTGTCTGCTATAATTTTTTTGGGTTTTCCTAGATTTTGAATTCTATGCTTAATTGCATTTAATAACGAAATCCATGTGCGATCTTTTATGTTATGTACTGTTGCGTATTTTGTAAGCTTATCAATTGTGGTGAGATACATTACACCTTTTTGAGGGTACCAAATATCAATATGTATAATCTCATTATGTTTTGTTGGCGTTTCTGTGATATTAAAGTTATACTTAACAGGGTTTCTATCAAACTTAGCGAAATTGCATATTTTACAATTATTTATGTATTTTTGAATTTGATGTTTCAATTTTGGATAGTAATATTTACGTTTTATTTCTAAGAATACCTCATTTATTCCTCTGTGATTATTTTCTAAGTGTTGACATTCAATTATTTTCAATAGCTCTTCAATATCAATAATGTCTTTTAATAGTAAACATGTTTTTAATATTTTTAAGTTCTTTATTATTAACAAAGTATTGTCTATAGACATTTTGAAACTTATTATATAGGTAATCTTTTTCACAATAGACAGCTATTAAGCCTTTTTCTGGGAAAATTTCTCTTATAAATTTTAACATAGTTTCTTCATTGCCATTCGTTTTAATTATATGTCGTATTTTATTTTTATACAAAATTTTAGTTGTGTGTGATTCGACAATTGATTCTTTGATAACCATTTGTATTTTGTATACATTTAAGGAACATTCTGTCAGTTTAATAAAATCGTGATCATCCGATTCTGCGCTATGAATCGTTTGCAATCATCAATTTGGCTATTAAACAAATAGAGCAATTCCCCCGAAAAATCTTCTTCCAATTTATTAATTTGTAACTCTGTAGGGCCTTCATCGAGTTCAAGTATGAAAATGTCAGAGTCTTCAAGGTTTAACGTTTTTTCTTCGTTAGTAAGGATATCTTTGCTTTTTTCTACAATTCTACTTAACCCATCAGCTAAACAGTTTTCTTTACCTTTAATAAACTCAATATTAAAATCGAATTCATTTAATTGGATTTTCCATCTTTGCAATTTTAAATTTGGTTCTTTAAGATTGTTGAGCCACACTAAGGGCCGGTGGTCGGTTTTTATAGTAAATTTTCGACCGTATAAATAGTATTTGAAATAGTGTGTGGCCCAGTGGATTGCTAATAACTCCTTTTCAATGGTGCTATAGTTTAATTCACTGTCCTTCAGGACACGGCTGGCGTAACAAATAACTCTATTCTCCTGCATAAGCACAGCTCCTAAAGCATAATTGCTAGCATCGGTAATAAGCGTAAATTTTTTGTTGAAATTTGGATACACAACCACTGGTTCGTTTTTTATTAATTCTTTCAACTTATTGAACGCTTCAATGTATTCTTCGTCATTAATATTTACTTTAGAATTACTTTTTAGGTATTTATTTATGTGTTTTGTCACACTTGCGTAATCTTTTATAAATCGTCTTAGATAATTGGTCATACCTAAAAAGCTTTGTATTTGTTTTTGATTTGTTGGTAGCGGAATTCGATCTATTGCTTCTACCTTTTTTTTATTTGGCTTAAGTCCTTCAGAATTTATTGTGTGCCCTAAGAACTCTAGTTCATTCTTGGCAAATTCACATTTGTCAATTTGAAGCTTGACGTTAGCTTTTTCAGGCAATTAAGAATTGTTGTTAGATGCTCTACATGTTCTTCTATGTGCTTAGAAAATATGAGAATATCGTCCATGTATACGTGGCAGAAAAAACCTATATATGGGCGTAATAAGTTGTTCATAAGCCTTTGAAAGGTTGCAGGGGCGTTCTGGAGCCCAAACGGCATTCGCAAAAATTCGTAATGGCCGTTTGCTGTAGAAAAGGCAGTCTTAGGAATATCGTTTTCATCCATTTCGATTTGATAAAATCCCTTTGCCAAATCTAAGATTGTAAAAATTTTGCACCCTGACAGTTTATCGAATATGTCGTCGATGTGCGGAATGGGAAATCTATCCTCAATAGTTTCATTATTGAGTTTTTTATAATCAACGACTAAACGCCATTTTTGCTGATTAGAAGCGTCAAGTTTCTTTTGAACGACCAGCATTGGGCTGTTATATGGACTAATTGAATGTCGGATTATTTTTGCTTTAGCATTTCGTAAATCTGTTTATTAATTTCTGCTTTGTGAATTTCAGCATATCTATAGGCTCTTGAATAAATGGGTTTCTCGTTCCGTGTAGGAATTTTATGTTTTATCCCATGTATAAATGATAGATCTTGTCCGTCGTTATAGAATAAACTTTCGTATTCATTAAGAACTGCATTTAATAAATTTCTTGATTTGGAATCTAGGTGATTTGTGCGAATTAATTTACTTAAGTTAATTTCGGGTAAAGACTTCGGTAAAGAGTCTGTAAATAAAGTTTAAGTACTGTGTCATTTAGCTGTAATTCTTTTTGGAATAGCTTATACTTGCTTTTAAATCGTTTAATATATTTCCGCCTATTAAGCCGTCGAAATGTGAGTGAAATTCGTACTCAAGAAATTCACAAAAGTAATTCTCCATATTGAACTCGTTAAAACATGGAAATCTACACAATGTATTTATTTTAATTATATTGCCCATAGCTTTCACACTAACATTGACTTTTGTTTTCCAATTCGGGTGGCATAGATTTGTATTTATTATACTAAATTCTGCCCCCGTATCTATAATAAAGAAGAGTGTTTTAAATTGGCATTTAATTTTTATGTAGGGCAACTGTTTGAGGCCTCTGTCTGAAAATTTACATCTGAGTGCCCAATCTCCATTGGTTGAGCAAGTTGCTGACCCTGTCTAAATGTTCTATGGTTTCTATTAGTATTTATACTTCTCATACTGACATCTGAATTATTTATAGGGACTTGACTCTGTTGTGCCGCAGAACTGGTACTTGGACCTGTCGAATCGACATTTGCAGTGATTGGCTGCTCCCGGTTGCTATCGCTATTGGAATTGCCTAACAATTGCTCATTATTGTTTCTTCTATCATTACTGAAATTTGTTCTAAATGTGGTTTTATTTGCTGTCGGTTTTTTATTAAAGCTATAGAATGAATAGTTTTGATGACGTGCTTCTTCTATTATTTTAAATGCATCGTCTAAAGAAATCGGATTTCTAGCAAAAATTACACTTTTTTGTTGGCTCAGGTAAATTTGATTTAAAAACGCGAAGGGCAATACGGTTTACCTCGTCTGTTGAATATGTATCGTCGTTATTTATTAATATTCTATTATGAAGTCTATTTGAGATTTCATTAATTTTGTGATAATACACTTCTATGGTTGAATCAACTCTGCAAAGCTTGAGTAAGTCCATTAGCTCGTCACTATCTTGCTTCTCGCCAAAATTTTTTATCAAAATACCTTTTAAAAGTTCCCAACTTGTAACATTACCATGTCTGTGAATTGCAGGTCTGGTTGAACCGGTACATTTGTTCTTTATGCTTCCGAAAAGAATTCGCTGAGTGGTATTATCGAATAATAAAATAGTAGGCATAACATTTTCAACTTGTGATATGAAATCAGACAATTGATTTGGATCTGAACCATTAAAAGGTTCAATGGATTTAATAAAACTGAGAACAAGATTAAATGAAAGTTCTCCGTTTTGCTCCATTTTATTTGCCCTTGCCAATTTCAGCTTACCACAGAAAGGTTTTAAGCGCAGTTTTGACGAAATGTGCTGATATGGGTTCTGCAATTCCTCTTTGCTCTAATTACTCCAATGTGCGAAATGATCCAAACAGCAGAATCATCGGAGATAAGGCCGTCCAGAATTCCGTTGATTGAGAATTCCTACATGCGCGGTGTTCAATGATCCAATATGCGAAATGATCCAAACAGCAGAATCATCGGAGATAAGGCCGTCCAGAATTCACCGTTGATTGAGAATTCCACCTTGCGCGGTGTTCAATGATCCAATATTCGAAATGATCCAAACAGCAGAATCATCGGAGATAAGGCCGTCCAGAATTCACCGCTGCTTGAACTCCGTGAGATTTTGTTTTACGTAGAAATGTCTCAGACATTCACTCCTGTGTTTGCCAATTGTTTATCCTCGTCGCCAGTTATGTTACTAATGTCGAACTAGCAGTCAACATTAATAACAAATAATAACAACCAAATCAGATCGATTGAATATATTTTATTGAGTACTTTAATATGATGCGTCAGCTCCGTGTGACGATCTAAATAGCACTGATTACCTCTCTTTAAGAATGTACGCTTAAGCTTATGAGCTTTTATCTTAAGATAAGAGTACCAAGGAAGAATGTGTATGTACGAACGTAGTCGATACATGACTCCCTTATCGGTTAGGGGTACGAAAAATAGATGTTAGCCGATTCTCAGGCCTACAGAATATCCCCTCAAAATTTCATCCAAATCGGTCAAGTAGTTTCGGAGGAGTTTTGTTACAAAAAGTGTGACAGCAGAATTTTATATATAAGATTTACGAAACGGATTTGTATTATTCGCGATACTTTTTTAATATTATTCACGGGACGTATTTGGTATCTTTTGAGATACTTTTATAATATTATTTACGGGACGTCTTTGGTATCTTTTGAGATACTTTTATAATGTTATAAAAGTGTTCGAATAAATTCGTTTCAGATAATAATAATAATTTAATTTCTATTTTTACATATATATAAAAAACAATGATTTGTTTTACTTTAAATTGTTATTATTTATTTTTATTATAGTTACTAATAATAATATAATATATAATTTATAATTTATATAATAGTTTTTATTTTCTTATTGTTAGTTTTGGTTAGTCTGTCCTGCGCATATTGGAAATATTTTTGGGTTACGCGGTCGAAATCGGCGTCCTCCAAAGCAAATTTATTCTTGAAAGAAGACTGTAAGATTACAAATTATTATAAGTAAATAATCATTACAAAAATATACGATAAATATAAAAATATACCTCTAACGGATGACGTTATAAGCATCTGTGACGCTTAATGCGCACAATAGTATAAGAATATATAATGAAGTAAACAATAAGTAAGAAATAAGAGAAAAATAATGGAGTGAAGTTAATACATATTGAAGTAAATTAAAGTAATGAAATAAACTGAACTTCAAACATAATTATAAAATCAACTTCAAATTTAAACAATACGCGCGCGCGCGCTCCAGAGCCAAGCAGAAGTGGGCACACTAAGGCGGCGAAAATAACGACAAATAAGCGGGCACACTAGGCCAGCCAGAGCCCTATATAAAGCGGGCCACCGCCACCAGTCTCCGCCGGCGATCGGTGCCCGCAACACGCGAAGCCAACGACTTTATTGCGGCTGTTTTTGTGCACGTACCAAAAACATTTACCACAGGCCATGAAATAGAAGCACTCCTGGCTTTCGACCACTCCAAACAATTGGGCAATAAATTTATTGTCCCTTGCTTGGTGCATCGATCGGCCAGTCCTTTAAAGTACTCCACTCGCGCCGCGAAAGAATCTCCGAGGTTCGCATTTTTCAAATAGGAAATCGAACTAAACAAATTTCGCACGTCCATTTTGCCCGACATTCACTTTAGTGATGGGGAACTAGAGGGATCCCACATATCGGAGCACCGAAATTAAACAAATGTTTTTAGGGGTGTTGCACATGAAAGAATCGAGGGCTATGGTTTGTTTCCTGGAATTTAAGGAGGTAGTTTTTTAGAATTTTTTTAAACATGAAGACAACAAGATAACTAAATGTTATTTGGAATATAAATGAACACATGTTTAATAAACAACATGCGAAATTTGTTTAGTTCGATTTCCTATTTGAAAAATGCGAACCTCGGAGATTCTTTCGCGGCGCGAGTGGAGTTCTTTAAAGGACTGGCCGATCGATGCACCAAGCAAGGGACAATAAATTTATTGCCCAATTGTTCGTTTCTGTATTGCATTTAAGTTGCAGATTTTTTGAAGAAATAAATAATGCCAATTTCACAATAGCAGGCTAATGAAGAACTGTTAATTTCAGTTTTATTGAATGGCTAATCATTTTAATTTTGTTAATTAGTTAATACGAATTAATTTTTTTTTTTACATTTCTTCTGATGTAATTGATTGTAATGAGTATTGCAATATTATTCTTGCGTACTCTGCGTATCTGACAGCTTTATGATATAATAATATATAATACAATCTAGAATGCTTTTTTATATTGTTAATAAATGCGATTTGGAATAAATGAAAATGAAATGAAAACATTACAATTACGTAACTATCGAGAACTGCATTAATCGATAAACTGTCATAATTCCAATTCTATAATTCCATTCACTAATTTTATGTCCAAAGTGGACAAAGGGGACCTCAAGGATCTATTTGAAGCATTCATTTCGTCAAAATGCTCTGAAGACGAGGACGAGTCCACACCTCCTTCCGCCGTTTCTCCTTCCCTTCAACTTCCCACAACCCCTTCTTCCCATCAACTTTCCGTGATGAAAAAAAAATAAGTATTCGCATTTATTTTAACTTTAAAAAACTACCTCTTCCTGCACTTTTCGTTCCATTATTGTGATTAGATTCCCTTAAGGTAGAGAAAAGTGCTGCTGGAAAAGACTGAATTGAAATGAATTGTTGAATTATTTATTATAACAATTAAAAAACTACCTCTTCCTGTACCTCCATTTTGATTAGATTCCCTTATGGAAGATAAAAGTGGCGCTGGAAAAGAATTGGAAAATAAAAATTAATTTTTCAATAATTTATTATAACAATTGAATAATTACCCTTTCCTGAACTTTTCGTTACGTTTTGATTTGACTCCTTTAAAATAGTAAACAGATTTATTGGCGCTGAAATTTATATTTTATAACAATAATGTAATTATTTTATAATTTTATTAATTTATGTTCTTACAAATTGGGGTCTTAAGGCCGTGATGTAGACTTGTAATTTGACAGGTATGCTCATCAAATTTTGCTTTATTTTTCATGAAGTTTTGACAATTACTACATCGTCTTGATGCAGTCAAATATCTTTTTTGAAATGAAATCCAAAACTATTTTTAATTGTTATAATAAATACATAATTAAAAAATTCATTTCATTTCTGTCTTTTCAAGCGGCACTTTTCTCTACCTTAAGGGAGGTAGTTTTTTAATTGTTATAATAAATAATTAAACAATTCATTTCAATTATTTTTCTCAGTTAAAAACCAGCTCTTCTTTGACCTTTTGGAGTAAGCGTCCGTGCCGATTGCTGGTGGATTTTTGGAGGTAACCATGAAATATATATATTCTAGGAGGCTATTATATTTATGGAAGTAACAGATATTTTATTCATAAGACTTTATTAAAGATGCCACTATTTACCAGCTCAAGCAAACAATGTGAGTGGCGGCGGCGGTAATATTAATCTTACTGCTTATATACATTGTTAACCATGTACATTCTATTCCCACTTAGATATACTGCGGTATCAGATCTTCTTGGGCATCCAGAATCCAAATATTGAGCTGCTGATGCCATGTGGATGAAAGCTCGAATATTTTTTTAGACTACGCTTGACACGCTACAAAGGAAGTCCGTCCAGGAGCATTTCCAAAATTCAAATTCCGTACGCATTTTCTACAGATGCCTACCAAATAGATTAATATGAATACATTTATATATATTTTACATGCGTTACACCCCCAACTACTGAAATATGTATTGAATCGAAAGATTCGTAGATTTTTAAAACTATCTAATATTAGTTGTTTTAAGCGATGTTTTTGGTGAATTTACTTGTGAAAATTACAAAAATTATAGGTTACAATGACCAATCCTAAGGTAGAGAGGACCAACCCGATCCTTGGATGAATCGGGTTATCTGCCTCGGCGATGTCTCGCTAAGCTCGGCGAGATCCACAAGGGTGAAAGAGCCCAGGAACTGCAGTCTCCGTCTGCTTAGGGCTGGACAGTGACAGAGGAGGTGAAGAACTGTCTCCTCCTCCTCCTCCTCCTCATCCCTACAGCTTCTACAAAAGTCGTTGTGGTGCACCGATAGCCTGGACGCATGCGTTCCAAGTAGCCAGTGACCAGTAAGAGCCCTAACGGCAAGGGCGTAGCTTTCCCTGCTTAAAGACAATAGCTCCTTTGAGCGTTTCGCTGAACGACATGGCCAGATCATTCTAGCGTGGCGGCAGGTGATAAGGTTTTCCCATTTCCTGTCCGCGAGGCGGACTTCCTACAGAGTAGTCTACGAGTGGCCAAGGTCGTACTACTCCGCCATCTCGTGAAGAGATCTTCGAGTTAGAAAAAACACACAATAATAAACACACAATGAACAACAAAGGCTGGTTTAAAAGCATTATTGTTATATTTTTTAAGTTTTTGTTCCTATAATTAATCTTTAACACAATAAAATAACTGCTTGTGATTGATTTTCCCTGAACTACTGGCTGATGGAATCTAAAGAACCAACTGCTGGAATTTCAATTTGAATTCACCATGTCAAATTCCCCAAATTCACCATTCAATTTTCAATTTAAAAATCGATATATCGATATAAAATACTTAAGAGCTATCGATACATCGGCCCGTGTTATCGATACTTTTACATCTCTAACGAGGAAAAATCGATTTTTTTGGCAATCCGAGAATAGGCAACCCTGGTCACACTGGTCACAATAGGACCGGGAAAACTCAAACCTCATTTTCACTCAAGCAGTGATGTCATTTTCGCTTTTTTCTCGTCATATTTGGCTTTTTTTGACTCTTGATCGCGGGAAAAATTTTAAAAACAGGATCTTTTTGAAACAAAAAAATTATTATTGTAGTTACAGAGTCAAATGTACCGAAAATCGTAAGTTTTAGTTCATTTTTTTCCTTGCTTTTTTACGCTTTATTTTGTTGCTAATCCAGCTTCTTTTGTAAAAAAAATGGCATCACTGGAAATAACCGCGCTCGTTCGCTCTCTCCACCATGAATTTAACATGAGTGCAATAAATTCACCATCAATTAACATGAGCGTGTAAGAGAATTGGAGCGCAATTATTAACAGAATTTATAACATGAGTGAATAGGTGAATTCGATACGTGCGCTGTGTGGCCGTGTTCGAATCGGTTTCAAATATTAGACTAATAAAAAGAAATTCTTTTTCTGGTCACACGGTCACACTGGTTTTTGTTTCTGTACGTTTTCTGGTCACACGGTCACACTCACACTGGTTTTTGTTTCTGTACGTTTCGGTTGTGGGTTCCAATTCGATCCGTGGCCGTGCGTGAAAAAAAATGCATAGATATAGATAAGACAGGCGCAAGAGATCGACATCCATATCTCCGCGGAAGGGAATGTCAGAGGCTTTCGCCTGCGGATTCGTAGAGCCGTGAAAAGGAGCCCAGAGCGAGGGAGTTGGAGCGAGCAAGTGAAAGAGAGCGAAGCAGCGAGAGCCAGAGGCGGAGGCAGCGAAGACAAAGTGCATTTTCAGGGCGTGTTTTGTGGCCCCCCGCTCGAACACGTCCCCTTCCTGCCCCCTCACAGCCTCCCACTCGTCGAGCGGCGGCGACAAATAAAAGTTTGCCACAAGCATGCTGCAAATTCGCGAATAACAAAGATACAAAGTCAAGCGGAGAAATAACAAATAAAATCGCAAACTTCCTTTTCTGCGTGTGTGTGCGAGCTGCGTGTAAGTGAGTGAGTGTCTCCAATCTTTTTTGTCTACTCCAAAACGCAGAAAGAGAGAGAAAAATGTGTGTGTGTGTACAAGTGAAGTAAATTAAAGCAAAGCAAAAGGCAAAACAGCAAATAATTGAGCGAAAAAGCAACCGAAAGAGCGGAAAATCAAATAGTAGTAGTAAGCGAAATAACGGCAAAAGGAGCCGCTAATCAGAGAGAGGGAGAGAAAAGTGTACAAGTTGTTGTTGCTGCTGCGCAGGAGCGAAAGACAGCGAAAAACCACCCACAACCCCCTTTAAGGCCACCACCCGCCCACAAATGGGTGCTCAGCAGGGCAAGGACAGGGGCTCCCACTCTGGAGGAGGCGGGGGCGGAGGAGGTGCCCCGGTCAGCTGCATCGGCCTCTCGAGCAGCAGCAGCCCCGTTGCATCCGTCTCGCCGCACTGCATCAGCCTCTCGGGCTCCGGCAGCGGCAGCAACGCTCCCCTTGGCGGCGGCTCGACCCTCCGCGGCTCCCGCATCAAGTCCTCATCCGCCGGACACAGCGGCAACAGTGGTGGAGGCAGCAGCAGTGGTGGAGCAGCCGGCGGCTCTGGCGGATTGAGCCAACGCAGCGGTGGACACAAGGACCCTAGGTGCAATCCCTCCGTCGGACTCAACATTTTCACCGAACACAACGGTAAGTTTAGTTTTTATTTTCCTCCGATTTGCACCTGCATGTAGGATACACAGAAAATACATACATACGAATTTCCATCATTTTGCATATCGATGGTGAAATCATATTTTCTTTTCCTGTGTTGATTTTGTATGAGATTGTGTAAATAGCATTAGGGAAAAAGGGGCCTTCCCATTTCACCACTACACGGAAATATCAGAGTGCATGCAGCATCCAAGCTCAGGTGTAAATTTCATCAAAGTGTCGTGATTTTTTTTCTATTAACCACAAAAATGGTTGCTCTTCTACTGCGAAACTGAGATCCAATGTCGGTTTGTTTTTTATCCCATAAATCTACAAAATATTGATTTAACCAGTGAAAATAAAACATTATTCTGTGGCTACTTAAACTACTTAAATTTCATATCGAAAATTATTAAAAATTGCTAGATTAAAACTATTTTGTGCTCACTGTATGGAAAATAAAAAGAAAACAGGGTAAAAACCGTATGCATCTCAGCATTTCTTCTCAGGTGTAAATATCATGCAAATTTTGATTTATTTCTGCTGTTCAAGTCATGTTTTTATTGTATATAATAAAATGCATAAAATGAAATTCTCCTTCGTCTCCTCCATCCTCTTTGTGCCTCTCTTTCTTTTCGTTTCACTCCCCTGTGTGTCTCGCTTTTCATGCTGGCTTTCCAATTGAGCTAATTTCTTTTTCCCATTGCTTCCGATTATATTGGGAATTATTGTTGTTATTTGCCGGCTAGTTTCCTTACTTGTTGTTGCTTCGCCGCTTCTTTTGTTGACAGCAGAGAAAGAGGAATAGAGAGAGCGAGAATAAGAGAAGTGGAGTGGAATGAGAGAGAGTAACACGCGGCGATTTGATGGAAATGTTATGTTGTTTTTGTGCTATTTGGGGCGGTTTCAGTTGATGTTCCGTTCATTTTATCCATCATCCTTTATGCCTCGTACTTGCTTTGTACTCGATTCTTCACTCTCCATTCTTCCCTCTCCATTCTTCCATACCCTCCATCCTTCACATACTGCACCCTTATCCCTTTTGCCTTCTCCCTGCCACCCGCACAGTGGTTGAAATTGCGACCCAAGAACGCGAGGAGCACTGTTATATGTATCCCACCCCCGCTGACATTGGCACATCCACTTCTTCTACTTCCTCCATATGTCCACAACCCCCTTTTGGTCTTTCCCATTTCACGCACATTTTTATTACATTTTTCCTTGTCTAATATTTTCCTATTATTTGCCTTGGCAAGTTGCAACATTTTCCCGGCCGCCGCCCCCCATTTCCGCATTTTCTCTACTCTCTGGCATTTATTTATTTGGCCTTCCCTTTCTCGTAATAGCTTTTTTATGTCCCTGTCGTCGATGTCCTACCACAATAGGAGCACCCATTGAGTGGGATTCCCGGATTTGGTACAAGGGATAAGGGATAAGGGTGCAGGAAACATATTGTCGGATTTTAATAGTTTAAAAATTATCAGTGAAAGCGGGTTTTAATTTGTGCTATTTCTTTGCAAAACTTAAACAAAGGCTTTAAATATAAAACCACATAACGTGGATAAATTATGACAATCGAACGGATTTTCCACATTTCTCCTGGTCCATTATCTATCTCGCTGCAGTTTCTTATCTCTCGACAGGCACAGCCTTCCTGCCAAGCAATTTGTAATCAATTAATGCTATTTTTATTGTAATTAGTCGCTTATAGTACTGTGTGCACTCGGGTTCACTCAATCTCATAGCTAGAGTCATAAGAGTCAAGCAAGTCTCGCTGATAAGCCGGTTTCCATATAAATATTTATGGATGCTCGTATTGAGTCATCCATTTGGCTGGCATGTAAGCCAGCGAGTTTAGCATTAAGCCCAAGAAAATACGAAATAAAAATACGACAAATTTCCAGTTTCGTGCGAGCGAATTTCCCACACAGAAAATGCACATTTATTTGCTTGCCAAACTATTCGGAGTGTGCAGAGAGCCTAGTAGTGGCTACGGCACATCCAAAAAGGTCGAAAAGGGGGCTCTCGAATTGCCTTTTTCGTGTGTGTCTGTGTCTGGTCTGGTCTGCAAAATGCAATTACAAAATTACAATGTTAAAAACTGTGTCTGGGCCTGCAGATTACAAGCCGACACAAATCCCCAAACAGCAGAAACGGAAAGCCCAACTCACCGCAATTGTCAGTCCGCGTAGATCTGGGCATCGGCGGCAGCGGGTCACGTGGGGGAATTATGGGGGAAAGTCGCGCAACGGAACTCCGGCTCAATCACAGCTGAAATACAAGCACACACACGTAACCCAGGCACAGTGGGAGATATTGCAGAAAATCAGCTGTATTTCGATTACACTGTAACTGGAAGATAAATAATTTTGATTGTTTATCAAGCTCTTGTAGAAAGATAATGCTCTCTATGGAGAATTGTATTATAATATCATATCTCGTTCTTTAACTGTGTATTTCTCCAAAAAAAGCCGATGAAACAGTGAATCACAATAAGGCTTTACCTAAAAAAGTACTAGAAGTAATCACATTTTAAATCTTTCAAGTGCTGATATATAACCCAACAAGACAATGACATCAAAGTTTGACAAAATTGCTACAAGATAAGGATCCCGACCCCTTTCAAAGAAATAATTTATTTATACAAGCAATCTAGTTATTAAACATAGCTCCCCTCAATTTAAAATACGTATAGTTACTTTTAAAGATGACAATTCTCTCTTCTCGGAATTATTAAATAATTTAAAGGAAATGTGAAAACCTAGAGGTAGCTGTCTAATATCAAAGCTAATTGGCCACGTAATACCACAGTGCAGCTGTCGTAGGAGGCAGTTGTTGCAATTTCATTAGCTTGTTGTTGCTCGTTACACGATACTATGTAATTAGACACTTTCGAGGGACAGTTGCATGGGCGAAGAAGGGATTTGAATTGTCGCTCTTGGGAAAATACCGTAGAACCGGTGCCGGGAGTCGATGCCGATACCGAGGCCGTTGCAAGATGCCTCAATGGAGTTGCCAATTGCAGAGTGCATCACACACACACACACATACCACTGCTCGCACTCCTATGGAGCCATCGGAGCCACTGCACCACTCGGCAAACAGCTCACGCAAGTTGACGTCTCAAAAATAGACTCAAGTGGGAGCGAAGCCCCAACTCCTTCTCTCAAGGAGAAAAATCCATGAAGTGAGTTTGTCACTACGCTGCAAAAAAATATCATCACTTAAATTCAAAGTACATTTTGCTACTTTTAATTTTTATAACCATGCCGAATAAGCTCTTGGATTATTGTTAAAAATTCCACAAATTCTTTTAAAAAATGAAAACACATGCAAATACTTTGCAGGGGGTATGATATCATATTCTAAAATTTGATACCTACTGGTAATTGCTTTCACACAAAAGTATTCTTTAAACAAAGTCAATTCGAAAATCCAAGGGACAAGTTTATATCTGTGGAGACAAGACTATAAGACAATTGGATTCCGAAAAGTTACAGTAAATAATTTGTCGTGCTATAATAATTAAGGCAAAAACTTTCTAGTCTCAGTAAGCCGGAAAAAGTAGGTTCCGGTTCATTAGTGCTCTGGTTTTCGGTTCGCTTCCCGTGCATATTAGTTGATATATAGGTGAACCTGGAGATAAACTTACTATCTTGAATTATTAAATATATTTAAACGAATTATGTTTACAGAAAAATTTGAATGTTGACGATGAGACCTGCAGCCCCATAAGATGCTTTTATGAATGGTTGTCCCAAAAAACTCTGCTTCTCAGATTATTAAGCTTATTTCCGCCGCTTTCTGCTACTGACACAAGTCGTTATTATTATTTTTTTTACTGTGTATATCCAGTTGCTCTTTCGCTCCGTCCTCCGTCTCTTTTTCGCAAGGAGGGAAACCCGAGAGTTGTGTGTTCGGTCTCAGTTTGTTTGACATGCAAGCGGCAAATTATGAGTCGGGGCAAATGAACTTTTCACAAGGCTAATGGGTGGAATTGGGGAGGAGGAGGTGGGAGGTGGGAATGGGGAGGTGGTGTATGCTGGAAAGAGGTGGCAAACAGGTGACGGACGGCACCAAGGCAGGGAAAATTGTTTGCTCTTCGGCTTGCTTTCCAAACACGGAATTAATGTACAAGTCGCATAAATATTTCTTCAATGATTTTTATATGCTTAAACATAATTGTCGCCATCAAGCACTCACTCACTCCTCTCCTCGGCCTCGGCCAAAGGGAAATCGAAAGGGGGCGGCGTTGTCTCCATTACCACTTTGTAAGCATTTTCTCTTTAGCGGCTGCACTTCTATTATTAGCCCCCAAAACGAAATGTGTATCTCTTCTCCATGCTTTCTGTGTTGTTATTGTCGTTTTTATACAATTTCCTTTGGGCGCTGACAGAGATGGAAAGTTGGAGGAGTCAGAAATCACAGAGAGGGGCGTAGTTCAGAAATCTGCCTTAAGAGGGGATTTAAAGAAATGTATCTTAGCCTTTTATATTGTGTTATTTTCTTCAAACTCTCAGGCTAATATTGTATTTTAATAGTAAATAAATCCGTTAATATTTTTAGAATTTGGAAAGCAAAATTAGAGCAAATATAAATTCGGGGTTTTATTTAAAACTTCGCTTAGAAAAACTAAACTTTATTTTTTTAAATCGATAGTTTTTTAAATTAAAGGAATGTATTTACCATATTATACCTCATTTTATAGGGATTTAAATTACTATAAGGATAAATAGAAATATAAGTAATAAATTATTAAATTAATAAATAATAATTGTAAATCTAGCTTAACCCCCACTCTCACTGTCTGACCTTTGACAGCGCCCCTGACTTTTACTGGAGCAGCAACAAAGTGCACTACGCGCCATGGCGTTATTTTGCATGTTCTCGTTCTCTTTCTGTCTCGGTATTCACCCGACCCGACCCGAGATATATATATATATCTTTAGTATTTGTGGCTGTTCCTGTTTTCGATCAAGCTCGTAAATCCTTTCGTGCTTCATTCTGTTTCGTTTTCGGCTTCTTTTTGGTTCAGTTTGTTCGATGAGATTGCATTGCCAGGCCCAGGCCCAAACGCTTTGATGTTTTTATTTTTTTGATATTTTTAGACCGATTCCAGTTCTTAGGCACTATCTATCCACTCCCCACCTCCGCCCTTTATGGCGTGTCAATCGAAATAGTTGAAACGAAGAATAACTCCGCGAGCTGTTCGAATTCCAGTTGGACAGTCGCCAACAGCTGTTCTGGGCTTGAAAAACAGCTGATGTTTTGGAAACAACAGCACGCAAAAGTAACGAAAACAAAATTATATTCTGGTAAATGAAACTGAAACCGAGGAATTTTCTGTCATTAGAAAATTAATCCATTGAAAGCTCTCGCATACCATTTAAATTCCCGGGGGACTTGAACTTTTACGATCTGTTGTGCTTATGATCACCATAAATCCCATAGATCATCGTAAAACTGACAACACTATAATTTCGTGTGATTTTCCCAATCAACTTAAAGTCTATTTCGCCCATTCGCGTGACATCAAACCTAGTTTTAATGTCATTTTCATTATTTCCGATTTTAATTTTCCCATTTGCGCATTCCCCGTGGAGAAGCATGATGGACCCGCATTTTATTTCAAGTCTCTAGGAGACATTTTCCCCGCGGTCTTTTCGCCTCACAGAGAATTGTTTGCATAAATTAGTCGGCGTCTAAGGAAAATATAAAGATATTAGAAGGAAAAAACAAAACACAAGGGGGGAAAATATATATGTATAAATATTTTCGTGGAGGAAAGTAGCGTATAACGGCAACTAATTAGAAGCCCAAGAAGTTTCTTCCCCCACTGATTCTCTCTGTTCTTTGCTTTGCTTTGATTATTTGAGGTCATAAATATTGACGCCACTTGATTGATTGATTGACTGACACTGCACTACACACAACGTCTTTATCTTCTTGGCTTGAATCGGAAATTGTGAGGGGAGCTCAACTCAACTCTAAATATTTATTTATATATACAAAATTTTGGTTTAGCTTTGCTGTCCCCAAAAGCAAACACACACAAATCCCCCTTTTTTTCTCCTGGGTTTGCGTTTATTAAATTGAGCGATTTTCGCTCTCTTTCTAATAAACAAGCCCGCAAGGTCATATAAATCAGCGAATAAAGAACTTTTCTCCTTTTATTATATATTATTATTTATGTTTATTGCACCCAGTAGTGCAGGGCACAAACATAAACAATTTTGAGTTTGCTTAATGGATACAAAAATATAGAGGGTGTTATTTTGTTATAAAAACGACGAAAAGTATTGGGTAAGAAGATACAGTAGAATATTTAGCTTTTGAAGTGAAACAATATTTCTATCAGCTTTCTTTTAAGGAAACTTGGCTCAAAGGCATCTATGCTTATTTTGAGTGTATAAAAATATATATAAATACAGAAGAGATACAATATTTTCCCTAAATTTTACTCAATTTAAAAATAAGCAAATAATCTAATAAATACTAAACAAATCTATTTTTTCCACTAAAAAAAAAGAAAACAGATCTCTGTATCTTCACATCTCAAGGTTCTTATTTCCCGGCTGTCTGCTGTTTTGGGGACAGAATGTGATTGGAAACCAGTTTCCTGGCCAGAACTGAATCCATCATTGAGCCATAAGAGAGGTTTGAAGAATCCGAGACTTTGATTTCGATTCTGCATCGCTCTCGGTGTCGGTGTCAGTCTCCAGTCTCTGCCACTGCCTCTGTTTCTGTTTCTGTCTCGGGTTTTGAATTGCATTCGCTCCAATCACGTTTGCAATTGCAACTGTTTATGCCATCCGAGGGGGTCAGGCAACCATGGGCTCAGGTGGGTGGCAAAAGGGGGTTTCGAGTTTCTCGACAGCTTGGCACGTTCACAACCTCGGTCGGATATGCCTACACCTAGATATGTATGTAGGTATGAACCACCTTTAGTTCAGGCTCCAGATAGCAAAAGGCAGCGCATAAAGTAATCTCTGCAAAAGTAGCAGCTGCAGCAGGTTGATTGAATTTTTTCTCAGCTCAGGTGTGGCATAATCCCCAGCCAGAAGGTGTAAAAAAAATGAAATAAGAATAAGCTGCGAAAGGTGCACAAATGAAGTGTGAAATGAATGATGTGCGAAATATTCCCACAAATAGCGAAAAGCTAGAAGCCGACTTAAGCTCTAAGCCTTTAAACTCGGGAATATTAATTAAAAATAATAAAAACAAATTAATTTTTTTATTTTAAGCTTAAATTTCACATCATTTTCTCATAGATATTCTCTAATTGCTGGAGGCGGAAACCTCCTATTTGGACAAAGAAAATTTCACCCCCTCTTCTGGCTTGCTTATTAGTTTCTCTCCTAAAAAAAAACAATTTAAATAGATAGCTCTACATTTATATATATATACTTATTTCTTGTTATTTATCTTTTTTTTTTTGCACAAAACAAATTAAGAAAATTGCCAACCGTTTATCGAGCGAGGAGAAAAGAAGTGAAATGTTTGCAAAAGAAAAGAAAAAGCATGACAAATGCAAGTGAAACCTGTTTTTATATATTTTTTTTTATATTTGCCGGTGGCAGCCCCCAACAAAGCAATGCCTCCCTCTCTTTCTTCTTGGATATCCCCATCTCTATCAGCCGGTGGTCAGTGAACCGTTGGCCGAAAACATGAAACAGGCGGAAAAATATGCCCTAAAGCCGAAGAACACAACTGAAATTGGGGACATTAATTTGAACTACACACAGAAACCGATCTTTATATGTTTTTGTTGATTTTTTTGTTCATAATTAATGCGAAATTTAATTCATTTAATTGCCTTGCCGGCTTTAGGCTGCTGCCACTTCCTCTTTTATCTCTTTGAGTCTTTCTACACTTTCGCTTCTTTTTTTTGTTGAATACCCTAAAGAAATTAGGGGATTTTGTGTCTAAGCTAAGGATATATCTACATATTTAATATTTATAAATTTAAAGTAGAAAACAGGCAGCTGATTTTATAAAGACTAAAAAACATGAGCAATTAGCACTTATTTGCTTAATAAAAATATCAAGACTAGGGCTAAGCAAACACTACCCATGTTTCTTAATAATTAAAAAAAAAATCTAATACAAAGATTTACTTCCCTAAAAGTTCCATTTTAAATCGCATTTTTTTTCAAAAAATAAAGGAACTAGAGGTGGAGAACAATCGATAGTCAGTGCCATGATATTCGACGATAATTAATTTCCAACCATCGATTGTAGTCGATAGTAATTTGATAGTCGCCAATAGTATCGTCCCAAAAAATTGTTATTTTCTTAAATATAAATATTTGTTTTTTTGATCCTAAAATATCAGAGAATGTTTACGTTTCCCCTTTGGACGGTTTCGCATCGCAGAATAATTATTTATCTTTTGGTTTAATTTTTCCTTTTAAATTACTTTACAAAACGAAAAGAACACTAGATCACTATCGATGGTACCATCGAAATAAAATTGATGGTTTTTTGTTCCCAGCGATTGTGGTTCGATTGTGCCAATAGGGCCATCGATTGTTCTCCACCTCTATTTGGAACAGCAGCCCCTTTTTGCAGGGTATTCCTTAGGTCGAGGCCTTCTCCCTTCAGGATTATTTCGCCCGCTCCGCATGGACGGCTCATTCAGAAGTTTGTGTTTGGGCTTTGTCTGGCGACGTCTGTCAATTGTTATGCCGTCTGGTAATATTTAAACGACATCCACATCCGTGCCTGGTTGTCGCTCGTCGTCCGTTTCATTTCATTTATAGCAATTGCACTTGCTTCCAAGAAACCGAGAAGGAATCCAGTCGAGGAAAGGAAGTGCAAAAAGAAGGAAAATGAATCACCAAGAAGTCGTATTCTCTGTCGCTTTTTTTCTTCTACCTCATCATAGGAGGAGAATATGATGGCATGGAGTTTCTCTGCTTCTGCTTGGGCTTTAAATAGTTTTCCACGTCTCTCTCTGCCTTTTCAATTTTCCGAGCCAAGACCTTTTCCCTGATTTCGCATTCTGTTCTCACAATCAAGATAAACGACAAACCTTTTTCTTTGGAAGAAGAACTTGTCCTGTCCTAGGCAGAAGAAAGAAAAGATTTCCATCTGTTTTGGGGCGAAATTTCGCTGTGGGAAAAACCAAATTGGAATTAAAATGCCTTCAAAAAGCAAACTAGAAACGGCAGAGTCATTAATTACAATCGTTATCAATCAGTTCGTTCAACTTGTACGTTTACAGGTGGAAAAAATCAGTGGCAAGTGCTAAACTTTCACTTTGCCCGGCATTCCCTCAATGAAATGAGCAGAAAAATGCAAATAAACAAATCAAAAATTTAAAACAACTCTGTTAATTGCTGACTCAATCAATCAATCATTTTCCATGGCAGCCCCCCAGACAAAGTGTACGAGTTTTCAGCGATTTTACAACAAATTTCCCGCTCCTCCACGCTCGACTTAAGTTAAGCGCCGAAAAAACGAAATCAGAAAACTGAAAACTGAAAATTCATATGAAAAGCATACACACGTAGACGAATAATGGCGAGAAAATAGTTGAAAAGCAGACGGCTGGAAATAGAAAATCATTTGCTGTGAAAATTGTAATTATTATTGCAGACAGGCGAGGAAAGTGAAAACTACAAATCTTTTTTTTTTCGTTGTTTTTTTATTTTGTTTAGTGCGTAATTCGTCCGAACAAAAATTTGTTAAATCATAATGTGGTAAGACCTTTTTTTTTGATGATGTAAAACTAATGAGAGATGCAGAGAGGAAGTTATAATTATCTACAATCTGAATAGTACTAAATTACATATTTTTGGGTCGTTTTTGGATTTGTTAGCTAATGAAAGGTTAGATATAAATTGAGTAAAAAATCTGAATAAGTTCAAACTGATTTTGTAGCTGGGAATAAAAGTTATATTTTCTGGAAAAGTTTGAAGGGGAATATTTTAAAATCCTTTTGTAACCTATTTAAACTTTAACATTTAATTAATCCAATCGCTCTCTCTAAGTTTTCCTTAAAAATAAAATTATATAGAATACCTCAACTGAGAAAACTCAATAGAAATAAAGACAAATAATTATTTTTCGTATTATTTTCCACCAAAACATCGCACCCAAAAAACGTTAGAAATCAGTTTTTGGCGTCATTATCCAACAATTAGCTGGACAACTGAGCGGATACGTAATGAACGTGACCGGCGGGTTACGTAAAATGGGGAAATGCGACAATGACAATGATAGAAACGAAAGGGGGAGGAATTTTGGTATGTATTGTAGGTTTGCCAGGGAAAATTGCGCACATTAAAAAGCTTTTAGGCCTGAGCTCACTCCCTTCCAGCCATAAAGATAATCAAATTTCGTTTGTCGAGCGTCGCATTGAGATTACATTGATTGGTTAGGTGGAAAATATTTCAATTCCCATTTATGTTACCACTACAATTGTACGAGGCTAATTACATGCTCCGGCAAATGGCACTTTGATCTCGGAAATTTTATTTTCGGCATTTTATGTACGACGCCTTCTTTTCGGTGGCACTTAATTGAGAGATTACGCAAAGTGCAGTGACAAAGGTTAATTTGAAGCACACTTTCCCAAGGTTTCTTCTCATGTTCGGGAAACAATTGGAGTTTGGAGTTTAGAGTTTTTCCGCCCACGCACTTGAGACTTTTCTATTTGTTACTGTTGTCTCTCAGCTGTTGTTCCCATGCCTTTAGACATTCCAGAGCATTGTTGTGTCTCTGCTACTTCCTCTAGAGTCCATCTGTTGTTGTTTTGATGATGACCCTCAGCTCTCTTGGTTTTTATCTTCCCCCCCGAGAGCTTTTCACATTTGTTTATCTCTAGAACAGAGAGCGGAGACACACGCCCCGGAACAATAAAAGAACACACATTCTTATGGTCAAATGCTTTTTATCGCCGGCTCAAATTTATTATCTGAAAAATATGCCCACGCAAAATGTTTGGGAATGTTCTTACATGCAAATGAATAAGCACATATATCTAGGAAAAAAATATGACAAATGCCTCTGCTCTCCACGGTTTGGCCATAAACAATCAACAATAAACAATAAGCCATAAAACATAAACAAAAACAAAGAAAAACTAAATCCCAACACAGACACCGAACTGGCGCAGACACAGAAAATGGCAGGTAAAAAACGAATGAAGAAAAGGCCAAAAAGTAAAAGCAAAACAATAAAGAATCATGAATGAATGGCATGTGTGAATTCCGAATAGGTTTTTGGCACAGAACAGTGGACACTGGGCGGCACAGGAAAGGTTTAAGGCCTTAAAGTTAAATTTAAAATATATTCTTGTGGGGACTAGAGCAATTTCTTAGTTGTTGTGGAACACTTAAAGAGTTTTTGAACTTGAATTAAAATTAATTACTACATATTTATTAAATTGTGAGGGCTTGCCTTGCAACACCACTTAAATATAATTTGTAGGCTTAATATGTGGCTTGTTATTAAAAAAAAAGAAGCTTTATAATTGGGTTATTGTCATAATGAAGGCATAAGTACTCCTGAAAATGTGTTTAAATTTGTTTTTATTGGTATTCATGCAGAAATTGTAATAAAGAAGTCCGCAAAGTAATCTATATGTTTTAGTTTTGTTAAAACTAAGATAAGTTTTGTTCTTTAACTTTAAAGATATGATTTCTTGCTGAGAAACCTTTCCATTCATCTTATTTATTACTCTTTAATCCACTCGATAGTCCCACTGTGTTCTTGGTGTCGCTCCGTGAGTGAGTCACCCACTTGACACTCACAATTGGACTGTTCAGCATTGCGACTGGTTTGGCCAACGCGTCGTCGTATGCTGCTTATTTCCATACAGACTTACCCCTTTCCGTTCCCGGTCACTCGGTTTGTCATTTGCATAGCCACACAAATTGTGCATGCCGATGGTTTTCGAGCTTTGTTTTGTTTCGCTTTTCTGGTCGACAATTAAAAGTCAATTTCCATTTACAATGGACAACGATATTATGATGGGGGGCGACCCTTTGGTCACGTGATAATGGATGATGGATACCGGACACCATTTAGACGTACTTTCCCTGTGAACCTGCCAAGCTGTTATTGATAAAGTCGCCGCCAGATATCCAAGGGCCAGATTCCATTTCAGATAACTTTCAGACAAACTTTCCCCTCAGCTTGAGACTAAAAATCTATTCAAAGCTAAAAATGTTGCAGCTTTGTGAACTTTGTGGCAAGGACAACAACGTTGCAAGGATGCACATTGAAGGGGGGACACGGATCGATGGGACCTTCTCCACAAATTGCTGGCCTTTTTTTTTTTGTATAACCTTTACAGAGGAGATACCCTGGAATACTCGCAAGGGAGTTTGGGGTTTGAATTTGGGAATCTAAAAATTAAAGAAATTTTATTTAAGTATTTTTAGTAGGTTTCTTAACAATTAACAGAAAGATATAAACGTCACACCTACCTGAAGATGTTAGGGAGAATTATTAGCAGTTCTAGTATCTAGTCTAGGGTACTCACAGCTTCCATTCCTGACATTCGGGCGACACCCTTTCATGTGGCTCGCCGCAGTGCTTGTCCTTCACCTTTTCCCACTTTTTTTTGTTGTTGTCTCAATTTTCTGCACACCCTGCACAGGCCTGCATTTGTGTCCTCTTGTGGGCTGTGGATGCCGGCATTCAATTAATTTGCTGGCGATGATGCGATTTTATGGATGACACTCAACGCTCGGGCTCTGGGCGGGGCGGTAAAGGTTTTCATTATTGATTTTAGTCCCACCTTTTGTGTCGCTCTTTAATATGTATTTATTGCACTCACTTGATTCCCATCAATGGATGCACATGGAGAAATTGAGAACTATTTTATACATTTCTAAATATATCGGGAGTTGACGGGGAGTGTTTGGAATTTAATGATTACTTTATTGAAAATTCGAGATATTTGTTTTCTTTTGAAGTGTAAAGAAGGCGGCCGGCTGCGTCACACGTCACATCGGGCTGCCAGCACCCCTCGTCCTTTGTCCTCTCGTCCTTTTCGTCCCCTTGGGCCCAGCATAAGGCAGAGGCAGTCAGCCAGCCACTAGCCTTGAGTGCGGAATCCTTAGAAAAGTGGTAAAATTGCCGGTGGCAGCCAAAGGGAGTACCAATGGCAGGAGAGTTGCCTTTGTCGTCGTCAGCCAAGGGTGGATTTTATATACACACAAAAATATATATAAATATATATGTATATATAATTTTTTTCTTCATATTCCTCTTGCCAAGTGCAGGGCCAAGTCGTCCTCCTGGCCACCACCTCGACACCCCTAGAGAAGCCTCCGGCTCGTTGCCTTTACATAACTTTCCTTTTGTTTTCGCATCTTCTATCCCGTTTTCTGTAGTTTTTTCGCACAACATTTTTTCGCACTCGACTGGCAAAGGGGAGGAACTTGATCCCAGGAGTTTCTAACCCCCCTTAAAAAAACAAAGAATAAATTAAATTCTTTTACAGTTTTTCTGGCATTTCCTACGACCGTTACCAGTTGCTTTTTTTTGTCAGGGCGAAAATTACATGGGAAACTTTACTTAAATTCCCAGAGATAACCATATGTTGGGCAGGAAAATAGTTTTTCTCTTTACTAGGTTAATTTCTTCATAATTCCCTCAAATAGCTGGCCCTGTTCGGTTTCCATTTCCCTTCGGGGCGTATATACAAATGCTGCTCTAATCGGAGGGGCTGCCAGCTTAATGATCTCAAGTTCCGCTTCAAAAGTTCCGCTTCGAAAAGTATCGTTAGGTCATGAAAAGTAAGAGAAAAATGCATTTCTATTATGTATCTTGGATGCAGAGAAAGAAATCTATTTTGAATTAGGAAGTAGCTATAAAAAACACTTGAATGTAAATAATGAATTACAAAATAACTAACGAATAGGTGGGATTAATAGGTAAAAGGTATACAAGCTGATTTACAATCATTTCATTTTTAACTGTTTAAATAAATTCAAATTGAAAAGTTTTCTTTATCAACTATGTATCTTTGCCTCCCTATTTTCCCCTTTTAACTTTTATCAAATTGAAAAGTTCTCAAGGCCTCGGCAAAGCTGAAATCAAATCCCCTAGAATTTCCCTCCTTAATTCTCGCTCAACTGGGCAACGGAAGCCAGAGAAATGACTAATTAAATTTACACCGTAAAAGTTTATTACTGTTGACTGGCCACGCCTCCTCCAGCCAACCCGTGCCCCTTCTATGTACGTCTGGATGGGGATGTCTGGCCAAGAGGGGCCAAAGGCAAAATGTGAATGAAATCCGACAAGTAGAGTAGAGAGTGTGTAGAGCAGAAGAGAAGCCGAGGCCAACTGAAAATCCCTGCCAGGTTAAGACACAAAGGCCCTTGAGCTGAAAACACAGAAATAAGTTCGAGTAAAAAAAAAAAATACAGCCACAAAAAATATAAAACTAAAGCAAAACGTGGTGGTGCACTCAAATGAGATAAAAACGAGAGAGCCAGTCCAGAAATCAAACCCGCAAACAACATGAAACCATGAATGAATGACAGACAACGAGGGCGAGGGAAATGCATGGCAATAAATCAGACATTGAAGCCGAAGAGCAGAGCCATTAGGCTCGCATCCTTAGACAAGGACACGCCATCAGGCAGACAAAGGCTACATCTCGGGGGACACTTTGGACACTGAGTAACTGCAGCAAGTCTGTAATGAAAAGCTTTTCAATAGTTTATGTAGTAGTTCTTTGTGGACCCACAGTGGTTACCAAGTACGAGGGAATCTCCTGGGAGTGGAAAGCATTATAAATAAGCCAAAGACATGATTAGGCTGGGATTTAACTTAGTAAATGCTTAATTTTCTTTGAAAATCATGTGAAATAAATTATTTAGTATTTGGATTTCATTATGAGAAGCCAGAGAAAGATTATTTTTCAACAGCAACTACTGTATCTTTTTTGTATCATTACTTTGCAGCTGCTGATGCTGAGGCGACTGATTTCAATCTGTGCTTACTCAACACACTTGCCATTGAGGCTCTGAGTGGGTTTTTTGTGGGGGGGACTGAGGGATTTTTTGCTTGGGGTTTGGCTTTGAGTGGAACACTTTTCTGGGGGGATACTTTGGGGTGGCTCGCGCATCATTTCGCATCATCCGTAATCAGCTCTCAGCTGTCGAGATGCCCCAAATTCACGCTAATAACCTGCATGGCGGATGTGCATGGCTTCGTCGCGTCTCTAGTTTCATCTTTCTTTGTATTTCTTTCTGTTTCCATGGCCCCCCCATCATAGCAGAGAGCATATGTGGAATTTTTGTGACTTTAAAGTTCATTGGACCCATTCCGCTTGAGCAGCGGCTTAAGCTCTCCGAGTGGGCCACATATTTCTAGCCCTCCTTTCTTCCTCTTCCTCTATTTTGTCAAATGTCTAGGGGGCGTGTCCCACTGGTTTTCCAGAGATACTTCTGAGATACTTTTCACAGCACTTACTGCTGCTGGCTACCATCATCGTCATCGTCATCATCTTGTTATTACTCTTTCTACATTCTTCTGGCTCTAAGCAGGGTCGCTAATTGGCCTTTCTGCGGTTACAAGACCCGCTTTTGATGTCATCCATCCAACCATCCACCTATCCTCCAACTGTAAATAGATCGTCCTACATTGTACATTGTAAAATAAAGAAAATGTAGTATTTACGTATGTACCTCTAAGTGCCCTTTTATTTTAGTTTTTATGATTTGATTGAAGCTCGCCATCTCGTAGTCAGTCGTGTCGTCATGGCCCAGATATTGCATCGAAATCTGAATGCCCTTTAGATACATTTATAGATAGATAATAGATAGACAATCTCTCACACACAAATCTCTCTTTCTCTTTGTTTCTTTCGTTTCTGCAGGTTCCAAGCACAGCTCTTTTCGCAGCCATCCAGGCAAATATCACATGAACTTAGGTAACAAACCACAAAAATTCAACAGCAAACCAACAGAAAATAAAACAAAAATAAGTAATGTCATGCGTAATAATTAAAGAGCGCAATGATTAGGTGGCTTTTTGAGTAAGGAGAAACATCATTATGAGAATTTAATTAAGATAATTATATCGGAGGGAAAGAATCTTACATTTTAAGAGCAGAAATAAAAGAAATCAAGTAACTTTTATTTAATATAAAAACCTTTTAGGTACATACAATTTTTTATTTATTTTAAACTCACATCTTATAATATATTCGCTTACTCAAATAAATTCTATATCCCAAGTTCTACCTCTATAAACGCTGGGGATCGTCATTACACGATTCGTATTACAGCAATCTACAAATAATTTAGATAATTATGATAATTAAGCCTCCCATACTGACTCAACATTGTTAGAATTTCTTGATTACCCCCTTGAAGAAAATACAACTGAGTCAAAATTCTCCACAATTCTCTCCCCCCCACAAGCAGTGAGTCACCAAAAACTCAAAAATTGGATCTACAGACTGCATGTTAAGTGGGCTAATCTCCTCCGTGGGGGTGGGACCCAGGGGTGGGACCCAGAGACCACCGTTGGAGAGCCGAACATTTCCGCTCTAATCTCTGTCCCTATATTCCCTTTTTGTTCCCCATAACATCGCCCGAACAGAACCCACTCCCTCTACCTATTATTCGCTATTAATATTTCCTGTCTCGCGCGCATAAATTAACGAGCGAGTGTGCGATGGGGAACCCTTCTCAAATGCAAACCGTAAATACATGACGATTCGGTTCGGATTATGACACAACCACTCACTCATTCAGCACCACCGCTAGCCAAAGATTACCGGTCTCCCAATGACTTCCACTTCACCAAAAAAAAATTATGCTGTGGAGAGAGAGAATTTATGCAACGGAAGTGTTTGCTTTGCTTTGGTCAAACGTTGGAAAATCCGTAGAAATGTAAATTTTTGTAAAATAATTTCAATGGGACATTAAAGCGAAAGTCTGAGCGATACCCTATTATAGAAGGTTGATCTAGACAGGTTTTGTAAACCCAACCAGAGATCTTAGCAAGTGAAACTTTAGCTTAAAGTGGATGTCAAGAACTACTTGGGAAAAGCGATGGTGTTTATGTTTTGAATATTCTTTAATTACTTGCTATCTTTATCTTTAAAATTAAGGTTTTACATTTAGAATTCAGAATGTATCCTCCGAGAGTTTTATTACCAGGAATTAAGATGCTTCCAGTTCTGGGTTTCTATTTGAAATATATTTAATACCATAGTTATGTCAGCATTCTAACCATTGCTGGGTATCTAAATTTATAGTATTCCCCGGTCTGGAATGCATCCCACAGATACAGCTCCACGGCCATGGATACCCAGTTAAACAATGAGAAGAAAAAAAGTGTGTGTGTGTGGGAGGGAGACCAGAGAGCTGACAATCAGTTGGAACTCTCTTCCCACAATAAAAAGCTTCGTTCAGGAGGGGATTCCTGGTCCACCGCTGGCGGCAGTCAACGATTTGTGTAATTTTATGCCGCTTAATGCATAATTTATTCCATTGCCTCAATGGGAGAGCAGAGAGCAGGCAGAGCCCCTCCAACCCAGCACTTGCTCCACAAATTGCCCGCATTCCTTGGAAAAAGAAACGGGTTTACCTGCATTGTCTTTACTTTTTTTTTAGTGCACTGAAAACTAAGAACCTGCCTTTAATTTATATTAAAGAAACAGATTTGTACTGAAAATTAGTGGCTTTTTGTAGGCCGAATTGAAGCTTTAAAGATTAAATGATAAAAGATTAAAGATACTACATAAATAAATACATAAATTAGTGTAAATTTCAAAGTTAATTCCACTTTATTGTTATGGAAAAATGAAGAGATTTTATGAGATTTCATGATTTTGATATGCCGGAAACCAGAAGAGAGAAGACCTCAGTTTACTTCCTGTGCAAGATTTCAGTTCTCAACTCAACTGGATCCCATACTTGTTTGTGTCTCTTTTGCAGAAGCCCTGCTGCAGTCGCGTCCATTACCTCACATTCCGGCCGGAAGCACGGCGGCCTCTCTGCTGGCGGATGCGGCAGAGCTGCAGCAGGATTCCGGCGTTGGCGGCGTTGGACTTCAGTGCTCCTCCTCGCTGGGCGGTGGCCACAGCTCGACCACATCGGTGTTCGAGTCGACGCATAGGTGGACCTCCAAGGAGAACCTGCTGGCGCCCGGACCCGAGGAGGATGATCCCGCAGCTGTTTGTCGCCCTGTACGACTTCCAGGCGGGCGGCGAGAACCAGCTGAGCCTGAAGAAGGGCGAGCAGGTGCGCATTCTCAGCTACAACAAGTCGGGCGAGTGGTGCGAGGCGCATTCCGCCTCGGGCAACGTCGGCTGGGTGCCCTCCAACTATGTGACGCCTCTGAACTCGCTGGAGAAGCACTCGTGGTACCATGGTCCCATCTCCCGCAATGCAGCCGAATATCTGCTGAGCTCGGGGATCAACGGCAGCTTTCTGGTGCGTGAGAGCGAGAGTTCGCCGGGCCAGAGGAGCATCAGCCTGCGGTAAGTGGTTACGAGCTTAACTCTAGCAAGATTCTTTTAGTAAAGCGAAATCCTTCACCTTTAACAGCTACGAGGGTCGCGTCTATCACTATCGCATCTCCGAGGATCCCGATGGCAAGGTGTTCGTCACCCAGGAGGCGAAATTCAACACGCTGGCGGAGCTGGTGCATCATCACAGTGTGCCGCACGAGGGCCATGGCCTGATCACACCGCTCCTGTATCCGGCGCCCAAGCAGAACAAGCCCACTGTCTTCCCGCTGAGTCCCGAGCCGGATGAGTGGGAGATCTGCCGCACGGACATCATGATGAAGCACAAGCTGGGCGGCGGACAGTACGGCGAGGTGTACGAGGCTGTGTGGAAGCGCTACGGCAATACGGTGGCTGTCAAGACGCTCAAGGAGGACACCATGGCGCTGAAGGACTTCCTCGAGGAGGCGGCCATCATGAAGGAGATGAAGCATCCCAATCTGGTGCAGTTAATAGGTAAAAATATGATTTTTATTAAAGAATTTCCTGATATTCATCACTCATAAATCCCTCGCTTCAGGTGTCTGCACCCGCGAGCCGCCCTTCTACATCATCACCGAGTTCATGTCGCACGGCAATCTGCTCGACTTTCTGCGCTCCGCCGGCCGCGAGACCCTCGATGCGGTGGCGCTGCTCTACATGGCCACGCAGATAGCGTCGGGCATGAGCTACCTGGAGTCGCGCAACTATATCCATCGCGACTTGGCCGCACGCAACTGTTTGGTGGGCGACAACAAGCTCGTGAAGGTGGCGGACTTTGGGCTGGCGCGCCTGATGCGCGACGATACGTACACGGCGCACGCCGGGGCCAAGTTCCCCATCAAGTGGACAGCGCCGGAGGGACTGGCGTACAACAAGTTCAGCACCAAGTCGGACGTGTGGGCGTTCGGGGTGCTGCTGTGGGAGATCGCCACGTATGGGATGTCGCCGTATCCGGGCATCGACCTGACCGACGTCTATCACAAGCTGGAGAAGGGATATCGCATGGAGAGGCCGCCCGGCTGCCCGCCGGAGGTGTACGATCTGATGCGCCAATGCTGGCAGTGGGATGCCGCCGACAGGCCCACATTCAAGAGCATACACCATGCGCTGGAGCACATGTTTCAGGTGGGTGACGTCGAGGTGTGGGACGATGAATATGATGACGATAACGATGACGATGACGATGAAGATCATGACGACGATCGCGACGACGGTGGCGAGGAGGCGAGTGACTACGACGGCGACGACGACGACGAGCATCAGCAGCAGAACAACAGCAGCAACAGCGGCGGACAGAGTCATGTCCATAGCCATAGCCATAGGAATAGGAGTAGTCATAGTCATAGCCACCACCATAGGCACCGCCACCACCTCGTCAACGTGCTCTGATCGATCGAGATCGAGGGTGCAAGTAGTGATAGCAATAATGAGCCACATGGTGCCCATCTCTCCTTCTCCGCTCCTCCGCAGGAATCGTCCATCACCGAAGCGGTGGAGAAGCAGCTGAACGCCACCACAGCCAGCGTAAGCAGCAGCTCCGCTCCGAGCACGTCGGGCATTGTCACTGGCGGAGGAGCCACCACCACCAGCACAACGACGCCAGCGGCCAGCGGCGGTGCCTCCACATCCTCCACAGCCACCGCATCGCTCAGTCTCACCCCGCAGATGGTGAAGAAGGGTCTGCCCGGCGGCGGCGGCGGCGGCCAGTCCCTCACGCCGAATGCCACCCACCACAACGATCCGCACCAGCAGCAGCAGCAAGCCAGCACGCCCATGTCAGGTGAATATAACAGCTAAGGAGCAGCAGAGCTTAGCTTCAAGTTCTCTCACTAACCATTGCCTTAATTTTGCCACAGAAACCGGCTCCAGTTCCACCAAGCTGACCACCTTCTCCAGCCAGGGCAAGGGCAATGTCCAGATGCGTCGGACAACCAACAAGCAGGGCAAGCAGGCGCCCGCTCCGCCCAAGAGAACCAGGTGAGCAGATTCATTTAAGAAACTAACCTGTCCAATGTACAGGGGATCGCAGCTTATTTCGTGCAGTGAGAAAGCAAAAGTTTGAAAGGTCGCTGTGGCTAAATAAAATAATTTAAACGCAGTATTTTAGGTTCTTGTATTAACATTAATACTGTAGTAAAACAATCTTCTTAATTTTAAAAACAATGGAGTTATTTAACAAAAACTAATTTAAGAGCTTTTTTATGCCGCAGCTTATTTCGTGCACTTTAAATTAACTCATTATTATTATTTATTTGTTATAAAACATTTTTTGTGACCTGTTCGCTTATTCTGAATACCTTTTAGAATATTTTTAATCGAAGTACCTTGTTTTTTTAAGGTTTCTAGATTCACTTTTAGCAATTTCCTTAGTGCACTAATTTTTTGTTCATTTTTTGTTAAAAACTAGTTAAAAACAACGAAATTTAAGTCGAAAAATCATAATTTTTAAAATGTAAACTAGCTGCACGAAAAGGTCATAAATTCGTTTTTTTAATATTACTCTTTGGTTTTAATAATTTGGAAGATAATTGTAATTAATTTTAAATTTAGGATATCTGGTGTAAAATGCTGCATTTAAATTATTTCGATATCTTTAGGGGTATAGCAGCAGTGATAGTTTAAGCTTTAAATTCTTGACTGCACGAAATAAGCTGCGATCCACTGTAGTAGAATTAAAAGAGCTAAAATATCAATATTTCCCTAGAAAACAGTACTAATTATTATTTTCTTTCCATGTGTCAGCCTGCTCTCAAGCAGTCGAGACTCGACATATCGCGAGGAGGACCCCGCCAGCGCTCGTTGCAACTTCATCGACGACCTCAGCATCACGAATGGTATACACAAATTGAAAGCTAGCAATTATTTCAGCCAGACCCTCTCTAGAAATTTCAAGACCCAAATTCCAAAACACCAAAACAACAATAGCACACAACAACAACAACAAATACGAACACAACAACAACAACAACATTTACTCCAACAACAACAACAACAACAGTCCGTACAGCAACAGCAATGCGTAGCACAGCAACATCAACAACAATATCAACAAAAACAACAACAGAAACAACAATATTCCATTAAGAAATCGTCCTCGTGCAGTAGTTTCCTTTACGACATCCTATTTCGAGGTATTATTTCGTCCAGGGATTCTCTCCAAATTCCAAATTTTTATGTTATTTGTTCTTTACTGTTTGTTCTTTACTGTTTGTTTCTTATTGGTTTGTTACTATTATTATTATTATTACGGTATCAATTTATTATTATTATGGCATTTATTTTGATTTATTTTCTAAATTAAGTACTAATTGTTGATTTTGTGTCGACGTTGTTCTCCTCTCTCTCTTCTTTTCCTTTGTCAATGTTGTTTTTAGCGTATATTTGTTTAATCCCATATTAATCATTTAAACTTTATCTACCTTTACTCTCTAAATTTGGTATTCATCTTACTTACTTTTAATATGTTTTTAGTTTTAATTGGTGGCCTGTTAACTTTAATTTTTTTAGGATTCTGTTAACCTCTGTTTTGGTTTATAACCTCGAAAGTGATTTATTTAAGTTCCTTAATGAGTATTTATTTATTTATTTATTTATTGAATATTTTATGCAACGCAGTGAAGGAGACATTTCCGACCCTATAAAGTACATATATATATTCTTCATCAGCACCAACAGCCGAGTCGATCTAGTCATGTCCGTCTGTCCGTCTGTCTGTCCGTCTGTCTGTCCGTCTGTCTGTCTGTCTGTCCGTCCGTTTCTACGCAAACTAGTCCCTCAGTTTTGAAGCTATCTGAATGAAACTTTGCACATATGCATCTATATGCTCTCACTACTCTATAAGTCGGAATGCGCCGGATCGGACGACTATATCATATAGCTGTCATAGGAAGAATCGGAAAATTTTTAGGAAAAAAATTATAACTTTGGCAATTTTCAACATATTTTCATATATTTTGAAATATAGCCATTATGTATTATTCTAGAATTTCGGTTTTAATTTGATCAAAATCGGACTACTATATCGTATAGCTGCCATAGGAATATGTTTGTCAATTAATTTATTTTGAAAGCTTTCTTGCTAGCAAAATTTAGTTGTTGCGCAACATTTTTCACTCTCAACATGTTTCGCTCAACATTTATAGAATCTAAGAACACGCGAAAGCGAAAAATACCGCAATCCTTAAATATACAACATTTTAAATACTTAGTGCAAGGGTATTTGAACTTCTGCTTGCCGAAGTTAGCTTCCTTTCTTGTTTAATTACATTTTTTTATTAAGAGAAAAGATAAGCTTTCAAACAAAAAAAAATGGTTTAAAAATATATATTTAGGAATTAAAAAAAAAAACGAAGGACGAGATACATAAAAGAAAAAATATAAATTAAAGACCATATTTTAACGTTTAATACGATCAATTTTATGCTTAAAATTTCCATATATTATTATTCTCGATTATTGAGCCCGATTTTTGTCATTTTATAAGGCTTAGTAAGGATTATTTTTCGTAACACAAATACTTTCAAGGTTATAAACCAACTAAATCTTAATCCCTAAAATTAATATGGTTGTTAAATCGATATTTTGGTGTTTTGTAGTTTTATCCGCTTGACATTTACACACACACATACATCAAACATCAAACATCAACGCACATTCACACCCACACAAGACTCTGGTCAGGCTTAACTCACGGTCAGCGATGGGGAGGTACTTATACCCTTCCCATCACTCTGCCCTCTACTACCATCATTCAGCATCCAGCACCCGGCACGAGCATTCTGTTTAATCCCAATGTAACCCCCCGTAACCCCTATTAACCCATCTTTACCTTTACTTTTCCGATTCGCCAGGCTTGGCCCGGGACATCAACAGTTTGACGCAGCGGTACGACTCGGAAACAGACCCGACCGCCGATCCAGATACCGATGCCACTGGCGACAGCCTGGAGCAGAGCCTCAGCCAAGTGGGTGTCGCCTCGCCGGCCAGCAACAACAAGATGCAGCACTCGCTGCACGGAGGAGGCGGAGGCATTGGACCGCGATCGTCGCAGCAGCACAGCTCCTTCAAGCGTCCAACTCCGGCGCCCGTGATGGGCAACCGGGGCCTGGAGACCCGCCAGAGCAAGCGCTCCCAGCAGGGGCTACCAACGCCACCGTCACCGCACCCACATCCACACGCGGGCAGCAACAATGGCAGCAGTGCTCATCCCATCACCGTGGGCTCGCTGGATGTGATGAACGTGAAGAGGGTGGTGAATCGCTATGGAACCCTGCCCAAGGTGCAAAGGATCGGCGCCTATCTGGACAGCTTGGAGGATAGCAGTGAGCCGCCTGTGGCACCCGCTGTCCCGCCAGTCGCTGCTCCGGTCACTCCAGCGCCGGCCAACGGACACGCCACGCCACCGTCAGCAAGGATCAATCCGAAAATCAGTCCCATTCCGCCGCAGCAGATGATCAGGAGCAACTCATCGGGCGGTGTGACCATGCAGAACAATGCAGCGGCGAGCCTAAACAAGCTGCAGCGCCATCGCACCACCACCGAGGGCACCATGATGACGTTCTCCTCCTTCCGGGCCGGCGGCTCCAGCAATTCCCCCAAAAGGAGTGCTGGTTCCGGAGGCGCTAGTGGGGTGGTTCAGCCAGCATTGGCCAATCTAGAGTTTCCACCACCGCCGCTGGACTTGCCGCCGCCACCCGAGGAATTCGAGGGTGGGGCGCCGCCACCGCCACCGCCGGCGGCCGAGAGTGCAGTGCAAGCCATCCAACAGCATCTGCATGCCCACGCCCTTCATCCGAACAATGGGAATATCAATGGCAATGGCAATGCCAATGCCAATGGAAACAACAATAACAACGTCAGCAGCCACAACGATGTGAGCAACACGGCGCCGAGCGTGGAGGAGGCCGGCTTCCGGTTCGGGGTGTCGCTGAGGAAGCGAGAACCGTCCACCGACTCGTGCAGTTCGCTGGGCAGTCCGCCCGAGGATCTCAAGGAGAAGCTCATCACCGAAATCAAGGCGGCCGGCGGCAAGGAGAGTGCTGTTCCTCTGGCAAATGGCTCCGGCTCCGGTTCGGCTATCACTTCCGTGGATCCCGTGTCACTGCTGGTCACCGAGCTGGCCGAGAGCATGAATCTGCCCAAGCAGCAGCAACAGAAGCTGACCAACGGCAATGGCCAATCCGCCGGCGGCTTCAAGTCGCAGCTCAAGAAGGTGGACACCAAGAAGATGAGCCCGCCAACGGCCAAGGCGGAGCCATCGAGCAATATCATCGACTTCAAGGCCCATCTGCGTCGCGTGGATAAGGAGAAGGAGCCGCCGGCGCCAACACCGCCGGCACCGGCACAACCCCAACAAGCCAACAATGCCAACAACTGCAACGCCTCCACGGGCGGCACGCTCAATCGGAAGGATGACAATAACAAGAAGTACGCGCAGGCCATGCAAAAGACTGAAATCAAAATCGATGTAACCAACTCGAATGTGACGGAGGCGGAGACGGAAAAGGCGACAGCGACAGCGCAGGGCGAGGGCGGCGATCTCGGCAAGCGACGAAGCACAGGTAGTATTAATAGCTTAAAGAAACTGTGGGAGCAGCAGCCGCCGGCGCCGGACTATGCCAGCAGCTCGATCCTTCAGCAGCAGCAGCAGCAACAGCAACCGTCGTCGTCGTCGGTGGTAAATGGCGCCCAGCTATCGCCCAAATATGGGATGATGAAGGTTACCAGTGGCACTGCCAAGCCAGGCAACAGGCCACCGCCGGCTGCCCCTCCACCACCGCCCCCGAACTGCACCACCTCCTCCATTGCAACCACTACCACCATTACCACCACTACCACCAGTAGCACCTCCAGTAGAGACTGCGCAACAACAATAAAAACCTCTCATTCAACGCAACTCTTCACAGATGACGAGGAGCAATCGCACCACGAGGGATCCGGCTCCGGCTCCGGCTCCGGCATTGGAGCCCCCGACATGACCCAGTCGCTGTATGAGCACAAACCGCAGATCCAGCAGAAGCCGGCGGTGCCGCACAAGCCCACCAAGCTGACGATCTACGCCACGCCCATTGGCAAGCTTGCCGAGTCAGCCGGCTCCGGATCGACGGCCGCCGCCGCCGCCACCTCCACCCAGATCTCGCGGGAGAGCATTTTGGAGCTGGTGGGACTGCTGGAGGGCTCGCTCAAGCATCCGGTGAACGCCATCGCGGGCTCCCAGTGGCTGCAGCTCAGCGACAAGCTCAACATCTTGCAGAACTCGTGCGTAATCTTTGCGGAGAACGGAGCGATGGCACCGCACTCCAAGTTCCAGTTCCGGGAGCTGGTGACGCGCGTGGAGGCACAGTCGCAGCACCTGCGCTCCGCCGGCAGCAAGAATGTCCAGGACAACGAACGCCTAGTGGCCGAGGTGGGTCAGTCGCTGCGCCAGATCTCCAATGCGCTCAACAGGTAAATGATAAGACGGGGGATGGACGCGCCCGACCAACAACATCCGGGCAACATCTGGCTGGATGCCGAGGGTAACTTTATTAAGCGCAAGTGATGGAGTCCCCGGGAGTGGAGTCTGTAGACCCAGCAACAACAACAACCATCCAACCACCATCCCCCGTAGATCTAGATCTAGCGAAACAGGATACGAAACTTCAAGCCCAGCGAAGAAGGACAGGGAGAGGACGAGGAAGGCGACGAGTAGTGGCAGCAACTAAAGGCGGCGGCGGAGGACACCTATGTATCGTACTTGGTAGTGTGTAGTAGTAGCTTCTATTATATATTTCCCTATATATGTATATTGATATATATATATCTAGTCAGATCTGTGCAGAGCTCCGACGATAGCTTCCAGAGAAAACACAAGAAGAAAGAAAGAGAGCATGATGATAACCGAGGAAACAATGAGTTGCAAAGCAAAAAATTTGAGTAAGGGGATCGCTCCTGGGAGGATCCTTGTTTTTAATTATGTAAAGTAAGGGGAATCCCCACTCTCAATTCCCCTTTCACACACACACACTTATTCGCGCTTCGTTTGTTTTTTATATAGATGAAGGATAGAAGGATAGAGGGATAGAAGAAAAGAATGAAAGACACAAGACATGGCTTAAGAATGAAGAAGGAATATATTCATAGAATATCTCAATAAACTTAGTAATTACGAAAAAAGGAAAACGCAATGCATATATACATTATACATACATCTATTTACATATACTAGTCGTAAAATGTTTTATTATACCTATACATATACTATATATACACATACTTCTACAAGATAAAGATATTATATATACTATAACGAGACCATACACTCCCCCTATTCCTTCCCGTACTCCTCCTGCTCCTCCTTCCCCGTTGAGATGATAGCGATATATCCGGAATGCGTACGCGATCGACTCCCGCAACAGCAGCAGCAGCAAGCAGCAAGCATATATGTCTATGATCATGATCTATATGTACTCGTAGCAAAGCCCAAAGATATTATTATTAAAATGATGAATACGACAAACCTATTACTCACTCAAATTGATAAATATATATATATATATGAACTATATGTGTATGTTTAGTGGCAAAGACTAAATTGATTTATGTTTAATCGATATGTTCGAGTGCGGAGGCGCAGAGAAAACGAAATGCTTTTTAAGACGTATTACAAACACAACCAATTGTAATTATTATCTGATATTTTCCAAGGATTTTAAAACAACTTTTATACGTAAACAAAAAGAAGAAAAATCACATAAGAAGAGAACCACATACAAAAACCAAATAAATTTTATTTAAAAACAAAAATAAAGACAAGAGGGGGCAACCAACAACTTAAATAAAGGGGCGGTCAAACCTGCAGATAAAGCGATAAATTCAAAAATATTGATGTGCATACAATTATACTTTGCCTTTTGCTCTTAATCCCCAAGATATTTCTCCATAAACCGGAAACGGAAATTGAAAAATCGGGCAAGATAACGCCGAAAATGTTGCCCTATATATATACACCCAAAATATATATATTTCTGTAACTTCTATGATACCCCAAGCGCCTGATATGCGCTGCAGAATAATATCTAATACGAAAAACGGATCAAAAACAAAGTAACTTCAATGAGAAATAAAAATGATATTTAAAGAATTCCAAAATAACGGTGTTTTAGTTCTGGCAGCTCCAGTAATTAATAAATCTAAATTAATCTAGTTTTGACAAAGCTTCTATTTAAATAACTTATTTTTGAAGCATTTTCGAAAAATTCAGTTTTTTTTTAGTATATTTTGGTTTCCTATGTAGTGTTGTAAAGCGTTGATCTGATGGCTTTTACCAACACCTATCGTCCAGCCGACATGGCGATACAAATATCGAAACGACGGCCAATCGAAATCGTTTGCCATCTCTAGAAGACAAGAAAAAGACGAAATAATATATAATAATAGAAATATTACACCGTGATAATATTGCCAAGCATTTGTTTTCCGCGTCTTCGTCGTCGGTAATAGGGCAACGATAGCCACGTTCACAGAAGGTACCACAGCCAGCAAACCCCAAAACAGCAGTAGCATCACCGAAAGCGCAGCAACAGCAGCAGCAACAACAACAACACCATCGTCAGGCAGCAGAAGCAGAAAGTCACCAGAAGAGATACGAACCACAAGACACACATCCAAACTCGACGAAGAACTCTATTTTGAAGAGAGAAAAGCAGTTAGCGGAATGCCACTGTTCGGGAAGTCACAGAAGTCGCCAGTGGAGCTGGTCAAGTCGCTAAAGGAGGCGATCAACGCTCTGGAGGCGGGCGACCGCAAAGTGGAAAAGGCGCAAGAGGACGTCAGCAAGAATTTGGTGTCCATCAAGAACATGCTGTACGGCAGCAGTGACGCCGAGCCGCCGGCGGACTATGTGGTGGCGCAGCTGTCGCAGGAGCTGTACAACAGCAACCTGCTGCTGCTGCTCATACAAAACCTGCACAGGATCGACTTTGAGGGCAAGAAGCATGTGGCGCTCATATTCAACAATGTGCTGCGCCGACAGATCGGTACGCGGTCACCCACCGTCGAATACATCTGCACGAAGCCGGAAATCCTGTTCACGCTTATGGGAGGCTACGAGGACGCGCATCCGGAAATAGCCCTCAATTCGGGCACCATGCTTCGCGAGTGCGCCCGGTATGAGGCGCTGGCAAAGATCATGCTGCACTCGGACGAATTCTTCAAGTTCTTCCGGTACGTGGAGGTCTCAACCTTCGACATTGCCAGCGATGCCTTCTCCACGTTCAAGGAGCTGCTCACGCGCCACAAGCTGCTCTGTGCCGAGTTCCTGGACGCCAACTATGACAAGTTCTTCTCGCAGCACTATCAGCGGCTGCTCAACTCGGAGAACTATGTGACGCGACGACAGAGCCTGAAGCTGCTCGGCGAACTGCTGCTGGACCGGCACAACTTCACAGTGATGACGCGCTACATTTCCGAGCCGGAGAACCTCAAGCTGATGATGAACATGCTCAAGGAGAAGTCGCGGAACATACAGTTCGAAGCGTTTCACGTCTTCAAGGTGTTCGTGGCGAACCCCAACAAGCCGAAGCCCATCCTGGACATCCTGCTGCGCAACCAGTCGAAGCTGGTCGACTTCCTCACCAACTTCCACACGGATCGGTCAGAGGACGAGCAGTTCAACGATGAGAAGGCCTATCTGATCAAGCAGATAAAGGAGCTGAAGCCGCTGCCCGAGGCTTAGTTGGACTTGGACCCGTCCAACTCCCAGCTATAGCTTTAGCCGAGTCCCGGGGGCAAGCGAGAGCCAGCACGATAACGGAGATTGGAGAGCGGAGAACGAAGAACGAAGAACGGAGAGCGATGGTGGGTTTAGCAGGATGAACGAACATGTTTTTGTGTGTGGGTTAAAGCAAATATATATTATATATACTATATTTTGTGACGATGATGACTACACTTGTGAGTAACTAAACAATAATTTAGACAACAACAACAACACTGATGATACTGATAAATAACGATAAAGCAAAATAGTAACAAAAAGCTAAAGTACGAGTAAATAGAGCGTAAAGCCTAAAGAAAACCCCGAAAAAAAACCGAAGAACCGAAAGAGAGTTGCGAATTTAACATATAGCCTCCTCTTCCCTATATCCCTCGATGATTCGATCCGATCCTCTACCCACATATATATAATATGTATTTCCCATGCCCATTTTATCGATTCCTATTTAGACATAACTTAGTTGTTGTATTCTGAAATTCGAGAGTTTTTAAAAAACGATCCCTTCTTCACCTCTGGACCTGCCACGCCCTCAGCCTCTATTCACACGCCCCCGAAAAAGAAGAAACTAAATGAGTTTTGACTTAAAAATGTAATTCCACGCAAAATTCATGAAAAAAAAAACAGAAAACAAAACATGGAAATTAAATACCGTATAATAATAATAATAATAATAATAATAATTCATAGTGATAATTGTCTGTGCATCCTTTGGCATGGACTCTATTATATATATATACAAGCATTATATATATATATATATATATAGAAAGAGCGAGAGAGAAAGAGAGAGCATTCAAAACACAGAGACACAGACACACACACAACACAACACACACACATGCATACGTACATAGTTAAAAAACGGGAAGTAAAACAAAACAACAACATTGCGAGCAACATAATAAATATACGATTATTATAATTTATATTATTCCCAAATTAAAGATAACAGCCAAACTAACAGTCAGTTTTTAAATGTGGGTGGGAGGAAGGGGAAGGGGAAGTGGTGGGAAGCATGGGGGCGTAGAGCTTTCCCCGACCTGAGTCATGTGAAAAAGAAACCTCGCCAGTAGGGTTGTCATATTGCTATTTGTAACTATACGAAATATGTTTTATATAGGTTTTTCGCCATATTCCCCATTTTGTGGATATTAAAATCTAATTACATTGAAAGAAATAATTTAAAAAGATAAAACAATTTTTTAATATAAATTAGAATTATAAATATTTATTGGTTTTGTATAAATAAAATGGCAAACAAGTCAAAAATTTCATATGTTGTTTATCGAATCGCTAGTTGTTATCGCTGCAATACTGATGTAAAGCAGGGTAGCCACCTATTAGAAAATAACGATCAAGGCCCACACAGCTGTTTGTATACATTTTTATTTTGTTTGCTAATAAATGCATTCGAGTGTACTTAAGATAACTGTGTCTAAGATTAGGGGGTGGGTGTGTCATCCTGACTTAGCGTCGCTTCTTCTTCTCCAGCTTGCGTATCTTATGCAGGCGCGTTCGCACCGGCTCGCCCTCCCGCTCCGTCACCTCCCCGCTCTCCGTGCTCCCATCGTCCGCAGCCATCAGTACGGCGGCCGAGATGCAGACAAACTGGAAGAGTGCACCGACATACAGGCCGTACCGTATCAGCAGGCTAAATAAGTCCTCGTCGCCAACAGTGTCCAATGATGCGGCCGCCGCCAGACTCTCAGCGGATGCCGACATCTCTTCGGCGTTGTTTATAATTAATCTTTAATTAAATTCCTGAATAATTCGGCGTTGTTTATAAACAATTCGCAAAGATGAATGAAAACAACGGATTTGTTTCCGTATCTTTTGTATTGAGTAGAGATGGGATAGCAAAATTTGCAGCCCTGGATGTAACTATCGTTTATAAATATCGGTATTTGCTGAAGCCGTCCTGAAGACACTAGGCTGTTTATAAGAAAATATATTTGGTCGACTTAAATGTGTTTTATGGGGTCTCGTATATTTTAGTTAGTTTAATTTTTAAATTAAATTCCAGTACCTTCTGGTAAATAAGCTAGATTTTGTAAGGCTTGCTATCGATAACCATCACCTCCCATCCCTATCAAGTTCTAGTGGCGGCAGGCAAAATCAGTCACTAGTTTTTGCATAATATTTATTATAAGTCAAGTTTTAAGGATGTCCTGCTTTCGGCTAGCGACTGCCACCGCCCTTCCAGCAGGCAGCGGAGCCCGAGCTCTGCGCCTCCTAGCAAATAGGCCACACAGGGAGCTTGCATTCGCTCGGCGGCACTTTGCCAAAGCGGTAGAAGGCGGCAGCGGTTCCCAAAAATCCAATGGTACCTTTAAATTGGGGCTACTTGGGGCTGTGGTGGGAGCGGCCACAGGATCCGTATACACCTTTTACACCCGCTGGACTGACGGAAACTCGCACAAGGAACACGAGGAGACGAAACCGACGCGGGTGGATGGGGTACCGTCGGGCGTGCGGATAACCAAGCGATATATAAATCCCAAGGACACTTCCGGCCTGGACATCGTCCTGTTTCAGTTCCAGACATGTCCCTTCTGCTGCAAAGTGCGAGCCTTCCTCGACTACATGGGTATATCGTATTCTGTGGTCGAGGTGGACGCTGTTCTCAGGCAGGACATCCGTTGGTCGTCGGTGAAGAAAGTGCCCATGGTACTCATCCGCCAGCAGGACGGTCGATACGTGCAGATGGTGGACTCCAGTGCTATTGTATCGTTAATAGCCACCTATCTGCAGGACAAGCGCACAGACATTGGAGAACTGGCGCAGTTTTATCCACACACCTCGTTCTTTGACGACGATGGCAAGAAGAAGCTGGACATATTGAATAAATATTTCCTTATGTATCGCGACCACACGCCCAAGAGTGTGACCAAGGAGGCGGAGGAGTGAGTAAATGAACGATTTTTTTGACTTTGCTAAAGATTTCACTTGTTTTCAGGCTCGATCGCAAGTGGCGAACCTGGGCCGACAGCCACCTTGTGCACCTGATCTCACCAAATTGCTACCAGACCATGGGCGAGTCCTTGCAGACATTCGAGTGGTTCTCGGAGGCCGGAGAATGGGACGTGCATTTTCCGAAATGGGAACGTGACATGATGGTCTACTGCGGCGCCACGGCGATGTGGGCCATTGCCAAGATGCTAAAGCGGCGCCACGCTCTCACTGACGACGTTCGGTCGCATATGTACGACGCCTTGGATCAGTGGACCGCTGAGCTGAAAAAGCGCAACACCAAATTCATGGGCGGCAAACAGCCAAGCCTGGCAGATCTGTCCGTTTTTGGCGTGCTCAGCAGCATGGAGGGCTGTCAGACGTTTAAGGATTGCCTGGAAAACACCAGCATTGGTAAATCCCAAGCTTCCCGTCGAGAATTTCTTTTTAAACTTGTATTTTCTCGCAGGCAAGTGGTTTTATGATGTCAAGGCGCTTGTGGAGAAAAACCGAGGACAGTTGCATAGAGAACGAATCGAAGGGATTGCAGCTGTAGCTTAGAGAAAGGGATCTGCGCCAGTTTTATCCAATGATTGTTGAAAATAACCAAACTGTTTAATAAAATATATACCTTTTTAGTCAACAATACAATCTCAAATAATTCTCCCAAATTTAAATAGTGAATCGAGCGATTCAATTAATCAAACTGAAGCGAGCGAAGCGGTTAAAGCGTTGCCAGAGCAAGAAACTAAACAGCTGTGATTTCGCAGCGAAATTAATCAATTTATATATTTCGAAAGATAGATATGGAGGGAAATTCGAAACATAAAACAAGGGGCGCTTTTATTGTCCCCAGAAAAATGTTAATTGTATAAAAGCCGTAATGATAGGGGTTATTTATTTATATACATAAAGCAAGGCCCTCTCGTCACTTTCGTCCGATTGCTCTCGATATTTGTAAAACGAATTTCGAGATGCCTGACCCTTTCCATACTTTATGTTATTTTTATAATGAGTTCTACTTTTTGTTACATGTTTATTTGTCCTTGCTAATACTGCTTAAACTGTATTAAGTCACCTATCCTTGTCTCTGCCCACCTCATGTGATTTGGAGAACATCATTAAAAAACATTCCTTAATCGGGCAGAGGTAAGGGCAGACATTTGCTATTTTGTTAAAAATAAAGTTAAAAAAAAAACAACAACAAAGGGAACTTGAAAACACAACTAAAGCCCAGAGTGACCTAGTTGGATTTAGAGAATCTCGACTAGTTTTGGTGTACCGAGTTCTGCGAGCGACGGTCACTCTGCGCTGGTATTTGCCTGGTCACACCGGCCCGAAAACGCTACCCCGCTCACCCCCCCGACGAATACTTGACGGAAAAAAGTCTCATATGCAGTAAGGATAAGCGCAAGGATAGCGCCAGGAAAGGCAACCGTTTATTGATCAACCACCCGTCCGGTGGTCCGAGCGAGCAAGGCGAGCGCAGTGCACATTGCCCAGAGCAGCCACAGCGTCCGAATCCCGCCGAGCGGAGAGCGGCAAAAGCGAACGCCAACGAAAAAGCAACAGAGAACGGAGAGGGAAGCGAAACAGCGTCGAATACAGAACTTCGCTGGTCGGGGGCAGTGGTGGCAGGCAGGCAGGATGTGGGACTCGTCCATGTTTCTCAGCACGCTGACGCCCAAGTTCTACGTGGCGCTCACTGGTACCTCCAGCCTGATCTCGGGCCTGATCCTGATCTTCGAGTGGTGGTACTTCCGCAAATATGGCACCTCCTTCATAGGTGAGTCCCCCAATGCGAGCAATTTGTTCGATTCCCTCTAATCCGAGTGTGTCCGGCAGAGCAAGTGTCAATCAATCACATCAGTCCCTGGATCAATGGCAGCGACGGCCAGTCTGAGTCGAGCAATGGCAGTGGCAGCAGCACCTCCAGCGGTTCCAGCAGCAGCAGCAACGGCGGCGCAGGCGGCGGCGGCGGAGGAGGCGGTGGTGCAGCAGCTGGAAGCGGTGGAGCCACAACCAGCACGGGCACCCAGATGCCCGAGTGCAAGGTGTGGCGGAATCCGTTGAACCTCTTCCGCGGTGCCGAGTACCAGAGATTCTTTTGGGCGACCAGCAAGGAGCCGCTGACCTACTACGACATGAACTTGAGCGCCCAGGACCACCAGACCTTCTTCACCTGCGAGGGCGATGCCCGCAAGGAAGAGTACGAAATCATGCAGACGGCCTGGCGCGAACGCAATCCAATGCAGCGCATAAAGTCCGCCCACAGTGCGCTAGAGATAAACGCAGAGTGCGCGCCCGCCTACATACTGCTGGCCGAGGAGGAGGCCATGACTATCATGGAGGCGGAGAAGATACTGAAGACGGCCCTCAAGGTGGCCGAGATCAATTATCGCAAATCGCAGGCCACCCAGCACCAGGGCGCTATCGCCGATGGGATGCATCGGCGGGACACCAATGTGCTGATCTACATCAAGCGTCGGCTGGCCATGTGCGCCCGCAAGCTGGGCAAGCTGAAGGAGGCGGCCAAGATGTTCCGTGACCTCACCAAGGAGATACCCTCGATCATGAGCGTGCTGAACATTCACGAGAACCTGATCGAGACGCTGCTGGAGATGCAGGCCTACGCCGATTGCCACGCCATTCTCGCCAAGTACGACGACATCTCGCTGCCCAAGTCGGCGACCATCTGCTACACGGCAGCTCTGCTAAAGGCGCGCGCGGTGGCCGACAAGTTCTCGCCGGACATTGCCTCGAAGCGGGGCCTAAGCCCGGCCGAGATGAGCGCCGTTGAGGCGATCCATAGGGCCGTGGAGTTCAATCCGCATGTACCCAAGTATCTGCTGGAGACAAAGCGGCTGATTCTACCGCCCGAGCACATCCTGAAGCGCGGCGACTCGGAGGCCCTGGCCTATGCGTTTTTCCATCTCAAGCACTGGAAGCAGGTGGAGGGGGCGCTCAATCTGCTGCACTGCACATGGGAGGGCACGTTTCGCATGCTCCCGTATCCGCTGGAGCGCGGCCACCTGTTCTATCCATATCCCACATGCACTGAGTGCGCCGATCGCGAGCTGCTGCCGGCCTTTCACGAGGTGTCCGTGTATCCCAAAAAGGAGCTGCCCTTTTTTATCCTGTTCACGGCGGGACTGTGCTCGATCACCGCCCTGCTGGCCCTGGCCACCCATCAGTATCCAGAGCCGATGGGTCACTTGGCGCAGACCGTACTTACCTGGATCTCGTATCCCTTTCAGTTGCTCAAGGAGCGCATCGAGGCGTTCTGGCCGTGTAATCTGCTGCAGCAGTTGTCGCGCGTCTAAGCTGGGAGTTCATCGCGGCGTCCTATCTTCTTTCCACCCTCAAATGACGCCACACACACATAAACACACAAACCAGGAACACCACAACACACACCACACACGCATCAATCTCCATCTCTCTGGCTAAGGAACCAGCAAACAAACTACAAAACGAAACCACAAAAACACTCAAAACACACAAAACCCTAAATACATAACATGCGTATATATATAGTATATATATAAATACATATATATATATTTTGGATCTTAATATGTCTGTGTTGTCTTCGTGAAATAAACATAAACAAAGCAAAAAGCAAAAAACGAAAAACGAAATGCAAACAAAACACGCACTCAACTAGTTGCAGCAGCTTCCAAGTGATCCGGATAAACGAAACGAATTTTCAGCAGCCACGCAAGAGGAAACTAAATTATTCTTAAGTTTTATTATTATTTTAATTATTGTAAACGAGAGTACGAATGCCGAGTAAACTAAAATGCGCAACTTATCGTTTATTTTATTTATCAAATGTCGTGTTTTTTTTTACTTTCAAGCAATCTTTTGATTATTTGGATAAATATGTTTTTATAAAATAGTTAAATTTACAGATACTGCTTCTCATTGAAGTCCCAGATAAACTTTTAAAACCAAAGTGGTTTTATATTTTTTCTGAAAGAAACAGCGTATCAGAGTGTGTGCTCGTGCTGGAAACAACACGGATGCTTTGATTAATCTACAATTTTTTTGGTTTTTTGGCCTTCTGAGATTCTAGTTATGTTCTCCTAGAAAACCTTAATGTTATCTCCCCCATTGACGAAGTAGAAAAATTAAATCATAAATTTTTTAACAACACTTGAAACACTTTTGAATACTTGAAAAGCATTCCTATCTCTGCAAATTGGATAAGATAAGGAATTAGTTCGATGAATCTCACCAATTTCTTTTTTTACTCTTGCAGGGCATTATAAATTTAGTCATTTTATCATATAGCTGCCATAGGAACGATCGGAACATTTTTAGGAAAAAAATTATAACTTAGGCAATTTTTAACATATTTCCATAAAATTGACAGACATGGCCATTTTGTAATATTTTAGAATTTCGGTTTTAATTTCATCAAAATCGGTCTAATATAACATATAGCTGCTAATACATATATGTATATATAAATTAATTTAGTTTGTTCGCAACATTTTCGTTCGCAACATTTTTCGCTCGCAACATGTATGTCAGTACCCGAGAAAACGAAAGTCTTACTTACTTACTGCAAGGGTATTTAAACTTCGGCATGCCGAAAGAAAGCTTTCTTATTTAAGAATGAACTTGAAGTGTCATAAATATTTTAACAACACTTTTAAACACTTGAAAAACTTTCCTATCTTTACAAATTGGATAAGATAAGGAATTCGTTCGATGAATCTCACCAATTTCTTTTTTTACTCTTGCAGGGCATTATAGTTAAAGCCAGAAGTTTGCAGAGCAGTAAATTAATCATTTCCTACCCCATAAAGTAAATATACTTTGCAGTAGGTTTTCTTGGTCAATCGTCTGGTGTCGCACGCTACATTTGTACGCATTCCAATTTTTGTTTTAACGCTAAAGGTAATTTAGGGTCTTAAGAATGATATACTAAAAGATGAAGTCCGGGAAAAATGTTTACATGCCTGAATTTCGAGTTCTGCCGCAGTACCTTTCTCGATTTTACATACGATTTTACAGCCACTGAAAACTTTAAACTCTCAAAACCACTTTTTTTTGAGCTGGCCGGAAACAAAACTCGAACAAATCTTTACCGATCGATTCCAAATTTTTGTTGTCCGCAGGGAACTACGTAGGGGTTTTTTGAAAAAGTGAATAGTTTTTTTGTGATGAATTTCATGGTCAAATTGTGAATTTTTTTTAAACTGTCGTTATTTTACGAAAAACTAATTTAAAAAAAAAAAAAACCCTACGCAGTTCCCTGGGGACATCAATATGGATTCAGAAAATGTTTGGCTTTTTGTTCTAGATCAAAAATTGTAGAAGATACGTTTCCGGCTGTGGACCCATCTGAGGAAAAACATGCTACCGCAGAACTGCTGCGGAGTCACAATTTTTTTTCTTAATTATGTACTTGAAATGTATGTTTTTTTGTAGTTTAATATTGATATTATAAAATACTTTTTACAGAATTTCAATAACTCCATTGTGTTTACCTACACAAATTTCGAAAATATGCCTTTTTTTTGGTGTTTTACAGTGGTGTAATCCCTTAATGGATCACCGAATTTAAATTGAAGTATCTCGAAAACCTGACGTAAAGGAAGTCCTCCTTCCGATACAATACCAGTTCAGAGCATCGAAAACCTTTCGAAAAGTATATTCCGGTTCTTGTTTCTAAATGTTGTTGGCATGAGTAATAATTGATACGTATTTTTTAAATGTTCTCTTTATTATTATTCAAAACAATGGTGCATAGAAATCGATTCATTTTTGTATATTTGTGTTATAAAATTGTGTCATAGCTTAACGCAGTTTGTGTCAAGTTTGTGCTCATATATTGTCATAAAGTTCTCTGCTCGGATGTATAGATCACACTTAAATGCTTATTAATATAATTTTACAATTTTAATTGTCTTCTTTGTTAAGTTATTGAAATAAGGCACGAATCATCACATTCGATAGCTTCCATTGATTGGAAATCTACAAGGGAGTAATTTTGAAAAAGCCCTTGCAGACCTTGCAGTTCTCGAAGTTACCGAGATAAGACATCGGGTTGAGGGACAAGAAGTACCGCTTGACAGCCATTAAAAGTTCCGAAGTGTGCGATTCCAACACATCGTGGGACATGCCACGGAAATTGGTCATCACATGGTGCACCATGCGAAAGAGTACCGATTCGGTGGAAATATAAAACTTTAGGATACTTGTCAACTCGTCCAGCATGGTGTCCATAAAGGTCCGTGCCAGCTTCATAAGAAAGTCAAACACCTCTGGCTCCAGACTGTCCGCCATGCTGCTAATCAAGTTCTCGAAGCTCTCGGCGTTGATCACGTGCTCGAAGATGATGCGTCCGTAATTCTCCAGCACAAACAACACGCCGCCCACCATTACGGAGCTGAGCTCCAGGGCGAACACGCCGGCTGCATAGGTGGTCGGCTCCGGGCGCGGATGGGACGTTGGCAGGGGTCCAATCAGGCGGGAAACCTGATTAAGGCCATCCAGCCGCAAATTCCCAGAGGCGGCATGACTGGCCGGGATCGGCTGGGATACCTGGCCGAGGATATTGGGTCCCTGGTTGTGCTGCACACTCGCCCGCAAATCGGCCGCCGATGTCTGCACCTCGCCGTTAAGCACAAAGCCATTTCCTTCTGGCGCGAATGCGTATCGCACACCCTCCTGATTCATGTTCTTATTGATCTTGTAGAGGTCATTGAACTGTTGCCTCGAGGGCACCTCGTTGACGTTGCGAATGATGTCCAGCTTGCCGCGAGTATTGCCGCGCATCCGGACAGTTTCCTTCGCGGCCTTGTCAAAGGAGCGTCTGCAATGAAGGCGTAAAGGAGATCGGAGATGGTTCAGTTTTATATTCACATCTAAGCTCTTGAAGATCTCACCTCTGGCGATTGCTGAGTGTGTCCCGATAGCCGGCTATGTTACTGTTGGCCGTCTCGTTGATAATTGTCGAGGCCAGCTTGAAATTGTAGACGCTGTGCGTGAACAACACCAGCGAAGCAGACAACTGCAGCACGTCCATGGCGCTGATGTCGTCGCCATCCTTCACTTTCTACAGAGAAGATCATTAGATGGCAGGTCGATGTCCCGATGTGCGTGTGTCTAGCTTACCAGCATCAAGTCCAGCACTCCGTTGGCCACTCCAGAGCCCGAGATGACGATCGAGGATATGTTCATGCCGTTCACTGTCATCTGGGCAATCTGAAATTGTTATTAAACAATTATTAAACCCACTAGGTAAGGGTGGAGATAATCACTTACCGCTCCCACTTCCCGTCCAGCGTTCGTGGCCGCCGACACGGCTTGGGTGGCGCCTGCTGCTCCCAGTCCAACGGCGCCTGCGATCACGCCCAGCCAATGGCCGCGCGCCTCGCGGTCGGCCACACTGATCGTCTGCTCGTGCTGGCTGCGATCCACCAGCCTGGCGCCCGAACGGGCGGTGGCATAGCCGGCACTGGCCAAGCCCACAACTCCAGCTATAGCCATCGCCGGACCAGACACCGGCAGAGTAAGCAGTCCTGCTATGGGGATGCAGGCTGCGGCAAAGCCTCCCACAGCTGATCCTGTGTCAAGATACCCAAGCATCGCTCTGCTGGTGCTGCCCGCCGGTGTTACGTACTTGTCCAGGCGCACCAACTCTTTCACAATGCGGTAGATTCCTCGCTCGGGAGCCACCATAATGCCGGGAGGAAGCTCATTGCTGGCCACATACTGTGCCCAGTTCTGGTAGACACGTCCGTTCTCATCCACGAATATGTTGCAGCAATCGGAGCTGTCGCTGCTGCTGCTGCCACTGCTGCTGTCTGCAGGGAAATAACATGTTTAGTTTATAAAATGCATTAAATAAACATTTAAAACATAAACACAGACTAAATACACAACTTGGAGAACTCACGGACACATCGGCGGGCACGGAAAACCGGATGGCAGGAAAACTTATTGCTGTCCTCGGCGCGATTCACATCGTCAGTGCCCTCGACCACCATAACGTAGATAATGGCCGTCAGCGACTGGCGATTAGTGTATTTTCCTGGAATGAAATCAAGGTGGTTACGCAACGTCTGACGGCAATCATGAGTCCCCGGCTTACGCTGCTCCCACACGGCATTAAAGATGGTCTCACGCGCTTTTCGATTGTCGGCGAGGATCTTTAGGTGTTTGTTCTCGTCGTCCAGCGAGCCTCCACCGGGCGGCTGGGGATCGCGAATCAGCTCCTTGAGCTTGTTTTTTAGAATTTCCGATTGCTCTTGCGATAGCCTATGGATGATATCATCAAACAATTGAATATTTATTAACTGCGCATTACTCACAGATCCCAGATTATCTCCTCCGCATAGCCAAGGGATTCGGCAAAGTTTTGCTGCACTTCGCGGGCGGTGCGGTTTGCCCCGCCGTTGTCATTAGCCTCTGCCATGTCGGATATCCTGAAATTACAAATTCCTTCGCCGCAGTTCGACTGCTAATGGCCATTAGTCTCGGGAAAACCCCAACTTATCGGCGCACACTTTGCAGACATCCACGATCGCTCTGGAAATACCAAAACGCCTCGTGAAGATGAAGACTGAATGCTGAAATATCCATACTGCCATCCGGCATTCGGTATTTTCGATGGCAGCATGAAAATTTTACCAAGCATATTTTTCCTTCTCCAGAAGTTATCCTACAATTTGTGCATATTTTTGCGAGTTACTTCTTTTAAATATCTAGAGACTAGGTCAGACTAGTTGTTATTTAACTAACTACTTAACTACTAAAAACAATAACAAACTAAAAACAGTGCTGCCAGATCGCCGTTAATTGTATCATCATTATTCGAATTTGAACTAATTTAGTTACGTTTGTTAGCTCATTGCTTGTGGGCTAGCCGCACTCGAAAACTATACATTTTGTTAGAAATTCAAGTGTAATTCTAAATTCACATGAGAACAAATAAATATTCTACGCCCGTTGCAACCAGGGATGCCACATTTACCCGAGCTAGTATCGATAGTCTCGTTATCGAACCAATGACCGCACTTTCAAAAAGTGTGACCGGCAGAGGCAAAAGAAGTTTGCCTAATAATTGCCGTTTTGTACCTGAGCCAAACAACCCTACGTGTCAGTCTCGTTGTAAATACAGTTTTTTTAAATTCGCGGCGTACAAATCGTGCAGTTTTGCATTAGAAACAGCTCCCGCCCACCTCAGCGCCCGCTTAAACAGCGTCGCGACACCAATTGATCGGGAAGGCGCTGCATAACTCCGCCTCCACTCTCCGCCAACAAGCCCAGAAGCATCAGCTGGAGCTGCCGGAGGAAAAGTGCAAGGAAAAGGCAGGCCAGACGAGGCGTATATATATATAGAAATAGATAGGAGGAGGGTACATCGGCGATGGCGGGTCAAAAGTTCCAGTACGACGAGAGCGGCGGAACGTTTTACTACTTTGTGTTATCGTTCTTGGCGCTCATATTAATACCCACAACGATTTACTATTGGCCACGTAAAAAGAAAGAAGGTTAGTGCCGCTTCCCAGCCGATTTTAATCGCTCCGCTCTCTCTCTTCCTCCTGCTCTTCCACCTGCAGCTGAGTGCGCGCGTGTGTGTGTGTGTGTGTGTGTGTGCGTAGCCTACATGTGTAATCTCTCTCTCTTATTTCCTTACTGCAAATGGACACGTTCCAATAAGTTATTCTAACAACGTCAGCTCAGCTCGGCGTCTTCTGCGTATTGGTGAAAGCTGTGATTACCGCAAAACACGAATTGAGCGAGAGCTCTCTTCCCAATTGGGACAACAGCCGCTCTGGGCGCGTTCATGCGTCGCCAAGTCGGTGGATCTAAGACGACACAACTTGTAATAACTTTCCGTGATCTTCGTTAGTTCTCTAGGCTTCTCTTAATAATATATATTTAAATTTTGTTATTATTTTGTAAAACTTAGCTATGCTAAGTTCCTAAAGCAACTTTGCTTACGGTTGCTAACTAAGGTATAGTCGGGCTCCGAGCCTAAAAAACATGTGCGCACAGACCTACTCAATCCCATAGTCTCATCTGATTAGAGATTAACGACGAACTCTTCGCTCTCTCCTCTGCAGATCCCAGCAAGTTAAAGGATGAATGCCAATGCGCGGACTGTCTGAAGAAGAAAGCCATCCTGGCTAATGCCGAGCCTTACAGAGCACTCAAATCATGGAGCATCAAGCTGACCATTGTGCTGGGCTGGGCCCTGCTGCTCTTTCTCACCTACCGCGTCTCGCAGTTCGACTACGAGATGGCCAGCTTCGATCCCTTCGAGATATTGGGCGTGCCGCCGACCTCATCGCAGGCGGAGATCAAGAAGGCCTACTATCGCCTCTCCAAGGTCCTGCATCCGGACAAGGAGACGGGTGACGAGAAGTCCTTCATGATGCTGAGCAAGGCCTACCAGGCGTTGACCGATGATGTGGCCAAGGAGAACTACGAGAAGTATGGCAATCCGGATGGACCGGGTGCCATGTCCTTTGGCATCGCCCTGCCCTCGTGGATCGTCGAGAAGGAGAACAGCGTTTGGGTGCTGGGCCTGTACGGTCTGGTCTTCATGGTGGCCATGCCATCGGCGGTGGGCGTGTGGTGGTACCGCTCCATTCGCTTCAGCGGCGACAAGGTGCTGCTTGACACCACGCAAATGTACTTTTACTTTATCCACAAGACGCCGCACATGCTGCTCAAGCGGGCGCTGATGGTGCTGGCGGCCAGTTTAGAGTTTGATAAGCGCCACAATTCCCAAGTGCAGGAGCGGCAATCGGATAACGATGAGGTGCCAGCGGTAAGTCAAGACTGATCCATCCGAATCCAAAATAATAATCCTTCCACCTTTCTGAACAGTTAATCCGGCAGCTACCGAACTTGAACGAGAAATGCAAGGAGCACCCGCTGTGCCGAATGTACTCCATCAAGGCTCGCGCCATCCTGCACGCCCATCTGGGACGCATGCCCCTCAACCCGGAGACACTGGAGCGTGACCGCCAGTTCGTGGTGAAGAAGTGCCCGTATTTGGTCCAAGAAATGGTCTCCTGCGTCCACCAGCTGGTGATGATGGCCTATGCCAGGCGTGTGCCTCGCCTGCCCAGCATCGAGACGATTGAGAACTGCATGAAGATGTCGCCCATGATCATCCAGGGCCTGTGGGAGTTCAAGTCGCCGCTGTTGCAGCTGCCCCACCTCACCGAGGACCACCTGTACTTCATGAACAAGAAGCGGCACGTAAAGAACCTACAGCAGTTCGCCCAGCTGAAGCCGGAGGAGAGCCGACTGCTGCTCAAGAACCTCTCAGACTTTGAGTACGAGAACACGATGAAGGTGCTGGGCAAGATGCCGCTCATCGACTTCTCCATACGCTGCGAGGTGATCGACGACGAGAACACGAATGTGGTCACCGCCGGCGCCATTGTCACGGTCACCGTTACGCTGGAGCGCAAGGACATGAGGTCGCTGTTCGGGGACACCAAGGCACCCGAGAAACAGGGCATCAACGACGAGGCCAACGAGGAGCAGGCTGCAGCAGAGGATGACGAGGCTGCCGCCGCTGTGCCGGCTAAGAAGGCATCCGCCTGGGCGAAGCCTCGCAAGGGTGGCAAGGGCAAGGGTGGAAAAAAGCCCGCCCAAAACCAGAAAAACCAGCAGAAGAAAGCCCCGCCCAAAGCGGCGTCATCAACGGCGGCGACAGCCAATGCAAACGCTTCCGAGGATCAAACAGGCAACTCTGATGCTGAATCCGAGGTGGGCAATGGCGACGGCAGCGATGTGGAATCAGTGGCCGGCGGCAGCGGCAGCGAGGACGACGAGAAGGGCAATAAGAACCATTCGTCGTTGGACGACGACGATGACGAAGAGTGGGAGAGGCTGCAGGCGAAGCTGAACAAGAGGGAACGGCTCGAGGGCAAGTCCCGGCTGTCGCACACCGTCCACTGCCCCTACTTCCCCGAGGAGAAGCAGGAGTACTGGTGGACCTACATCTGCGACCGCAAGTCGCGCACCCTGCTCACGGCCCCCTATCACGTGACCAATCTGGTCGAGAAGGAGGAGATCCAGCTGAAGTTCACCGCGCCACGCTGGCCCGGCGTCTACACGTTCACCGTGTGCCTGAGATCGGGTGAGTTGCTGCCCAGAGTGGGATAATCGTTAATCACAAAATATAAATTACAAACGTGAATTGTGCTTTTACAGACTCCTATTTGGGCATGGACCAGCAGCAGGAGCTGAAGCTGGACGTGCAAAAGGCGCCCGCACCACCGACAGACCATCCCCAGTGGGACCTGAGCGAATCGGAGCCGGAGCACAATGACCAGCAGGAGAACCTGAGCGACTACACCACAGACACGTCCGACGAGGAGGGCAGCGACTAGATGGAATGGACAGAGACAGGCGGAAGGATGGAAGGACGCGACGTTCCGCCGCCACACCCAAACGACCACCTCGACGACCTCCTCCTATCTCTTATCTCTCTCCCTTTTTCTCTGGGACGGAAAAAGCCTCTTTGTTTTTCCCCTTTTAGTAAATGAGTTTTGCGTGGCGGAGGCGGTCCCCTCCTTCGCATTTTTACTAGTTTTGTAATGGAAACGACGATCCCGAACTAGAGCGTAAAAAATAACTATAAACAACTTCATTTTACCGTGTACTGTACTAATTATAATTATAATGTACTGTATATTTAATTATTTGGATACAAGAACTAAAAGTGAGAAACGTAAATACAAAAAAAGTCTATTGATATTCATATTTTTGCATGAATGGTATAAAAATTAACTGAAATGGTTTCTCTTTCGGGCCGGTTGCTGATTTTAATTTATTTAAATGGTAAACAGATTGCAAATTCAAATTGAATTGATCAAAGTCGCTGATTATTATACAAATGATCAAATATATTTTATAAAAGTCTTTAAAAAATATATACTAATTTAACTAATCGTCAACAAAGTGCATTTAAGATAATTTCTGATTAATTTAATTGGTGTTTTCTATTAGTTTGTTTACTCTAAGTGTACATTTTAATATTTAATACAGTTTTCGATTTTAACTTTTTTATTAATCAAGTTTACAGGGGAAAAACCCAGGGAATAATAACTAATCATGTTTTATTTTAAAATCGATTGTGAGTTTCATAATTAAAAAGATAAAACCAGCAGCCAACCCAAATAGAAATATCGAAAATCAGAAAATACAAAAATTAAAATCACTGCGCAGCCGCGGCTCGCTCGCTGTCCAATAAGAGTTCCGATTGGGAGTCTGATGTCTGATGCCGCTCTCTCGATACAGGCGTCGCTGATAACTTCTGTCGTTGTTGTTGCGTGGAAATTATGCAGAGAAAGAAATTGAATATTGATAGATTAAGACTTACACTCGTGGGGAGGTTCGTTTACCCTTCACCAGATTCGTTATTAGTGGGGTTTGCTTGTTTCTATTTACAGAACATTTCGGTATTATTTGGCTTAAGGTGCAGTTTTATATGTATGTGTGTGATTTTAAGATGTGGATGTCAGTGTATGCGTGTGTGATAGTCGTTGATTTTCTTCTTCATTTCCTGACAGCCTTTGGTTATTCTTCCTCCTCGCTTTCTTCAGACGAGGAATTATCCTTTTTTTCGTCTTCCAGTTTACTCTCCTCTTCCTTGTCTACCGTTTCTTTTTCAGGCTCCTCTGATTTATCTTCATCAGCAGCTTTTTCCACCTCTTCCTTTTCTTCTTCTTTCTTATCTTCTTCTTCTACTTTCTTATCTTCTTCTTCTACTTTCTTATCTTCTTCTTCTACTTTCTTATCTTCTTCTTCTACTTTCTTATCTTCTGCTTCTGCTTCTTCATCTTTGTTTTCATTTTCTTCATCGTCCTCCGGTTTATTAGTCTCTTCCTTTTCATCAGTTTCTTTTTCTTGTGATTCGCCAGACTTCTGTGATTTCTCTTCCTCGTCAGTTTTTACCACCTGATCTTCTGTTTCTTCTTTGTTCTCATCTGCATCCTTTTTAGCTTCCGTGGTTTCTTCTGAAGATTCTTCTTCCATCTCTTTGTCGTCCTCTTTCTCCGCTTCCTTATCTTCCTTCTCACCATCTGTCTCTACATTCTCTGTTTTTGTAGCTTCTTCATCCTTTTCTTCTTTATCGTCACTAGACTCTTCTTCGTCCTTGACTTCCTTCTCCGCATCTTTCTCCTCCTCTTTAGCTTCTTCATCCTTTTCCTCCTCATCCTCGCTAGACTCTTCCTCGTCGTTCTTATCCTCGGTCTGCTTTTCGGCTGACTCTTCTGCTTCGTTTGCACTTTCTTTGGTCTCAGCTTCAGATGTTTCTTCTTTGTCTTCTTTATCTTCAGTTTCTTGCGTAGGTTCTTCTTCAGATTTTTCTTTGGTTTCATCTTCTTTGGCATCATCTTCAGATTTTTCTGTTTCACCATCGAGGTACAAATTATATGTTAGTGTCTAAATGTAAGTACTCACAACACAAGTAATGTAAAACTAAAGAATTACAACATTTTCAAAAAACCTTTTAAGTTAAAGTGTAAGTGAAAACGTTTGCTGCAAAATCTTCAGTTCTTTCTTTGTTTTACATTACGATGAGTACGTTAACGCATAAGGACTTTCTCCAGTGTTTACCTGTCGCTTCTTCTTCTTTCTTTTCCTTTTCCTCGGATTCTTCATCTGCAGCGGTTTCAGTCTTTTTGTGGATTGTGATTGGATTGTGGTTCGTGCGAATGTGTTTTTTTTTTTTGGGAGGGAAGTGGAAATTGTATATACAAGATAAGATCAGTGGGATCTCTACCTAAACTGGGCTTCTGCAGTGCAAGATCATGCTTTCGTTAGCTTTATAAGCTTAAAAACTCAAGTGTTAAGTTCGGTCCATGCTAGAGAGGGCAATTAATTACCTTTTCCTCTGAATTTTCTTCTTTATCTTTGTCGGCGTCTTCCTCGGCGCCCTCCTTTTTCTCCTTGTCCTCGCCATCTTCACCCTTTTTTTTTTTGTCAAAGAATCACGGACTCATTAGTATCAATAGAGAAGAATTGCAAAGCTAGTTTTACCACAAAAAAAAGCTCAATAAAAATACAAGATTGGGTAATGAAAATTTATGTTTTAAAAAATTAATCTAAAGCGTTTTTTATATCTGTGATAAAACAGACTTAAAGATGGTTTTTAATTTCCATATCATTAAAATGCTTAGATAATTTCATGGAAATGTTTTATGGTAACATATTTTCAAAACCCATTCTTATCACATTTTATTAGCATCGAACTCTTCTGTAGCGGCGTCAAGTGTCGTGTGCTGTTAAGTGTTAAAAGTGTTAACGTGTTAGAAAAACAAGCTTGCGGTTGGTTATGTTCTTTTTAGTTAATACAAATATATTTCGTTTTATTACACGGGCAGCGCTTTTTTATGTTTTAGCATTAACATAACGGCGGCCGCACAAAAAGTTTCAGCTCTCTACGCTCTTATTTAAGTCGATTTTACTTAGGCTTCAGTGCTGATGTGAATTCCGAGTCCGTTGTGTGTATAAATGGTACATACAAAGGTGTGTGTGTATAGGATGTAAGTTAATGATTATAAATATTTTTGATTTAAATTGTCATTTCACTTAAATACGCTCGTAAAATTAGCTTAAGAACCGCAGTCGTCGTGGTGTGAATTTCGTTTAAAAATGTAAACACAATTTTAAAAGATGATAGAAGTGAGTACCTGTTTTCGGTTTCTAATCTGGTGCAAAATTTCAGTTATTTGGAAGATAAAACACATTTTAAGCTCAGTTAAAAAAAGGTTAAAAATTGCACATTGCACCTACGATTCTGAAATCTTTTTTCAAATGATAATTTGATTAAACGACAAATTATCATTTAAATTTTTACCTAATTTCCTGGTAAATAGAAAACGGAAACAGGGGTTATAAAATTATAGATATAGAGAGTTTGGTAGTGTCTGTGCTGTTAGATAACATTGCGGGTTATTGGTCATGTTAACTTTACGGCTTTAGTTTCAAGAAGTGGCTGTTAATTCTATTGCTGATGCGGCTTGTTGAAGATGCTGCTGTTGTTCGTTGCGTCGTAACAGTTAACGGAAAATACAGGAAAATTGCTCAAGCTCAAACCTCGGCCTTCTCCGCCGCCTCGTCACCTTCCGCATCCTTCTCCTTCTCCGCTTCCGCCTCCTCCTTTTTAGCGTCGCCATTTTCCTGCTTCAATTCAATCTGGGCGGTACTGACAGCCGTGGTATCGGCGGGTGCCAGCTTGAGGAACACCTCCAGGGTGTCGATCTCGTTGGCCATGTCGAAGGCGTCGTAGTCGCCGCAATACTCCTCATCGTTGAATAGCTGCGGCGGCAGGGGATGGCGGGGATCCGGATCGCTAACGGTGCCACCGCTGCTAGTAGATTTGTTTTGCATCAGCTCCTTCTCGGACTCCTTGCCGGGCTCTGTGATGTCCACGGTGTCATACTGGATGTTCTTGCTGTCCAGGATCATCAGCACGCGCTGCTGACGCTTCTTCACCTGCAAGCAAATAAAGAGAGTTCCAGTTAGTGTATTTTTCTTTGCCTTTTTGTTTTAATGTCCCCATATAGCTATGTAAATAACAAATTTATTAGTCGTCCATCAATTAAATAATCAATAAAATTTAAATGAAATTATTTCTTACACTAAAATAAAGAAAGACTTGGGTGATTTTTGTTTTAAAAATTATTGCATGATATCTATGAATCATATTCCCAAAAATATCTATGTCTCGCAAGTAAAATAGGTGTCGCATATTATTTATTATTATTACTATTTTTTTTTTAATAGAAAATCTAATTTAACATCTAAATTCTTTCAGTGTAACTCTGTTTTAACAATCCTGTTTTACGCCGATGACTTATAGATAATGAAATGCTGCCGGCAAGCCCAAAACACATACAAACAAAGTCTCTCAGTCAAAATCACACTCCCACATGCAAACATTCAAGACAAGATAACGGGGGAGAATGATAAAGTCACCTAATTGGAATGGTTTGTTGCACTCGCGGGTAATTAGCTTTCTGATTAAGAATTGAAGCTCTCCATGATTTCAGGCTCTACACTCTTGGATCTCAAAGTAGATGCTACGCAACAACAACAAAAGCGGCAGCCACACAGACAAAAGCTTTGTTGTTGCTTTCGCTATTGTGAGCCGTACAATGACCGTTATGTTATTGTTCCTATTGGCGACATTGCGAATTGAACAAAGGAGGCGGGGCAAAAGAGAATGGGGCAAAACAGAGAGAGGTGAATCACTCCTTTAACTCACGCACACTCGCACGCAAAGAGTACCACGCATCAAGCCATGCGATTGCGATCAAAGAATTCTCTCTCTTCCTCGTATAATCTTTATATGGGCATTGAAAAATATGTTTGTGCTGCTTCTTGCCACCACCAAAACACACCAACACGCACACAGACAAACAATGCCCACTTGCTGTTGGGGCTCCGTTTTTTCTTTCTGTTTTTATACGACTGTACATACAAACATATATGCCATCATCACACTCATACACGAACACGTACAAGCGCAGCAAAAGAAATAGAATTCGCAATGCATTCGTCACCAGTCTTCTGCCCCTTTGCCGATTTGCTTCCCTATTGTCTGTTTGCTGGCAATAACAGGGCCAAACATTCCATTAAAATGACAGTTCCTCGCTTTCACGCAGGAGCCCCCGCCACGCCCACTAACTTACCTCCTTGTTGCCGGACATGCCGCTGACATAAACTTTGAGAACCATTTTCGCAGTCAATTTGTTGCTTCAAGCGCTTTATTCGCGAAAATAAATCTGCTGCTGGCTACTTTTACGGCGACTAAAAATATATTTAGATATTTTCCTTCTTTCTTCCGTCGCTCTTGGCCCTACGTAATGTTAAGCACTGTATCGAAGGCACACGAACTGGGCAAGGTTGCTGCGGTTGGGAGGATGATAAAAAAAACTGCGAAGACGCGGATAAGTGGAGTCAATTAAAGAAAGTATTTAATATTTATCAAGAGTGGAAATTATTTTAGGGTTGTTGATAAAATATCAATATTTCAATATATCGATATTTTCTAGGGTTGTCAATTATTTAAAAAAATATCGTATCGAGATAAATAACAAAAAATTATTTTTAAAATATCACTTAAAAATACATTTATATTTGATATTTCCGTAGTCTTATTTTGATAAAATAAAAGCCGAAATTCTAGAATAATACAAAATGGCAATATCTCAAATTATGCCTCCATTGGGTCTCGGTCCGTTGCCTGCGTTCCAACTTCGAAAAACCGTTTGCGCTCGGTAAATATCCTTCGTCCTGGCATATCTTTTAATATTGCACAACCTCTGCGAGCCGAGATATTAAAAAAATTGTGAAAACACGCCTTTTCAATGTTTTTTTTTTAATAGATCAAATGGTCAAAGGCTTCCAAACCCAATAGAAAACTATAGCAAATTCTTTTCTTAGAATATATAAACTTTATTTTGTTCGATTTCCTATTTACTAACGAAATAAAACGAATTAAAGCCCTCCTCCGAGTTCCATTTTCCACCGTTCCATTTCGACGCTATTTTGACGGACATTTTACAGTACAACTTCGTAGAATTTTTGTAGACACTGGCAACTCTGGTTGCTCAAATCTAACAATGCTGCCAGATGTGCCTTTAACCGCCGGTATTTCGGCTCGGTCCTTCCGCAGTCACACTGTTCCATGCGTTTCTTACCGATTCGGAATTCGATCAAATTTTACTTACCGATTCGGAATTCGACCCCTTCTTACTTACCTATTTGTAATTTGGCCCAATTTAACTTACCGATTCGAAATTCGACCCTTTTTTACTTACCTATTCGTAGTTCGGCCCAATTTTACTTACCGATTAGGAATTCGATCCTTTGTTACTTGCCGATTATTACTTGTTGTAAGGGTCACACTGTTGAATTTTTGGCCACACTATTCCTTTTTTGGAAACACCGTTCCTTTGTGTTTTGGTCACACTGTTCCACGCGTTTGTTTTTGCGCTATTCTCAGTCTTTTTCGACGCGTTTTGTTTTTTGCGCGATCCGGAGAGCGATTAATTAATGGAAAACGCAAGATGCGAGTAGTGAAAAGCTAGTGCGAATAATTAAACAACGAGGAAACCGAAAACATCAGCGGCCGAGCCAGCGTGCGTGTGTATGTGTATGTGTGTGGGCGTTTATAAATAAAACGCTCCGAAGCTGTGTGCAAAAAGCAGACGCGATAAAAGAGTAAAAGAATGAGCCCAACCAAAAACAAGAGAGAAGGAAAAGAAAGCGAATATCAGTTTTTCAGTTGAAACAAAAAAAGGCGAAGGCGAAAGTGCATTACTGTGCAAAGCGAAAGAAAGAGAATAAAAAAGGGAGCGAGAGCGAAGAGGTGAATATCAAAGGGAAAACCCATTTGCATCGCAGCGAACGGACGGCCAAAGCGTAATTGTAAAATTCCACTGTCTGGGGCAGCCTGCCTGCCTGTTGTTGTTGTCGTTGTACATCAATTGCTGCGTATGTGTGCAAGTTGTGTTTGTGTGCTATATACATATATCGAAGAAAAAAGAAGAAAACATGGAAGTGGAATTGGAAGTAGAATGTGGAAGTTGAAGTTGAAGTGGAAAAGAGCGCCGCCGCTTCGCAATTATCATTATTGTCATGTGTATCTCTCATGTGTGTGCAACATTTTGCAGCTATCCGATCTGAATCAACCTGTTAAACGAGGGGAGTGTGGTGGAGCCCAAAGCCGAACTCTTAAATGGATGCAACATCAATAATCACGCAAGTTTCCCGCGACGATGAGCAGCTAAACGTCTATCCCAGCTATCCCAATGACAAAGGTAAGCAGAATCTCCTTTCCCCCTCTCTGACGCCCCAATGGGAATCGAGTGTTAAAACAAGAAGCGAAAAGGCAGAAAAGAAAAAGCATTCTCTCCTTCATGACTTCATGACTCATCATCATTGTCAGCCAAAAAGCACGGCGTCACAACAAAGACGAAAGGACACTTGTCCGCTGCCAAGAAGTTCTCACCACCCCACGAACATTAGCACCCAAGACCCCCTTAAAGCCCCAACCCCCAACGCCCCGCTGACCTTTCGTGCTCACACGATTGCGGTCAATATAATTGTAGGAGTAATATATGTGTGTGTCTATTATAGTATCAGTATGTCGTATTTTCCGCAAGTCGCAGCAAATTAAGTATTTAAATATTTAATTCAAACTCGATTAAACTTTCCACTTTGATTTAACACGCTGTTTTCCCCGTATCCAATAGTTAGGATCTTTTTATTTTAAAACGAAATTAAAATTATATTCTAATATAGAAATAGAAATTATTAAAAATGTCCACTCAACAAGTTGATATCCCTTCTGAATTTCAGACTTCAAAAAAATAAATCTTAGATTCTTGGGTAGTAATATTTTAGAAATTTATAGACGTAAGCAAGTTGCTTGTTTTACTTTCCCAAAGTAAAGTTAAGTTTATCCCTCTCTATAAGCCCACTTGGCCCATTTTTAATTTCTTGATTCAACAGTCTACGTTGTGAAAAGTTTTAAAATTAGGAATCCATATAATTAAAAAAATAATACATACAACTGATTATATTATATTAAATAAAAAATCTCAGCTAAGACGTTAACATCCAAACCAATAGTAACAATAACAAGTAATTGCTCTTAAAATAAACATTTTTCCACATGTTTTAAGCACTAATAACTTTATTACTAATACTTTTTTCAATAAAGCTGTGTGTACGTTATTATAGCCCCCTTTTGGCCGCTATTGTGAATGATCTCAGCATTTGCTCGCTTCGTTTTGTGGTTATTGAATTATTTTGCGACGCAGTTGCAACTCTGCCGCCTCTCAAGCGCCACCCACCGCCCAATTACCACCCACTGGCCCACTCCCCCACCTGTAATCAGTTGATGACGTCTTTCGGTGCATGTGACGTCATTGAATTTTTCGGCGACTGGTGCACGAAAGCCTTTTATTGTATTTTCCTTTCCTTTCCTCAGCTTTGCCTAACTGCCTTTGCATGTTTACTTTCGAGGGTCCAACAATAGAAACTGCCAATTAAATTGCACAGTAAAAAGCAGCAGAAAAAACATGAAAAAGAAAACCACTGTAATAATTAACTTGGTCAAGCCGATATTTTTATACTCTTGCCAAAGGCAAGTGCACGTTTCTAGCCCAAGAGATTATCATAAAACTATCTTATCATAAGATTATTTCTAGATTAATTGAAATATCTTTACAAGTTAGGAACCTACATATATTATTTCCATCTGACTTTAAAACCTTATTAAAAAAAAAACGAGTAATTTTCGTTATAATAACTTTATTCCCATAATGCCAAATACAATCATTTGAACAGTTTACATTTTTAACTGGATCTGTAAATAAATAAATGCAAAACTGAATAAACAAAGTTCAATATACCAATAACCCCTGCAAAGTGTATAAACTTTATAATACAAAGAGTTAAAAATTATATGTAGGAAAACCGGTATACAGAGAGAGAGAGAGAGAAAGATAGGGGGACCACAACTAGTTTTATTATTTCTGCGTTTTTTCTAGTGATGCAAACAAACAAAGCAACAGACGAGCAGCAAAAGCGTAGCTTAAAGGTTGCGATATGGTTGTAATGAATGAATGAATAAATGAATGGTGAGAGCCAAACTGCGAGAGTTAGATAAACAGAGAGAGAGAATTTTAGAAAGAGAGTGGTGGAAACTAGGGTTTTGAAGAGGTGGGGCTTTTGGGGGCGTGGAGGAAACCTCATGAGCGCCTTAAAGTAAAGTAATAACAAATTTAATCTAATCTGCGGTCGCCAATGCACATACTATACCTACATGGTCACCTATATACATACGTACATACGTACTTGATATATAGTATATGAAATATTTGCGGTTAGGTGTTAATTGACGGCTCTCGCTCACTTTGATCGACGGTGCTGCCAATTTGGTGCAAATAAATGTCGCTTCCCCGCCTTATCTGCCCCGTCGATCTATAACATATAACAGCGTGTTTGTGTGTCGCGATATCGCAAATCAATTCAGAGTTTACAATCTGTATTTGTTTGTCTGCTGCAACATCTAGTTTGGAATCAAGTTATCCCGATTGTTCCAAATAGGGATCTCTCAGCGGCTTTCATCAGTTGAGCTTTGGCCAGCCGAGAGAGAAAGACTGAGACAGAGAGGGAGCAACGAAAACGAAGTGGGAGAGTAAGTGATTGAAAGAGCGACGTCATCGCAACTGTTTGTATGTGCAAACACTTGTGGTTGAGATCGCAGTACATATAAATAAAGTGACCTTATATCAAGGTTTATAATATAAAATTATTAAAATTATTAAATTTACACATCTTTAAATGCAGCTTTAAAATTACTCCATTTAAGGTCAATTTACAGTTCACATAACATTTATTTATATTCCTAATATATCAGGTTCGCAAATAAAATGTAATATAATAGTTAATTGTTTCTTAGAGATTTTAGTGTGGTTGTTATTTTTTAAATATAGCTATAAATGCTTTTTTAGATTATTCAAACACAAATCAATTGCGTCTGGGATGGTGCAGAATATGCACTTGGGAATTTCAAGAAACCGTGTGCCACTGATAAATTATAAAGTGGTCTTTCCTAGTGGTAATAATAATAATAAAATGCCATTATTTGTGTAGTATTCACTCAGAAATCCCAGACTTTTAAGCTGAAAAGTGCAATATGTTGGGAGTAAAACACTTGGACTTAAGTTAGTTTTTGCTTGTAAGTAGTTTCGAAAAGCCCACGACTATTATTTTGACTTTATGTGTGTGTTTGTGTGTGTAAAAGTGGGTGTGGGTGTCAGCTGTGCGAGTGCGAAGAGAACCACACTAGAGCAAAACCGGCGAGCGAAGAGCAACAGTTGAAATATGTTTTTCCTTTTTATTTGAGAGTGGGTGCCGCCGCCGCCGCTGCCGCCTAAGTGCTTTTTGCCTCACCGCGTATAAATATTTATATAGATATATGTTCGCCATACCTACCCGCCCCCCTCTGTCTCCGCCGAAACACGCTTATAAATACATCTATATTGTTTTTATGGGCAAACGCAAACGAAAACGCTCTCGTAGTATCTCATTTCTCGCCGCCTCAGCCGAACTGCTGTGATTTTTCAATTTTCTCAAGGTCCTCCGATGCCAAATTACTCACGCAGACACACAGACAGCGCGTTTTTCTTCTCCGATTTAACGCCCTTTTCGATATATGCACCCCAAACCCCATAGATTATTTATTGCTTTTCACATTCATTTGAAGCTGGCCAAAAATAGCCAGGAAATTTAATTTTAAAGAATGCGAATCGAGTTCAAAGATCTCGGGCATAAACAACAATTTTCGGAAAACTGGATGCTTTCGGAGATATGGCCAACTTTTAGTGTAACACATCCTGAAATGTTTATGTATTTTTATATAAACATTATCGCAATGATAACATGCCTGAAATATTTATTATTTTCTATTGCATAAACATAGGTATAACAATTTTAATACATTTATTGCAGAAACCCAAAAATAGCCAACAAGTTGTCTGTGTATAAACATTCAGTTTTTTCTGCAATTTTTTATTATTTTATTGTATAAACATTTAATATTATACATTTATTGGGCAAATTCCAAAAATAGCTAAATAAATATGTTGGAGAAAGGCATGTGAATTAGGTTCAGCTTATTATTGGTTCATAAAGTAATTGGCAAAGATCTAGATCATTTTAATAGTATATATTTTACGTTTAACTTAAAACTCGTAAATTAAAAAATATGGAAAAAGGTATGAAAAGGTTTCCTTTACTAAAGAACCTTTCATTTGCAAAGAGTATTCCATTATCGCCTGCCTTTCCGTTGAAAAACACGATACAGACAGACAACAGATGCATTGCAATTCTTAATTATTGCAAAAATAATATTATATACGGCGGCACACAAGCCGAGCGGCGGACTGCGTGCAAAAGATTTGTGCGATGGCACTTCCTATATACACTAATGCCAACCCAAGGCAAGAATAAGAAACTTTTTGAAAACGATGGCATCAGCTTTTCCTCTTCCAAATCGATAAAGGTCAACGAGTTCTGCCCGTACATTTGGATTTTATCTCGTTTGGCTGATACATTTAGGTTCGTTGAACTGCGATGGGGGTTAAATAAAGGCCAACCCCCAAAAACAAAAAATTAAATAAAGGCTTTGGGGTGCTGCAGAGCACTTACAGAGCACTTCTTATAAAGGGGAGATGGCAAATTGAGTTTACAAAAATTGTAAAGCAGGTGTTTCTATAGCTACGGTCGGCGGAACGGTTTTAAGTTTTAAATAATAATAATAGAAATAGAATTTTAAGAGATTATCCCCATACAAAATGTATCTTCTGCTCAATATTTTCTATAACCATTTCCACTTGTCTTGGCCATTTTATATCACGTGCCATTAACTTTGTTTGCCATACTCTACTGCCATGGCTTTAATTCAGAGCCGTCTCTATCTCAAAGTTAAATAAAAACGAACGAAAAAAGCTTCATAAATATGCTGAAGGTCGAGTCTGTGTGTGGCTTTTTTGTTGCTCTTGGAGTCGTCGGCGGCCAGAATGATATCATAGTGTGGCCCCCTGCCAGATAACAAACATTTTGATTAGATAAGCGTCTGTGTTCTGTTCGAAAGTCGTATGAAAATGCTACGCTGTGTGTGCTGCGGCGTCGGCATGTAGGCAATTATATTCTCGATTTCGTATGAATTTCTGTTCTATTTGCTTTAAATTAATTATCAAATAATTCCCCTCTCTCGCCATGTCACCCTCCTTGCGTTATCTGACAGCAGAGACCTTGCCCGCTAACAGACGCGAACAGCAACAGAAACTTGTCAAAAAAATGTGTGTGTACAAGTTTATAACAAAAGAAAATCTGTAGAAATTCTCATTGCCATTCCGAATCAGTAGAGATATGTATTTACATACATACATACACATGTCTGGATATGATTGTTGGTGGGCCCGGCCCGGCCTGTCCTGTCCCGAAGACCAATCCCAATCCCAATTGACGCGTGAGGCCGTTTAACAGTCTGGCGGAGAAGGACTCGCCACATTTGCATAAATTAATGCACCGATTGTATTTTTTTGTTGTGTTTTCTTCATCAGTTTACATAAATCTGCGATCTAATCGGTTGACCTCGACTGATGGAACATTGTACTATCAATGGTTTGCCACTTTTGTTTTTTGGCCTTTCTTGAAATCGATATTGAAGTGGCCTAGAATATAGCAGAATAGAATTCGATAGGAATGGAATGTTTCTCTTTTTTTTTGCTTATTACAAAAATTGTTTATTAGGATTATTCAATCGGAAAATTAGTCTTAATTGATTTTATTATAGAGAAAAATCAATGATTTAGTTAGTTATAGCTTCTATAAAACCGGTTTTCAACAAATTGTATACCCAATTAAATCAAAATTATTCAATTAAACTAATAAATATAAAATAATATGATATGCATCAATAAATGTGCATATATAGATTAATTTAGATATCGATATAGATATAGTTAAAGTAAACAAATTTCTCGACCTGGCCTCAGTGTGCATTTAATTCGTGATTGTTTAATTGTAATTTTGTGGCCTAATCTAGCCTTTAAAAGAGCCTTGTAAAAGAACTATTAAACAAGAAAAAAAGCTAACTTCGGCACACCCAAGTTTGTATATATTATAATTTAATTCAATTTTATCAAACGAAAAGAAAAACTAACAGGAATTATATATATAAATCATTTAAATCATATAAATCATAAAAAAAAAGATTTTTTAAATATTTTCCTGTTTGCAATTTTGAATTTTCCTCTACATTTAACGATCGCAGCTATATGATAAAATCATACGATTTGCATAAAATTAAAACCGAAATTCAGAAATAATACAAAATGGCTATATCTCTGAGGAGATAAAAACATGTTGAAAAACAGCGAAATTAAATTATTTTTCAATATATTTCTTGAACGTTTCTCTGGCAGCTGTATGATATAGTCGTCCGATCTGGCCTGTTCCAACTTATATAGTAGTTAAAGCATATAGAAGACTTTCTATAACATTAATTAATTATTAAATAAATTATCCAAATAAATGCAAACATTTAAATATTTTTGATTACCAATCACTACTTAACTTTATCCAAATCAAAAACTATTTACTTCTTGTGGCCACATTTAAATGCTGAGGAAATCCATTGAAATATTTAATAACTCAACTCGTTTCGACCCATATTAGGGCGTCTATTAAAAACTCGAATCTAGCTGAGACATGACAGATTGTGTTGCCCCAATAATGAGCTATAAATATGGTCATCTAAATATGTCTGGAAACGAGCACGAAAAGAATGCGAACCGGCTGCCCACACAAAGCCAGCAGCAGAAGCGGCAGAGCGCTTTGCTTGAAACACCTTAAAAATAGGACAAAAGCCTATTTGAGTGTGATGTGGGCTGGGTTGGATTGCGATTGGAGTGGAGTGGACTGGGGACATGGGTTGGATGATGGCCCCCATGACGGAGGTGTTGCTCCCTCGCTCCATCGCTCCACCGGCGACCCAAATATAGATTGCCTATCAATAATCAGCAAGGATACACAGGAGCTCAGTTTTCAACAAGTTGAGTGTTTTTAGCTTGGCTTTCGCGCCCCATCCGTTTATGCAAAGTTATGCAAAGTGTGATGGGGGGTGAGCGAGGAGGCAGAGATGAGAGGAAGGAAGAGGGGTTGAAGGCTGCTGGGTAGTAGGTTCACCTGCCTAATAATTACAAATGCCAGACGCTGGAAAAAAGCTTTCATTATGCCAGAGGAGCGACACAGCAACTACAACAGCGCGCGCAGCACACGCTCATAAAATATTCAAGTGCATTTGCACTTCACTCCTAAGGGTTCTATATGCAAGAAAAATGCATTAGGGAAAATCCTAGAAGACACAAGATGTTGCAGCTTTGAGTACTCTTCGTAGACCGATCTTTCGGAGAGAAGATAAGTTAAGAAATTATCGCTTTTTCTGGAATAATACCTACATATCTCTTCTTTTAATTTAAGATTTTGAGCTATATATATTTCAAATATTTCAAGATTTGTTTGCCTCGAAAGGAATTCTATGAATTTCTTTAAAGTTTAAACGATTTCTGCTTAGAAATAAAAATGCAATTCAATTTGAATTTACTAGATCTCAGCTGCTGAATGGTGCTCAGAATAGAATTTATGATGTTCTTTTAAGTTTACTATTTCCTAGACAACTTAGCTATAAGAAAACTTTAACGGAAATGTAACAAAAAGTTGAATTTTCTAGTCTTCTTTAAAGTTTTTTATTTTATTACAAAATGATTGCACTTATCTACATAGCTACTTCGGGAAAGAGTATGGGAAATGTAACGACACAGAAAGAAAAAGCTCATAACATCCCAAGCTCAGTTTTCACTTGGCTAACGGTTCAATGAACCGTTACGTCTAGCTTAGCCAGCAATAAGGACGCCAGCAGCAGCCCACTCTGCCGCCCACATCGCCCACTTGAAGCTTGTTTTCCCAGCTAAGTGATGTTTGACTGCTGTTTCCCTTTGTTGCCACACAATGCAAATGGCGGACGGACGCATTTTCGCCATCCTCCATCCTTGGGTCGGCCCCTATGCACTCCTCTATCCGTAATAGCCAAGGTGGCCGCTCCTCAAGCCAGCTTAAAGGTCAACCTGTGACCTTCTATCCACCTATCCATCTATCTATTTATCCAACTTACTATCTCGCTAACTGTGGCACTCTGTGTGCGACAGTTTTCCTAGCCTAACTTGAACTTAATGCTGCATTTTGCTTTTGTAATTGAAACTATATTAGTATTAAAATTAAAATTAATAAAGAATGGAAGGAACTTGATTTAATAATAAATATAAATTAGCTTAAGGCCTTTAGCTAATCAAACTTTCGCGTAACTTTAATTACGTGTTAATTTCTCAATAATAATAATAATAATATCTATAAATATATATATTTATACCTTAAACATTTTAAAAGCACTGTTTTTAGCTTTAGAAGCCAAATCATTAAATTCAAATTAGGTCTTTAATCGTTTGTTTGATTTTAATTTCGTTTAAAAAATATACACAAGCACTTCAAGTTTTATTTGTTATTTTTGTATATTTCTTCGTACAAAATTATCCAAATGAATGGGTAATGTTTTCAGTTATGGAGGTAATACTGTAGATTCGGATCCCTCGCTCTACCTGCGACTTTGTTTGTGTTTGCATGCAATTATAGCATTTCCCATCGATTAAACGCATGTTTCAACCGCCTTTGCCCCTGTCCCGCCGTTGCCGTTGCCGCCTTCTAGTTTTGCCTTTGACTTCTATTTTTAAACATATATTCGCACAGAAAAACAAAAACAGAAGCAGCAACTCAAACCCAAAACACACTGGCTGGCTGGCAGCAACTGAAACAAATTGTCTTCTGCATTGCATGTACACTGCAGTATTAACCAGATATAGAAATTGGAATAGATCTATATTTGTTTTATGCAAATGTGTAGCAAACAAAACAGACAATGTTTATGTCATTATGGTGCGCCAACTGTAAATAGTAATCCGAGCAAGGCGCTCGAAAATGGAATGAAAATATGTTACTATATATAGCCCCGCGCATGGAGGAGGAAAACATTGTGGTGGGCGTACGTACGCATGTGTATTGGAGGGGTCTTAAATATTGCGGGAGAAGTTTTTATGAGGCAGCTAGAATTTTGTTTAAATTAATGGAGGAGCCATCACGGGATATGTGTTTGGAATTTCTATTAAAATATATGAAGTTTATCCCTGAGAATTTAATTGAGAGCTCTTGAGTATGTGTTTTGTGATGTCTTCAAAACCGTTGTTGAGATTTATGGTTTATTAAATATATATAGAGGCTACAGAGGCTTCTTATATGTTTATTAAAATCACTTGATTTGGTTACTTAAATTTACTTAAATGATTTAATTGATACAAAACATCTTTATTACGATCTTGCTCCTTTCTTTTGACCTCATTTAAAACATCAAAAACCCTAATGAATGATTTTCAACTACAATAAAACTACAAATAGTAATAAAAAATGCATCTTCTTTCATTTTGCAGATGACGTAGACCGCTTAAAGCCACAGAAGCGTGGATTTATCCAATCTTTGCTCTGCTGCTGGCGACGAAATCGAACGAAAACCAACCAGAATGGCACACAAATCGATGGTTCAACAACACCGCCACCGTTACCGGACCAACAAAGGTACCTACTACCTCAGGTTAGGCTCACCGATATGCACAGAAAGTGCATGGTTATCGATTTGGATGAGACCCTAGTGCACAGCAGTTTTAAGGTGAGTTTACAATGCAATGTAATTCATATAACATAATTAATAATTGTTATGTTGTAGCCCATACCGAATGCAGATTTCATAGTACCCGTGGAGATCGATGGGACCGTACATCAGGTGTATGTTCTGAAGCGACCGCATGTGGACGAGTTTCTGCAAAAGATGGGCGAACTGTACGAGTGCGTTTTGTTCACAGCATCACTAGCCAAATACGCAGATCCTGTTGCCGATCTGTTAGACAAGTGAGTGATGAATAGTTTAAAAGATATGTAATTAGATAAATAAATAAAAATATGTTTCCTGCTTTTATTTCAGATGGAACGTGTTTCGTGCAAGACTGTTTAGGGAATCATGCGTTTATTACAGGGGTAATTACATTAAGGATCTGAATCGTCTGGGACGTGATCTGCAAAAGATTGTCATTGTGGACAATTCACCGGCCAGTTATATCTTTCATCCAGACAATGCAGTTAGTATTATTATTATTATTCTTACAAAATGTAGATTGACTATTTGTGTATTCAAAAGGTTCCTGTTAAATCCTGGTTCGACGACGTTACTGACTGCGAACTGCGTGAGTTGATACCGCTGTTTGAGAAGCTCAGCAAAGTGGATTCCGTCTACTCGGTGCTCTGCAATTCGAATCAGCCGCTGAACAATCATCAGACCAATCAGCATCCCCAGGAGCTGCAGCAGGCACCGAATCAGCAACAGCAGCAGCAGCAACAGCAACAGACCATCTCTGCCACGACAGTTATTACCCAGGCAACCACGCTGTCTGCCCCGACCATGTTGAACCAGCAGCAGCAGCAGCAGCTGCAGCAGCTGCCCAGTCCGCCCAGCCCACAAAGCGAGCTGCTGCAAAAGACGTAACATCAGTGGGAACTAATGTTTATAAATATATGATAAATTTGTATACATATTACAAGACCAAGCAAGCCGACTAAGCAAGCAAAACAAACCTAAACCGTAAACCCTAAACCCTAAACCCTAAACCCCCATGCTCTTCACACACTCATTAACCCGAGTTGAAACCAACTACCATTTGCTATGTACTACATATAATCCTCCCCCGCTCGACACCCCCCCACATAGGCTAAGCATAAGTTTTATATTATGATATACATAATTTTTACGAAACCTAAACTATTTACACGGCACATCAATTTGTTATTTATTCTTTGTTTTTTTGCTCTACCAATTATAATTATTATTTTTTTCATTATGTATGTATGTGTGTGTTTTTTTAACAAACGCTAAAAATGCTTAATGCGGTGTACCCCCATCTAGGGGGTACATATAATACATATGTAATAAAACCCCCCATATACATAAGCCCTCCCCCCTATGTATACCCACAATAATCATGTATAATCATGTGTAAGCGTGTATTTAATGAAACAAAACTGAGCAAGCAAAAGATTTAAATGCATAAAAACAAAAAACAATGATAACTATATACATACATATGAGCAGAGAGATAAAATCAAATTCAAAATATATAGCTATATTTATATATATATTTTTTATTAAAAACGTCAAAAACTAAAAAGAAAACAAAAAGAAAACATAAAACAAAAAATATATATATATATAATATGTGTACTAAAAGAAATTTATATATACACAATACATGGATATATACATATATATATATATTTAAGGCATGTGTCTACACATGTCCATATATATATACTATATAGGCACCTAAGGCACATGTATAATATTTCGTATATTTATTGATGAATTAAGTTTACGCGCTCACCTCTACTCGTGCTTGATCACTCTGCTGGCACTGTCAAAGTTGGGTTTATCGCGGTAATAAATGGCTATTTCGTTCAAAGACTTTATAATAACAAGATGCATAACGGCGATAGATTTGAATTTGGAAGAACTAGCACCAAAAATTCAGCTATGGCGTTACTCTTCCTGTTATTACAAGGTCTTTGCTTCACACACATTCTGGTTTCCTGAAAATGTCTGTCAAACGCGAGTTGGGTTGGGCTGTAAACGAGTTTTAGTTGCAAGCCGCCAGTGTGTAACGCATCTAAAAAATAAGAAAGAAAGAAAGAAAAAGTCTGCGGCGCGTCCGTAGTTGTAGTTTTATAAACTAAAGCCGCGCTTCCCCTGGCACAAAGTCACGAATTTTCTATTAAATCCAATCTGGTATTAAGATATTCTTCTATTCTGTGTGTCACCGCGAAAATTCCTGACTTTGTGCCGGTTGCACAAGCGCAGCAGCAGTTGCAACATTTTACTCTAGGCTTAAATGGAAAATTATACATCTACAATATATATATATATATTTTAACCAATTTATGTTAATTTCTCCCCTTCTCTTATCAAGTGCGCTTATGAAACGCATTGCAATATAAATACAAGCCTATTTTTTAACCTATTTTTTAATCCAACTTCAAACTTGTGTACTTCCCCCTCCTTTCGGCCGCGTATTCTGTATTCTGTGAAATGTGAATGAAACCAAAAACACCTAAAGCTTCTTTCAACTCCGACCAAATATCAATCATATATATTTATATATATATATATGTAGTATATATATTGAGAGCTCAAGCTGGCCACGCCGAAATCCCACCTGATGAATGATGAATATATATTATATATACACATAGACAAAAGACGCTATATTGCTATCCGAGAACACAACACACACAGAGACCAGATCTTTTTTCAATCTTTTACTATTTTACTCTATACTATATATATATGTATGTATTTGTAATGTCTTGTATTTTCACAATTAACTTTTACACCACACAACAAATCTTTGTTTAGTGCCTAAGCTTTTTTGGTTTCTTTTATCTATTTTGCCCACACTTAAAAATCGGAAGAAAACCATTGTCACGTTGCAAACGCGAAAGATATTCTCATTTTTTTGTTGCAAATCGAGCAAGTAAATTAATACATAAATTAATAATAATAATATTATATGTATTGTATATCATTTACACCTGCTGCTAAAGTCTAAGCTTAAAAAAACAAAAAACGGAAGATTGCAGCTGAAATCACGAAAGGAAAATGTTAAATGCAAATTAATTGCATATATATTTAACGGTTTTACTTTTAATAAGAGGAGAACAACCATTCAACTTAATTTATCATTAAAGGGAAGCAAATTCTATTTTTAAAGTGAAAGCCTATAAGTGTAATGCATCAATAAAAAAAAAAAAATGGAAAGAAAAAACAAGGATTAAAAACCACAAAAAATGAAATTTAAAATCTACAATAATTATTATGTCATCAAACAACAATAAAAAACAAAAATTAAAACCCAATTTGAATCGAGTCTTGTTTATATTTATCATTTATATGGAGATAAAATCTTGTAGAATTGGCACAACCGCTTTGAAAATTCGGTTTCACCTCTCGCAGAGACCAGCTCAAACAAGAACGGAAGGTAACTTCGGCATCCGAAGTTTAAATACCCTTGCAGTAAGTAGAATAAGAAGAAAAATGTTCTGACTTTCCGCTTTCTCCGGTACTGAAATACGGTAAATGTTGCGAGGGAAAAATGTTGCGAACAAAAAATGTTGCGAGGGAAAAATGTTGCGAACAAATTAAATTAATTGATATATATATTCCTATGACAGCTACATATATGATATAGTGGTCCGATTTTGATAAATTCTAAAATATTACAAAATGGCCATGTCTAAAATTTTATGAAAATATGTTGAAAATTGCCTAAGTTATAATTTTTTTCCTAAAAATTTTCCTATCGTTCCTATGGCAGCTATATGATATAGTCGTCCGATCCGGCCCGTTCCGACATATATAGTAGTGAGAGCATATATATAGTGCATGGCAGGCAAAGCGTAGGGCAGAGCCTTGCGAGCTCCGATTTTATTGATTAAATTGAAACTCATTATCCTTCGTCGGCTTTTTAAATACGGAATAAAGTGTTCTATTTATTATTCAAATTTGTTGTTTTAACGCACATTGTTACACATACATACATACAGACACAGACACCCTCATGTCTAGCCCACAATTTCCATCGTTTTCTACACACTATTTAATACATTCAATATTATATATCTTTAGTTAAATATATATTTGTCTTGAACTTAGCCGCTAAACTGATGTAGGCAATGGGGTTGATTTTTGCTTGGTTTTCGTTCGTCGTTAAATAGGCCAAAAAACACTTAATTCATTATTTATTATTATATATTTTGTATTAAACATGCTCTTATTCTCTTGTTCTGTGGTTAGTCTTTTGAAAGCTTGTTTTGCGAGCGAAAGGAATATACAAAATGGATTTGAAACAACTATGAATATATATAACTTTCTTAGCAAATCTCGTTAGCCTCTCGCCTCGGTATCGCAAGTTTTGTATAATCTCAAATACAAAATACATCGAAAAAGTGGTGTGTGTTTGGGTGTGGGATTTATCAATAATATTTCGTTATATATCAGTAGTTGAAAGTGTGTGGTTTTTGCTTAGCGATTCTTCGATATTAAGATTGGTTTTGTTGTAGACTTCATTTGAATTGAAATATTTTGTAAATGCATTTAAGTAACGTGTTTTCGATTACAAACATTTCCTCCTCCTCGTTTCTCCTTGCTGAAAATTCCTTTACATTATAAATATACCATTTCATAGCTACATACATATATTTGTGTAAATACGCAATTTATTTATCGAGTTTGCTTTGTGGCTGTAGTTGCACTTTAACATTTCCTTACTTAAATGATTTCTGACTAGACTAGTGCATTAATTAGAATTGGATCGCATTTAGAATTCATTATTTATTTGTTTAAGCGATGGACCGTTATAATAATAAGATGAGTAACGCCATGCTTGATATTTTCGTGCTGTTTAGAGAGAGTTTGAAATCTGTGCTTAATCTGTGTATACTCGTCACATTATATTTGCAGATTTTAACGTTCTCAACTTAATGCTAGCTAGCAGATTCAAATCTATGGGCGTTATGCATCTTGTTATTACAAGGTATTTTGGTTTAAGTATTGCTAGTGCTTGGGATCAATTGGATAATTTATTTTTGTCTTTAAGGAGAGCCTTTCTCGTGTGTTCTTGTCCCTGATGTCGATCCTAGAGATGGCAGAGTAGTCAGCGTCTAGAAGTACGTACGTGAAGGCCAAGAATTTCCATAGTCTTCACTAATACTTGATATTTTCTTACTCTAATATTTAATGCTCACCGCCTAGGATTAACTTTGACTTCTTCGTGTGCGCTTTACAATTTGTTAATATTATTTTTCAGAGGGTGAATATTATTATTATGGGAATCTTGAATATATATATTGCACGCATCCAACGAGCTCTCCTCTCCTCTCCTCGTTTTGATTAGTTCGGTTGCATTAGTAAATTTGATCGGTGTTCATTTGCTTACGTGTCTTGTTGCATTTATGTATGATAGATGCTTATCTTTTTTTGGTATACAAATACTTTTCAAAGGGACAAAAAGGGTTCCGGGTTCCGGGCTACGGGCTACGGGTCTTGTGTGTACTTTCGGCTTATGATCTCAATTCGATCGAGTTAAGTGTAAGAAATACGCAGAAATGTACAGAGTAATTACAAGTAATACATGCATAGTAATTATGTACGTATGTATGTGTGACGGGCCAACTATCCGTCTCAACATATCCGATATCGGTCAGCGATGACGCTTCTGTCTTGGTTGTGGGGGAAAACCCACTCTAACTCTTTAGCAGCAGATCAGCGGGGGAAATAAAACGGGAAAGGGGAAGAAGCTAAAGCGGCTGCCCTTGTTGTTAAACATGCGCGATGGGCATCTGAAGCGTCTTCGCATCCCGATAGGACTTATCCTACACATACTGATGGTCGCCACCACCCATTCCGTCCGGGCAGTCCACACTTAGCAGCGGCTCCTTCTCGATGGTCTGATGCGTCTGGGCATCGTAGTCATAGTAGTTCATCCAGTCCACCCGCCGCGGCTGCACCAAACCGAAGCAGCTGCACTCGAGAAAGTCCACCAGATTCTGGAAGGGACCGCGCGTGAACGGACTGTGGCCGCCCTTGGCCTGGAAGTGGCGATAACGTCCGCGATTCATGCGCTCGTTGGTGGTCATGCCCAGGCAAATCACTTGATACGTCTGACAGATGGTCAGCAGGATCACCCAGGACATGTGCAGCAGGGCGTTGCCCATCACCCAACCCACCCAGGCGTCACAGTTGCCAATGGCCCGCATGGCGCCAAGGAAATCTGCAAAAGTTATGCAATGATGAAATGAACTTTTACTCGAGATAAACACTCACCATCGAAGCCCACATTGCACTGATTCACATAGTACTTGGAACCGCCGTAGAGCATCCAGGCGCACATGATCAGCAGCATCCAGAGGAAGCCCATGAAGTAGCTGTGATTCTTCAGCCCGATGCAGTTGCCCACCCAGGGGCAGTGATGGTCGAACCTCGCCACACAGCGATCGCACACGGAGCAGTGCTTGGAGCGAATGGGGCGGCGCACCAGGCAGCCGGAGCAGAAGGAGGCGGGCTCAAAGCCAATGCCACCTCGTTCCGAAAGCTCAATGATGGTCTAAATAAACAGAAATTATAAATGAGTACCTTTAGAGACCTTCAGAGATGCTCACCTTGAAGCGCTGCTCCCTGGTGGGTCGGATGATGCCCGGATCTCCCTTCCACGACTTGAGAAAGCACACCCACAGGGCCAGCGAGGAGATCAGGAAGAGAGCGGTGGCCGTAAACGAAACTGCATCGTTGATGTACATCAGCCAGGTGACATAGAACCAGGCCTTGGTGGCCAGGTAAACGCTCAGCGGCAGCAGGGCCATCAAGTGCTCATCGAAGAGAGTCTTGCCAATTGAATGGAATATGGCGTAGAGGACGCCCAGCAGGAAAAACTTTATGATGTACAGTGTGTTCACCGTGAAGATGATTCCCGCCAAATAGAAGGCGGTGAAGGGGCAGGCCACCATGGACCACCATCTCAGGCGTTTATCGTGGCGCAGCTTCGATACCAGCGAGCGCCGTTGTAGCGAGGTCAGCGCCGCCTCCTTTACCCGTTCCATGACCTTGGCTCCGATCCAAATCGCTCCCGTTTGGGACTCCAGCATGGAGAGAGGCGTTTCGCTTCGCAGATTGGGCACATCCAGCGAGGCCTTCGACTTGAGCACCAGTGTGGAAATGGCCGTGGCATTTCTGGCCAAGATCGCCCAATGCAGGGCCGTGTTTCCATGCGTATAATCAACCATAGCGGGATTGGCCCCGAGGGTTAGCAGCAAGCGCACAGGATCCAGAGCACAAACCTGCAAAGTTTGAAGAAGTTTAGTAAAGTTTATCCGGGTATTTCCTTAAACGTAGTGTTCCTTAAACCCACCTTCCATGCCGCCCACATAAGAGCCGTCATTCCGCCGCGATCCTGCAGATCCGGATCCACCCCCTTCGCTATAAAGTAGGCCACCAGGGCGGTGTGCGCAAACTGAGCGGCGATGTGTATGCAGGAGCAGCCCTCGGCGTCCCTGATCCTGGGATCGGCTCCGGCAGCCATCAGCAGAACGACAGCGCCCAGATGCCCCTGCCGGGTGGCCCAGTGCAGCGGAGTAGCGTTCAGCTCACCGCCAACGGCATCGACTGTTGCGCCCTTCTCCAGGAAGTAGCGGATGATGTCCCGTCGATTATTAATGGCCGCCCAGTGGAGGAGCGTGACCGTTTCGCTGTCCGGCTGATTGACATCCCACCCGGACTCGACCAGCTCGCGTACACGGGCAATGGCGCCATACTGGGTGGCCTTAACGATGTCGAAGCCACTGTAATCGGGCTCCACGGGCGCTGTGGGGGGCTGTTGGGCGATCAGCGCCGACTGCCGCTCGTTATCCGGCTGCTGGCTAGCTCCGGGGACACAGGAGCCCGTAGTGGCCGCTTGGCAGGCGCTCTGGTACATTGTGTGCTGGCTTCTGGTAACGCTCTTCCGAATGTGATTCACTGCGGCACTGCGCTCGTAACATCAACCATCCATCCCCCTCCTTCCAGTGAAAGAGTGAGAGGGGTGGGGAGAGCGAGCGGAGAGAGAGGAGGTGAGTGGAGAGCGGAGAACGGTGAGCGGGAGAGACACCCCCACCAGGCACTGGTCAGGCGATTCACAGGTTTATCATTTTCCCACTCCCCCTCCGGCTACGACTCAGCTGGCTTCTCGTTTTTTTCCTCTTCCACTTTTATTCGGCAGGATCGTGGGTGGTGTATATGCGCGGATGTCGCGGTTATCAGTGTAATGCGTTTTACGTGCGAATTTTGGAGGACTAAAAGCAATTTTTTGGTGGTACTAGGGTTGTTGATAATATATCTAAATATCAATATATCGATATTTTTTCTAAAGATGATATATTTATATATTTTGAGTGTTTGTCCAAATATCGAGGTTGCGATATTTTTCTTCTGCTTTACTATATTATATATATATTATATATAGGTTTATTTTATCAAGTATACTAGTGAATTTATGTTAAGCGAGCAGCAGCTGGTCGTTGAGTACATTCCAACACTAGTTTTTATCGAAAATCTTTATACTATTCTAGCCACAATTTATAGATTAATACTGTAAAATCTTGGCTTCAAATTGAAAATTATACAATTAATCTATGGGAGGAATACAACGGTTGGTTTCAGAATCGGTATAAATCAAAATATTGAAAATATATATCGATAACGATAATATCGATAATGCCAATCAATGTTCCTTTTCAGCTCTATTTCGCGCCTTATTTTTTAGCGTTTCCTCATTTAATTTCTTATTTACTGTTACAATTAAAAATACTCCCAAACAATGGACGCCAAGCGCAAGTTTAATGGCGGCTCCAATGGCCAGGCCAAGAAATTCAGGTGGGCATTGTGTGAAGTTTACAGCAATTGCGCATATTTAAGTTTTTTTTGTTTTGCAGAAACCCCGATGAAGACGAGGAAATGAACTTCGAGGCAGAGCTGGCCGCCTTTGAGAACTCGGAGGAGCTGGACCAGACTTTGCTGCTGGGCGACGGGCCCGAGAACCAGCAGACGAGCGAACGTTGGTCCCGCCCGGCGCCGCCAAAACTAGACCCAGCCCGGGACAACTTGCAGTTCCAACAGCTCGATGTGGAGAACTATTTGGGGCAGCCGTTGCCAGGGATGCCGGGAGCGCAGCTGGGACCCGTGCCGGTGGTCCGCATGTTCGGCGTCACCATGGAGGGTAACTCGGTGTGCTGCCATGTCCACGGCTTCTGCCCGTACTTCTACATAGAGGCGCCAAAGCAATTCGAAGAGCGCCACTGCGAAAAGTTTCAAAAGGCACTGGACCAGAAGGTTATTGCCGATATACGCAACAACAGGGACAATGTCCAGGAGGCTGTCCTCATGGTTGAGCTGGTGGAAAAGCTGAATATCCATGGATATAATGGTGACAAGAGGCAGAAGTACATCAAAATCTCAGTGACGCTGCCGCGTTTTGTGGCCGCCGCATCGCGTCTGCTTAAGAAGGAGGTGATAATGGCGGAGATCGACTTCCAGGACTGTCGTGCCTTCGAGAACAACATCGATTTCGACATCCGCTTTATGGTGGACACGGCTGTGGTGGGCTGCAACTGGATAGAACTTCCCATGGGACACTGGCGCCTGAGGAGTGGCCACAGCAAGCCGCTGCCCGAGTCCCGCTGCCAGATCGAGGTGGATGTTGCCTTTGACCGGTTCATCTCCCACGAGCCCGAGGGCGAGTGGTCCAAGGTGGCGCCCTTCCGCATCCTCTCCTTCGACATCGAGTGCGCCGGTCGCAAGGGCATATTTCCAGAGGCCAAAATGGATCCGGTCATTCAGATAGCCAACATGGTGATCCGGCAGGGCGAGCGCGAACCCTTCATCCGGAACGTGTTCACTCTCAGCGAGTGTGCGCCTATCATTGGCAGCCAGGTGCTGTGCCACGACAAGGAGACCCAGTTGCTGGACAAGTGGTCGGCCTTCGTGCGGGAAGTGGATCCGGACATTCTCACGGGCTACAACATCAACAACTTTGACATTCCCTATCTGATCAATCGGGCGGCGCACCTGAAGGTGAAGAACTTCGAGTATCTGGGCAGAATCAAGAACATTCGGTCGGTGATCAAGGAGCAGGTGCTGCAGTCCAAGCAGATGGGTCGCCGCGAGAACCAGTACGTCAACTTTGAGGGCCGCGTTCCCTTCGACCTGCTGTTTGTCCTGCTGCGCGACTACAAACTCCGCTCGTACACCCTCAACGCGGTGAGCTACCACTTCCTGCAGGAGCAGAAGGAGGATGTGCACCACAGCATCATCACGGATCTGCAGAACGGCGACGAGCAGACGCGCCGCCGCTTGGCCATGTATTGCCTGAAGGATGCCTACCTGCCGCTGCGGCTGCTCGAGAAGCTGATGGCCATTGTGAACTACATGGAAATGGCCAGGGTGACGGGTGTGCCGCTCGAGTCGCTGCTCACCCGAGGCCAGCAGATCAAGGTGCTGAGTCAGTTGCTGCGCAAGGCCAAGACCAAGGGCTTCATTATGCCCTCGTACACCTCGCAGGGATCGGACGAGCAGTACGAGGGCGCCACTGTAATTGAGCCCAAGCGGGGCTACTATGCGGATCCCATTTCCACGCTGGATTTCGCCTCTCTGTACCCCAGTATCATGATGGCCCACAACCTGTGCTATACCACATTGGTCCTGGGCGGCACCCGGGAGAAGCTGCGGCAGCAGGAGGACCTGCAGGACGATCAGGTGGAGTGCACGCCGGCCAACAATTACTTTGTGAAATCCCAAGTGCGCCGAGGACTGCTGCCCGAGATCCTGGAGTCCCTTTTGGCGGCCAGAAAGCGGGCCAAGAATGACCTAAAGGTGGAAACGGATCCCTTCAAAAGGAAGGTGCTGGACGGCAGGCAGCTTGCTCTGAAGATCTCTGCCAATTCCGTTTACGGCTTCACCGGGGCCCAGGTGGGCAAGCTACCCTGCCTGGAGATCTCCGGCAGCGTCACTGCCTATGGACGCACCATGATTGAGATGACCAAAAACGAGGTGGAGACGCACTACACACAGGCCAATGGGTACGAGAACAACGCAGTGGTCATCTACGGCGACACGGACTCGGTGATGGTTAACTTTGGAGTCAAGACCCTGGAGCGCAGCATGGAGCTGGGCAGGGAGGCGGCGGAGCTGGTCAGCTCAAAGTTCGTGCACCCCATCAAGCTGGAGTTCGAGAAGGTCTATTATCCCTATCTGCTCATCAACAAGAAGCGCTACGCCGGCTTGTACTTCACCCGGCCGGAGACCTACGACAAAATGGACTGCAAGGGCATCGAGACGGTGAGGCGAGACAACTCGCCGCTGGTGGCCAACCTAATGAACTCCTGCCTCCAGAAGCTGCTCATCGAAAGGGATCCCGACGGGGCCGTGGCCTATGCCAAGCAGGTGATAGCAGATCTCCTCTGCAACCGCATTGATATCTCCCATCTGGTGATCACCAAGGAGCTGGCCAAGACGGACTATGCTGCGAAGCAGGCGCACGTGGAACTGGCCGCCAAGATGAAGAAACGGGATCCCGGCACGGCACCCAAGCTCGGTGATCGCGTCCCCTACGTAATCTGTGCGGCAGCCAAGAATACGCCGGCCTACGCCAAGGCGGAGGATCCCCTCTACGTGCTGGAGAACAGCGTGCCCATCGATGCCACCTACTATCTGGAGCAGCAGCTGGCCAAGCCGCTGTTGCGGATCTTTGAGCCTATTTTGGGGGAGAAAGCCGAGTCCATATTGCTCAAGGGAGAGCACACTCGGACCCGTACTGTGGTCACCTCCAAGGTGGGCGGACTCGCGGGGTTTATGACCAAGAAGACCTCCTGCCTGGGCTGCAAGTCCCTGATGCCCAAGGGCTACGAGCAGGCCTGCCTGTGCCCGCACTGCGAGCCCCGGATGAGCGAGCTCTACCAGAAGGAGGTGGGCGCAAAGCGCGAGCTGGAAGAGCACTTCTCGCGGCTCTGGACCGAGTGTCAGCGCTGCCAGGAGTCGCTGCACGAGGAGGTCATCTGCTCCAATCGCGATTGCCCCATTTTTTACATGCGGCAGAAGGTGCGCATGGATCTGGATGCGCAGGAGAAGCGAGTGCAGCGATTCGGCCTGGCCGAGTGGTGATTCAATGCCTGCGTTTACTGAATTGTTTAATCCTATAATTTAATAATTATATTACTAGAAGTTATTACAAAGTTTTCTTTTTTTTTCGGCTTGTAGATGTTTTTTTTTTGGGCAATTAATGCAATTTGAAAAAAGCTGTTGACGATGTTTCCTAGTTTCTGGCGACGCTTTGGACACACACTCATTTTTACACAGGGGATGTGGGGCTGGGGGACTGGCTAAGGACTTATTTGCGACTCTGCAGGGTGTTGGACAGCCAGTCCATGGCCTGGTCAAGTCCCTCGCCCTTGGTGGCCGACGTTTTGAATATCTGAAATGTGCGATTTTTAAGGTTTTCCAGCCCTAACGCATGATGCACCTCGGCGACGGTCATGCAGCCGTCCATGTCCTGCTTGTTGGCCAGCACAACGAGTATCGCCCCAGCCAGTTCCTCCTCGCGCAGCATGTACAGCAGCTCGTCCTTGGAGATGCCGATACGGTCCCTATCCGCAGAGTCCACCACATATATGATGGCGTCTGTGTTGCTGTAGTAGCAACGCCAGTAGGGTCTGTGAAGTAGAGATGTATTATAGATTATTAAAAAATAAGAAAAACGCCCCGCAACACTCAGGAACCAAAAATGCAAAGCAGATGGCCGGAGATAACAGGAAGCCGATTTCATTTCCGATTCCCTTATCTCGCGCTGACACTCACCTAATACTTGTCTGTCCGCCCAGGTCCCACACCTGAAACTTGAGGTTCTTGTATGTAACCTGCTCCACGTTGAAGCCAATGGTGGGTATCGTCGTGACCACCTCGCCCACCTGCAGTCTATAGAGGATTGTGGTCTTGCCGGCACCGTCCAGGCCCAGGATCAAGATGCGCATCTCCCGGGAGCCGAGCAATCCGCGAAAGTAGCTGAGCACCCCACCTGCGGCAAAAACAACAACGAGAGAGGGGAACGTACGATTTTTATGACCAGACATCGTCACCCGGTCTCGCCGTTTTCCAATTCCACGGCCTCGCTTACCCATGATTCCGGCTGAACGTTGTCTAGTGCTGGTGCTGCCTCTAAATGCTGGAGATTAACCTAATTAATTGTATTTGCGGCTACAATTAATACAAAAAACGAAACAATCTTGTTTTCACTTTTTTTGGGTATGGTTCCAGAGTTGCCACCCCCCGAACGCGTGAACATGACGTGTCAGAGCGTACGTTCAGCAGACAAATTTTTCATCGCTTTAAAAAATATTAAATAACTTGACGAAAATACTTGAAAAAATTATTTGTTTTCAAAATAACTATAATTGAATGTGCGTAATTGTGTTAAATTTTAAAAATATTTACTGTGACCTGAGCTGAACGCGCCCATTTTTACTGCCTGTTGGCAGGGTTGTCACCCTCGATACAAAAACATCGATAGTCAGAAATAGACATCGATGATTCCATCGATGTTTTCTGCACCTCTACTATCCGCCATTAGAGTTTTGCCGTCGCGTCGCTCAAAAAAAGTGTGGAAAAACCTCTTCAAACAGTGCTAATAGGTAAAACTTTTGCACAAAAGTAAATAATTTCGGTTGTTTACGGGGAGCGCGATACGTGGAATGTGAACTTTGGCTTCTAGGTGTCGTACTTGGTGTTTATTTTGGTGTTTGCACCGGACTGCGCTGCAAAAAAGTGTGCCGTAAACGCATAAAACGAACACGGCTGCGATTACATATAGTTTCTATGTACATATATTGTTGATAAATAGCAAGCGGTGACATCGTTTTTGTTTACAGACAACGCTGGCCCAGTTTGGTCGCTGATTAACGTGCGTAGGAGCCCTTGGATAAGTTAGCAACAATGGCCTCGCCCTCCCCGGCGAACAGTCCCATGCCGCCGCCACAGGCGCCCAGTCCGATGGCCCCGCCATCCCAGAGTCCCGCCCCCTCGCCGCACAGCCCGTATCCGCAACACCAGCAGCCCGGGCCGCCGCAAGGACCACCGCCCGGTGCACCGCCACACATGCAGGGTCCCCCGCCACCCGGCCATCCCGGAGCCTACGGCCATCCGATGCAGCATGGGCCACCGGGACAGGGCCCACCGCCTGGCCACCATATGCCGCCGCATCACCAGGGTTTGAGTATGTGTTTGACACCGCCTCTGCGGCCCCCTCATCCTCACGTAATCATCCGTAGTTTTCTCAAAAGGTCCGCACATGGGAATGCAGATGCCGCCGTCGGGACCGCCGAATATGTCATCGATTGGTTATCAAACGCACGGAATGCCTCCAAATGTAAGTACACATGAGATGGGGGTAGTATCTTTGGGGTTAAAGTCGATCTTAAGAACTTTATAAGATGGATTTTGTTCATGTTTGCGTATCTGCCATGTTGAGAGTATCACCATTATAATGGTGTATATGGCCTCTCCGGACGCATAGAGCAGTGATTTGGCCGATTTCAAGTCTCAGAGGCTATCGTGATTTAGGAGCTACGAAAGGGGGACCTTCAAGTCTCAGAGGCTATCGGAGCTAGGAGCTACGAAAGGGGGAATTTAATTTCCGAAATTGCATTAAAATTTGATGGTAAGCAGAGGAGTTTTTACACATTAAAACAATTGTGTACCATTTAATTATTAATGATTTATTAGGCAGCGCTTGTGGCTTACAAAATAGTTTTACTAAATGTTTTTTCCAAAATATCAACAGCAGGGAGGAGCAGTGTTTTTTTAATTGCTTTCCCGCCACATTTTTATCTGAGGGAAGATCTTGAAAAGCTCTTTGTTGGAAAGCTCTCTTCATTATTGCCAAATGACAGTGCAGCTGGAGACTCAAGCTTTTAATTTAGATCTCATTTTTCGCAAACAGTTTTTCAGTGTGTGTTGGTCTCATGTTTAATTTACTTGGGCACTGGCTTGCCACCCACCGACTCCTCGCGAGCGGCTTTACGCAACAGCTCCTCGATCTCTTTGCGCAACTTCTCTGTGCCGGCACAGATCAGATCCGGCTTCATGATGTCAAAGGGACCCCCAAAGGGAGCGGTGACCACGCCTCCGGCCTCCTTAACGAGCAGGGAACCGGCAGCACAGTCCCAGGGGTACATGTCCTCGATGTAGAAGGCATCCAAATTGCCAGCGGCCACCATGCACAGCTCATCGACCACACAGGAATAGGCCAGGAGACTGGGGGATTAAAGAGATTAAAAAGAATGAACATGATTTAACATGATTAAAACATGATTTCATTTGCAGAAAACTATCAAACAATTTGTTAAGAAATGCGGGAAGTTAAGGAAAAAATGCTCTTCAGATCGAAAAGAACAATTTACTCTGGCAAAACAACAATTTCTTCAGACCTTCAATTGAAATTGATCTTTATTTTTTATGTGTAGCGTCTCGCTTTGACTGATTAATTGTTTTGTATTGCCTTTTTAAACGATTTTAATTAGAAGCGAATGACTCTTAAAGCATTGCAATTCAAGTTATTGTATTTGCAGCTTAATTAAATCACCAAGTTAAATAACTTACCGCCTGGCATTCAATCCCACGTGATAGATCCGTTTGATGTGCTCATTGGCCACCGAGTGGACGTGCAGCAGGGACACCTCGTAGGCCACATTGGCATTCTTGATGCTGTCACAGTTGCTAACATGAATGGCCTTGCCATTGCAAAAGGCGCCCTGTCCCAACTTCGTGGTGAATAGCTTTTTCTGGACGGGGTTGTTGATGACACCCAGCACAATCTGTTTGTTGACCGACAGGCCAATGGAGACGCAAACGTGCGGAATCTGCTTGATGAAGTTGGAGGTGCCATCGATGGGATCTATGATCCAGGTGGGCGCATCTGTCAGCTCACCGGATACATTGTTATTCTTGGCGGTGGCCTCCTCGCCAATGAACTTGTGCTCCGGATACGTAGCCAGTATCTGCTCCATGAGAAAATCCTCGATTTTGTTGTCGTAGTCGGTAACCACGTCATAGAAGTCGCCCTTGATGGACACGTTTTTGCTGGCCATTTCGTAGCCCTCCAAGAGGATCTCGCCCGCCCGGACGGCCAGGGGGTGAATGAAGCTGTACAGCTCCTCGATCAGTGCTTGTGACATGTTGATTATTGATTGTCTGTCTGTGTGATGCTTCCCAGGCTCCAAACGATGCGTTGCTGCTCAGCTCGCAGTGCCAACTAATCAGAGAGATAGCTGGAGGTGGTGTCTCTCGTGCTGGTGGAGCTTTGGTTACATTCGTTCTCTGATTGTTTTGCCCGCTTCTTCGAGGTTTTATGTACTAAAAATTGGCATATCGCCTGGCTGCATGCATGCCCCTGCTTCTGCTGCTGCTTTATCTCAATTTGTGTGATGTCCACAAATAGACAGATACGTTTTTTATCTCTCGCCAGACAGTCAAATAGTCGTAAAACCTGTTTTTATCAGCTTTTTGTTTCTCGGCGCTCTCGGGTAGCTTTGGATGAATTATTGTATATATTTGGGACTGCAAGTCATTATTGTAAGAGAGGGATTTAAACTTGATATTGTTGCCTTAACTCTTCGATCATTGAAGTATTGTCTTTTCCTGACAATCTTTTCAATCATCCGACAAAAGGTTTTATTTAATAACCTTTGAAAGGGTTTCTTATTATAAACTGACGGGCTAAACCTTGCAGTCTTCTCGAAATCTTATACAAAAGCTAGCCTGACCTTGGAGTTTAAGGAGTTACACCACTGTAAAAAACCAAAAAAAATAAGACATATTTTCGAAATTTCTGTAGGTAAACCCAATGGAGTTATTGAAATTCTGTAAAAAGTTTATATCAATATTGAACTACAAAAAAACATACATTTCAAGTAATTAAAAAAAAATTGTGACTCCGCAGCAGTTCTTCGCTGGCGTGATTTTTCTCAAATGGGTTCAAATGGGCCGGAAACGTATCTTCTACAATTTTTGATCTAGAAAAAAAACCAACCATTTTCTGAGAAGTACGTAGGAGTTTTTTTTTTAAATTAATTTTTCGTAAAATGGCGACAGTTAAAAAAAAAAAATCACAATTTGATCAAAAAATGCATCACATTTTTGTTTAAAAAAAAAAAAGAACTATTCACTTTTTCAAAAAAAAAAAAACAATTTCGAACGTACTGTAAAAATTTGGAATCGATCGGTAAAGATTTGTTCGAGTTATGTTTCCGGCAAACTCAAAAAAAGTGGTTTTGAGATAAACGCGTTTAAAGTTTTCAATGGCTGTAAAATCGTATGTAAAATCGTAAGAGTTCCCGCAGCAGAACTCGAAATTCAGACAAGTAAAAATTTTTCCCGGACTTTATATTTTAGTAAATTAATTTTAAGACCCTAAATGACCTTTTGCAATGAAACAAAATTTTCCGTTTTTTTTTTAAATTCTACAGTTGTGTAACCCCTTTAAGAGAAATCTGAACTGATGTAGCAATGAAAGGATTTCTAGATTCACAATCATTGTTACTAAAGATAAACCCAGTTCTTGTTGCATCGTCTATATAATTTATATTTTTTCCATAATCACTTAAATGTATAACCCGTAATCTGATCAGCTTCCTCTATTAGTTGAATCACATTTTTGGCCAATTCCTCGGAGCAAGTGCACACACAGTCCGGTTTCATCACATCGAATCTGCCGCCGCTGGTGTGGTAAACAAAGCCGCCGGCTTCTCTGAGAATTATGGCACCGCCTGCGAGATCCCAGGGTTTTAGATTCTCCACATGATAGGCATCGCATCGGCCGGCGGCAATATAGCAGAGCGTAAGCGCGGCGCATCCAAAGCTGCGAGTGCTGATAGCGAGGGAATGCAGGGGTTTTAAATCAGAGATTAGCCAGAGATCTTCTCTTCTTGGGAGATCACTCACCCAGTGGCATTCGAAGCCAGCTTGTACAGACGCTTCACATTGCTGTCGCGCGACTTGGCCACCACAATCAAAGAGATCTCGTAGCCCACCACAGCTTGGTTTATCTGTAACCGAGAAATGTTATATTACTTTCTTATAAATTATACTTTAAGCGTTTATTATTCCTGGAAGACAAAGGTTAACTGTTCCCAGAGGGAAAGTGTTTATTACTTTTTGTCGGAATACTTTTTAATTGGCGATGAACTTTCTTTCAATTTCTTTTCCATGAAAAGTTTGCACCTAATCAAAAGTGAGTGCTTATCAGTTTCGCGATACTTCCTCATGTAGAGCTACCTTATAGTAATTTCATCAGCCACACACTTACCGTCTTAACGTTGGACGACGCCCTGATGGGTTGGCCATTCAGGAAAGCTCCATGACCCTGCCAAGCGGAATACAATTCGTTTGCCGCCGGATTGTAGACAATGCCAACGACCAGCTCCTTGTTAATGGCCAGGCCCACAGAAATGCAGCAATGGGGAATCTTTCGTACATAGTTGTTGGTGCCATCTATGGGATCTATGATCCAGGTGGGCGCATCACTGAGTTCGGGTTGAGTTTTGGCATTCGCCAACGATTCTTCGCCAATTATCTGCGACTCTGGGAAGGCCTTGAGCAGACCCTCGCTGAGCGTTGCTTCGATTTGCTTGTCGTACACAGTGACCAAATCGTAGAAGGCCGACTTGACTTCATAGTCGATGGCCTTTGGCTTCTGGAAACCCGCCAGGAAGAGGGGACCACACTTTCGTACCAACTCAAGGGATACCTCGTGGTATTCCCGCAATTTTTCCTCACTAATTTGGTGGCTCATGGCTCCGATAATCGACCGATCTATGGGGGAACAACTGTGAAATGATTTTGACAAAGCTTTTTTTTCACCACAAAAGCTTTTTCCAGAGAGAATTAATTTGCTTTATTTACAGGAATTCATAACTTTAATCTCTGGTAGTTTTACAGGGGGATAAATGTAGATACTGACTTCTAGTTAATTATTCTGTCTTCACTTGAATGTATACTCTGTAATCTGGTTGGCCTCTTCGATAAGGCTCATCACGTTCTTGGCCAACTCCGGCGTGGAGGCGCACACGCAATCCGGTTTCATCACATCGAATTTGGAGCCACTGGTGTGGCAAACAGTGCCCCCGGCTTCGGTCAGAATAATGGCTCCACCTGCTATATCCCAGGGTTTCAAATCCTCGACATGATAGACATCGCACTGCCCGGTGGCCACATAGCACAGGGTCAGGGCAGCACTTCCGAAGCAACGGGTGCCGGTGGCATTCGAGGCCAACTTGTACAGCCGCTTGATATTCTTGTCCCTAACTTCGGCAGCATGGATGAGCGAGATTTCATAGGCAACCACCGCTTGGTTGATCTGGAAAGGGGAGAGAGTGGAAGTGGGTTAAACTCGGGGGACAAAAGAGCTTTTTTTTTGCGGGAATGCTGATGAATGAGACTGTCGGAGAAATGGAAAAATTCGGGAATGGGGTGAATAATGCTCTCTTAGGGTACACAGAAAAAAACAGCAGAGGAAATATATAACCTGGCATATCTATATTGCCTTTAAAGTCATATAAAGTCATATCTTGTCTTAAAAATGTTTATATTACTTCATAAAAATTCAAAACTTAAGAATATGAAGTCAAGATAAATTAACTATATGGAAAGTTACTCAAGTTGTATCGCAAATAAGCTGAAGAATTTAAACTTGAAGTTTGACGTGAGGTTAGAATATTAAAAAATGTTATTATTTTTAATTGTTAATTACTTGTTTTATGAATTATAATTAAAAATCTATCAAATCTCCCGGCAACCGAATTAGAAACATCAATTTAACATGAAGTTAAAGCTGAAGTTATGATTGTTTAACGTTAAATAATTTTTATTTAACGTTAAACAATTTTTATTTTAGGGAAACATCGATTTAACATGAAGTTAAAGCTGAAGTTAAGATTGTTTAACGTTAAATAATTTTTATTTTATGGGAAAAATCATTTTAACATGAAGTTAAAGCTGAAGTTAGTTTTATTTTATGGGAAACATCGATTTAATATGAAGTTAAACCTGAAGTTGGGATTGTTTAACGTTAAACAATTTTTATTTCAAGAGATGTACTTTTTGAGAGTGATTTAACGTCAAACAATTTTTATTTTATGAGATGTACTTTTTAAGAATGATTCCTTTGACAAAGCATACACATTTCTCGGCAAATATTTGCTTTAAAAATCAGTATCTTTGAGATTCGTTTTATCTTTACTGACTCCTGCCTAGGTTTTATCTTTTTCTTTGCCATTTTGAAGATGTCTAGGTTGAAGAACCCATGCTGTTTTTTTTCTTTCTGTGCACCAATAAACCTTTGTGCATGTCAAATTACACACCCCTCGGTTATTTGTCGAGTTTCGTTTATCTTGTTTGTTGCTATTTTTTGACTTATATAAGCTCCCGTCGCTCTCTCTTACCGTCGTCGCCTTGGAGGTGTGGATGGGCTGGCCATTTAGGTAGGCTCCATGTCCCTTGTACGCGGAGAACAGCTCGTTGGCCGGCGGATTGTAGATGATCCCCACCACCAGCTCTTTGTTGACGGCCAGGCCCACGGAGATGCAACAGTGGGGGATGCGATGGATGAAGTTGGTGGTGCCATCGATGGGATCTATGATCCAGGTGGGCGCATCCGTTAGTTCCGCTTGGCGCTTCGAAGCGGCCGACTCCTCCTCGCCGATGATGAGGGAGTCGGGAAAGGCGGCCACTAGGCCCTCGGTGAGAATGTCCTCGATTTGCTTGTCGTAGACGGTGACCAGGTCGTAAAAGTCCTTCTTCACCTCGTAGTCCGTCTTGGCCTTGTGGTAGCCCTCCAGCATGAGGGGGCCGCACTTGAGGACCAGCTTCATGGCCACATCGTAGTACTCCTTGAGCTTGGACTCGCTGACCGGGGAACTCATCGTTCTTGCTGCTGATTGCCGAGCACTCGACTGACCAACTAAACTTTATAGAGGCGCAATCAGCTGGCGATTGGAGGCGACGCGGAGAGCAGAGCTTTGCGCCGAAGCTTTTTGTGTTAGAACTTTGCACTTCTCTCTCGGAGAGCGGCGATAGAGTTGCTCCACGGGTGTTGCTATTGTTCCGCCGCTTTGTGGGTGTGGGACTAGCACAGTGGCAGTCAAAAAAGTGGCACTAATCAGCAGTCAAAGCGAGTTTTATTTTTTATATTTATTATTTGTAGTATCTTTTATATATAAACTACTAAAAGAAACACGAGACCAGAAGTTAGAAAATATAAATTAATGCTGATTCCTTGAATTTAGTTTTTTTTTTTATATATGTGTATTCCAACTTGTAGTTTTCTATATATGAGAGAGAAATTAATTAAGGGGGTCTTCTACTTACGAGGCCGAACTTTTGGCCTATTTTCTGAAATTAATTGTGAGAAAACTGTATAAGATAATGATATTTTCTGTATTACTTTTGTACATTTTTAAACTTAACACTATTTAAAATTTAAAGTGCGTTTAGTGAATCATTCTTTGTTTATATGGGGTCAAAGTGGGGTCATCAAAATTTTAGGAGTCAATTTTCTGGTATCATAAGTAAAAGTATCATGCAAGTAAAAGGGTAACTTGCATGAAATGAGAAAAATTAATTCTATTTACTTTCAGTTTTACGTTGGCTATGCTTTTTCGAGTACGAGTTTTTTTTTAATAAAAAAAATTTTTAATTTCAATTTTCTTTGTAAAACGTTCCACTTTCAACCATGTTTTTTCGCCTGTCGGAGAGTGTAAAAATTAAACAAAAAATTTAAAAAAAATTCCTACTCGGAGAAGCATAAAGAATTATTTGATAAAAAAAGTGGGAACAAAATTGGTTCAATTCGATGAAAATTACTGTTAGAAGTGATACCATTTAGTTAAAAAAAGGTGATTTTCGGGAAAACGCGTTTAAAGATAGGAAAAATGGTCGAAACGTATGGAGGAGCTATCTTTCGGGCTTCGTTTACCCATAAAGGAATGCGAATTTTACATGCATCCTTTTTATGGCGTATTCCTCAGATCCTCTATGTTAAAAAAATCGCTTTTTAAAAATTTCGTAAGTAAAAGACCCCCTTAAGAAAGTTTATAATATTTTGCGTGCTACTGTACGCGCTTATCGCGGGGTTTGCGATTGTGAAAAGATTTGAATAATGTCCATATGTTGTAAGTTTTACGATTAAATTGTAGTCATAATGATTATCAAGGGATTTCTACAGTAAACAGAGAAGATATTGTTGTTAATTCTGTTCTGGTTACTATCTGGTTACTACTTAAAAAGCTGAAATGAGTTTGCAGCAGAGTCTAAAAGCATGTATAATATAATATCTTTAATTATCTTTTCATGATGACTTGCAGAGTATAGTTTTAGAAGCTGATTTGCCCAGATATCAAACTCAGTTCTATGGGAATCTTTAAATTTCATTATTTTTTTGTTGCTCAAAACCTCTTTTTTGCTTACTCCGCACCGACATGCGCTTGCTGATCCGCCTTCCGAATAAGTTGTTCTATCTCTGCTCTTAAAGTCTCTGTGCCGGCACAAATCAGATCCGGCTTCATTATATCAAAGGGACCGCCATAGGGATGAGTGACCACGCCGCCGGCCTCCCGGATGAGCAGATAGCCGGCGGCACAGTCCCAGGGATACATGTCCTCAATGTGAAAGGCGTCCAGGTTGCCAGCGGCCACCATGCAGAGTGAATCCACCACAGCGGAGTAGGCAAGGAGCCTGCAACGAGAAAGTAGATTTATCAAAGGAAAAAGAGAAAAATGGTTGTGACCCACCTCCTGGCCTGTGATCCCACATAGTAGATCCTCTTGATGTGCTTGTTGCGGATCTTTGGGGCGTGCAGCAGGCAAACCTCATACCCCACATTGGCATCGTTGACACGCTCACAGCTGCTCACCCGAATGGGCTTTCCATTGCAGTGGGCGCCCTGACCCAGCTTGGCCGTGTACAGTTTTCCCTGGGCAGGATTATTGACCACTCCCAGAACGATTTGCTTGTCGATGGACAAACCAATCGAAACAGAGACGTGCGGAATCTGCTTGATGAAGTTCGAGGTGCCGTCGATGGGATCAATGATCCAGGTGGGGGCGTCTGTCAGTTCGTTGGTCACATTGTTGTGATTCCTGTGGGTATCCTCCTCGCCGATAAACTTGTGATCCGGATACCTGGCCAGTATCTTCGCCATGAGAAACTCCTCTATCTGGTTGTCGTAGGCAGTGACCACATTGTAGAATTCGCCGTCCTTGAGGGACACAGCCTTGCCGGCATTTTCGTAGCCCTCGAGGAGGATCTCGCCCGCTCTCACTGCCAGCGGATGGATGAAGGCGTATAGCTCCTCGATCTGCTGCGACTTGCTGACTGCCATCGCTTATCACTGCTATCTTTACTGACGTGTTGTTATTGCGTTCTTTCTCCGGCTCCTCCTCCGACTTTGTCTCCAGTGAATCTACCACTGAGACTGGAACGGGTTTTTTCCGTTCACAGTTGTTAACTTGGCTCACTCACTGAGATTCGCTTACTGCTGCTGTTCTGGGCTGCTGCGAGCTGTGAGCTTTTTTAATTTATTTGCACTTGACTTTCAGCTTTTAAAAACGATGCAGGAGGAGGGTGCAGTGAGTTTATTGTAATTCTATTTTTATTTATTAGAAATATTTCATATTTGGACTTGCTAAATTCATTTAAACAAATTAAATAGTACCTAATGATTAAAGTATTCTAATGCCACAATGGAAGGCATTGTCATTATCCTACAAAACTCCTTTAATAAAATACACAAGATACATATGTACGAGGGCTATGTAAAAAGTAACTCTCCCTATTTTTTTTAGTCTGTACAACATGATTTATTAATGTATTATTATATATCATTAAAAAGGTCTTCTATTCATTATCTATTTTTCAACATAATCGCCGTCCCTTTCAATACATTTCTTGAGCCTCGAAATCCACTTTTGGTAGCCCGACTCGAATAACTCTACCGCCAGCCTATTAAGGTACGGGGGCTATGTAGGAAGTAACTTTCCCACTGCGATAGCTCCACTACCGTGGAGCTAGTCCTCCCACTCTCTATGCGTGCCATGATCAAGTTTCTGCGACGCTCAGTGCTGGCTTGACAGCCAATCGAATCCTCCGATCGCTCCCGCCGCCAAGTGCGAAATCCGCTCTGTCTTACGTTTTTTCATTGCGAAATCGCTGAAACCTGTGAACATTTATTGAGAATGGACTACAGTGTATGGGAATAACTGCATTTCTTTTCAATAAGTCCGTTTGTAGAGTTGAGAATTTGACAGCGGCCGAACAGACGTTCACGATCACGTCAGCAGTGACGAGGAAGTGAAAACAAGTGGCTAAGAGGCTCAACAAATGAATTGACAGAGATGGTGATTATGTTGAAAAATAGAAAAAGAATCTACCTTTCCAATGACATACAACAAGACATTAATAAACCATGTTGTACAGTCGAAAAAAAAGAATAGGGAAAGTTACTTTTTACATAATTTTTTAAATTTTATTTTCATAATTTTAATTTTATGAGCTGCCATTTCCATTCTCACACTTCCTTTACCCACACTTCCTCTTTCCAGGCTCCCACACAGCCCTGCATAGTGTCACCTGGGGGGCCGCCTGGCGGTCCACCGCCGCCCGAGCGCTCCAGCCAGGAGAATTTGCACGCCCTGCAACGGGCCATCGACTCGATGGAGGAGAAGGGCCTGCAGGAGGATCCACGCTACTCGCAGCTGCTGGCCATGCGAGCCACCTCGAAGCATCAGCACCTCAATGGCAACCAGGTGAACCTGTTGCGCACACAGATCACTGCCTATCGGCTGCTGGCGCGGAACAAGCCCATCTCCATGCAGATGCAGCAGGCTTTGCAGGCGGCTCAGCAGCAGCCGCCGTCGGGACCACCGATTGGGCCACCTGGAGCACCAGTGGGACCGCCGCCGCCGCCAGGTGGACAACATGCGGGTCAGCCGCCCGTGCAGCCTCAGCAGCAGCAGCAACCGCCGCCGTCAGCGGGTACGCCACCTCAATGCTCCACACCGCCGGCTAGCAATCCCTATGGGCCTTCAGTTCCTGGTGGCCAGAAGATGCAGGTGGCTCCTCCGCCGCCGCACATGCAGCAGGGCCAGCCCCTGCCGCCACAACCTCCTCAGATCGGGGGACCGCCGCCCGGTCAACAGCAGCCGCCGCCCCAGCAGCAGCAGCAGCAGCCGCTGGCTCAGGCGCAGCAACCGCCGCCGGAGCAACTGCAGCACCAGCACCAGCAGCATCTGCCCAACGGCGGCAAGCCACTGAGCATGGGGCCCGCAGGAGGCCAGCCCCTGATACCGCCCTCGCCCATGCAGCAGCCCCAGGTGCGCGGCGGCGCCCAGCCGCCGGGAATGCCACCCGGGAGCCAGGGAGTGCCGCCTCAGGGAGTGCCGGGAGGCGGTCCGCCGCGACAAGTGCCGCCCGCCGGCATGCCGATGCCCAAACCGAATCGCATTACCACGGTGGCGAAGCCCGTGGGCCTGGACCCGATCACGCTGCTGCAGGAGCGCGAGAACCGGATAGCGGCCAGGATTTCGCTGCGCATGCAGGAGCTGCAGCGTCTGCCGGCCACCATGTCCGAGGATCTGCGCCTGCAGGCGGCCATTGAGCTGCGCGCCCTGCGCGTCCTCAACTTTCAGCGGCAGCTGCGCATGGAGTTTGTGCAGTGCACGCGAAGGGACACCACCCTGGAGACGGCGCTGAATATCAAGTTCTACAAGCGGACCAAGCGCCAGGGGCTGAGGGAGGCGCGTGCCACCGAAAAGCTGGAGAAGCAACAGAAACTGGAGGCGGAGCGGAAGCGCAGGCAGAAGCATCTCGAGTTCCTCGCGGCCGTCCTCCAGCACGGCAAGGATCTCCGCGAGTTCCACCGGAACAACAAGGCGCAGCTGGCGAGGATGAACAAGGCGGTGATGAACTATCATGCGAACGCGGAGCGGGAGCAGAAGAAGGAGCAGGAGCGCATCGAGAAGGAGCGAATGCGCCGCCTGATGGCCGAGGACGAGGAGGGCTACCGCAAGCTGATCGATCAGAAGAAGGACAAGCGGCTGGCCTTCCTGCTGTCGCAGACGGACGAGTACATCAGCAACCTCACCCAGATGGTGAAGCAGCACAAGGACGACCAGATGAAGAAGAAGGAGGAGGAGGGCAAGCGGCTGCAGCTCTTCAAGAAGGAACTGCTGATGAGCGGCGAATACGTGGGCATCGACGAGGGCAGCATCATGGCCGACATGCGTGTCCACGTGGTGGAGCAGTGCAGCGGCAAGAAGCTCACCGGCGACGATGCTCCCATGCTGAAGCACTTGCACCGCTGGCTGAGCATGCATCCCGGCTGGGATTGGATCGACGACGAGGATGATGGTATCTGCGGCGGCGGCAGCAATGAGGATCTTAAGCCCAAAGTGGAGGAGCAACCAATGGCCACCGAAGAAGACGTTACCGACAAGGCAACGATCCCCACTGGCACCGACGAGGATGCCAATCCAAACGATGTCATTACCAAGGCCAAGGTGGAGGATGACGAGTACAAGACGGAGGAGCAGACCTACTACAGCATCGCGCACACCATTCACGAGAAGGTGACGGAGCAGGCCAGCATTATGGTGAACGGCCAGCTGAAGGAGTACCAGCTGAAGGGCCTGGAGTGGCTCGTCTCCCTCTACAACAACAATCTGAATGGGATTCTGGCCGACGAGATGGGTCTGGGCAAGACGATTCAGACCATTTCGCTGGTCACCTACCTGATGGATCGCAAGAAGGTGATGGGTCCGTACCTGATCATCGTCCCCCTCTCCACGCTGCCCAATTGGGTGCTGGAGTTCGAGAAATGGGCGCCCGCCGTGGGCGTGGTGAGCTACAAGGGCAGCCCCCAGGGCAGGCGGTTGCTGCAGAACCAAATGCGCGCCACCAAGTTCAACGTGCTGCTCACCACCTACGAGTACGTGATCAAGGACAAGGCCGTGCTGGCGAAGATCCAGTGGAAGTATATGATCATCGACGAGGGCCACCGCATGAAGAATCACCACTGCAAGCTCACCCAGGTCCTGAACACCCACTACATTGCACCCTATCGGCTGCTCCTGACGGGCACGCCGCTGCAGAACAAGCTGCCCGAGCTGTGGGCGCTCCTCAACTTCCTGCTGCCCTCGATCTTCAAGTCATGCTCCACCTTCGAGCAGTGGTTCAACGCCCCGTTCGCCACCACCGGCGAAAAGGTGGAGCTGAACGAGGAGGAGACCATCCTTATCATTCGACGTCTGCACAAGGTGCTGCGTCCCTTCCTGTTGCGTCGCCTCAAGAAGGAGGTGGAGCACCAGTTGCCCGACAAGGTGGAGTACATCATCAAGTGTGACATGTCCGCCCTGCAGCGGGTGCTCTACAAGCACATGCAGAGCAAGGGCGTGCTGCTGACCGACGGCTCGGAGAAGGGCAAGCATGGCAAGGGTGGCGCCAAGGCCCTCATGAACACCATCGTCCAGCTGCGCAAGCTCTGCAATCATCCGTTCATGTTCCAGCACATCGAGGAGAAGTACTGCGACCACACTGGTGGCCATGGTGTGGTGTCCGGTGAGTTTAGCTCGATTAACAATTTAGTTTATACTTTGGGCAGATATTAAGGGGGTCTTCTACTTACGAGGCCGAAATTGTTGCCTATTTTTAGAAATTAATTGTGAGAAAACTGTACAAGATAATGAGATTTTTTTTTTTTTGTATTAATTTTGTACATCTTTGAACTTAACACTACAGGAAATTTTAAGGGTGTACAGCAGGTCATTCGTGGATTATATAGGGTCAAATTGGGGTCATCCAAATTTTAGGGGTCATTTTTCTGGTATCATAACTACCCTTCAACTTGCCCGAATTGAAAAAAAATTAATTTTATTTATATTCAGTTTTACGTTTTCTATGCTTCTCCGAGTACGATTTTTTTTAATTAAAAATTGTTTTTAATATAATTTTCTTTGTAAAAAGTTCCATTTTCAACCATGTTTTTTCACCTGTTGGAGGGTGTAAAAATTAAACAAACCAATTTTAAAAAATTCGTACTCGGAGAAGCATAGAGAATTGTTTGATAAAGAAGTGGGAAAAAAATTGGTTCGATTCGATGAAAATTACTGGTAAAAGTGATACCAGAAAGTTTAAAAAAGGTGATTTTCGGGAAAACGCGTTTAAAGATGGGAAAAATGTGTCGAAATGAATGGTGGTGGCTATCTTTCGGGCCTCGTTTACCCATGAAGGAATGCGAATTTTACTTGCATCCTTTTTATGGCGTATTCCTCAGATCCTCTTTTAAAATAAAAAATAATAAAAATCGATTTTTAAAAAAACCTCTAGGTAAAATATCTCTTTGAGATATCGCCAGAGATGCCACCATGGCAGCAATTGCCGTTGTTTTTTTTAAATAATTTTACATCTTAGGTGCTCAGTGGCACCTCTAAAAAACATCACTAGACAGGCCTCGATTTTATAATTATCGATAACATCGATATGAAGGGCATTTTGACAGCTCCGAGCTGTGCAGTTTTATCACAAATATAAAACCCTTCAGTCCAGTTTGGTGCTTCCTAGGGAACACTTCTCTTCCCTCAAGCAAGATAAATGGCTTTTTATTTTAATTTTGATTTATTTTCTTTTCTCTTTTTGTTTTAATTTGTAGATTTTTACCCGTAGCTTCAATCTGGCATACATTTTGCTATGAGTCTTGAAAACTTGATTTATTCTTGTTTATTTTTTTCCCCATGTTACATTATTTACTTTTATTTTCTGTACATGCCACATAAATTTTGACGCGTTTAATAGTCGGTGCCAGTTCTTCATGACATTTTTATATACATTTTGATTAATCAGACAAAATTTGTATTTAAAATTTGTTATTTCGAGTACACTTTCTGGAAAAATTTGAAGATTATTTATTTCCCTTTGATTGCATTTGGTTTTTTTTGGTTGGTTTTTTCGATATTTCTTTCTGTACAAACTGTGACCAAATTTCGAGTGATTGCTCATTATTTTCAAGGTCCACCAATAAAGTGTCTTTTTCTTATTCTTCTTTTTCTTTAAAATGCATCCTTTCATTTGTTTTATTCTTCTTTATTTGTTTGGTTTAGTTCATTTTTTATTTTTTACAGAACAATTAGCCTTTGGTTATAAGTTGTCTTTGGTACTGTCTTTGTTACTTTCTTAGGAACTTTCTTCTTTGGATCTGAGGCTCTGTTCCCTTTGCTTTCGAACGTAATAAATAAATCTGGAGTTGCATAATTTCGCACGTACGTCATTGCGTCTTGAGCGTATTCGTGCATGTGACGTGGACTTCCTATTTAAGATGAACGTCCATCTGAGTGAATAGCATCGGATCGTGTCCTCGGATCGTAGCTTTGCCTGATTGAATCGATGTTCCGGCTCGTTTTTCACATGTCGACAGCAAATTGCTGAAGTAGCCGACGGCACTTTAGAATGACATTCTCTTAATGTGTGCGAATCATCATACGAAACGCATAGTAATTCATTGCGCCTGATTTATTGCTCTTATTAATTATTAGTTTGTGAATATTGTACCTGTATTTGGATCGACCATCTTCAACGTGATGTCGTATCCGTCCGTCTTGTCCTTGCCAATAAATGATAGGTTATTGTAACGCATCGTATGTGTGTCTCGGTGATGTGATTGCATAATTGCAGCAACATTATTAACGATGGGTGCATTGAATCTTCTCACATGTTCACCTGTTGTGGTACACAATCCGCTCTTATGACAAATTTGTGCGTATCCGATGGCATTCCTTCCAATGCTGTTTTGAAACATTTATAGTTTTATTTTTAACAATTTGCCATTGGGCGCTGTTTTTGTTTTTTACCATGAATTCTTCTGTTTAAGCTCTAAATTCTAAAATAAATTCTTATTTTAAAATAAAATGACTTGATATCTAAATTAATATTAAGATTTTCCGCCGCTAAACTGGGAAGCTTTAAAATGCGTTGCGCATATTCTTGAGCTCGCAGTCAGGGTACAGCCTAGAGACTGCTCCCACAACTTTCTGTTTTCTTCACACTGCGGTGCTGTCAATAATGTCACTCCAAGTACATGCTTGCGGCAATTAGAACAATATGCCATGTTTACACAAGGGTTAAAGATTTCAAATTTAACAAAATCGTCCAAGCACAACCTTTCCTGTCAACAATCAAACAGGTACTGATTTCAGTGCCTGATTTCAGCTTTTTAAAAACTCTCAAAAGAGCTTTTGCTGTCGGTTTGTTTTGAGTCATGATGAGTTTAACCCTTAGTCTGGCTGTGTGTATATTTAGAACCCACTGCTGAAACGTAAGCTAAAATGCTATAAATAATAATAATAAATAACTACAACATTTTTATTAATAGGCAATCAAATAGCTCTGATGGCGGCTACAGATGTGTTTCCGAAATATGTTGGTGAAAAATTTAATAATTTTTGAAATTTATTTTGATTTTTAATAATTTTTGGCCTTAAGTCGGAAAAATATATTTCTGAGTGCTCAGGAAGACCGCGCAACCCAAGAAAAGATACTGAATAAAAAAATAAGCAAAATAAGAACAGTTGAATAGTAGTTTTCGTTATAAACCCTTTCAAAGTTTTATTTTTAACAATTTTGAATTCGCTATAATGCGCTGCTTTTGATTTTTTATGGCCAGTTTCTTATTTAAATGCTTAATTCTATATCCTACACTTTAAAAATCAATTACAGTGTCGTCAGGATTATATTCAGTCTCATTTTCTTTATTTTCTTCCGTCTGCAAGGGAGTCTTCAGTCTTTTTCTTTCTTGAACCCCAAATTTAACCACTCCTCTTCTTCACCATCTTCGACATTTCCTTTGCCTGTCAGCAGCTCTGTATTTTTGGCTGCGAAAAATGTGAATGTTATTAAAAATCTATAATGGCATTTGTAAACATTTATAGAACAAAGGACAAGACACAACTACCAACAATCACGGGGTTTGCTACAATATAAACATTAATTAATTTGTCATAAATATAACTGTAATATATTTTCTTGGTCTATACTTAAACTGTAGTGGCGTCGGATGGTCGTACAGGCCGCCTTTTGACCTCATGGCACCAACGAATTGTTCAAGAAAGTCCTGATTCAAACGGCCTGTCAGAATGTATTCCATATTATAGTTTTCCTTTAAATAAATATACAGCCCGTCCAGTGATTTGTTGCTCACTATAATGCCATGCTGAAATGGTAACAGTCTTTGCGACTTTTCAACTATTTTCCCCAGACATTGTTAGAGATGTTTTGGCCAAAATATCTTTTTGCAAGTCGACTATACTAGGCTGTTTGATAAGTCCCGGGCCTGACTAGGAAATAAAGTTATTTATACCAAACTCTTATTTTTTTTTACAGGTACAAACCTTCAAAACAACATATCAAAAGTCAGATAAGGAATTGGTGAATTAGTTATTTAAAGAGATTTAATTAAGTGTCATCAAGTGAGTCAGTTTGTTTAAAATGGAACAAAACGAGTTTCGGGTTTTGATAAAACATTATTATTTGAGAGGCAAAACGGCTAAAGAAACAAAGGAGAAGCTTGATAAGTATTATGGCACATCTGCTCCATCAAATACAACGGTTAAGAGATGGATGCAAGAGTTTAAACTTGGTCGTACAAGCACTAGAGATGAACCCCGTTCAGGAAGGCCTTCAGATGCAACAACACCAGAAATGATTAAAAAAGTATTACGATTAGTGACTGACGACCGTAAACTGAAAGTGCGTGAGCTCTCTGAGATGCTAAAGATCTCAACTGAACGTGTACATAACATTTTGCATACCTATTTAAATATGAAAAAGCTATGTGCGCGATGGGTGCCGCGCGTGCTCACAGAACAACAAAAGTTGGAAAGGGTTGATGTTTCTCAACACAATTTGGATGTGTTAAAGCGCAATAGGCAGGAGTTTATGCGACGTTTTGTGACCGTCGATGAAACCTGGATCCACCATTATACACCAGAGACCAGTCAACAATCAAAACAGTGGGTAGAAGCTGGTGGAACTGCTCCAAAGCGTCCGAAAACGCAATATTCTGCTGGCAAGGTTATGGCGACAGTTTTTTGGGATGTTCGCGGTATTATCCATATTGACTACTTAGAGAAAGGAAAAACAATCAATGCCCAATACTATAGTGACTTATTGGATCGGTTTGATGCAGATCTCAAAGCTAAACGACCACATTTGGCTAAAAAGAAAATTCTTTTTCACCAAGACAATGCACCAGCTCACAAAGCGATCAAAACCATGGGCAAAATAACTGAATTGCGGTATGAATTGGTTCCTCACCCACCCTATTCTCCAGATATGGCTCCCTGTGATTACTATTTGATCCCAAACCTCAAAAGATGGCTCGCTGGTAAGCGATTCTACTCAAATGAAGAAGTTATCGCTGAAACAAACGCTTATTTTGAGGAGTTTTCTGACGACTACTATAAGAAAGGCATCGAGCTTTTAGAAACTCGCTGGAACAAGTGTATTGAGTTGGAAGGAAACTATGTTGAAGAATAAATGCTAATCTTCGCATAAAACTGTTGTCTTATTGCCTAGGCCCGGGACTTTTCAAACAACCTAGTACTTTAATGAATTGGCTGTCGATAATTTGGAATTAAAGTTGTCAAACCAATCATTAATCATTTTGAAAAAATCAGGACATGCGTTGTCTATTTTGTAGCCCAATTCTTAGCAGTGTCTGATGGCACTTGCTGTTGCATTTGAAAATAGTTGCGTTGCCATTTTCACCTTTTGTTTTTGAAGAGATTGAACATTGATGTGGTTCTCAGTTAGCTTAAACAGCACAGACAGGTCTGAGCTGGAACAGCAGCTCATTGCCTGTTGGACTGTGTCCTTTTTTCGAACCAACTTGATTAGGTGTGGCGCATCCGAAAATGCAAAAATTTTGAGAGCTGGATCCACTGGATGACTAAACCAGGTATTTTCTAAAATAAAAAAAATATTTTAGGAATTTCTGTAATGCATTTTTCCTATTTACATTCGGATATTCCAAACGCTCTCCACAACTTTTGATTTTCGGGCCCCAAATCACACACAATAGCAGCAACAATGTATCCTGACTTGTACAGCTTGGTTGTTATTGCTTTCAAGGTACAGGCATCCTAGTAGTTCGCAGTTGGATCATATTGGAATGCCAAGCGATTGTATGATGCCAATGATCTTCGTGTGCTCATCGGTCATATTCCCTTACTATATTTTGTCCTTCTTCGCTTATGTTCTGTGAACACACTTGTTGGCTGGCTTGCTTGTCTTGTTTCCAGGGAGGAAACCCCGACTTAATTTTATATTGTAGATTAGATACACTAATAATTCGTTTGCCTTATGTCCTTGCAGGACCCGATTTGTACCGCGTCTCGGGTAAATTCGAGCTGCTCGACCGAATTTTGCCCAAACTGAAGGCCACCAACCATCGCGTGCTGCTCTTCTGTCAAATGACCCAGTGCATGACCATCATCGAGGACTATTTGGGCTGGCGGCAATTCGGTTACCTCCGGCTGGATGGCACCACCAAGGCCGAGGATCGTGGCGAGCTGCTGCGCAAGTTCAACGCCAAGGGCTCCGACTATTTTGTCTTTCTGCTCTCCACACGCGCCGGTGGCTTGGGTCTGAATCTGCAGACGGCCGACACGGTGGTGATCTTTGACTCCGATTGGAATCCGCATCAGGATCTGCAGGCCCAGGATCGTGCGCATCGTATCGGACAGCGCAACGAGGTGCGCGTTCTGCGACTGATGACAGTGAACTCCGTGGAGGAGCGCATTTTGGCTGCTGCCAGGTACAAGCTGAACATGGACGAGAAGGTCATCCAGGCGGGTATGTTCGATCAGAAGTCGACGGGCAGCGAGCGGCAGCAGTTCCTGCAGACGATCCTGCATCAGGACGACAACGAGGAGGAGGAGGAGAATGAGGTGCCGGACGACGAGATGATCAACATGATGATTGCGCGCAGCGAGGAGGAAATCGAGATTTTCAAGCGCATGGACGTGGAGCGCAAGAAGGAGGACGAGGATATCCATCCGGGCAGGGAGCGGCTGATCGACGAGTCCGAGTTGCCCGATTGGCTGACCAAGGACGACGACGAGGTGGAGCGCTTTCACTATCAGTACGACGAAGATACCATACTGGGTGAGTTTCGTATTATTGATATTGAAATATTGAAATATTGAAATATTCTTTGAAATGTTGAAATATTCAAATGTTGAAATATTCAAATATTTAAATATTCAAATATTCAAATATTCAAATGTTCAAATATTCAAATATTCAAATATTCAAATATTCAAATATTCAAATATTCAAATATTCAAATATTCAAATATTCAAATATTCAAATATTCAAATATTCAAATATTCAAATATTCAAATATTCAAATATTCAAATGTTCAAATATTCAAATATTCAAATATTCAAATATTCAAATATTCAAATATTCAAATATTCAAATATTCAAATATTCAAATATTCAAATATTCAAATATTCAAATATTCAAATATTCAAATATTCAAATATTCAAATATTCAAATATTCAAATATTCAAATATTCAAATATTCAAATATTCAAATATTGAAGTCTCGTAAGTCTCTTCAGATTAATATTTATTTACTATGTTTTATTCTTAGGCCGCGGCTCCCGACAGCGCAAGGAGGTGGACTACACGGACAGCTTGACCGAAAAGGAGTGGCTGAAGGCCATCGATGATGGCGCCGAATTCGACGAGGAGGAGGAGGAAGATGATTCGAAGCGAAGCGGCAAGCGGCGCAAGCGCAAGAATCGCAAGGAGGAGTCCGACGACGATTCGTTGATCTTGAAACGCCGTCGACGCCAGAATCTGGACAAGCGTTCGAAGAAACAAATGCACAAGATCATGAGCGCTGTGATCAAGTACACGCAGGACGGACGCACCCTCTCCGAGCCGTTCATGAAGCTGCCCTCGCGCCAGCGGCTGCCCGACTACTATGAGATCATCAAGCGTCCGGTGGACATCAAGAAGATTCTGCAGCGCATCGAGGACTGCAAGTACGCAGATCTCAACGAGCTGGAGAAGGACTTTATGCAGCTGTGCCAGAATGCGCAGATCTACAACGAGGAGGCCTCGCTCATCTACCTGGACTCCATTGCCCTGCAGAAGGTATTCATGGGGGCCAAGCAGCGAGTGACCGCGGCAGCGGATGCGGCCGCAGTTGCTGCGGGTGAAAACACGGGAGAGGCGCAGGGAAATGGCGGCGGCGGCGGAGGCTCTGATAACTCGGACAACGACGATGACGGCGATGGGGGAGATGACGGCTCAGACGATGAGGAGATAGCCACCACCTCTGCGGCGGCTGTCAAAATGAAGCTGAAACTCAACAAGTCCTTGGCCAGTGCGCCCGCCACTCCCACGCAATCCTCGTCGTCGAATGTGGGCAGCAGTGGGGCGGCCACCACATCCAAGAAGCAGACGCGACGCAAGCGGTCGCAGAAGAAGTACACCATCTCGGACGATGACGACGACGACATGGACTAGCTACCGCTGGGCGTGATCTTCAAGCGCGCCGTCTCATCGGATCTCGATGGCGGCCTGGGCAATTGATTTTAGTTTAAGTTTAAGTGTAACTATCGGGGGAAGATGCTTACCGAAATGCTAATGCTAAAATGCTAGCATTTCACTGAACATCTTCCGCCCCATCTATCCTCCAGCTATTGCTATCTACATTTCCTAGGAATAGGTTCCCCCCCCCTTAGGTGTTCCCCTTTTTGAATGATTTAGAAACACATGTTTTACTCTATTAATTGTATTTAAATTTAAATGCTTTTACAAATAAATGCATATACTAAACTTACAAATAACATGCATTCCGGGAAGCAATTGGGACGCCGATTAACTGATCCACCTTGAAGATGAGATGGCATCATGGAATGGTCAAGCAAGAGTGATCAAAACTATGTACTAAGGTGGACTAGGGTGTGCCACTGTCCATCTCAAAATCAGTCCACAGCTCAATGGCTTTGGAATGTAGGAAAGCTCAAGATTCCTAAGATTCCTTAAGGGAACCTTCTTTTATATTTGGCCGAAATAAAAGCAAAACTTTGAGCATTTTTTGTGGGAAAATGAAAAGACCTACAAAGTCGTGCTTTTGAGGGAAAATGAAAAGACGTAAAAATTCGTGCTTTGGAACAAAAATGTATGGTTTATTAGTGAATACAAAATGAATTTTTTTTCAATATTCAAAATGGCGGATTCAAAATGGGGGTTTTTTTTCGCAAAACCATGTTTCAAGAACTCTTGTCAATCGTAACTCTAGTTCTATTAATGCGATTCGCCCAATTCAAAAAGATTATTAAAGGGGATACTTTTTTTTATGACAAGAACCTATCTTGGGCATACAAAATTGTTTATTTTTAATTTTTAATGAAGATCAAAGTAAAAAAGAAAATCGAAAAATTTGACTTTTTTTATTTCCATGAAATTATGTATTTTTTTCATTAAATTTCATTCAAACTAGGTTCATGTCAGACGAAATTTCCTGTACTTTAATAATTTAAAACAATTTTTCACTTCAATTAACCACGAAAAGCCGTAGCCTTGAGAAAAGGTGACGTTCTTTCGCCCGCAGAGGCTCGCAAGATCCGCCATTTTGAATATTGCAAAAAAATGTATTTTGTATTCACTAATAAACAATACATTTTTGTTCCAAAGCACGACTTTGTAGGTCTTTTCATTTTCCCACAAAAAATTCTCAAAGTTTGCTCTTATTTCAGCCTCTGGTGACGCACCCTCAACCGTTTCTGTTTGAAACATTCAACTATCAACCGAAGCCTTTGATGTCTTGGAACATGGTCGACAACCAAGTAGATCGTAAGATTCCTGGATGCAATCCTGGAACTTGCCGGAGTTCAGCAAGCATATGCGGCTGCTTGGCAGCCACTTGGAAAGATCGTAGTAGGAGCGTATCATCCAGGGACATGCTATTGACCAGTCTCATCGCTGACCTATAGGCCGTAGAGCTAACCATGGGATATATTTTCACATCTTCGTTTGTAGGCACATTCGTGAAGGCTACGCCCAATGGCCTCCGGTTTAGATGAAATGCTAAATGGCCACGTGATCGATCCAAGTGAATGCCAATCAAGCAGCCCTGTCCAAACTCCCGGCCATAGGTTGACCTTTCTCCGCCGTGCTGAACTCTGCCGCAGTAGGAGTAACCCCAGGAGTCGCCATTGCTGCCCAGAGCAGAGGTAAATTTGGAGCTGAATTGCCTTGGATTGACCTTATCCGTGCCGATGCCAACCAGCTGGAGATGTAGAGGAGGAATGTAACTCGGAATTCGTATCTATTGGATTACGTCCCGCTTACTCACCACATCTGTGCCAACTAGTGGCGTCATTACAAGCATCTCCCAGCAATGCACCATCCCTGCTTTCAATGGCTGTGTTCCTCTCCCAATAGCTGTGCCCTTGCTGCCTTGCGGATGGAAAATGATATCCCTTTGATCGATCACTATGACCTCCTGATCCTTCGCGAGGCACCAACTCCATGGATTTACACTGTCTCCTGCGATGTCTTCCCCACAGCGACAGCTTACCAGGTCGGTTAGGCGCCCTCTGCAATGGGCGACCTCGAGGGAGCTGGGGAATCGGCAGTTGCAAAGTCGGGAAGACATTACCCAGCGTCCGCTGCAGCAGTAATATCGCTTTGTGCTTCTATAAACGTTCAATCACGGCGATCTTTCAATGACCGACTCGAAGAACCAATGACATGCTTACTGCATTGCCTAATTATATCCCCGATAAGCAAACAAATACACATGAACTCCAATCTTGCAAAATCTCTTCAGATTTACTCATTGACTAAATGCATACTTAACATGTAAAACATATATTTATAATCCTATTTAGATTCTAAAGAAGGTAGTGAAAGTACTCGTCGCACATCTCATGGACGGAAGCGGAAGCGTGTTCCTCGTCGCCGCTGTCGCTGTGCCTTAATGATGCGATTTTGTGGGCATTGGTGTACAAGTCGTCCTCGTCTAGGCTTGCTTCGTCGGTTTCTATGAACGGAACTCCAGCCGTAACTCATTCATGGCTTCAAACAAATTCCGATTTAAGTGTTGAACTCACCTCGATACTTTTGCTTACGGCCCAGCCTTAACTTGGCGCTGGACAGGACAGCCTCGTCGCCCAAATCTAAGTCGTTGTCGTGCGAACTCCGGGAGTAGCGAACGGGCGGGGCCAAGAACCAGTAGGACCGCAGAATGCTCTTGAGTCCCGGCATCTGCTCCAGTTCGGCGAGCTTCTGCGGATGCTTGGACAGAGCTTGGAAGGAGCGCAGCTGAAGCGTCACCGGCTGGGACGTGCAGTTAATCAGTCTTATCACAGACTTGGCCGCCGTAGAGCAGACCATGGGATATATTTTAATATCTGGATCAGTGGGGACATTCGTGTAGGCCACACCCAACGCCCTGCGGTTCAGGTAGAACTCCAGGTGTCCGCGCGACCTGTCCAACGAGACACCAATCAGGCAGCCCTGCGAGAACTTCTGGCCATAGGGAAGCTGCTCCCCGCAGTGCTGGATCCTGCCAGAGTACGAGAAGCCCCAGGACTGGGCATTAGTGCCAAGGGCCGAGACGAAGTGGAACTTGAACTGCCCTAGATTAATGCTCTCAGTGCCGATCCCGAACATCTAGAAGAGGAGAAGGAAATAGGGAAGCAGATTGTTAAGAGCCCACGTTGTTTGCATTGAACTTTTGCAGCCTTATCAGCCAGCTAGTTGGGCTGTCTGCGAAGATTTCCTCCTCCATCTCTCCGCCAGCAGCGTCGCTTATCTCATCGCCGCATTGTAATCTGTAATCCGTACAATGAAGCGAACAATTAAGTCGTTTTCAATGGAATCGAGCACACCAGATGCCTCATCAAAGCAGAGTGTTGTTCCACTTTCAGGTGCGACTTTGCCTGACATTCATCTCGATGATCAGCCATCCATCCATCTCGATGATCAGCCATCCATCCATCCATCCCAACTAGTTGCTAAGCCGCTGTGATAACCCGACCCACGCACTCACCACATCTGTGCCGGCTAGAGCCGTGATGACTCGCATTTCCCAGAAGTGCACCATGCCCGCCTTCAGAGCCCGTTCCCCGCGCACAATCGCCGTTCCTTGACTGTAGGTGGGATGGAAAATAATGTCCCTGCCCGTCACTATGGCATCGGAGTCCTCCGCCGCGTGCCACTTCCAGGGATTGACATTACCCGGCACATCCTCGCCGCAGCGACACCGAACCATGTCTGGTATGTGGCCCTTGTGGCTGGTGACCTCGATGGAGTTGGGGAAGGGGCAGTCGCAGAAGCCGGGATTGCAGGCGTCCTGGTGCGGAGGCGGCAACATGTCGATGCAGTTGTCCGATTCCGGCGAGGTTGATCGCTTCTGACGGGAGCGTGCAATGATCTGGAACCGTCGACGGTCGGCGAATGCGTCGTCCAGTTAAACCAGCTCGACCATATATAAGCTTCAGGGAGCGATCCGAACCGAACAAAAAACAAAAAACAAAAAGAATGCGCTGTAAACAGACGCCAGCGCCGCTGCCGGCGTCGAAACCCGCTGCATGCGTCCACGGGGCTGAAAAATACCGAGCATACTAGTTTTGGTATTTCGCCTGAATACCGTTAATATTTTAAATTTATTAATTTTTTTTACACTCTTCGTTCCAAGAAATAAATTAAATTCTTATATATTTTATTTTAAAATTTATAATTTTATCGCAATCGAAGCATTCGGAAAAACTGCAATCTGTCAAAAAATAAAAGACATAGTATGTAGTATTTCTTTTCACTTGGTATTATTTTTATGGTTAGTATTTTTTATCTTTGCCAGCGCGGTCACATTGCGTACTACAAACAGCGGCTTTTCACGTTTTCTTTTGGAAAAATCAATTAAAATAGATTAATTTAAGCATTAAATACCTGTGCCAAACACAAAACAGTCATGGCGGATGCCGCAGCACGTCAGCTGCAGTACGAGTACAAGGCGGTAAGTGCGGAATCGCAACCAGAAAACTTTCCCCGCCCATGCGGCGTCCTCAGAAGATTTCACAAACACACTAAATGCAAAATTCTGCTTTTTCAGAACTCCAATCTTGTGCTGCAAGCCGATGTCCGACTCATTGAACGGCCACGTCGCGATGAGGCCACCGGCGAGGTATGCTCTCTGGTGGGGAAGCTGGACGGCACCCGGATGGGCGATCGGTACCAGCGCACGAAGCCGGAGAAGACGGAGGAGCGCAAGGTGAAGCGGCAGAAACGCGACGAGGCGCAGTACGACTTTGAGCGTATGAAGGGAGCCACGCTGCTGTCCGAGGGCATTGACGAGATGGTCGGCATTGTGTACCGCCCGAAGACGCAGGAAACGCGCCAAACCTACGAGGTTCTACTCAGTTTCATCCAGGAAGCTCTCGGGGATCAGCCTCGGGATATCCTGTGCGGTGCCGCCGATGAAATTTTGGCAGTCCTAAAAAACGATCGCCTGAAGGATCGTGAACGCAAGAGGGATGTGGACAGTTTGCTGGGCTCGGTCACTGACGAGCGGTTCGCTCTGCTCGTCAATCTGGGCAAGAAGATCACAGATTTCGGCAGCGACGCTGTCAACGCCCTGTCTGCGGCGCCCAACAACGAGGAGCAGATCGACGAGACGTACGGCATCAACGTGCAGTTCGAGGAGTCCGAGGAGGAGAGCGACAATGACATGTACGGCGAGATCCGCGACGACGAGGGCCAGGATGAGGGCGAAGAGGCGCGCATTGATCACACCCTGCATGCAGAGAATCTGGCCAACGAGGAGGCTGCCAATAATGTGAAGAAAGACCGCTCCCTGCATCCGCTGGACATTGACGCCTATTGGCTGCAGCGTTGCCTGAGCAAGTTCTACAAGGACGCGATGGTGTCGCAGAGCAAGGCGGCCGATGTGCTCAAGATCTTGAAAGATGCCGCCGACGAGCGGGAGTGCGAGAACCAATTGGTGCTCCTCCTCGGCTACGATTGCTTTGACTTCATCAAGCAGCTGAAGGTGAACCGACAGATGATCCTCTACTGCACCATGTTGGCCTCGGCCCAAACGGACAGCGAGCGCCAAAGGATACGCGAGAAAATGAGAGGAAACTCGGCGCTGGCCAAGATTCTCAGGCAGCTGGACACGGGCAAGGCCGAGGAGCAGGAGGAGGGCGAAACGCGGGGCAGCAAGCGTGGCAAAGGCGATGCCGAGGACGGTGGGGCAGCAGCTGCCGGTCAAGTGGCTGGTGTTCGCCAGCTCCTCGAATTGGATGAACTCTCCTTTACGCAGGGATCCCATTTTATGGCCAACAAGCGGTGCCAGCTGCCGGATGGTTCGTACCGGAAGCAGCGCAAGGGCTACGAGGAGGTGCATGTGCCGGCCCTGAAGCCAGTGCCCTTCGACTCGAACGAGGAGCTGCAGCCGGTGGACAAGCTGCCGAAGTATGTGCAGCCGGTGTTCGAGGGCTTCAAGACGCTCAATCGCATCCAGAGTCGCCTGTACAAGGCCGCGCTGGACAGCGATGAGAATATGCTGCTGTGCGCACCCACCGGAGCGGGCAAGACCAATGTGGCGCTGCTCACCATGATGCGGGAGATTGGGAAGCACATCAACGAGGACGGCACCATCAATGCGCAGGACTTCAAGATCATCTACGTGGCTCCGATGAAGTCGCTGGTGCAGGAAATGGTGGGCAACTTTGGACGCCGCCTTGCCTGCTATAATCTCACCGTCTCCGAGCTGACCGGCGACCATCAGCTGACCCGAGAGCAGATTGCGGCCACCCAGGTGATAGTGTGCACCCCGGAGAAGTGGGACATTATCACGCGGAAGGGCGGAGAGCGGACTTTCGTGAGCCTGGTGCGCCTGGTCATCATCGATGAGATCCATCTGCTGCACGACGAGCGAGGTCCGGTGCTCGAGGCTCTGGTGGCGCGTACCATTCGCAATATTGAGACGACGCAGGAGGAGGTACGCCTTGTGGGCCTGTCGGCCACGTTGCCCAATTACCAGGATGTGGCCACCTTCTTGCGCGTGAAGCCGGACAAGGGACTCTTCTACTTCGACAACAGCTATCGTCCGGTGTCCCTGGAGCAGCAGTACATCGGTGTGACGGAGAAGAAGGCTCTGAAGCGCTTCCAGGTGATGAACGAGATTGTCTACGAGAAGACCATGGAGCATGCGGGCCGGAATCAAGTGCTGGTCTTTGTGCACTCGCGCAAGGAAACTGGGAAAACGGCCAGGGCGGTGAGAGACATGTGCCTCGAGCAGGACACCCTGGGCAGCTTCCTGAGGGAGGGATCTGCCAGCATGGAGGTGCTACGCACCGAGGCCGAGCAGGTGAAGAACACTGAGTTGAAGGAACTCCTGCCCTACGGCTTTGCCATCCATCATGCGGGAATGACGCGCGTGGATCGTACCCTGGTGGAGGATCTCTTTGCGGATAGGCACATCCAGGTGCTGGTTTCCACGGCTACCTTGGCCTGGGGTGTGAATCTGCCGGCGCACACGGTAATCATCAAGGGAACGCAGGTCTATAACCCCGAGAAGGGTCGCTGGGTGGAGTTGAGTGCCCTCGATGTCCTGCAGATGTTGGGTCGTGCCGGACGGCCGCAATACGACACCAAAGGCGAGGGCATTCTCATCACCAACCACAGCGAGCTGCAGTTCTATCTGTCGCTGCTCAACCAGCAGCTGCCCATCGAGTCGCAGTTTATTTCGAAGCTCCCGGACATGCTGAACGCCGAGATTGTCCTCGGAACGGTGCAGCATCTGCAGGATGCAGTCAACTGGCTTGGCTATACGTACCTGTACATCCGGATGTTGAGGAATCCCACCTTGTACGGGGTATCACATGACGCCATTAAGGCAGATCCCCTGCTGGAGCAGCACCGTGCCGATCTCCTCCATACCGCCGCCTGTTGCCTGGAGCGGAGTGGCCTGGTGAAGTACGAACGGAAGACGGGACACTTTCAGGTCACCGATCTCGGCCGGATCGCCTCGCACTATTACCTGACGCACGAAACGATGCTGACGTACAACCAATTGCTGAAGCAAACGCTCAGTGAGATCGAGCTGTTTCGTGTCTTCTCCCTGTCCTCCGAATTCCGACACATCTCGGTGCGCGAGGAGGAGAAGCTGGAGCTGCAGAAGCTGATGGAAAGAGTGCCCATACCCATCAAGGAGTCCATCGAGGAGCACAGTGCCAAGGTGAATGTGCTGCTGCAGGCCTACATTTCGCAACTGAAGCTGGAGGGATTCGCCCTGATGTCGGACATGGTGTTTATCACCCAGTCCGCGGCCCGCTTGATGCGTGCCATCTTCGAGATCGTGCTGACCCGCGGCTGGGCCCAGCTGGCGGACAAAACGCTGACGCTGTGCAAGATGATCGATCGACGCATGTGGCAGTCGATGACGCCGCTGCGCCAGTTCAAGAAGATGCCCGACGAGATAGCCAAGAAGCTGGAGAAGAAGCACTTCCCCTGGGCCAGGCTCTACGACCTGGAGCCGCACGAGCTGGGCGAGCTGATTCGTGTGCCCAAGCTGGGCAAGACCATACACAAATTCGTGCACCAGTTCCCCAAGCTGGAGCTCTCCACGCACATTCAGCCCATCACCCGGGGCACGCTGAGGGTGGAGCTCACCATAACGCCCGATTTCCAGTGGGACGAGAAGGTGCACGGCCAGTCGGAGGGTTTCTGGGTGCTGATTGAGGACGTGGACTCGGAACTGATACTCCATCACGAGTTCTTCCTGCTGAAGCAAAAGTATTCGCAGGACGAGCACCAGTTGAAGTTCTTTCGTGCCCGTTTTCGAGCCCCTGCCGCCGCAGTACTTCCTGCGGATTGTCTCGGATCGCTGGATCGGCGCCGAGACTCAGTTGCCCGTCTCCTTCCGCCACCTCATTCTGCCCGAGAAGAATATGCCGCCCACCGAGCTGCTCGATCTGCAGCCGCTGCCCATCAGTGCGCTGCGTCAGCCCAAGTTCGAGGCCTTCTACGCGCAGCGCTTCCCCCAGTTCAATCCCATCCAGACGCAGGTCTTCAATGCGGTCTACAACAGCGACGAGAACGTTTTCGTTGGGGCCCCCACCGGCTCTGGGAAGATGACCATTGCCGAGTTCGCCATCATGCGTTTGTTCACCACGCAAACGGATGCCAGATGCGTCTACCTCGTTTCCCAGGAGGCTCTCGCGGACCTGGTCTTCACCGACTGGCACGGCAAGTTCGGGGCGCTGGACATCAAGGTGGTGAAGTTGACGGGCGAAACGGGGACGGATCTCAAGTTGATTGCCAAGGGACAGCTGGTGATCACAACGGCGGACAAGTGGGATGTGTTGTCGCGCCGCTGGAAGCAGCGGAAGAACGTGCAGCTGGTTAACCTCTTCATTGTGGACGAACTGCAGCTGGTGGGTGGCGAGGACGGACCCGTGCTGGAGATTGTGTGCTCCAGGATGCGGTACATTAGCTCGCAAATCGAGAAGCAGATTCGGATTGTGGCTCTATCCGCCTCGCTGACCGATGCCCGAGATGTGGCCCAGTGGCTGGGATGCAATCCGAATGCCACATTCAACTTCCATCCGAGTGTGCGTCCCATTCCCCTCGAGCTGCACATCCAGGGATTCAATGTCACGCACAATGCCACCAGGATAGCCACCATGTCGAAGCCCGTCTACAATGCCATCCTCAAGTTTAGTGCCCACAAGCCGGTGATTGTTTTCGTCTCCTCGCGAAAGCAGGCCCGGCTCACGGCGATCGATGTCCTCACCTATGCCGCCTCGGACCTGCAACCCAACCGTTTCTTCCACGCCGAAGAGGAGGACATCAAGCCGTTCCTGGAGCGTATGACGGATAAAACTTTGAAGGAAACTCTGGCCCAAGGAGTGGCGTACCTCCACGAGGGCCTCTCCTCCTCCGATCACCGCCTGGTGGAGCAGCTCTTCGACTCGGGAGCCGTGCAAGTGGCCGTCGTTTCGCGCGATCTCTGCTGGGGCATGAGCATCTCCGCCCACCTGGTGATCATCATGGACACGCAGTTCTACAATGGCAAGAATCACTCGTACGAGGATTATCCCATCACGGACGTGCTGCAGATGATCGGCAGGGCGAACAGGCCCAACGAAGATGCGGACGCCAAGTGCGTGCTGATGTGTCAGAGCACCAAGAAGGATTTCTTCAAGAAGTTCATCAACGAGCCGCTGCCCATCGAGAGTCACCTGGATCACCGAATGCACGATCACTTCAACGCCGAGGTGGTGACCAAGACGATTGAGAACAAACAGGATGCCGTGGACTACCTCACGTGGACGTTCCTGTACCGCAGACTCACCCAGAACCCCGAACTACTACAATCTCCAGGGAGTCACGCATCGCCACCTGTCCGACCATCTGTCCGAGTTGGTGGAGAACACGCTCAGCGATCTGGAGCAGTCCAAGTGCATCAGTGTGGAGGATGACATGGACACGCTGCCCCTCAATCTGGGCATGATTGCGGCCTATTATTACATCAACTACACGACGATTGGTAAGAGGGAGAAGTTAATTAATTAATTTGAATTAATTTTAACAACTAATTTCCTTATTTTTACTTTTTTTAATATTCGTAGAACTCTTTAGTTTGTCGCTGAACAGCAAGACCAAAGTGCGTGGCCTGCTGGAGATCATCTCATCGGCAGCGGAGTACGAGGATGTGGTGGTGAGGCATCATGAAGAGCAGGTCCTGCGCACATTGTCCCAGCGATTGCCGAACAAGCTGACGGGACCCAATGAGACGGCACCAAAGTAAGCTTAAAAAACGTACTTAATCAGTAATTCCTCACAATTCTAAACCCCCCACTTTTTTGCAGATTCAATGATCCGCATATTAAGACCAATTTGCTGCTCCAGGCCCATCTCTCGCGCCTGCAGCTGGGACCCGAGCTCCAGGGCGACACGGAGCAGATACTCAGCAAGGCAATTCGCCTCATTCAGGCCTGTGTGGATGTGCTGAGCTCGAACGGTTGGCTTTCGCCTGCCGTGGCTGCCATGGAGCTGGCCCAGATGGTCACGCAGGCGATGTGGAGCAAGGACTCGTATTTGCGACAATTGCCGCATTTCAGTGCTGAGATAGTGAAGCGGTGCACAGAGAAGGTAAAATATTGAGATGAAGATGAAGATGGTTTACTATATTTATTTATTTATTTATTTATTTGCAGAAAATCGAAACCGTTTTCGATATTATGGAACTGGAGGATGAGGACCGCTCGCGGCTGTTGCAGCTCTCCGACGTGCAAATGGCCGATGTGGCACGCTTCTGCAACCGCTATCCCAACATTGAACTCAACTACGAGGTGGTGGACAAGGATCGCATCAACTCCGGCTCAACCGTCAATGTCGTTGTTCAGCTGGAGCGCGAGGACGAGGTCACTGGGCCGGTGATTGCACCATTCTTCCCCCAGAAGCGAGAGGAGGGCTGGTGGGTCGTTATTGGCGATCCCAAGACCAATTCCCTGCTCTCCATCAAGCGGCTGACGCTGCAGCAGAAGGCAAAGGTCAAGCTGGACTTTGTGGCCCCCAGTCCGGGCAAGCACGACTACACGCTGTACTACATGAGCGATTCCTACTTGGGCTGCGATCAGGAGTACAAGTTCTCCATTGAGGTGGGCGACTTCCAGTCGGAGAGCGAAAGCGAGTCGGATTAAGGCAGAGATTGGGCATTCAAATCGAACACTTTTACAATTTACATTTTTTAATTGTAGTCTTTAAGTAAAAAGGAGAAAATTATCCCTACAAAGTAAGCACAAAAATAAATAAAAACATTTTAAAAATTTAAGAAACTATTACCGATTACATTTATTATTTGAGATAAAATTGTTACGACACTCACTCAAAGGGAAGTCAACATAAATTCAAAATTACGTGCTCCACAAATGCTCTGAGGAAAATCCCAGGATTCCTTTTTAAAGGGGTCTTCTAAGTTACGAGGCTGAAATTTTAGCATATTTTCAGAAATTAATTGTAAGAAAACTGTACAAGATAATGAGAGAATTTTTTTTGTATTACATTTGTACATCTTTATACTTCAGGGGGTCTTCTACCTTCGCGCTCAAATTTGGGGCCTATTTTTCAAAAATGGATTGCAAAAAAACTACACATGATATCTGAACAAAATTTTTTTTATTTGATTAACTAATGCTTGAACTTGAAAAAAAAAACATATGAATTTATCATAACATTTGCCATTGGCGCGTCGTTGAATTAACCTCTGCCGGCGCGAAAGAGTCAAACGGCTGGCAAGAAATCTCAGCTTCAGAACCTGCAAACCTGAAATTTTGCAAATTTCAGAAAATGGCAGCGATTTGAAAAAAATGTCATTTTTTGACCATGTTTTTAAATCTAAAAATGACTGAAAAAAAAAATGTTTGGAAAAAAGCTTGTGTCTAGACCTAGCGAGATGTTTTGTGAATAAGTAACGCTTTACTGATCTAGGATATCTTCTATGGTTTCGTCAAAATCGTGCCAAAACTTTTGAAAAACCCTACTTTCGGGAAAACGCGTTTAAAGATAAATGTTACAATACTATAGGCAAGGCGGGGCCGGGATTGAGGCTTGATATCTCGTAAGCGAGCCTGTTTTCGATCTAATCCTTCACAGGGCATGTTTTTAGTTATGTCTACTTTAGAAATATGCAAAAAAAAAAAATCGATTTTTTCAAACCGCGAAGGTAGAGACCCCCTTAACACTTCGGAAAATTTGAAGTGTGTATAGCGAATCATTCGTTGTTTATATGGGGTCAAAGTGGGGTTATTCAAATTTTAGGGGTCTTTTTTCTGGTATCATAACTACCCTTATACTTGCATGAAATGAAAAAAATTAATTTTCAGTTTTACGTTGCCTATGCATCTCCGAGTACGACTTTTTTTGAATTAAAAATTGTTTTTAATATAAATTCTTTTGTAAAAAGTTTAATTTTCAACCATGTGTTTTCACCTTTTGGAAGGTGTACAAATTAAACAAAAAATTAAAAAAAAAAACGTACTCGGAAAAGCATAGAGAATTGTTTGATAAAGAAGTGGGGAAAATTACTGGTAAAAGTGATACCAGAAAGTTTAAAAAAGGCGATTTTCGGGAAAACGCTTTTAAAGATAGGAAAAATGGTCGAAATGTATGGAGGTGGCTATCTTTCGGGCTTCGTTTACCCATGAAGGAATTCGAATTTTACATAACCTTTTATATGGCGTATTCCTCAGAACCTCTATATTTTAAAAATAAAATAAAAAAAACCTTAAGGCTTTGCGCAGCAAATCGCTTAATTCTTGTCAATAACTTTTGAACTTAACATTTTAAAATGTTGCGAAATTGAGTGACAAATTGATTTTTTAATTATATTAATGGCGACTCAAAATATGAATGACTATTGTCAATATTTATACCATCAAGGAGACCTCAAATATGTGCATTATTGGGACTTTAAATTGATTTTGCATATGGGTAACTCTCTGGAAAGTACAACCGCGGCAAAAACCACAAAAAATGCTCTAAAATGTATATTTTTTAACATAGTAATACATTAAAAAATGTTCCAATTGATCAAATTTGAAAGCCTTTATCATATTCTAAAACAAATTTCGAAACAAACACGCGCAACTCGCGATCATGTTGTGTGTTCATAAAAATCTTCAAAGCAGAGTAACTATGCTTGGACTTTTGCATTGTATCATCACTTGGAGATTGTAAAGATTCAAAAGAAACCATATTTATACTTCTCTGATTTACTTAAATAGTAAAAAACATCACGAAAAGTACGACGGAAGAAAGTGTTACGTGCGACACCGATAAAAATTTACTTTAAAAAAAACTACGTAATATTTTAAAGTGAACTCAAATGAATTAATAAGTTGAATTGATATATAATACATTAAAATTAATTGCATTAAAATCTTTCGTTTCGTTCGTTTCTTTCGACCTCTTTACATTTTTGTAATTATCTTGACAACGAACCATTGTTCGAGATTGACCTTAAAGCCAATTTTAGTGCTAACCAAGAGCTATAAGGTTTAAATTTTGTAAAATTAAAATGAAGTCTTGGCACATGTTCCTTATAGTTTAATTATCTTGATTTCATCTTCTTAAGTTTTGAATTTTTATGATGTAATATAAACACTTTAAGGCAAGATATGACATTGAAAAAGGCAATATAGATATGCCAGTTCATCTAATTCCTCTGCTGCTTTTTTCTGTGTACCATAGAGTGCATTATTCAACCCATTCCCGAATTTTTCCATTTCTCCGAGAGTCTCATTCATCAGCATACCCGCAAAAAAAAGCTCTTTTGTCCCCCGAGTTTAACCCACTTCCACTCTCTCCCTTTCCAGATCAACCAAGCGGTGGTTGCCTATGAAATCTCGCTCATCCATGCTGCCGAAGTTAGGGACAAGAATATCAAGCGGCTGTACAAGTTGGCCTCGAATGCCACCGGCACCCGTTGCTTCGGAAGTGCTGCCCTGACCCTGTGCTATGTGGCCACCGGGCAGTGCGATGTCTACCATGTCGAGGATTTGAAACCCTGGGATATAGCAGGTGGAGCCATTATTCTGACCGAAGCTGGTGGCACTGTTTGCCACACCAGTGGCTCCAAATTCGATGTGATGAAACCGGATTGCGTGTGCGCCTCGACGCCGGAGTTGGCCAAGAACGTGATGAGCCTTATCGAAGAGGCCAACCAGATTACAGAGTATACGTTCAAGTGAAGACGGATATAGAAGTCAGTATGTACATTTATCAAGTTATATATTCCTGTAAATAAAGCAAATTAATTCTCTCTGGATTTTTAACGAAATTTCAAAGCTTAATTTCGAGTTTTTGACAGGCGGAGTTTAAAATTAAGTCAAACTAATTAAAAAAATTTTTAAAAACAAGAAAATGAGTGGTGGAACCACTCTTCTACCTTCTTCTGTGTAAATAAAATCATGAGGCAAGTCCTTTGGGGCAAACACTCTGTAAAACTCCACGCAGAACTCGTGTAAAATCTTTTCTACCATCGAGGAGAACACTCCAAAAGCCTTCCTAGTCTGCGGTCTCCGCAAAAGATTCCAGAGTATACAAGGTGATATCAATACGCTTATCTAATGGTAAAGCGTTCCTAAAATTGGTATCCTTTTTCTTAAGCCCCTGTAGTTCACCCAAAAACTTATCAAATGTACTCTCTCCGTGCATCGTAATTTTGAGGCACGCCTTGTTCCCAAAAAAAAACCATAACACTTCTGTAATATAGATGCAGTATTCGTCATGGTTTATTATTCTTTGTTACTGACAAACTCTCAGATTCACGGGGATTGGCGCAGATCTTTATGTATGTGGAGGCAATGGGTCCTCCTCGGCAATCGCATTGTATACCGTCATGAGATCCTCTTCCCCATCTTCCAAACTGGCCAGTGTCACGATAGCATTGCGTAGAACCCGCTGATAGTGGCTATTTCTTCATTCTGACAAATTTTGTTCAATATTTTCCTTATTTATATTTGACATGTCGGACTTCAAATAAACAAGGAATGTAGCCGAATGTAAATGTAGCAATGGAATCACCCCAACATTTAAAATGTTGTAATATGCAACAGTGGAAAAAGGCTATTAAACTCTTCTTTCTATCAATCTGGGCGACCACATGGGCTCAGTTCTGTCGAAATCCAAAACGATTTGTATACTGTTCTGGTGTGGATTCTAATTTGATTACCAAAGCCAAGGCTTCAAGGCCACCTTTGGCGGTGCACGGGGCGTATGAGCAATCGGCACATAAATTACCCGGCTAATTAGCTATTAGCCAACGATTAATCGGACCCTGTTGTTTTAGAAAGAATACCTTCTCTGCCCATTCAGATGCTTATTTGATTCAAGCGGAAATACTTAAGCAAAATGAGGGTAAGCTAATTATTATTTATTACTACATATTTATTATTTACTTTATTATAATAAAAGGAGTTCTGGTGTAGATTCTATTTGTAGCATGAGCCACAATGAAGCGCCATCAAGCTAACTTCGGTACGCATTCACACTTCTGAATTTTCCTTTGCATTTAAAGAAAATTCCTTTAATGCCTTTAATTTTATAAATGTAAAAAGAAAACAAAGATAAGTTCTTTGCTGCATGTAGTATATTTACAAAAGATCTAAATCAAATGCAATTAAGGTTCATATGGTCGCTCATATGGTCCTAAGAACTCTCCATTCTGCGCCCTGCGACAGTTATCACAATCTAAAACAAATCATTTTTACTTACCAATACCATACAAAAAATTAAATAAATACCAAGGCAACCGTTGGGAAAACGAAAAGTACAATCTAGAAAGAACACCAAAAGTAGAGTACCTCACAAAACCCTTAATCAAATTTAATACATACCGTAGCATAATTCTCCACAATCTAGAAGGAACAGAAGAAGCTCTTACTGAAAAATTTACATCATATTAACTACATACCGTCCCAGTGGGGTTTTCCCATCACAAGACATACTAATAAGAGAAGTATTAAAATCCTCATTTCGATCTTGATTTTTCCGTTTAGATGTTGACTTTAGTACTCAGCTGTCTCGCAACGACTGATTTTTACTCTGACTCGCACTGATCCATTTTAACTTGAAACCATAATCTGTATCTAACTGTATAATATCTGTAGATAATAAAACTAGTTCTGGTGTGGATTACAATTTGATTACCAAGCCAGAGACTACAAGGTCACCTCCATGCCGGTAAGCCACGTCTCACCTTAGCCGGTGCACGGGGCATATGAGCAATCGGCACATAAATTACCCGGTTAATTAGCTTTTAGCCAACGATTAATCGGACCCTGTTGTTTAAGAAAGAAGAGTTCTTTTGCTGCTTGAAATATATTTACAACAGATTTTTAGCAAATGCAACTAAGGCTTAAATGGCCTCGTGAAGATTCCGTTCTGCTCCTGGCGACACTTATCACAATCTGAAACAAATAATTTTTACTTAATAATACCGTATAAAAAGTTCATTATATACCATCGCAATAATAAGAACCACAACCTAGAAAGAACACAATAAGAACAATTCTCACAAAACCTTTCAACAATCTTAATACATACGATAGCAAATAATATCACAACCTAGAAGGAACACAATAAGCTTTTACTGAAGAATACTTCACATCATATTAACTACATACCTTTCCTGGTGAAGAAGCGTTCTCCCATCACAAGACTAACTAATAAGAGAAGTATTAAAATCCTCATTTCGATCTTCATCTTAGCGTTTTCTTCTGCTGCCTCGCAACGACTGATTTTTACTCTGACTCGCACTGATCCATTTCAACTTGAAACCATAGTGAAGATCTGAGCTGTATCTAATTGTTTAATATCTGTAGCTAATATAACTAGATCTGGTGTAGATTCTACTTGTGGCTCTTTGGCGCCACCATCATGGCAAGCAAGAAAAAAAGCTTACTTCGAGAAACCGAAGTTAATATACCCTTGCGTCTTGCAAGGGGATCATGAAAATCGATCAAAACTAAACCAAAAATGCATAAATTTTAACTTGGAAACCTAGAAGGAACACAATAAGCTTTTACTGAAGAATACTTCACATCATATAACTACATACCTCTCCCAAAGTAGAGTTCTCCCATCACAAGACTAACTAATAAGAGAAGTATTAAAATCCTCATTTCGGTCTTCATTTTACCGTTTTTTCTGTCTCGCACAAACAAATAATCATATTTATCAAAGAATGGCGGAAAAGCTTAAGGAAGCCGGCATGTCTAATATTCAGTGGAAGGACATTAGGACTAAAATAGATAACCTGACAAGGAAATACAAGTATGTTAACCATTTAATTGAAACATTGCTTAAAAAAGCTACCAATATTTTAGGGAAGAACTCAAGCTACAGGGAACAAGTGCAGGTGCACCTTCCAAGTGGGTGCATTATCATCAGGTGCACCGGATATTGGGGAATATTAAATCAATTAACGTGGCAAAATATATTCACCAAAGCACTGGTAAATACATATGGTTTTCGATATACATAAAATAAATATAATCTTCTGCAGATGCAAATCCGATAATTAGTCAAAACGACGCTTCAACATCCATTAAAATTGAGCCTACTGAATATAATAATGAGACGTGGGATGGGGCCCCGTCTACATCAACGCAGAGGCCCAAGCGTCGCAAACCCGAAATGAGTGCGTTCGAGGTCGCAATGGTGGAAGCGACTAACCGGGGAACCGATGAGCCGGTAACCATCGCTAAGGATTTAAAAGATTTGGGGGAGCGGCGCCTTAAGATCTTAGAAAGGATGGAGAAAACCCTTTTTTAGGAAAAAAGCATTGATCCGAACTCGTGTAGAATCTTCCCCACCATAGAGGAGGACACTCCAAAAAGTCTTCCAATTGTCCGGTACTCCGCTGAAGATCCCAGAGTATAAAGAGCTTATCCAATGGGATAGCGTTCCTAAAATTTGTGTCCTTTTTTTTAAGCGCCTCTTATCCATTATAATCACTTTTTTCTTCAGCCGAATTCATTTTTTAGTACTTAATTTCCAGTTATTTTACACGTCAAACTTCAAATGAAAACGGATTGTAGCCGAATGTAAATGTAGCAATGGAATCACCTCAACATTCAAAATGTTGAAATATGTAGCAGTGGAATAAGGCTATAGGTCAGAATGAAGAACGTGAATTTTGTATATTTTTAACCCTAACAACAAAAAACAAGTAATAATAATGTGAAAAAATATATTATCAGGGGTGCCATGGAAAACACTGTGATTTTGATTTCCCCAAAAAGGCATTTCCGCTAAACCAATTTCTCGGTGCCATACAACATAGAATAAGTTTTGTTTTTAGTTTTTTCACAAACCATTCGAAATGGCTGGCAGGGTTGCCATGGTGAAATCACCCATGTGTTTAAGCAAACATTTTATTCAAATTAATGTAAAATGGTAGGTTTTGGGTTATTTTATTCTTTAAATAATGTGATTTATCCTATTTTGTTAATTAATTTTGTTTTTTTTTTACTTTTATTTAAAAAAAAAAGTTTAAAATGTTGGCGCGAAAATATAAAAAATTTGCTCGACAGCTCTACTAAACCCGACTTCAAAATTTCGAATCTAACGATGTGGTAGGCATCGAAATTTACGTCAAGTTGTGCGTTTTCAAAAACCCGAAAAATATTTGAGTGGAAGTGCTGTGGCACCGAGGAATCATTTTTCAGGGTTTTTGCAGCGGAAGTGGTTTCTGTGGCACCCCTGAATATTATAAAAAATTATATCCTGGAAATAATATCGCAGATATCGTGAGCCCGCACCTAGGGCTAATGATGAGATATAGTCACTCTATAAACCGATAAATATAGCATATTAAGTAGCCTTATAAACTAGCCTTACCCTACCTTCATATGGTATACAAATATTTAAAAAACAGCTTCCTTGATCATAAATATTTATTCAAACACATTTTCACACAAATTGCATTGCACGATTGCATACCCAGGACGAACCAGGAGGTATGGCAATTAACGGCTTACGGAAACCGCCGATCCATGGCTGCTGCCCTTATTGGCTCCTCCGTTGGCGAAGCTGTTCGTGGAGCTAAAGTTGATGGTCTGTCCGTTGGGCAGGTGGTAAACCTGACTCAGTGAGGCACCAGCGGCATTGTTGGAGCCAAAGGGACTGGTATTCTGCGACTGGGTAGCCGTGCTGGCCGAGGAGGCACCGAAGGAGCCGTTGGCACTCTGCGACTGAAAGCCCTGCGCCTGTCCAATGGCCGCCGAGGAGCCGGAGTTGGGTCCATTGTTGTAGTTACTGTTGGCAGCACCATTGGAGGCAGCCTGCTCCTGATTGTAGCCATTGGGGCCGAGGGGTCCAAGCGGGTTTAGCTGGACATTGGCATTGGCATTGCCGCCATTAGGTCCGGCTCCAACATCAACGCCCGCCTTGGTGCCGCCAGATCCGGCCGAGGTGCCTGCCTGGACATTTGATCCGAATCCTTGGTTGCCACCGAAACCGCCTCCAAAACCTTGGTTGCCACCAAAACCGCCTCCAAAACCTTGGTTGCCACCGAAACCGCCTCCGAAGCCTGGATTTCCAGCATATTGCCCACCGAACTGCCTGCCAAACTGACGCTTCACCCTCTTGTGGGTGGCATATATGCCCGAGTCCAGGGCAGATCGCACGCGTCGCACCTGCGTATTGGACTTGGGCTTGATGTATAGGGCGGATTCCACCACCACTTCCTCAATGGTGGCACCCTTCGAGGCTGTCAAAATATATTAGGATAAAGTTAATTACTTGATAAAGGGGACTGAATATCAATTAAAAATAAATAAGTACGAAAACTAGTACATAATATACTTGTAGATAAAAGGCTTTTAAAATGAATTAGTTTTCTATTTTGTAGAGTTTTTATTTAGTTTGGTATTTTGCATTGATCTTTAGAAATCACTACATGAGACATGTGCCTTTGATATATCAGATATATCAGTTGAATTTTTAATAGATTATTTGCTTTATTTGTCTGTTGAGTTGAGAAAATAGTTTTAAAAATTTGTATATTTAAACTGTACTCCACAAACTTTATAAAATTTAAGTTGTTGACGCCTTAAATGAAAGGAAAATACTTCAAAAAACATTAATGGTATTAAAACAACTTTAGGGTTATAGGTACAATTATTCAACACCGTTTTTAAAATTACATAATCTTTAAAATTAAATAATTTCCATAATGATCCAATCCTATGAAAACCCTTTGTCCAAACAAATATCTAATTAAGACCCCAAGACTTACGCAAATCAACTTCGCCGGTCTGGACCTGCTTCTCGTTGCGCTGCCTCAGTTGGGGGAATGCTGACGCGGCTCCCAGACAGGCGAGGGCCACAATTAGCACCGACGACGGATTCATTTCGGATTCTTCGAACAGAGTTCTCTCGGGGTTGGGTCAACGAGATCACTGTGCCAGACACGTCCGCTAGGTTTGGCGCCTTGCGTACAACTGCTGGCTTGGATCTCCGCCTCTTCCACATGTGCCGATGCCGATGCCCATCCAACTCTCACTTTTCAATCCCCACAGGGGGCGTCCCCTTTTGTTCGCTGGCGCTAATGGCATCTATCAATATTCAAAATGTTTCGGCAAATATAAAAAAAAAAAACAGTGCCTTGTATAATCAAACGATTTTTGGCGCATGTAACCCCAGATGCAAACATATTTAATAAAGTTGTTGTGTTATGTAGGAAAAAAACACGAAACGGGTGTACAAAGGCCGAAACCGGTTTGCTTCCCAAAAGCTCGTCAAGGAACTAGTTTGGATTTCTTTTGTTTTGTTTATTTTTTACGCTCTGCCTTTGAATTTCCTTTTCGGGAAACAGATGTTGTCCAGAACATTTACGGAACTCAAAAAAGAGGCGGAGGCGTATCGATAGATGGTTGGATGTGTGGAGAGGGCACGGGCACCCCAATGAACTTCTGTCTGGTATTCTCAGTGCCGACTGATTGTCTGCTCTTCCTGCCAGCTGATAAATGGGGGCAGACGCAATGTAAATATTTTTACGATTACTTCTGATTTGAATTATGTAGTTCATTGAGAAATACATAAAAGAATCTTTTATAAAATCTAGAAATTAAGGGGTTATATACACTTGCGCGCGCGGAAAAATAAGCTTTTTTAAGATTTTTTTTTTTGGAATAACAAAACAACTTGTCGTGAAACACTCAATGTATGTTTATTTGTACACTTTCTGAGATTCTTCATAAAATTTTCCAAAACAAAATATTTATTTTTGTAGTTGCTGTAGGCCATAATGCAAAAACACAATTTTTCAAATATCGTCCGCGGTGACCACGATAACGAAGGATGTGCTCATCGGAAATACACAAACAGAAAAAATTGTTGTAGTTTACACCTATACGCCGTGCGTGGACGAAGGATTTTGCAAAACACAATTTTTTACGAAAATTATGATCGTTTTACTAAAAAAACCGGTTTTGAACGTATACATTTTTGGTTTTTACATCGAGGAAAAAAAGTTTTGCCTAAATACAAAATCCTTCGTCCACGCACTGGCCAATATTGTTGTTAATAAGCCTGCAAAATTTCAGACTGACCGAGTTAACGGTTCTTTAGTAATCGTGGTCACCGCAACCACACTTTTTCAAAAAAACAGTTTCGAGATAATCGCGTGTAAAGAATGATTCGCCGTTGACTCGTAGTGCAGATAGCGCGCTATAAATGGCTGCCAATCCGGTTCTAATGCTCAGAATTTTATGATTTTTGGGGAAAACATTCTACAAGATATGCACTTTCAGAAAATGCAATAAAAAAATTTCGATTTTTTTGACAAACGCAAGTGTATATAACCCCTTAAAGAAATTTTAAAGAGGAATGTAAAGGGTGTTATTTGAGTCTATAAATCAAATTATCAATATATCAATGTATCAATATCTCAATATTTCAATATATCAATATCTCATTATATCAATTATCAATATATAAATATATCAATAGATTAATAGATCAATAGATCAATATAACAATATATCAATAAATCAATAAATCAAGATAAGGCCAAGATAGATGCATTAAGCCATAAGATGCTGAAATTGCGTGAAATTGGTTGAAATTTCGGCGTTTTCATGGGAATATCTGAATATTTAACTGAAAGCAGTCCTTAAAAATATTATTTTGAAATCAAATTAGTTTCCACTGAAAACAAAACGAACCTCTTTACAGTATACATAATTCGAATAAACTTTATTATTATTTGATTCACTTTATATCTATGTAATATAAGATAATTGTTTTAAAACTTTAAGTATGGTGTGCAATAGGAATCAAAACACGAATTAAGACATTCACACTAAGCTTCCTTCCTTCCTTTCGAAGTGAACAAAATTAACAAAAAAGGGATGGATGTCTTGTTGAGATCGCTTAATCGAACAGAGATTATTATTGTGTATATGAACTAAATGAATCGGGAATAAATTTAAAATTTGTTTTTTTGTACAACTTGAGAGTCGTGATGAGGCGCTTGAATGGTTCCTTTGTGTGGCTTTTCGTTTTGCGAGATTTTCCTTATGTCTACTAATAATGCTACCATGATAAAGGCCGTCGCTGCCTTTTCTTTACTTAATTACGCTTAAGTTAAGGAAACAACATAAACTGAGCACTGTTCCAGAATAGTTGGCAGTTTTAACCTAGGATAAGTGGTTAAGCTACTCAATGCCATGGGCGAAGATCATGACCAGGCCGGGATCGATCATGACGTCCTCAGTCATATGAAGGTTATCGCAGCTCAGCACGAGTACAGCCTGCTTGCCTGTTTGATTTGATTTGATAAATAAATAAATTAATAAATGCAACTGGCGGCTCACCTGGAATGCGTCGGCACACATAGTTGTCGTAGATTCTACGGTTCGTCTGTCGCGTCTCCAGCGAGCTGAGACCCCTGGGCCAGCGTCGTTCATGGCAGAACTCCATGAGGCTATCCAGGATGTGTGGCGGACAGCCTGACTCGGACAGAGCACGCTTGATCATGAGCTAAAAAGAGCAGAAAGATACCTCGAATTATGATGTAAAATAAAAATTATATTGACAATTTATCTAATCTGAAAGATCTTATCTAATCTACACATATACAAGTTTCATATTTACGACCTTTTTAAGCATGAAAAATACAAGTTAATGGAACTCTACATATTTATTAATATTACGAGCATTTTAAACAAATAAAATTACTACTAAATCCATCATTTTATTATTTAGAGCAAACTCTCAACTTACCTGCAGAGCATCGTCGGGCGTAGAGATCATTCCCCCCCACCGTGTCACCCTGGCCCGGGGCAACGTGCTGCTCCAGCGGATCACTTCGTCGCGCTCCATCTGGTCGGCTATTGCCCGCATCGCCGGATTGGAGACTCTCATGGCACGCATAAAGTCCTTGAACAGCTGCAGCTCTCGCTTTAGCTCGTTGATGGTCAGCTGCTGGTCGGTTAGCTCCGACTTCAGTTCGCCCATCTTCTCCGTCTGCTTCACGATGAGGGTGCGCAGCTCGCGAACACAGTTATGATCCTTCAGCTCGTCCTTGGGTATGTCAAAGCCGCAGCCCTTTTCGCACGGAAACGGTCGCTTGGGATTGTGGATGCACTCCTCCAGATGCGAGTTGTACGCATCTAGCTTCAGGACGGCCGTGCAGCCATATGGGGCATTGTCGCAGGTAATAGACAGTCTGTGGAGCGAGGGAGGGTCATTGATTAAGAGGAGCTGGGGAAGAAGGAGTGACAGGCTCTCACCTGGACAGCAGGTTGCGCAATATACGGGGAACGGCGCGCAGGTTGGCGGTTGTCAGGGCGTTGCGATCCACGGGACACGTGGGCTGGCGGGTCAGCCACTCGTTAATGCATCCGCGACAGAAGGCGTGCTCGCACATCACCGCCTGCACAGAGAAATCCAAGGTAAGTGCTGTGTGTGTACTTTGCACGAACTGCAAACAAAACAAACCTGAAGCGGATCCTCCAGCACTCCGGAGCAGATGGGGCAGGTGAGCTCCTCGTCCACCTCCCCCTGAAAGCGGTTGACGTCGTAGCCCATCTCAGTTCTATTCTTCGCTTTTCAGGCCATTCATCCGCCTGATAAACTATTTACAGCGTTTTTCTGCGGATTGCAAAATGTTTCTTTTTTTTGTTGTACTGCCCAGTGGTGTGACCTGATCGGGTGATTCGATTAATACCAGCGGCCAAGCGAGCAGTCTGGTCACACTCAGCCGCTATATTTGAAAAATTAACTTGTTTTATTTCAAACATTAAAAAGCAATAAAAAAAAGTAATAATTTAAATCTGTGTGTATATTTGAATTTCTATAATATCAAATGAAGTTAATATGATATTAAGTTACATTATAAGAAGTATAGTTACATATTTTAGAAACTGTATTATGGATCATCAAAATATTAATCAGAATTTTGTATTCAAGATTGTTTTAAAGAAACTACATATAACATTCTAAGAAAGCGTAAAAAAGATGTAAAGATTGATTTGGAAATATATTTATTCATAGTTATAATGCGGTGAAAAACAATGTAAACTTGTTATTTTCAAATAACGTGGACATTTTCTGACCGTTTCAAATATATTTTATGACTCATATATGGTAGATATTCAAAAGTTTTACCACGTCATCGTGCTTCTTCTTCTTCTTCCAAATAAATCTTAATAACAAATAAAACACCTTTATAATTGGTAAAAATATCAATATATTTAACAGTCTGGACCGTATTGTTTGGTTCTATTTGGTTTTCGTATGAAATTCGTACAATGAGGATTTGAAACTAAAAAACTAACACAACACAGTTCAACGACAACATTTAACGCACTCTTATTCAGATATCCCCTTGTGCCCCGCACCCTTCTATATACTATATCTCGTTCCGATCCTTCCAACCATATTTCTGGCGCTGCTGCTTCTCCCGGCTGTTCCACTGCTGCTGCTTATGGTTGCCATTGGATGAGGACGAGGATGACTTCCCGGGGGCACAGTAGCAGGATCGCTTTTGGCAGTCCAAATATGACCGGCAGCCCAGGGTCAGAGTGCCCGTGAAGAGCATCTTGGCCGCTGCCTTGCAACCTTTGGTCATCAGATCACTGGCAATGGACTTCTCATAGCTGTCGCAGTACTTGTACAGACATCTCTTAAAGTCCAGATCGCAGAGCTCCTTGTCACTGTTGCATGTCTCGTAGCAGATGTCGTGGGCATTGCAGCAGGTCTCCATCTCTGCCGCCGGCAGGTAATCCGTGCTGATCCGGAGTCCCAGGGAGCCGCAGCCATCGGCAGTTGGAGTATAAAACTTGTTCTGTACCGCCCGCGGCGCTGAAAGGAAGAGACAGGGGAGAACATATAGCTAGATGCCCGGCCCTTTACATAATTCGATCAGCATTTGCGTCACACACAGACACACACCTGGTCCCCCGATATCCGGCGCCGGGCATTGGTACACGCAATTCTCTTCCACGGCGGCGTCGAACACCTCATGAACAGTCCGGAACTTGCGCACGAGAACTATCATGTTTTTGAAGACGTCACCAAAGATAGCCTCCGCTGCAATAATGGCATCTCTTAGCTGAAATCAGAGGGGGGAAGACCCAGGAATACAGATTAGCATCTCTCTTACAGATCCCCCCGAGACGAAGACTCTTACATGAACTATGGTGCTCGAGCCGTAGCCGGAGTAGGCGTATGTGAGAAAGGTCAGCAGGTAAATGGCCACCTTCATCCAGGAGAACTGCATAATGGTGGAGCTTAAATTTCCAATCCCGTATCTAAATGTTTTTATTATTGTATCTGATGGATGCCACTAATGCCAAAAAGATATTTTTAACAATGTGACCGGGGGTAAGTATTAAAAAAATACCTTCCGGTTAATTGTTGTAATTTATTATTTGTTTTATATGTCGTATGATTATTAGGAGTACAAGATTAGTTACTGCTTTGAAAATAGACATTGATCATTGGTTGATTACATCCTTAATATAATAAAGTAAAAGCAGTCCTTAGATCTAGTCGTTTTTATTTAAAAACTGAAATCTTCAGCAGGATGTCGCAAAAAGATTATTTCAAGGACAAGAAAGAACCTAGAACAGGTTGCGAATTCTAGCAGAAATTTTGAATTTCGAATATACATTTTTCCATTGATCTGGCAACACTTCACACTGAATAATCGATTTATCGGGCGGGTAAAATTCAAAAATTCAATTTATTACACTTATTCTCCGATGGCTTTTGTAGATATTTTAAAAAGTATTATATTCCAATACCTGGACAGTGCCTGCATATTGGTTAAGCCAAGCCTGCGACTGTGGCGGTCTTGTTGGCAACAATGTGAGTTACTAAGTTGGCTGTCTGGATTTAAGTCGACAATTAAGATACATTTTAATTGCTGTTGACAGACTGGCATGGTGACCATGACAAGGCTTCCGGTCTGCGGCCACGACTCGGCTTGGCTGCTTCGCGTTCTCAAGGAGGTGAGTGCACAGCAAATGTCCTTGCCCTTGCCAGCCAGCAGGACAACTGCAGCAGCAGAAGCACACGAGAGCACGCGGGCCAAAAATAATAATAAAAACGGCGTCAAGCGTGCTCTGCTGGCGTCTCGTGCCCGCTTTCGCTTAATTATAACATCAAATTGAAATGCACAAAACAATTGTATGCGCCACCTGAAATGTGACTCTGGCACGCAGTCGTCGCCACCCAACACTCGCCTCGTTCCTGACCTTGCGGCCTTTATTACAACGGCCAACAGAAGCAGCCAGCCAAAATCAACATACATAAACATGCAACGCAACACAAAAAAAAAAGAAAGAAAACTAAAACCAAAAATCTGTTAAGGAGCCGCAGCTCTCGCCGTTTTGCTTACACTGGCAGAGGGCTCGTAAATACACAAAACATATTTCTCCAAATTATTTCGGCAGCGCCGTTGCCGCGATGTCTACTAAAAACAAACACTACACTGAAAAAAGGCTTACTCACTAAATTTTTAAAGCGAAGTTGTCCACTAAAAATTTAAACGAAAAAGATAACGGTAATTTTAAATTATTTTTACCTAATACGATATTAACAACTTAAGTGCTGATGGTGTGTTTCCTAAATACGACTTTTTGACCAATAAATAATAATTTGAATCACTATAATCTTAAAATTACTTTTAAAAGTGCCTGCTAATATTAATTTAATAATTTTTTCTTCTCAATTTATATTGTATATTTTCCCATATATAGTATCTGGTTTGTTTAATTGGCATTTATACATATTTTATGAAGCTTAATTCATAATTTTATTTTTTTTGTGTTTACTTTACTTGTAGAAAAAAACATAGTGTTGCCAAATATTATAAGTATTGTTTAATGAGTATGCGGAGTTTTGAATGATTTTAAATAGTGTTTAAAACATTTTTTGAACATCATACATGGGCATTTCATTATTCCATTATGAATTTATATTCACGAACCTTTTTGTTCATTAACAAAAATATATAAGTTTGCAAAAATATTTCATATTGGGAAAAAGCAAATAATAAATTCCCTCTTGAGTATTAAAATTTTATAAGTTCTGCTAGCTTTAATCATTTAAACAGTAATTATTTTTACCTATTTAATAGGTTAAACTTTATTCGGTTTTTCGATATTCAAAGAATTTTAATTGTCCTAGAATTTAATAGACAAAATTATAAATTCTTACGACTTTAGTTTTAGATTTTATGTTTATAGATATTTAATAATATTATTTATCAACGTGAACTACTTATTAAAATTTGTATTACAAATGTTTAATCATCTCAAGATGCTAAAATGCTATCACCGAAATGAGAAAAATACCTGAATGTCAGATTATCGAGAACCCCTGATATTTATCAAAGTGTATTTATGATAAAATATTATAAAGGTTTTCAGTTTATTAGCGTGGGTTGTAAATTAGCCAGGCGTACACTCTCACAGCTGCCTTATCAGTGTCACTGATTACGGACACTGTTCCGTTATGGCCATCCTGCTGTGATCCTGTCCTGCCTCCGCCGTCAAGCCTAGGTCTTGGGATTTGTAAGATGGAACGCAAGGCACTCGAGGAGACACTCCGTCGAAGCCGAAATGCGGCACACATGGAGAGCAAACACAAACACATCCGGACACAGCTTCCCCGCTAACACCAGCACCAGCACCGGCAGCAGCATCATCATTATAGACGGCGGAGAAGGGGCACCTCCACTTGCTCCTCCTCCACCACCATTTCCCCAAAGAAACGAACAACGAGCAGCAGCAGCAGCAGCGACGACGACGACGACGACGCGACTTCGAATGCTGAGGCGAGCGATTCGCAGATTTTACGTTTCAGTTTCGTGCAAAACGTGGAAGCGGCTGGTCAACCCAGGAAAATAAGCTCTGAAAACCGCTAGAGGAAAATCTAAAGACTTCGGCGGCATTGGTCTGAGTGGGAAAAACATTCAAATTGCCCGTTAAACGTTAGTTTTGATTAATTACGGCCAGTTGTAAGCCATTTGCATAGTGCAATTGTTGCGGCGCTGCTCCAGCGGAGACAGAGACCAACAATAACGAAAAACAAAAAGAAAAACTGCAGCAAATTTTGCCGCAAAAACCGGAAATTCTAGATCTCTCGGATCTCACGATCCCAGCGCATAAACAAAACAAATAAATGCTGAAAAACTGAAAGACCCAACAACTGCAAAAACCCACAAAAAAGTGACACAAATAAAGCAAATACCCGTGGCCGGTGTGTTGTGTCCAGTGGATCTGGTACCCATAATACCTATCCTATCTCTACCTTTAGCTATATAGCCCCCTCCCGAGAAACGCTGAGTGTTGAGTTTATTTCTGTTTCTGTGTCGGCTTCAGCGGTTTTCGCTTTTTTTCTTGTTATTGTTGCTGGCCAAATACGAGGGAAAATCGGCGGGTCGTGGAAAATCGTGCGCTCTTAAAGTAACATATTTATTTTTAACAATTTCGCAAGCGTTCAAATTTTGCTCCAGCAAAAAAATCAGAACTCAGAAGCCAGACAATCGCAACCAGAACAACAACAATAAATAGATCGGCGGCGGCGGCGTTGAGATCGTTAAGAAGTCAGAAAGGCCAAAATCGAAACCAAAAACCAAAAAACAAAACATCAGCCGTTGCGGCAACGGCCGGCGACTCTTGCCTCTTAAAATTTAGTTTGGTGAGTAATCGTTAAATAGTGTAAAAAATAGCAACAAATCATAAATGTTTGCTTTCCAAAATAGAAACAAAAAGTGGAGATACATTCAGTTTGATGATTAAGCTTTTAGTACTATAATTAGCCACGGCCGAATTAATAAGCGCAATTAGCTAATTACACTCCATAAGGCGGGGTAAATCTTAATTTTTGGAGTGGAAAATATGAAATTTAAAAAATTGCCGATAATTAGAAGGTTTTTTTGTTGTTGGTTTGGGGTTATAGGAATTTTTGTGATCTTGATAAATAAGTGATAACCTTTATTAGAAGCATAGAATTGACCTTTGGAACATGCTAGAAAATCAATTGTGTTTTACTTTTATGTTGATTCAGTGCTTGGAGTGCTTAGCAGTAGAAAATATAGGTGCTATGAAATAGTATTCCTTTAATAAAAAGAATAGCTTTATTTTATATGAAAATAAAAAACTATGATAAAATAATCATTTTAAGGATTGGATTTATCTGAAGGGGAATTATAAACAATTATTATCGAGCTCCACAATTTCTTGATATAACAAAAATAATGTATTCCCAGCATCTAATGCTTATATTTCCTCACTTTTAATCTTGAAATCTAAATTATTATATATTTTCTACCATCTCGGGTTTCTTAAAAATACAAAAATAACACTACTTAAACGTTCTCTAAATTTTCATATTCTTTAATATATTCTTACAATAAATCAAATACCTTCCCATAGAGATGCTCATTTTATATAGAGAAGGCTCTATTCCCAATTGTACCTCCAATTTCCATAGACCCTATTTAAATAGTCCTTTTCATGTTCCGCTTCAATAACTCTCTCTGGAAAGTAAGTCAAGGACTTTGAGAATACATTCCCGAACTTCCCTTCGTTTCGCATAAAACTTTTATGTGTTTCCATCGCCAGAGCGGGGGAAAGAGTGTGACGAACTAGCCCAAGGACAACGGAAATACTTGTGCTCTATAAAAACAAATCCAAAACCATAAATCTGTTTCGCCCTCTGCCAGAGAGTTTGGGAAACCCTCCCAGAAATATATATTATTATTCGTACTAAAACCCTGCTCAAGAAACAAAAGCGTGTCGCTGGCTCTTATATATGTATTTATGTTATGATTACATTTTGCCGGCATTATTTTTGACGATTATTGCCATTTGTGGGGTTTATTACCCGAAGGAGGAGGGTTGAAAAATCTTTATTTTGTCAACCCGAAAATGGGCAATGAATTCTCGTTTCTGTAAACGCCGCTCGCGTCATTAATTCGAACGCCTGCACTTATTCATAATTACACCTCGCGATGCATGTTTCCTGGTGGACAAAAAATGTATTAATAACCGCCTACGACAAATTCTCTTTCACTGTTTGGAAATTTCGAAAATACCCCAATGACGACCACGATGTTATTAATATGAGATGCTTTCTTTTTATACCAAGAACCCATCTATAAATTCGTGCATATATGTACATATGTACATGTATATGCTGAACAAATCGCATCGCGTTGCTTTTAATTAATTAAGAACATAATTTATGCCTTGGCTAGCCCAACAAATTAATAAAGCATTGCACGTAAATTAAATTTTCTTGAAAAACAGAGGTCAAGTGGCCTGCAGTCAAAAAATTAAGCAATGTTGGTCTTATTTAAACTTATTTGCTAATATTCGGAATAAATCAAAGTGTCGTTATGTGAGGTGAGCCAAGAGAGACCCAGGGGATGAGTTTCATAATTTTTCAACAGAATTCCTTTCGGGCATGAACAAGATTTCAAATAATTTAGGAGACTTTTGGCAATAAATTAGGTGTGTGAAATACATATATGCTGGACATGAACACACCTCAAACATTTTAAGGGAGAATTTTGGTCAGCAAACTTGGATCACTTTAGACCCCATTTAGGGATCTGTTTTATTTTGTTTTTAAGTTTTGAAAAAGTCTTAGAGATTAACCCACCTAAACCTGACTATTCTGTAGAACAATAAACACTAATCTCTGTCAATCTTCACTCTCATTCACCTGATCTTCTCACCTTATCTCGTAGACACTATTTCTTTAGCTTGGCTTCTGTGGAAGGTGTTTATAGTATATTCTTTTTATTGCGTTTTTCATTCACGAAAAGTGGAAGCCCAAAAAAACACCGAAAAAAAAGAGTGCTTGCCACCGGAAGATTAAGCAACAATTTAACATTTAGCTGGCTGGCAACGACGACCCCAATTTCCATTTCCATTTTCAAATTTGGCAGCCGCCAAGGTGAGTGCTTTTCCGAGTGCGAGTGGATATACCTACGCTATATATGTGCATATATGTATTTTAGTCGTAGGACCCTCAAATCGGTTGTTTGTGTTTCTTGTTTTCTTGCTGCTTGGCTAATTTACAGACACAGTGATTGTCTACAATAATTTTTGAGAAATTATTCCCAAAACAAGCCTCATCGCTGCACTTTGCCTCAGACAACTCTAAGTTATATTTCCGCACTTTTGATGCGTGGGAGGATCATACATATATTTTCCCATCGAAAAAGTGCACAAATTTTCAGCGCGAACGTAAATAATTTTGAGTGACAGACGTTCATAAAATTAATGCTTCTGTAATAATAATAAAAAAAAGAAAAACAACAAACATGAAAACAAAAGCCCATGAAAGTATTCCAAGAAATCGTTGAATGTTTTTATTTTTCGTAAATTTCAAAACGTTCTATTGTGACAAGGCTTACGCCAATAAAACAATATAGATATGCATACGTAGATTTTATTCTTCTTGAGTCGCAGTTAAACCCATTTACGTAAATCCCAGTTTATCGGCGGTTGACTTTTCCATTAGAGCGTGAGGCGTGCCAATTGAATCGAGGTGTTACTACGTATTTGTTACGTGGTCAAGACATTTCTACCTGTCTGTGGGGAAACTGGCACCAGGGTGGGAATTTAAATGAAATTCTTCATCTTAATAGAATTGGAATTTGTTTTTCTTAAATAACAAATAAAGGGGTTAAGTCTAGCAATGTTGTCTATGGTGCTTTAATAGATTTTGTGTAGTATTCGTCTGCCATAAAATTAGATTTATATTTAAAAAAGTTCTATGTCTGGTCCCTACCACGAAAAAAGTAGTCATATTGAGAGCTTATTTCTTTTTAAATATATTATTTTTGGGCAGATTTAATACTGTAGATTTGTATTATTTATTCATTAACTTACTCCCTGGTTTATATTTTAAAATATTTTATTTTGGTTTTATACGAATGAATAAATTATTTTAAATTTTTAAATTTTTTTAAATTGGACGTTGATGCACTACGATCAGTACATTCAAGTGGCCCATCTGACACCAAGAGTGCTGTTGTGTTAGGTGTTAGTAGGGGACAATGAAAGTATAGAACAGGAATACGAGGAAGTGACTACTGGCGTGCTGCCAGACTGTTTGCCTGCATGCGTACTAGTGGGTTAATATTAAGGTTTTTAGTTGGGGAAGGCTTTACGTTTGTGTTATCATGTACAATCATTATAATTTGACATAAGACTCTAAAGGGTTCTGCATTCAAGACGTTCTACATTGACTCAAACTAAAGGAATATAGGTTTAGTATTTCTTCGGTACGTGAAAGTTGTACTTTCCACGTCACCGTGGATAAGATTAAAATGAACGTAATGCCAGCATGGTTCTACGGTTTGCTAAGAAGGTAAGTTAATTAGGAGAAGTCTACTAGAGTACGAGGGTAACCTCTGGTTTGGATCCCAGTTCAAACCGCGTAAAGCGAAAAGCAGAAAGTTCTTCTGAACTGACTCAATGGTGTATGGTACTGAGGGCTCCAGACGCAAGCTCCTTTCTAAGATGGGACGAACTAACGAAATATATAAGGATTTTGTAACATAGGGGTCATTGATTCTTTCGACCACCGTTTAATGAAACCAAGCACACCTCTGGCTTTATTCACCATGCACGAAATATGATCGATAAAGTCAGTTTGGGGTCGTCGGACACCAAATCATCGACTATATTAATTCTTTCCAAGAGCAGCAGTTAAGCGTGTAAGTCGCGAGCTTGGGAGTGACACGAGAGAAAATCATTGCTTGCATTTAGAGCCGTTTAGGTTCATAGTTTATGCGGCACCTGTTTGGAGTTATTGAGATCTGTCTGTAAATCAGACTGGCGGAAGCGTCCTTTTTGCGCAAGTTGCGCCGTCTGGGTTGTCGACTTTCGGCAGGTCGTTGATAAATAATGTAAACAACAGGGGACCCAATGGCTCCCTTGCGGGACGCCAGAAGTAACCCTGAGACATTAGATAAGAATTTTTAAAGAGGACCTTTGCGTTCTGCCATTCAGATAACTTGAGATCCAACTAAGAAGATCAACCGAAATCTTAGTTTCCGAACAAGAAGAGAATGGTTGACAGAATCAAATGCTTTACTGAAATCGTTAGATTACTCTGTTGAAGCCCTTATGGAAGCCCCTAACTAAGAAGGAAGTGAACTCTAAAGATTGGTTGTCGTTGATCTACGCTTTAAAAAACCATAATTGATCTACACAGGTGCTGCAATGTGGAGTATGATTTTCTCGAAAGTTTTGGATGGCCGACAACTTAGAGATTCCTCTATAGTTGCTGGCACCGATTTGCTCTTTTTGTGGAGAGAATAACAATGATTCCTTCCAAATGAGGAATAGAAGGGGTTGCAAGGGTATACGTCGGGACTGGCATATTTACGCGATGGATCTGTGCTTTGTCTGTGGACTTGGTTTTTGGGTGTGTGTGTCTTCGTGTTGGTTGTGTGAGGGGCCTTTTTTAACAAAAGGGAAGGATTAAAAAATAAAAACGGGACTTGATAATTTTAGTTTTTTTATAAAATAAACTCTTTAAAATATTAAATATTCAACTGAGTTATTTAGTATTTCTAAGACTTCCCTGAGATCCTTATTTTGCAAAAAGTATTATTTAGTTATCAACTGTTGTATTTTATTACACTTAAGCTTAATGAATATTTCTGTTAAAATAAATTATTTGATTAAAAATTAACACAAATATTAAAGATTTAACCAGAATAATCCTCTTGAGAGTGAAATTCAATCTTTGCTATATTTTCTACCTTCTCTCAAAATCAAAACTCATTCGCTAAAAAGAGTTTCCATTTTCTCCATGAATTATTCCCTGTCAGCAGCCGCTGGATGATAGATTTTACTTATTCAAAATCACCCTTTCATATACAGAATTTGCAATATAAAAAACCCTTTCAATTTTCGCCTGTGCCTAATCCATTGTCATCTTCTTGGCCTTCGCCCGGCCAAAGCTGCAGTTAATGACGCAGAGCACCGAATGCGAAGCCCCAGACCTCTTTTTGGTTGGCTTTCCGTGCAATCTGCGGCGAATCAATTGAATGCTCTTCTATGGCCTGACTGGCCTAGATTTTTTCCAGCAGCCGCTTAAACAATAAAAAGCCACTCGGGCCGGCAGCCAAGAATATACGGATGGGTATTGATTTTCATAGACTCTCTGCTGCCCGCCCCAGAAGGGATCCCAGATCCATAGTGATTTTGCATTTCGGTCGGACCGGTACTCTTTCTTCTCAAATTAAATGCATCTGTGCATTAAGGCGATGGACGCCTCACGAAGCAATCGCCTTTGTGCCCGCCTTGGCTCCTCAGGGGCCCTTCTTTTGTTGTGAGGGCAGGCAGCCATTAAATTGAATCAAGATGCAGGCATTGTTATTAATAATATTAGTATGTGATATTAACTGAACTGCAGGCAGCAGACCCCTTTTGTCCGGGGAGAGGTATCCCCCTTAGCGAACTCAATTTTCCTGCGCTATACTTGTATGTGTTACTTACTATATAATGCCATTGTCTGGTCGCCTGACGCTACCATGATAAAGCCCCGGACAGACACTTGTTGCTGGACCGGCGGCCATTTCATTTTTCGTTTATTTCAATTCATTTCACTTTCAATTTATGAACACTACCCTGATGGCTCTGCCGGGCCTAAACACAATATCCTCGGTTGGTTAATTAAACGACCATGGTCGTCTGGCAATGGGAACCGATTGGATGGGATTGGGTATATAGAATACGTGTGCTCCAAGGCAATTTGGAAGAACAATGCGGCATTTAACCAAGAGCACTTCAGATTTAATGGATATGTGAATTGAACTCAAAGAATGGAAACTGAGTGGGAAACCCCAATGACTTCTGGTCGGCTTTGGGGAGATATATTTTATAATCATTCCTCTTACGATCTTAAAATATTTATCAATGTTATAAAACCCACTATAGATGTATGCCAACTGACAATCCAATAGATTTGTTATTTTCCTTTTGTTATCCAAAAATATAACCAGCAACTTATCCTGCCTTTCGTTTGCAGTGAAATCGACAACAACAGGAAGCCGGGCGACAGAAATTCCTCCTCCGAGGGCCAGGACAATCGCTGAAGCGCAGGCTAGGATTGCGAGAGAGATGTCCACGGCCACTTGTGCCCGCTTCTGTACGCCTTTGACATCCGGCCCGGCAGGATCCACATCAAAATTGACAGCCGGAAGCGTGACGACAGGAAGCGGAAGCGGCAACATGACGTCGTCGTACAAGAAGAAGATTCCATCAAACAGCACAGCAGCAGGCACAAATGACAGCAGCACCACAGAGGCAACATTCACATTCAAATTGGGCCGCTCCAATGCCCGGAGCAGCAGCAACGTGGCCTCCAGCGAGTCATCCGATCCGCTGGAGTCCGACTACAGCGAGGAGGAGGAGCCTGAGAAGGATCAGGAGCCGGTGACTAACAGCCGGAGCAGCAGCACCGCCACCACCACGAGCAGCTCCGCTGCTGGCCGTGACCATGATGTCGACGATGAGGAGGACGACGACGATGATGACGATGAGGGGGAGGCAAATGGCCGGGATGGCGATGATGTGACCCACGATTCCAGCGAGAGCATCGAGGAGGATGACGGCAATGAGACGGACGATGAGGAGGACGAGGATGACTCCGAGGAGAGCAGCAGTGTCCAGACCGCAAAGGGAGTGCGCAAATACCATTTGGACGACTACCAGATAATCAAAACAGTCGGTGAGTCAGCAGTGAAAGAAATATTTACATAAAATGGGGGCAAATAACAGAAATTATTAATACTTAAAAAATAAAATGCTGAAAAATGCAATACTTTTAAATATGATTAATTTGAAGTTAAAACTAGCAGGTTTATCTTCTTCTTTGTTGTTTAAGGCTTAAACATTTTGTTTTGTGCATGAGAAACTGTTTACCCACGGGGCGTATGATTGATGTTGAGGTCTCTCCAAGACCTTCAACTTGTCGCGCGGGTTAGTTAGTCTACGATTTCCGATCGATTTTCCATAGATTCATTTTCATTCTCTTCTGTTTGTTGGTTTTTCGTTTGGGAAACTGTTTGGAGTGAAGCTATCACAACAAATTGGTTTCTAGGTCAAGTCATCAGTAGTCAAGGCGCGATGAGGTCATAGTGATGCTCCCTTCACTAAGAGTATTTAATCCATTTGAATAAGATGGTGTACATAAATTCCTCTTTCATGGCCAATAACTCAAGTTAAAAAACAAAATTTAACTTTGATCTTAATTTGTGAGGAAAAGTTCCTTTTAATTTATTATTTACAGATCTTATTAACAGATCTATAGTTCATTATTGATCAAATTAAATTAAACCCAAAATGAATGAATTACATAGTAATTAAAATAAAATGAAGAGTTTAAAGTCTTCAAATATTTCACATATTTACAAATTTGTACAAACATCACATCTGCCTTACCGAATAAGAATTGAGGCAAAAAAAAGCAATCAAAAAGCTTCTGTCAAAATTCATGAGAAACACTTATACATATCAGCAGCAAAAATATATAATTGAAAACTGAAAAAACCCCACACATTTCCCCATCTTTCCTTACTTTGATTATTCAATTTATTTAAAAGAGTTTTCTCACCTGTTCAATCAATTCGAAAAGGGAAAAAAGAATTCTCCAAATATCTTTGTCTGACTTCTTTCTCTGTTTCGTGTTTGCTGTTCTTTGATTTCGCTCAACGATTTAATTTCAAATATTTATTACCTCATTTTTTAAGCACTCATGCATGCGCATGGATGTGTATTAATGTGCCTCCTTTCGGGGCTCAGCATCAGTTTTCTATGGGTTTTTATTGGTTTTATGCGTAAATAAATTCTTATTGATTACGCAAATGGAGAAAAGGCAGTCCTACTCGTATTATGATTATTATGAGCGCGTTCTGGCTTGCGTAAAATTCTCATTTAGGCAGTACTCGCAGTCGAGTATACATACGTAGTATGTATTTCTGGACTCTGCTTAGGATCTTCAATGGGTATTACGTACTCGCACCGACGTCCAATTAATGCCCATAATATTTTGATTTGTTCCCCATTTTGACGTCTTCGGTGTGAGCGCTTTTAGTGTTCGGACTAAATTTAGTACACCATCATCGGGCCGGGCTATCCGAATACTCATTAAGCTTGTGGCATAAATATTTACTTGAGGTTGTTGGGCTGGGGCAAGTTTAGAGCGTTCTGCCTGATTTATTACCACAACATTTGCCTTGCTACACGTGTGATCAATGCGCCGTTTTATTTTTTGTGCTATTCAAGTCATTTGAAAACATTTGTGCAGCGATCTCTCTGGTCGTTTCTGGTTCCAAAACTGCCTAGGACCAACTCAAAGCAATTGCGGAATTATTGTGGGCGGAATCACCTTCAAAATTGCTTTATATTCCATTTCTTTCACTTGCTCTGATTAATTACAGCAATAAGTTTTTTGGCAAATCGTTGTGGGAGTTAATTGTGTTTAGCGAGTCTCCTAAATGCGCCTTCTGGGAAGGTTTTTGTATTTTTAGAATTAAAAGTAAAGGAGATTAATGCGATTAAAGTATAGCTGTGAATGGATTAATTAAGAGTGTTGTATATCAATATGAATTCGTACTCCTAGGCAAAGAACTAAACTGGTTCTTAATAGCAATGAGTCAGAATCAGAAATTATGCTTAGTTCTATCGATTTAAAATTCAAGTTATAAATCAGATAGAGGATCAGCTGTTTCCCTTCCGGTTCTGGTCAATTTGTGTAAGATTCCTCTGTCAACACCTCTTCCGAGGTATGAGTAATACCGCTGAGCTCCTTTTCCGTAAACGCTTTCAACACACAATAGCACCATTCGGGCTCATCCCGCGTTGGGCGCACCACACGACGTATGAGTAATCTTGAATGGATTTCAAACAATTTCCAGACACACTGCCCAAAAGGTATTGAGTGCGAATTTCGGTAGAAATTCGTAAAAAGTAAATAAACCAGAGCGGATATCGTGCCATGCACACGCACAACGTGAATAGGGAAATAACATATTGCTATATGATTTTCTATGGGGAGAATATGAATGCTAATGAGTCACCCTTCTATTAGAGCATAGCAAATAGATAAACAATGTTCTGTAAAATTATAGAATTATTAGAAGGTTATATCTTAAGTCTTAAAAAGGATCTTAGTAGTTTTTACTCAGCACTTTACTTGTAAATGATACATTTTAGCCCAGAATTTGTTATACATGTTCATGGTTTAAAAAAACCCTTTTAATGCAATTTATGATAATTGAATCCCTTTTTATTTAACTGACCAAACACTTTTAATAATTATGAAACTGAAAATACTTGTAGAACAGTGTAATTTAGTTCCCCCTTTGATAATAACAATAATAATAACAATAACAAAAGAAGTAAAATGGGCAAAGGAGATGCGGCTATGGGCAAGTGAACATCATCGCCGTAATTGCGGAAAAGCCAGTGGATGCTGAAAACTAAATGGTCTGAAAATATGAGGAAAACCCGCATTGAATCGTAGCGAAAAGCATTGCAAACTGTGAAACATATGCCCCTCCCGAGATTTATAATAAATATTGATAGTTCAGTTGGTTTGTTTGCTTGTTGTCTTGTTGTCTGCATTCCCATTGATTAGCCAGCGACCTCAGGTCTCCCTCAAGAAAAAAACGGGGAATTTCCCGAGAGAACATTTCCGAAGAAATGTTTTTCAATTTCGGCAAAACAACAGAACAGCAGAGACCTTTGTTTTGATTTGGGGAAACAAATAAAACATGTTTTTGTTTGTGCATGTTCTGGCTGCATGTGCTGCGCTGTATTCGACCAGAGAACGCCATTAGCCATTAACTTTTAGCCAGTAGTCATGAACCATTGGCTATTTAGCCATGGCCTTAAACCTGTCAAATCAATTGCGGAGTTGCAATTAACACCGGAGTGGAATGGACTCTGTCTCTGGTGTCTCGCAAAGGAAATGTTTTTGCCTCGGGAAACTGGATTGAAGTGTCTGTCAGCCAAGAGTTTTAACCGAGTGAAAGTTCACGCAGGTATCCGGGAAGAAAGTTTATGGTTAAATAATATATAAGAGAATTCACCATTTCAAGTTATCCAATTCTTAAAATAGATTCCTTGAAGTAGCAAAAAAAGGCAGTTTAAAAAAAGTTTAACGGCCTTTGTCAGCTTTAAATATTGTTTTCTTTACTAAAAGCTGAGTCAATCTACCATTTTAATATTATATATAATATATATTTTTACATATATAATTGTTATTTAAAATATTCGATATAAACCCCAACTAAAACCAAGAAAATCAGCTAATATGGACAGAAAGGAATTTGAAAACTGAGAAAGCAAAACGGCCTGATAGCCATTACTTTGGAAATGTGAATTGTGTGCTCCCGGGCGATCAATTGGCTCATAAAAATTTGCTAAATGTGCTCTTAATGCTCTGAAAATTGTACAAAGTGTTGGAAAAGTATAGGAAATCGTCTGAAAGGATCAATAACCCCATCAATTCGTGACGAAAAAGTTATAAATTTCGTTTGGTGGCCCACTTTTCTGGCGGAATACTACATATATATTATATAGTACATATATATCTATAATATATATATTTACGGAAATGGCTGACAATCGAGAGACGTGGCGGTGACCTTGTAGGTTCCCCAATATATCAACTTGACAAATTTTCCCTGCGGGAGGTGGATCGCAGTTCGTGGATCGCTGAAAGAACCATGTGAATGGCTATCCATTTGGTCGTGATTGATGGATTCAGATAAATATTTACGCACGATTCTCGGAAACACAATTCAGTCGGGACATAAAATTGGCCAAAACACAAGGGCTTCTCATTTTTTTTGTAGCCACTGTTTTTCCAATTGAAATCCACGAGTGTGGCGGGGATTCCTTTTAGCATAAATTGACTTTTAAATAATAAACGCCAATCGAGCTTCAAGCGGCCAGTAAAAAATGTATCTGTCGGATGCCGAACACATGTCCCGCTGCTCGTTGTTCCTTGTAGAACAACAAGTTGTGTGTCGTCGTCGCGTCTGCAAAGTATAACTCATAGTTCAAATGGACCGAGAGACTGCCTGGCTTTTTGTTGTGTGCTAAGTGCTAACAATAATATGTATATCCGCCCCTATATCTGCCCGTTATATATTCGTGATAATCATCGCGGCAGAGACAAAATCAGTCAACGGGAAATTTACGATCGCATGGAAAATTTGAAATCTCTGTAAACTTTCGATGCCCCAGCGAAATGGTGAATTTTATTTTTCAACAAAAGTCGGGCCAACACACACCCATAAGCAAATATTATAGAAATTATTATTTGGCAATGTGCCGAAAGCCAAAAACGAGAACACCACGCTGGCTACCTCCCCTCCTCCTGCCCCACCAACTTGTGCCAAAAAAATCACCCCTCCAAACCCGATCCCGATCCCGATCTCTATCCCAGTTCAGATCCAAATCCGGACCCACCTCCAAACATAAAACGAGCAAATAAAACTGCGTTATTAGCCGCCTTCTTTTTGTCTTATTAATAAAGGTGACCTAAAAATGCACTTTGCAGTTTTGGCAAACAAAATATATAGCCAAATATCGAACCGAGAATAGCCACGGAATGATTTTTCATATTTCAACATCAGATTTATGTCTGGTCGATCCACCCCTTCCGCCTTCTCTCGCAACTCTTTGTAAATTGCAGTGTAAAATCTTGTCAAATGTGAAAACAACATCGACAGGCAGGGGCAGGTGGGCTATTAGGTATATCGTATATATCGCCGTTTATATAGCACTATATAGTGTATGGTAAATGGTAAACATCTGCTTTGAAAGTGTCGTAAATCGCTTAAGTTATGAGCGGTGTGTCGCCGATGGAAATGTGATTGGATTGGGCAAGGTGCGTGTTTGTGGTCCACTCGGTGAGTGGGTGAGTTCTATCAATTTTAGCGTCCATAGTTCTGGGAAAATATAGGTAATTAATCAAAACAGGGGTCGGAATTTATTTAATTTATTTTTTTTTATATGTGTTGAAAATATAACAAACATTCTATGAAAAGATCATCTGCATAGTAAAAACTAGATACATTTGAATTGCTTTACCGGTTACGTAGACTTTACAAGTTGTTGTGAAAAATGTAAATGTGTAAAGGAAGCTGCTTATTTATAGAATAAATTGGCGTATATTTAAAAACCACAATAATATAAAATTGTAAACTGCCAGATACTCGGAAAAAATGACCACTTACGTTGCATTTATTCTCAGAAACGTTATCAAGTGCGACTACAGACACCTTTTAATTATTCTAATTGTTTCGGAGTCTAGTAAACTAACTAGACAAATGTTTGTAAGGCCAAAACCTACCACAAAAACTAAGTTCTACAAACTGTCTGAATCGCAAATCAAAACACTAATTGCCATATCAACAACAAGTTCCCGACCGAGTAGCTAAATGAGCGAGAAAGTCAGCAATAATGCAGTGACCTGAATACCCTTTGTTTATTATTATTTGCAACAGCTTAAATATTGGATTTTAAGGCCTATTCGGCATTGTTTAAACTTAAGATCAGGCCAGTATTATTTTTAACCTGGCCTCCATAGCTCCATAGCGTGTCTTTCTCAGTCGGTTCCTCCTTTATTTATGTATCTTTAAACAAACTGTTCTCCGACGAACTGCATAAAACGCAATTAACTTTATTTAACTTGTGCCTGGGTCTGAGTTGCAAATGGTGCCAAGTTTATATTCAACGCGATTTTCAGAACTTTTTACAGCATGCAAGTATGCTGAATAATAAAATTATTAAAAACAGAAACAGATCGCACTGCGAGTGGTTATTATTCCCCAGCGCAAATGAAAGGCATCCATCCATCAGACGTCGTGCATCTATAAGATATATGTATGCAGTATGTGTATAAACATATATCTTCCCAGTCGCTGGACAGTTGGCGGCATCGCATCGCATCGTCAAATAGAAAGTTTCATGTACCGCGAGTATTATGTAAAATATTTTTCGCCTTTTTTCACGCACTTTTTTCAGTTGCATCTGCAACTTATGTCTGCGAAACCGCCAAAGAGCCGGCCGAAGAGCCAACAGGTTTGGCCACAACTTTTATTCAGCCAGACTTTAATTGTGGCCGACTTGGCGGCTACGTCTGAGGCTCTTCACTAGAAAGAAAACTTAGTTACTTAAAGACTTAAGACTTTGAGTGACTTTAAGAGAGTTTCTAGTACTTTTTAGTCGTGAAATAATAAAGAATAATTTTACTGCATAAAGGGGGAAGTTTATACATTTAAGGTAATATGAGTAATATAATAAAATACTTAATAGTTAACTTTTAATAATATTGCACCCGTTTTCTACAATTAAAAAAAAAGACTTGGTATTTATTAGTATAGTCAAGAGAACATTTTTCCTATAAGAATTAATAATTATGAAAAGTACTTTAAATTTACTGTGAGCAAAATCAATTTTATTTAAAATATTTGTGTTATATGCTTCAAAATTATTTTTAAATATACTTATAATACGTTTATTCCTATTACTTTATTGTAATTGTAATTACATAAGATTAAACTAAATATTTATTTATTTTCTTCTACTGAAAGAGTTTCTTTATGTAACATTTTAATCATGAAGATAAATTTAAGTTCCTTTTAGAAACTATTTGATTTTCAGACCCTTAATAAATGACGAAGTAATTAGTTAAATATTTAAATTTATTTATATTCTTCATTATCCAAAAATAAGTACAAAAAAAAGTAAATAATAATAGTTTCCCTGTACTGGCGATAATTTCCCGTGTGAAATCTTTAGTCTCGGGCCTGTCTGCTCTGCAGCTGTCACAATTTCACTTTGGCCAGACGTATTTAGGAGCAGCCAGTGCAGCAGTGGAAGCTGTGGAAATTGTGGCTAAAAGTGGTAGTTAAAACATCGGCAAATACACTTTCCTTTGCGATCCACTTCAGGTGGAGAGCAAACTGCGAACGAGGTGCTAAGCGATCGCTTCGAGTGGAGTGTTGCCAAGATGATGCCTCCTCTGGTTTGGGAAAGTGTGTTTGAAATGTATTTGGAAACTCGGCGAGTGGTTGCAGTATTTGCAAAGTCACTGAGATCTGAAAGTACATATACCAAACACTGTTTTACAAACACTTAGTTACTAGAACTACTTATATGAACTTACTTAAATATGTTTCTTATGGAGAAGAGGAATGCTCCTAATTAATTTCCTATAAAGGTGGACATAATAGCAACTAGAATTTTGGAAAGTAGTACTGTACTCAAAATGTTTACTTTCCCACACATTCCACGTTTTGATATAATGAAAAAAAAAAAGAATTCAATCCAATAAAACAATGTAAATATTTAAAAAACTATCTGGTATTTTCCACACACTGGCCATGTGCCCCACCATGCAGGGCATGCAACTTGTGTATGTGTGTTGCCAACCGGAGAGTTTTTGTACTTTTCCGAAAATTTCCCTACACTGCGCGCCCCCGGGAAAATTCTTTTCATTCCTTTTCCGCCAGAATTTCAGTTTTCTTCACGCTCGTAACGCCGCGGCGTGCAATGTGTCGGTGTCTGCACTTTTCACTGGAGCGCAAAATTTTCCGCCCTCCGAAATCGATTTCGAGCAATAAAGGCATCCATCAGTGGCTGTAGTTATATATCTGTTTGATTTATATCGTCTGGCATATTTTCAATATTTATTCCCCGTTTATCCAAATTTAGAAATTCGAATGCCGCAACTTCTTGAGCAAGATATTCCTCAAATACATGTTTTATGAGCTGTTTATTCGTGATGGCTTCATTATTATTTTTTGCATCTTAAAGAAGGATGTTCCAAAGTTCGATTTTCTGTGGGGGCATCCTCGTGTTTGAGTTTGTTTGCACGCGGGGGTTATGGGTCCATAAAAGTGCCTTAAAAATGTTGGAAAATTCTTTTGGGTGGTCAATTCCTCAATTGTTTGGTTTTTTCGGGCATTATTTCCAAAGAACTGTTGGAATTTAAAAACTGAAAATGATAGGAATGGCGGGACTCATTTCATGAGAAATCTGCCTCATTGATGCGTTTTTTCGACTCTGGCAATTATCAATAATAAGGCGTTTCATTCTCATTCCCTTGCCCCTGCCAAGTTTGCTTTTCTTTTGTTTTTTTTTTACCACTTCAAATCTTATATAATCCCATTGCCTGTGCTGAATCATTCGAACTACGTAATCGAGAAACCGATTTGTGGGCAAAGCAAAGATTCATTAATTACAATGTCGAGATTCATATTTTGATTTGCACGTGTAATGCTCAGCCCTTGGAAAAGGTGTACAGGCCACCCACTAACGCCCACCAAGAGTCATGGGTCAAAACAATAGCACAGAGTTCGGAAATAAATAATAAACATTTGTTTTTATATTTTTTAGGGTATTGATTATAATTGCAAAATGACTTGAAGACATTAAGCAAGTTTCAATATTTTTAATTAAACGACAAAGACCTTGGTTTTTTAAGTTCGATTTCTTAAAAGCTTGTAAAATACAATTATTTTATTCAAAATATAAACAATTAAAATCAGTCAATTGCTATAAAAGCCTGAAACCAACAAAAAAAAATTTTATTTAAAGAAAACTGACTATTTGTTTATAGTTTCAAGACAATAATTATGTTTGTATATGATTTAGTTTGGGCTTAAGACTATAAACTCGTACAAATATTTGTTTTCCTTTGATCAAATGAATAATTATTTTAAAGACATAACAAAACATATTCTAATTATGACCTTATTCTAAAAATGATTTGAGAAACAAATTAATTAAAAACAACAAAAGATATTACTTAGAATTACATTAATTGCAAGCTATCCATGTTTTCCTAAAGCTAATTTAATAAAGTTGCAGTCTGAAGAACATGCAGATCAACCAATACTTTTTTCTTTAAAATAAAATTTCAAAATCTATTATTGGGACCGCTGCTGTATTACAAATTCGCTGACTATTCTGTTGCCAAGTTTTTTCTTCAGATTTTGTTTAGTTTTCTGGGGAGGCAAAGCGCACGTGGCCAATGATTGTGGCCGAGAGTTCAATAATCTGTTCACTTTTGCTTTATTACATTGAAAATCACGGCTAATTATTGTTTGGCCCGATCGGGAACATTCACACACATGGAAAACGTGCTGAAAAACTAAAAGCAGCTGCGGAAAGCAGAAACTTTTCCGACTCCCCCGTGCCGCGGTCCGCCGCCTCTTTTCGCATTGAAAATGATTGCGTTTCGGTTTTTGATTTATCAGACAAATCAATTTGTAGCCGTTTTGTTGTTTTGGCATGCCATGGAAAACAAAAAGGAGAAAACGCAACGGAAAACGAAACGAATAGAAAAGAAAATTTTCTTGGCCTTAAGTGTATCTGAGCAGAAGAGTGTGTTTACGGGTAATCTGAGAGCCTCACACGGTCCGTGTTTTCTTTCCCGTCATTCAGTCCCTCACTCACTCAGCCACTCGTTCACAGTCGCAGTCACCGTCACAGTCACAGTGAGTCGGACGTTAGCCCAATTAAAAATTCAAGGTTGAGAAAATCTCGGCTGGGCGGGCGTAAGCCAACACCCCGTCCGTGTTATGATTACCAGGTAGCAGTGCAAGCCAGCTCAGCTTGGTTTGGTAACCTCAAAACGTGCTCGACAGTGAAAAAAGTAATTATTTGCGGGTCGACCCATACCTCCGCCCCTTAAATGCTCTACAGATGGGTTCGAAATAGTAGCATTTGAAAATTTGCTAGGTAAACTATATTCTCTCAGAGTAAAAGTTAATCATTTCTCTACAAAAAATTGTCCATGAAGAATAAGTTTAGTTCTGGCTGCACATCAAGAGAAAAGTTTCATATTTAATTTCGCAATCAATATCACATAGAAATTATTGTAAACTTATATATATAAGAATTTAGCTTACCGAAAAATAAACCATTTAATATTAAAATATCGATTTTATCGATAATATTGAAATAACATTCGAAAATGGTACCTATATGTATATTTTATTTGTTTATCTTCTCCGATTACATATATTAAAGATATTTTGAACACATAATTTATAAGAGTTCTTTAAACAAGGCATTAAATGCCCATATTCTTACCCGTCGAATATCGATTTAGTATCGATATATAGAAATTCTTTCCCATTTCTAATTTGAATCTGTTTTATTTACCTATTAAGCAACAAAGATTTGAAACTTATTTATATTTTTATCTTAACTTCTCTACACCAAATAAATTAATCAAATGAAAAACTCAAGGTAAACATCCAAGTTATCCCTATTATGTTACCCTTGACTGTGTGTGTCATCCACGTTTGGGCTGCGCCAAGCACTTTGGCCATATCGCTGGCAAACACTTTAATGGGGCATATGCCACGTTATTTAAGAATGTTGTTTGCGGTCTGCTCGATTCATTCAATAATCCGATACCCTCCATTACCATTACCCCTCCTTTCAGGCACCGGCACCTTCGGACGAGTGTGCCTCTGTCGCGATCGCATTTCGGAGAAGTACTGTGCCATGAAGATTCTGGCCATGACCGAAGTCATTCGTCTCAAGCAGATCGAGCACGTGAAGAACGAGCGGAATATACTGCGCGAGATCAGACATCCGTTTGTCATCAGCCTGTAAGTGGAGCAACATGACGCATATGTCATATTCTTTAAATATATTCGAGTGTCCCGAGAAGACATTTTCTTTAATTATTTATTTACTCTCTTCCAGGGAATGGTCCACAAAGGATGAGTCAAATCTGTACATGATCTTCGACTATGTCTGCGGCGGAGAGTTGTTTACATACCTGCGAAATGCGGGAAAATTCACTAGTCAAACTTGTGAGTAAATATTGGATATATTCTTAGTTTTTAAAGCTTTAACTATCTATGTGAATGAATATTTCAGCCAATTTCTATGCGGCTGAGATTGTCAGTGCCCTGGAATACCTGCACTCCCTGCAAGTCGTCTACCGCGATCTGAAGCCTGAGAACCTGCTCATTAACAGAGATGGCCATCTGAAAATCACAGACTTTGGCTTTGCCAAAAAGCTAAGGGATCGCACCTGGACACTGTGCGGAACGCCCGAGTATATAGCACCTGAGATAATCCAGTCCAAGGGTCACAACAAGGCCGTGGATTGGTGGGCTTTGGGTGGGTTGTCTTTTATAAGTTTAATTTATATTATTTTATTATAATTTATTAATTGTTACAGGAGTGCTCATCTACGAAATGCTGGTGGGCTATCCGCCCTTCTACGATGAGCAGCCCTTTGGTATATATGAGAAGATATTGAGTGGAAAAATCGAGTGGGAACGTCATATGGATCCCATTGCTAAAGACTTGATCAAAAAGCTTCTGGTGAATGATAGAACCAAGCGACTGGGCAACATGAAGGTGAGAATTATGTGAAATCAGTGGGGGACTTACAAAAAAATAAATAAACATTAATATGTGCAGCATTAAATTAGTACAGTTGGGAAAATAACCATCAAGGTTTTATAAGATTGATTGTTTGTTTCTCTCGTAAAGAATTCTAAAATAATGAAAACTAATCAAATCTAAATTATGATGTGTTAAAACTATTTAAAAATAAATATTTAGCATGCTTAACAAATTTTAAAGCAGAGATGAAGAAAATACTTATATCTTAAGCGTAAACAAAAATCATTCCAAATGTTTTTTTCTAATAATAGAATTATTTGGAAAATGTTTATTATTTAATAAAATTATTAAAATCAACTTCAAATTATTTATAAATTTAGAGACTCTTAAAGATCAAACATAAAACTTTCATTAAATAAATACACACATACTTCCATAAAGTTTATTCAGCTGTTGGAATATCCACACAGTTTCCTTTCTTTTATCGGATTTCCACCTTTTTGAGCATTAAAATTATTCAATTTTTCACATTTTCCAAGCTGACAAAGTTTATTTATCTCCGCTGCCCGCTGTCTATTCCTCAGATACATAGTTCAGCATACAATTTTGGCAAGCTTGTTCGTTTATATTTTCTGGCTTATTAGGCGCGTATTAATAGAGAATTGTTTACACTTGTCACAGTTGGACGGTCGGATTTTGTGGGCTGGCATTAAAAATTGCATCGCATATATCAAAAATTAATTGTTGGCCATCGCGAATGGATCTGCACATGCCCCTTGTCAGTTAGGTTAATACATTTTGCTCTGAAATCATTTTTCTTTTTTTTCGCCACTGAATCGGATTGTTTTTAATAGACTTGTCGCGCGTTTTTGCAACACGAGCTATAGAGCCAAAGGCAAATACAGAGAGCGTTATTTATGTCTAATATTAATCTATATTTTCTTCTACGTATTCTTCTATATTTTCCCCGATTCCGGAACACCCGCAGAATGGTGCCGATGACGTGAAGAGGCATCGCTGGTTCAAGCACTTGAATTGGAATGACGTCTACAACAAGAAACTTAAGGTGAGTTCAAGGGGTTTTCTCTCTTGTTTTTTTACTACTATTTTTATTTTAACTAATTATAATTAACAATTATGGCACATATACTTTGTGTGGCTTTTAGCGACACACACGCGTGGCCCATATGACTTTTGGCTGACTTTTTGTCTCTCGGCCAGCGCATTTTCATACGTTCTCGTAATTAAACGCAAATAAACAAATCAGTTTGCCCAATTAGCTGTGCGCCTTTAGTTAATGACCGCAGCGTCTATTTCGGCCGTCCGGGTGGGTGTTGGACCCATAAATCTCCCGGATCCGGATCCCTCCCAGCCAGCCCAGCTGCTCCGAAGGCGAGTGCTAGTGAAATGTAACAAAAGGGGGCATTTCGCATCTGAAGAAGGCGTTAATTGCCCACATGAACGCCCCCGCCCAAAACCCATTTGGGAGACAATGCTCGTATTTTTTGTACATTTCTTAGTGTGGAAGATGAAAATTTAAGGAGCAATAGTAACCTTAAAGTAATTTTAGCTTTGTAACAGAGAAAGCTAAGTGTTCTTCTTATGCCTTTTGGTTTGCCCCAGACAGCTTCTAAATTTATAAGAAAAAGGGCCCACAAGAATCTCATTCAGAGATCTCATTAAAACACCCTTAAATCACACACAATTAGCAATCAAAAATAATATTAATTATTATAAATTTATATCTTTTACAGCCACCAATTCTGCCCGATGTACATCACGATGGGGATACGAAGAACTTTGATGATTATCCCGAGAAGGATTGGAAGCCCGCCAAGGCAGTAGACCAAAGAGATTTGCAGTACTTCAATGATTTCTAAATATGAGAAAGAAATTTGAGTTTTTTCTGTTGTTTTCTGTTGAAAATTGTTATAATTTGCGGCAGCAAGAACATTAATTATTTATACTGGCAATTAAGTGTTTAAAGTGCTGTGCTAATGCAATGATATGTAACGGTACATACATATATATTTATATTTATACATAAACTATATTATAATAATATATAATATACGGCTAAACATACACACATAAATAGTAGGTATAAGTATACATATAACTAGCGAGCGACGTCTATAATTATTATTTATATAAATATACTATATATAATTGTTTAAATGTTCAAATTGCGAGCAAACAAACCCCTCTCACCCGAACAACAACAAATACCTATAAAGAAAAGTACACCTAAAGTGCAGTAAAGAATATATTTATTATAGAACAAAAAAAGAATAAAATATTAACGTAAAACGTTGAATAAAGTGATACAAAAGAAATTCAGCGCCTGGTCTTTGGCTTTTTCTCGTCTATATCTTGGCGTTCTATTCTTTACTTTCGGGGGGATTAGTTTGGGATGCGTAAATCTGTCGTTTTCGAGCACGAGTCACTCAGCTGAAAGAACGCTTTGATGAGCATGATCTTTTGTTTGACGTTTTTGCGCATGTATTTGGGATAAATTTGTGGAAGTATCTAATATATTTTTATTTTAGGTATTCCTTTTTTTATATATTATACTTCGTACATGTTCTTCTTCCAGAAAATTTGTGTGTATTGTTTTTTGTTTGTATTATTTATTTTTAATATTATCGTTTATACAATTCGGAAAAAACTACCATTAAACTTATATATGTCTTTCTTTTTTACTTGAAATGTTCTATTGTGATTCTGTTTGTATTTATTTATGCCAAAGACTTTTTAATATAATTTAATTTATTGTTTATTTTTCTTATAAAAAATGTGTTTTTTGAATACTTATTCACCACAAATTGTATTTACCATAGGGTTCGTGTCTTGGATAACGATAAGTGAACTGCTTACCGAAAAGCAAACGGCTATCAGACACTGCTTGAATTTACACTGTACGAAAGAAACAAGGATAAATTAGTTAAGCACTTAAAACCCATTTTTTTTTTAAATTTTATATATTAAATTATTGACATCTTGAAACACGAAAAATTATGTAAGAAAAATGATAATAGTGAGTGTTGTAATTAATTTTTTTTGGTTTTATTTTTTATTATAAATGTAAAAATATTTTGCTATTTGAAACATCAACTGAACCTGTCATTTTAAAATTTGGCACATAATTTTTATTAAATAACATTTTTGTCCTCTAACAAATCTTATCCTTATCTTTTCCTTTAACAAAGGATCAAAGAACCAGTATCCACAGTGGTGGACCACAGAGCTGAGCCATTTAAGAAAGAGAGCACGAAAGTCTATTAATACAAGCTACATACATATGTGTCCAAGATATGGGCGCCATATAAAGAAGCACTGAAACAATATAAAAAATCAATATACAAAGCTAAGAAATAATCTTTGGAAAGCTACTGCGAAGCTTTAGAAGGCATAAAGGATACCGCAAGGCTAAATAAGATCATAGCATAAGGGAACACAAGCCCATCCCTAATAAACAAACCTTACGGTACGTCACCAACGTCAGTCGAGGAATCTAAGACAATTATAAAAGCGCGGGCCTTGACGGTATTAAATCAGCGATTCAACAGACAGCAAAGGGAGGTGGCTTAAAGCCATTTATGAAGCGAAATCCTGCGGACTGGGGATTAACCCAAACATGACAGAACTAATGCTTTTTACAAGGAGATCAAAGATCCCAAGATATAACATGTCCATATACCACATAGAGCTAAAACTATCATAACAGTCGAAGTATTTTTCTAGTAATACTGGACCCAAAAGTCTCATGGAAGTGCAACATTGAAAGAGAGTAAGATCAATACTGGCATCAATACCAGCGGTCGCTCGATCGTAATTCTAGATATGACTATTGACCTATTCATCAAGAATACGGCGTCCGAGACTGCAGTGAAACTTAAGGCAAGAAATTGCTGAAGAGATCACTGCATAGGACACAGCACTATCCCAGAAGGGATCGCAGCGTAAGTAGACGAAGATATGGGCTATATGACCACGGAAATTATATTCGGAAACAGATACGCGACCCCTTACCCATGAGGAGCGTTACCCAACAAGATAAGGTATCACTTTACACCGATGGCTCCAAGAAGAGCTGTGATGTGGGCGCTGGGATTTTCACAGAGAGCTGGGAGATTCAATCGACTTTCAGTCTCCCAGCATCAGCGATGGTCTTCCAGGCTGAGGTACTCGCTGTATTGGAGGTGACTATCAAAACAGCGAGTACTTAGTAATACCAAAGTGAGGACTTAAGTACTCTGATAGCCAAGCTCTAGAAGCAGTCAAAACCAATTAAAAAGATATCAGTAGGATCACAGCTGTCTTCACCGGTCTTCACTGAAATCGCTGGGATAGATTGCAACTATCCTTGCTTTGCTTAACGATTCAGGATGTGATAAACATGACTAGTGACAACCAGGAAATGGAGCATAGCTCTACCTACCTATTTTAATTAATTTATTTAATTTTTGATTATAACTTTAGCCTTTTCGCTAAACAAAAATGACCCGCTTAGCACTGAATTTACCGTAAGCCCCCCATTCATTTTATACTTAAAATATTTTTCTTAATTTCTGCCCTAAGCCTATTTTAGTAATTAAATATTCTTGTGAAATTCAAAATCACAGCCAGAGGGTGCTTTGGCCATACGGAAACACCCTGTTTCCGGCAAACTACCACCGACGCTTTCATTGACAGGAAGGACTCTCACGGACTCTCTCTGTCCAAACTATGTGCTCTCCTTCAGCAGGTTTCATACAATTATACAGAGCGCGGCTTTTGCTTTCCACGAGCTTCGGCGCTCAGTGGTGGTTTTCATTGAAAAACTCAAAATTGACGCGAAAATGGCCAAGTTGGCAGCATTGCCTCTCACTTTGAGCTTTCTGTTTCAGTTAGTAGACAGGCCGTGGCCAAAAAAGAACGGACAAGCGATATTGTAGTAAAAATAACATTTTCCCACTGTAATCGGCAGCGCGATAATAAGTAAAAAAATAAATAAAATAAAAGAGTCCGACTCTCTCTCTGTGTGTGCGTACGTCACAGCCCGCTCGCGTGTGTGCGTGTGTGAGAGTGTGCGATGGGAAAAATCAGTAAAATGTTTATGCAAATCATGCGACAAATGTGCGCCAATTGCGTAAAATCGTAAAGTGCATTAAGAATTAAGTGAAACAAAATTATATAATTAAGGAGCGGCGCCCGGAGATAAGCGAAAAGTCTGTTTTTTGGGCAACTACAAAGGCAAAGGTTGCAGCTCCCCTTTCCTCTCGCGTGTGAGTGTGATTGTGGCTGTGTGTAGGTGTAGGCGAACCAGAGTGTTAGTGTCTCGTGGCTGCCAGCTGTCAGTGTGTGTGTGTGCGGGTGCGCCTGTGTGTGTGCACTGTGGGTGCAACAACGTGAACGCTTCATCCCGGAAGTGATTTGTATGAGGCAAGAAAGCCCCTGAAATTTTACACCCAAGCGGAAATAGTCGGTATGTAGAGCCCATATATTTCACATCTCTGGTGTTTGCAGTCCTTACTCCAGTTGGCCGTTTTTGTTTTTGTTATTTTTATTATTGATTTTCAAACATAGCAATGGATTACCTTTTGTTTCTGGAAAAATCAAGCTTGCCCATATTATTCAGGATTTGAAATCAAATGAAATGCTCCCAAAGGGTGTGCTACGATTGCGTACTCCTCGTGAAATTCAGGTTTTAATTTGAATTTAGGTCCTAAAATATTTCATTGAGTACTTTGGGCACCCTTAAACTTAATTTTAAATCCTCTGCGATATCTGTGACATTCCTTTTCTTTTTTTCTTTTTAAGATTGTTTAAAACACTATTTAAAATATTTGTATGTTCCCTCGTTTGATATTCAATTTTTCCATTTATGAATATTAAGCATGGGGAACAGCTTCATGTTCACATTTTTACCATTTTGTTTCTGTTTTGTTTTTTTTGTTATGGATTTTTTTGTTGTTCATATCGATTTTGAACCAAAAAACAACTGGGAAACAACATCGAACCATCCAACCGTGCGTCCACACACACGCCCATACGCCCACAATTATTTCTGGGGGAAACCACAAACAGCCGCAACTACGTACGGTCACAAACAAGCACACACATACACCTGGAAAAAGGGGTTTCAAAAATTATGAAGGACTTAAAGTAAAGATGTCCTTTCAGTTCAAAGAGTGCTGAAATATATTCTTTGGCATTTATAAATTATCAGGCGTACCCAGAAACTACACAATCCTTTAAAGACAAAATATTTTAAAGTCTAGAAAGCATTTTAGAATCTTAATAAAAATGAGAAGATATGGGATTAACTCATAAGTTTCAAATGTTTTGGATTCGATATCAATTCGATATAAATTAAAATTACAAGAACTTCGAGCTAAAATATTTTCTTAAACCATTATTTAGTACATTTTCATTTTATTTATTTTATCGCATCCCTGATTATGTTATCATTCAATCTACATTTTACCTCCGTGTACTTTTACTCAGGAGTCGGCACCTCACTCATTTAACAGTATTTATAGACAGTTTTTGTGTTTTTGCTTGAAAACAAAGTTGGATTGTAAAATTTAATATGGCGGGCGGATGTGGCTTTGAGTTTTACGAGTGCTCACCTGTTTCGAGCTTCGAGCTTCGAGGAAAGGTGGAAGCAGCAAGAAAAGGACGACCTGGAGGAGGCGGGCCCTCAATGGGCACTTGAGGTGTTTGGCCTGACAGTGAGGGCATTAATCAAGGAAGGTACGCGTCGGGACGGGACGGGATGAGTTCGGTTGGGAAATGAAGAGGAGACACTTGAGGGCCTGAAGTTGGCCCTGCAAATGGCTAAACGTCTTCGTTATCAAATCGTCCTTTCCCAAAATATTGATATACAAACAGGGCGACGGATTGCGAAGTTGAGATGATGGTAAATAATCAAAATTGATTGATGTCACTTGGCGAATTTCAGGGTACATACATATATAACCCAATAAACTGCAATCATATTTCTGGAGCAATGACGTCATCGTGAACCCATCGAAAAATGCTTATGAACGTGAGTTCACAAAAATATTTTTTCCCGTCCATTTTCAACCCCAAGTCGTGATCCCCTGTCTTGTTGTCTGTTTTTGTCAGCTTAGTTTCTTATGGGAGCATTATAGTTTCGTATTTATAGCCCCGTTCAACCCTCAAAAACTTGTTGTTGTCAACATTGCACTGTCCTAATGAACTACTCTCGGGCGGGGTACAAAAATAAGGAAATAAATCCATGCAACATAAAAAAGTCGATAAATAGCAGCAGGTCATAGTTTTTAAGAATGAGCTTGCAATTTTATAAACTGTGTCATTGGTAATATGAATTAAAAACCATAAAAAACTGAATAACTTTATATAGATTTACTATTTTCTTTTACTAAGGCTTACGTCTTTAAGAGCCTTAAAAGTAAAGAAGTTAAACTAGGCTAGTCCCACATTATTTAAAATATTAGGTATAGAATTAAGTAACAACTAACACTTATTAGCTAAAAACTATATCCAATTATAACTAATCACAAATCCGAGTTTAAATTGAAATACAAATTCCTTATGCATCATTTGTGCTAAATATTTTTTTCTTATTTTCTTATGGAACTGACAAACTTTTTGCGAAGGCTTTGCTATGCTGAACTTTCTATCAATCAAACGCAGGACCATGAAACTTTTTCATATCCTGTAGCTCTCTTCGCCTTGAGGACAAGTTGGCTTATCAATAAAAATGCCAAAATGTTTGGTTCAGTTAAGCCGAACTGGCTTTCATCTATGCTCTCTGTCTGTCTGCGTCTAGTTTTTCTTCTACAAGAATATCCCCACTTGGAACTTATTTCCATTTATTTTTCCTAACTCAATTCCTATCTTCACTCCCATCTCTCTATTCCCATCTTTATGTCCATCTTCTTTTCTATTTCTATTTCAAATCCAATGACATGTCCCAGCAGTCTCGCTCCTTTTTGCGCTTTCATCCTTTTTCCAGCGAAACAATTAAGGTGTCCTCCGTCTTGGGAAATGGCAAAAACTGTCGCGTCAGATCAAAAATGCAGCATCTTAAAATATGAGCACCGTTTCAGCTTCCGGCGTGTTTCTGTATTCAGGGCTCCGGCTGGTTGCTGTTGCTGTTGTTCAATATTTACAACCTGATGGCGGATGCCGCCAAACTGAATAAAACATGCGGCAATCGGCAGGCGACACTGTCCTGGCTAGAAGCATCCTGCGCTGCTGCTGATGCTCCTGCTGCTTCTGCTACAGACACGTAGACGCCTTAATGACCCGGGGGGATTACCGCTGTAGACAATGTCGGGAGTCGCCGCCCCCAAGCTTCAAGGCTCATATTCCTGCAACCCGAAAAGTCCCTACGAAGGGCGACCAGGTGACCGGCTCGTCAGGCATGCAGCAACATTGTCTCATCCAATTAGTTTAATAAACGTAAACAAAAATGCTAACCATTTCTATTTGTAATTAAAAAGCTATAAGCGACAACCAAGAAAACGAGGCGGGTTGATGGGCGCTTAAGGGGGTTAAAGTGGAGATTGCACTGGAAGAATTGGTAGAACATATTAAGAAGTTTCGATAAAATATATTTTAAACTATAATTCTATATAAAATGTAAAGGTTTTAAACAAATGTGTAACATATTAACTCTTCAAGCTTTTATGTTTAATTGAGGTTTATATATACAGTATTCTTTTTTTAAACATCCTTAGAAAACAACGATTTGTAAAACCGATTAATTAAAAATATTAAAGTACAAAAAAAATATATATATTTGTAGAGGTAGAAAATTTAATTAAATGTCATTAAATTGAAATTTGTTTTAAGTTAATATAATATAAAATATTAACTTAATTAACTTAAAACAAATGACTTTGATAAAATAAAAAAAATAACTATTTTCTTCTGGTCTTAAATCACCTTTAACAGGGTGCAATAATTGTTAAAATTATTCTTTGAATTCACCTGAGAAACCAAATGTAATTTTTTAAGTAAATGGAATGTAAAATGATTTATTGAAAATTAAAATCATAACTGATCTCCTCTAGCTTTAAATCAAACTTTTGGAGACCGAAAAGAATGTCCTTTTTTTATTAACATTATTGAAAATTGAAATTATAACTGATTTCCCCTAGCTGTAAATCAATCTTTTGGAAACCTAAAAGAATGTTATAAATGAATTCATAGAATGGAAAACTCTTTTTCTTCTTTTAACCTATAGTATATTTATCATGTGCATATGACAACCACCTGAGTTTCCAACCCCTTTTTTTTGCCCAGTGCACCGCGGACTTACAGTGGGGCACATGGCAAACGGAATGCGAAAAGCAACCCTGCCGAGGAAACAACAACCACCCAGTGGGGCGTGTAAGCCGCAGAGCAAGAGAGCGTGAGAGAGCTCTCTCCGTTCTCCGTTCTCCGCGCTTCGCTCTCTCCTCTCTCCAAGCTCCCGCTTAACCCTTGCGCCTGCGCCGTCCTTGCCAGCGGACAATCACAAATGCCCATTCGCAATCCTGGCTGAGCAGCAAGCCACCCGCATGGCTTTGTCAACAGTTCTGTTTCTAGAGGAAGAGTCTGCTCTCTTTCGGAACCGCAACCCCAACACCCGTCTCCGCCGCTGCCGGCACTGCCGCCGCTCTCCGGAATCCTGGCTACATTTTTAAGAATGAACCACATTCCCGTACGTCATTGCCTTTGATTAAAGCATATGCAAGCGTTTTTTTCCGCCTCTTCCACAGTTTCTTTTTTGCTCAAGTCCTGGTCTGCGAACATGTGCCGCATATCCTTTGGCAGTTACCCCTCTGCCCCTCTGCCACTCACCCGCCTGCTCTGGGGATATCCTTGGGCGATTTACATTGCATATGGCAATATCGAATTGGATTCTCGTTGCGCCAGCTTGCCGTTTCTGTTCCGGCTTGTTTTAAAGTTGAAATTTTGTTTATGCCAGCGACCGCATACATTTTTGCATATGGAATGCCTTTGCCATCGTCCTTGCGCCAGGCCATGCTGCTGTTGTTATTGTCATAGGTTTAGCCAGGATCCGGCGTAGGGGATTTGGGCTAGAGGGTTTCAGGCATTTGTTTAGGCAAATATTATGGGTCCCGGGAATGCCTTATAGCCGGCACGACCGTCGGAGCCAGGAGGAGCGCCGCTCCCTTACCCACTCCAAAGCCATTGAAATCGATTTTTGCCCCTGCCAAGCTTCGGCATTGACCAAGGGGAATTATCTTCTGGCATTCGTGCGAGAAAAAATGATTATGTGCGAAATTGGTTTCTTTTTTTTCGTTTTGGTTGCCAAGTCAAGGACATGGTTTTTGCAAAGATACAGGAACAAATTCTTTCTTTGTTTTAATTGTATCTTAAACTAATTATATTTGTATCTTCATTTGTATCTATCTGCGGTGCTTCATAAATTCTTAGGGGCTTAAAACTCTTAAAAAGGGTGTCTAAAAATATGCAATGATTTTTATTGAAACCGAATTCAGTGTAAATTTATTTATAAAGCGTTTTTTAGGTCAATAGTGATTTCTGTAGTACTTTCGCGTAGTTATTTATTCTTTTATTATCCGAGACAATTAGATTGGCAAAGGATAAAAATGATTATGTGCGAAACTGATCTTATTTTTACGTTTTGACACGTTTTTAGCAAAGAAATAGTTCATTGGATGCAGGATACTAATTATTTTGTAGATTTAAGTGTAACTTAAACTATTTGTAATACTAATACTATTTTTAGGAATAGGGTTTTAAAACCCTAACGAGTGTGCCTAAAAGTATGCAATGATATATATTAGATACCGATTAAGGTGGTCATGGTCATTTTTTAAGACCCTTGTGGCAGAGAGCACCTCCGTATAGTTCATAATTATTTTATTGTTCGAAACAATGTGATTTTCAAACAGCAAGAGCTTGCCAACTAAACCGCTTAAATTTACATTTGCCTTAAAAACGTACAGAATTGCCCTTGGCTCTGTCCCTGCAGCCACACCACCTGTGCCTTGACCTCCTTCTGCAGCTTCGCCCCGAAGTCATCAATTATACAGAGCTCGGCTTACATCAGAGACTCCGTCAGCTCGGGTTCGAGCCGCCTGCTTAGCCCTAATGCGATGGCTCAGGTTGCCAAAAAAGGAGACAAAGACAAAACGAATAAACGTAACACAAAAGTGACAGAAAATCCAACATCAAAATGCAAAATCCTTGACAGCAAAAGATACGAAAAGCCTGTTCATTTGTATTTGTAGTTTAAGGTTTAAGCCTGTCATTAAAGGCCGGGTCCGGTTTCCTTGTTTCCATGTCTGCCTGTAGTTTCAGACTTTTTATTTCGTTTTCTCGGTCGCCCAAAAGTATGCAACACGAAAAACGTATTTCACAGTTTGTGCAGTTTGTGGCCCGAGGAATGTCGAGTCATAAATTTAATTTGCATATTTCAGTTGTCTGTCAGGCAGAGAGCCCCCGGGCTCAACCCATTTTTTTTTGTGTGCAAAAAATTGCAGTTGTAATTGGCAGAAATAATTTCGCCCACCGCAATGGCAAGTGCTAGTTTCCCAGTTTCCTGCGAAATTAATTCCAGCCCCTCGGCAATCCGGTGGCCCTAACATCATTAATTCTAATTGAAAAGTTTTGTCGACTGTCGGTTGGCAATTAAGCCGCATCTGAAGTGCAATTTCCATGGACGTGGACCACGTCAATCCGGCAAAGAAATTGCATTAAAGGACACACAGTATACACACACAAAGTGCCGGCGAATTAAAACGTCAAAGCGGCTGCGGCGAAAGGCGTTAACACGATCGTCCTGGCCAGGTGAAAATGGTGCCAAGGCAACAACATAACAAGTGGCAATCGCAAATTGGCCAGGCCAGCATCCTCGCGGCACGGCCAACACGCATGCATAACAGAGTAAATGAAAATCGAATTAAGTGCGGTTTCGAAACCACGAAATATACGCGATGCGAGCAATCATTCTCGTCCTTTGAGGAAGTGTGCGGCGGAAGTCACTAAAAGAAATTGTTTAGGAAATTTATTTATTAATACCTACAATTTATTATGGGGAATGAAATTGAGTTGAATACTTTTTAGATTAAAAGTTTAGCTAGCTAGAATTATTCTACGCCTGAAATAAAATAATTGCATGTAAGTTCGATTTACTTTTACAATTTATAATTAAGAAAATGCAAACAAAATTTAGGTTGTAAAGTCTGTTAAGTAATTATTCGATTTGAGATAAAGATCCTACCAACAACTTTTTATAAATATAAATTTAGGGGAGTGCAGCAGAAATCACAAGGGTTTTCAAAACCTTAAAAATAGTGTCCTAGGTATTGTTAATTTTATATCCTATAAAAATATTATTACTTGCCTTAAGACATATAATTAAGGGCTTTAAAAACTCTGGTTATTGCTAGATCATCCCAAGCAAATATATTACGTGAGAAAGCTATGAATTACAAAGAAGATTTGAAGGCTAATTTAAAAACATTTTCTCAGTGCTCAATCCCCCTCATGGCTTGTCCCACTCCTTAATTGAATTCTAAGCGGACTGCAGAGGAGCAGCAGATGGCAGCCGGAGGTGGAGCTGGAGCTGAACCGGGGCTGTAGCCGAAACTGGAGCCAGATCCGGGGCTGGAGGTGATGGCTGGCAAGGGCCCGTGGCTTTGGCAAACAAATGCGGGCTTTGCCAAGTCCGTGCCATTGCCCTGAGATCTTGTTCCCCGGATTCAGGACTCGGGATTGTTTGCCCCACGGGCAAGGTGATGGGGCTGCACACACTATATGTACATAAGTATACGTGAGGGGAGAGCCATTACTGCGTTACGCGTAAAATTGAAAAATGCCGGGCTTTTGCTGGCCTTGTTTTTCTTGACTGTTGTTTGGATTTCGTTTTGCTGCTCTTTTTTTTTGTCCTGTTGCGGATTATTTGTACAACTAAACTTGATTTCCATATTTTGTAAGGAAAACACTTTGAGCGGGGGAGAAGTTTTCTTTAAATGTGACTGGCATAAGGGAGGAAGCTTGAGGGACGGCGTTGCTCGTGCTCAACATTACTTTTGTGGGTCTTCAATCAATATAAAAGCAAATGTCTTTAATGAAGCCCTGATGATTCATGATTTATTCGGTAATACGGAAATCATGAGCAGGGAATTCAGACGGTTCCATTCCCTTTGGGGTGTTTATTCTACTTTAGTGAGAAAAAATAAATGAATGTGTGTATTTATTTTCTTTAGCTTTTCATAAAAAGGTTGTATAAGTAATGCAAAATTTGAAAAATTTAAATTCAGGTTATGAAAGCTTTAAATCATTTTATTTTCTGTATGGGGACTTTAAATTTTTGATACTAACACAGAAACTAAAATATACTTTTTGGATTAGAGGAATTAAATATAAGACTTAACTATTTTAAAGGCTTACAATTCCTTATCTTACCCTGCTTGAATTTCCTTGAAATTAATTCAAAAAGAATTCTACATTAAATGATTAAAGATATCCTATCTCTTGTATGTATTTCTTCGTCATTTTAGCCAAAAAATGTTGGTTATACTCCTATTTGAACTCCGTGTAATTACTTTCTCTTGCCAATGCTTTTCGTTGTCTGATTGAATTGAACAATCTACGGTGCAGCCTCGTTTTTAATTGAGTTTTTGCATAGTTTCTGCCTTTTCCAGCTATTTCATTCGCTATTCTCTTTTATCCCGTTGCCAATTTTCAGTTTTTTTCCCTCCCCTGCTATTTTTCGCGTTAGCATTTTTCACTCTTTTTTTTCGTGAGAAATAATTGAATTTTTTTCCGGCTCTGGGAACCAAAAACGGCCAGGTTAGAGTTCGGTGCGGATGTTAGTCATCTAATTGCGACCTTAATCATTTCATCTTTTTAGCTTCCGGCCAGGTTAGTCAGTTCTGTGTGTTTGGTAATCGAAATCGTCCTGCCAAAATGGCAACGGCAAAGGCTGTCCAAATAAACTGGCAAATGTTTTCCGCTTGCAAATTTTTCGGGGACGAGAGGAGGCAGAAGGACAGGACAGGACAGGACACACTCGGTAGGCAAACACAAACTTGATTTGATGCTGGTTTCGCAAAAAAGATGAGCAAAAAAGCCAAACAACATGGGTTCATAGTTGTAGTTTCACTTGGAGAAATTATCAGTTTAACGCAATTGATAGAAAATATATAAAGAAAAGTTTTAGGATTTTTGAGATCTTACTTCCTCAAACATGGAAAGGGAAAGTTTTGTAAAAAGGTTAAAGAAAATATTAAAAGCAGTGAAACGAATTTAAAGTGGTGAAGCCTTTCGTGAGGATGTGCTCTTAAGATAAGCCCGAGTTCTACGTTCCGATAATTCTTTTTATTCGCTTTTTTAAGTTTTGCTTTTTTTTTAAGTATAGAATATTGCATTTTTAATATAATTAATATTTGTTTCCCCTATTTAAATATTTTAAATAAATATTTATCTAATATTTAAATTTGTTTTACCCTTATTTGTATATTTGCAAGTAAATTCCTATATTTTAGCAAAATATTTTTCGTCCTGTTTGTTCACTTGTTCCTGGTGCTGTGAACAGGAGCAGCTGCTATGTAGATGTTCCTGGCTTTCTGGCCCTATCGAATCCAGTTAATTTGTGCGGTGGTGCGGTGGCCAGGTCCTGGAGGGGCCTGCTCTTTGCGGCATCTGTGCTAGTTTTTTGGTTGCTTTTAATCGAATTTTTGCTGCGGGTGAGGATGGTCCTCCGTTTGACCAGGGAGCAGGTTAAAGGTTTTTTTCTGCCTTGCTGCTTTTGCATTTTGCGTGTTGATCTAAGCGGTTTATTAGCCCCGATTTGCAAGTAAGCTGCTTAACAAGGCCCGCACCGTGCTGGCTGGCCATTATTTAATAATGAAAAGCGAGGCGGGGCTTCATCTTCCCGAGCTCCCATTCACCATTTCCTCATTTCAATCCCACTGGATGCTGAAGCTTAAAGCCGGCATATCCTGCTGGCACAGGATGCCTTTGTGCCTTTGTTTATCCTGGCCAAGCAGTTGCTGTTGTTTGTGTCCTTGCTCGACAATTTAATGTGTTGACAGTTTTGGAAAGTTTTGTTTGTTTTCTCGGCATCGTTTTTCGGCGAAGGCGTGGTATTTATCAACTTGTGGTGGCTATTGTGACAAAGTGACGAATTCATTGAATATGCTGATTGATTTTCTCTATAAATGATTAATTGATGTACTCAAGAGAACTAGTGGCGCTTTGGCAGTTTGTTTAGTTCTTGAAATACATTTATTGGAATGGAATAATTTATTAAGGCTTAAGGAAACTCAAGGGTACATATATAGATGTACTTTCATAACTTCCTATAACTTTCTTCTTGTTATTAAATTATAAAACTTACTAAATTTATAATCTCAACAATCCTTCTTTTACTTTATTCCCTTTATAATCCCGCTTTGACTTCTGTTTATTTTTCATTTAATTTAAAATTGTTCAATTGTCCAATCGACATGACATTCAAATATTTGAAATGTTCACTTCAGAAGCAATCAGCAAATAAAAAAAATACTATTGCCGTTGCTGACACAACACAAGTGAGAACTGAAATCAATGTTAAATGACAAATGACAACTGCGGGGAATGGGTGGTATGTTAGTTAAATATTGATTTAAATTTTCCACATAATTGCAATTAGTTGATGAATGTCGAGCTCCAGCTGTTGCAGTCCTGTTTCCCCATATCCTGCCGCTGGCAGCGGCATCCGAGCCTGATTCTGATTAAACATGGTGTCGGGGCAACATCAAAAACAGGAACAGAGGCAATAACAGCCATTGAGCAGCTATCGTTGGGCCTCAAAAGTGGGACAGTGGTAAATATATATTTACCTGAATTAAATGAGTTGGCAGTATTTTAATAAATAAATTTAAATGCCATAATTATAAGATAAAACTGACAACAAACGGGTTAAAAAATGTTAAAAGTATTTATTAAAACCTCCCAGTACTTTACTTTGTTTCTGTATAATTTCAAAAATATTTGCCAAGCTTTTACTGAGTTTTCACCCCTTTTCCAATTTCCCACTGTGCCGGAAACGGTCGTTCTTCTTCTCTCGACAGCAACGCCCTTTTGCTGTTCCCCTTTTTGGTTTCTGTTGCTGTTTCTGCTTCTGAATTTCCTCAACTCGGAACGGAGCCCTGATGAAAAGCCACTTACGCACAATTTTCACAACTCAAAAGCATTTTATTGATTGCACTTTAAGAACGCCGGGTTGAGGTTGAGGGCCAGGCGAAACACTCATACGCCACGTTGCCACTGCCATAACACACTGCTCCAGAGAGCAGCTCGGTGGTATGCTGGGTGCGCGTGAGTTGGGTGCGTTTATTGACTGTCGTTTTTGAAATTGAGTTTTTCTGGCTCTTAGATTGGCCCCACCACCTCACCCTGCACAAAAAAAAAAAAAAACTTGGTTAAACTTTGGGGTCCTTCCACGTCGCTGCTGCAAAGGCAATTTAGCCCCCGAGGCTTCAGAGTCTGCTTTGGCTTCAGCCAGATGTATATGCAAATGTGTGGCTGGCCCGAGAAATCAAAGTCACTTTTGCTCATTTTTTTTTTGCTTTGCTCTTCTTGGTTAGATAACACATTTGACTACGTATTTTCCGGGGCTCATTGCCCCTCGGGGTTAATTGTGCGAGAAGGCTAATGAACATGGAGCCCGGGCGGCAGCTGACAGCTGCGTTCGAGCCTTGGCTTGTTAATTGTTTTTGAAATCGCTGACTGAACATTAATAAGATGTAAATTCGAGGAAAACTAGAAAAGTCGCTGGGGTTGGAGGTTTTTTAATTGGAAATTCGGGGGTTGGACCTCTGCAGTATGAATTATAAGTGGGGCCTGGTTTAATTGCTAGCAAGAATAACTTTGATTGTTAATTCATTTCGTAATTGAAGGGTAATTATATTTTTAATTGGTGAAACTTTCAGGATATCATTGTAGAGTTATGTTATATATAAGGGATTATAGGGGTATGTATTTCCTAAATATGTTGTTTAATACAAGATATCTTATGTACCATTTAATTAAATATATAAAACTCCTGCTCCTTTAATAACTTGCCTCTTAATTAATTAAAGTTTCCGAAGCTGTAACATTTCCCAGCCCATTTTCTCCATGTTGTCAATAAAGTAATTTATGGGAAATCAAGCCATCTCCAGCTTCGATCTTTCTCAGCCCTATTCATTGGCCCTATATGGCTGTGCATTGTTTGCAAATCGCTTAATTATTGTTGCTGGTATTTTATTGGGTCATGGAGCCATAAAAGGCGGCCACAATGGTTCCACCACGGTTCCTTTTGGGCCTACATCAATGGCGGTCGTCTCCATTTTCATCTCCCTAAGCTCTATCCACTTCCTTTTTGCCTGAATGTCACATTCTCCTAGTTGCCACGACCTAAAAGCATAAATTTCCCGTGGCTAGGCCAAAATCAACGCCAAATGCTCTAAACGTTTTGCTTATGATTTTTATTGCACGCACACAAGCCAGAAACTTATTCAGATATATATACCTACATATATATAAATTTCCTTTTCCTTTTTTCATATACAAAACTGTGTAGACATTTTGCCGCAGCCTTAAGTGCGAAAGCTGCAAAAAGTGAACAAATAGGGCGGCTACCCCTGCCGATGACTTGTTTATGGTAGACGACAGCCACGCCCCTTTCATATTTTATATTTTTTGGTTTGCCTATATGGGGGCGAGCACTTGGTTTATTTCATTAGGTTTCCTTTGATGAGCCGTTCTACATATTTTTGCATTATTTACAAGTGAAGTGAATTTTTGAGCGAAGCTGTTTCGCACGCAAAATTATAGCATACTTTTGTGAATACAGACAGAAATAGCTTAAAATAATGCTGAAGATGCTCTGACTTTTGCAATATTAATAAAAAAATAGTTTTAAAAATGTATATATGCTTTTAATATTAAAATACTTATAAATAGTAAAGAAGAATATTTCATGAAAACAGGTTTCTTTAAATAAACAAAATTAAGAGTGAATATAATTTCCATTAGGGGTTTTGAGAATTTAAACTTATGCATTCCTAGCTTTATTTATTAATAATTTAAAATTAAAAGTGATTTATTATTACATATATGTATATTAAAAATTTATATATATTATTTTAATATCGAAAGTGTGTTTTTCGTTTACCTTTATTGGCATGTAATATCTACTCTTTTCGCCACGAAGCCCTGCGAATGGAATTCCCATTACTTATAGATAGAATCTGAACAGTACGTGGCAATGGCAGCGGGGCTGTAAATTAACTTTAAGTTATGCTGAGTATCTGCCATTCGTGGCTTCAATTTGGTGGCCTTATCTCGCTGCTTCTTTTTTCTGTTGGCACTTGCCAAACAATGTCAGTTTTCAACTTTTAGCGCATTTTTCAAATTAGGTTAGCGGAACAGTGGCGGGGCGTGGGGACGGCGCAGGTTTGGAGGTCGGATGGAGGCAAGGATGGAGGTCGCAGGAGGATGTTAGAATGTAAGAATGTTGGGATGTGATGGTGTTGGCCCCAGTGAAAGTTTTCTTATTGTTTCGGGGCGGAAGGGAAAGGGCATGGCTTGACTTGGCTCGGCGGCGGTAGGCTTGTTAGCATCCTTCCTTCCTGTGCTTCCTGCGCACAAAAAAAAAAATACCACCATCTGCTGCCCGTTTAACCTTAATGTTTTGGGCTAACCCAGAACCGCACCCCTGACACCCACGCACCCCTGCAAGTACAGAGAAAGAATTGGTTTAGTCCTGAAAATTATTCAGAAATAATATATATGCTTAAAGTTTTAAATAAGATTTAAATATAAAAATATAAAAGTAAATTTGAGTTGTGATTTTCACACGTAGAATTAATTTAAAGCCTGTTTACAGTTAATGGTTATATATTTCGAGCAAATTTTAAATAGGTTTTATTTATCTAAGTAAGTTTAAATAAAAAGAACTTAGGACGTTTTACTAAAGTCGTATCAAAATATGCCCAACAAGAAGTACTGCTTTCTTTAGGGTTACATGAAAAAATATTTTTTTAATTTATTCAAATATTAAAAATCACAACAAACCCTTTCTTCCAAACTTCAATTTAAATTGTTAAAAAACCCTTTTTTGCGGTGATTTAACATCTGCGCACCGTTTTATTTTGATGTGCACCTATTTTTCAATTCGTGCGCGTGAGCATCCTTCGTCCTGTCAGTTTCGCGTCACATCCAAACCCATCCCAGATGAAGGGACTTGGCACTTGAACGTCATCTCGGAGAATTATCAGCGACTGCGTCAGCATCTAAATATAATAGCCCACCTTCTCGGCGAGAATCCCCGTTTGGCCTTTGTTCTTGCCCATCTCTTGGCCATTCGTAGTTGGCCAGGCTTTATGCTCGCTTTTTATGCCAACACGCACCGTTGAGCAATTGTTGTTCCCAGCATCAGCAGCAGAAACAGCAGCAGCAGTATGCTTTTAGTGCTGTCCTAATGAAATTTTTAAACGATTTCGTCTCACTTCACGGCCAGCGGCAGATTGAAGAGTGTGAATTGCCAGCGAAGCTGTGAGGAAAATTCCCGGGGAGATTATTTGTAGCTTTCTGTCTGCCTGTCTTGGGCTAAGAAATGGTTACAAGGTTGCATTTAATTGGATTTAGTTTACTCGGCATGGGAATTTATTTCGCACAAGGAATTTCTTGTTTTTATGTACAATTTAAATTTAAAGCCAAAGTTAAACTATTCTTTTATATATTGACGATAAAGGAAATAAATCAAATATCTAAACCCGTACTCTTAAATCTATTTTCAAAAAAGTTGCATTTATAATTTTGTAGGGAGCTATCATATGTTGAGTCAAACTACCCAAACAACGGAGAGAAAATGATAAAATATTCATAGAGTTATAAACAATAAAAAATACATTATGTCGAAATCTTTACTTATGAAGTATGCATCTATAAATTTTTTATGAGGTTGTGAGACTATTTTTTTTAGCGGTTTAAGTCAATGGAAATAAATTAAACACTACAAGGATAAATTTGAATACATACATTTTTTATGGGGTTGTGACACTACCATATAAGCGTGAGTTGGTCAAAAATGTAGTTGATTTTATGCAATAAATATATATTTAAAATGTCTTTCAGTTGTCTAAAATAAATAAAGGAACGTACAAAATTAGTGTCATAAAAACGTATCCCTACAAATTTCTACTTAGTGTCCTGTTGTCTATATTTCCATTGGCTTAAAAATAAATTTGTATTTATTTACCTAAATACTAGAGTAGTTATATTTAATGACAAAGTTGCTGAGCTATCTTCATGAAAATATTTAACAACACTTAAATGATTTAAATACAATAAATCCCATTTGAACATGCCGTTCAAAATTCCAATAGTATAATTTTCCTCAACTCTCATTATCTAATATTTCCTGTCATAATTAGCAAGCATTACTTTCTGGAACCCAGAGAATTTAACCTTTAATTAAACTTAATAGGCAAATAATTGAAAACGAAACACTTCAAAGCGCAAAGATTATTACAAATTTAAATGAACTAAAGCACACACATGCACCGCCAATATACTATATGTGCTTCGCACCTGGGCAGGTGTGTGTGTTGCCATGGCTTTTCAGTTCGAAGGAAGCTGTCTGGGCCATAAATTCACTGCTGAAATGACTAAGAGCAGCCGGGAGCGCACAAGCACAGCTGGAGGGGTTTTAATTAGAACACCTGGCTAACTAACACACACACACCACACATAGCTGTCTATACACACACTCACATTATCCTGTAATACGGTTAGTTTCCGTTTATTTCAATTAAAAATTCAGTTTGGCCAAAGGGGAACGTGCATAAATATTCATTGGTAATCACATTGACCTCACCTCTCGCCTCTCTCTGTGTCTCTGTTTATTGCAGCAAAGTATTTTGTGATGAAGTCATGTGGAAGTAGCAGCAACACGGAGCGTACAATTATAGGCGAAACTTAATTAAATGCCGCATCATTTGCAAACTGCAAAAGGGAATTCTTAACAATCGCAATAAAACTTTTGTCGAACAAAAGTAATTAAAGGACCTCGCACCCAATACCAATACAGACGAAACAAGCAGAGCAACCCGAGCGAGCCGCCTTCCTTGACGCTATGCGACAACAAAGTTGGTGAAGGGAGACGAGGAGGACGGCGAGCGGCGGAGTGGCAGGAGTGCTAGTCCTGTACATGGCCAGAAGCCAGCTGACGCTGCCAGCCGCAAACAGCTAACAGCTAACATTGAGGAGGTGCCGCAGGACGCCGGACGACGAAGGAGACGGAGAAGGCCAGCAAAATGCAGAAGGAGAACAATGTCACGGCGGAGAATTGCCAATTTGTGGGGCCCTATCGCCTGGAGAAAACTCTCGGCAAGGGTCAGACTGGTAAGTGCAAGGAGACCCAAAGCCCATTTACTTGGCCCGAGTGGCTGTATCGAGTGGAAACCATCAATATATCTATTAGGGAAAATGCCATATGGGCATTACACGTCCCTTATACTTGGATCTCTCATTTACTGTAATTACTTAAGCTGCCTGTTTTGATTTTTCTGTAACTTGGCAAACATAGTTAGGGGAGCTTTTCATGATAATAAATGGTTATTGGTGAATAAATAAAACTTTGGAAATTATATTGAATTACGTACCTATATTTTAGAATGATAAATCAGGCTAAAAAGTAAACAAGTGTCAGGTATTATAGTGGTGAAAAATAGACTACTATAGACAATGTTATTCTTAGTACTTTTATACTTGGATTGCTCATTTGCTGTAATTACTTAAGTTTTCTAATCTGATTTTTTATGCAGCTTGGCAAATACAGTTAGGGGTTATTGTTAATGGTTATTGTAGAATGAATCAAGGTTTTGAAATTATTTTTTTAAAGGAATTAAGCATATTCTACATTGCTTAATAAGTGTAAGGGTAGTGAAATATAGAGTTATAGTTAGCGGATTTTTTTCTACAATTTTGAAAATTTAAGTAGGGGGATTTTTGTAGTAATAAATAGGTAATATCGAAGGAAGCAATCTTTAATGGGAATTAACATATTTGAGAATGATAAATAAGATCAAAAAGTAACAAGTGTCAGGTAATATAGTAGTGAAATATGCAGTACTATAGACAAAGTTTGTATTAGAATTTTTATACTTGAATCTCTCATTTTCTATTTTCTATTTTTTTGTTGTTTTAAATGGTTATTATTGCAGGAATAAGGCTTAAAAAATTATGTTTAAAGAGAATTTTAATAATGAACAAAACAAGGTTTAATGGTAGTGAAAGATATAGTAGTTCAATAGAGTTTGTACTTTGTACCTTTATACTTGGGTCTCATATTTACATATTTGAATTACTCAAGCTGATTGCTATGATTATTTTGTAACTTGGCAACTATAGTTAGCTAGTTTTCTGTCGTAATAACTAATTATTGTTAAATTAATTAAACTGTAGACATTATTTTCTTGAAGGAACTAACAATTTCTAATGCTAAATAAGCTCTGAAGGTAAACATGTCTCAGGTATTGTAATAGTTACTAGATTACAGTAGTTACTCGATTCGGAATTTAGCCAGGCTTAGGCTTAATTATCCTTTCTAATTGTAGACTAACCTCTGCAACTTTCTGACTTTAATTAGGAAATCGCTTAGCAAGGTACTCACTTCTATATACATATATTCTCTGAAAAACCCGCATTGTCATTACTGCAATCATCCGTTTATCCTTTCGCAGGTCTCGTCAAGTTGGGCGTGCATTGTGTGATTGGCAAAAAGGTTGCGATTAAAATAATCAATCGCGAGAAGCTCAGCGAATCGGTGCTAATGAAGGTAAGTAGTTACCAAGGGGTCGAAGGTCATGACTCGACGGAAAGTTTCTCGTCAATTCCTCTTTTTTTTATTGCTTTGCTCTCTTTATGATTTTGTTTTTCGCCCTATTCCTTTTGTCTTCTTGTTTTCCGTTTGTCTTCTGCTGTGGTGTACGAGTCATAAAAAATTGTGACAATAAAATTTGTTTTGTGGTTCCTTGTTTTATTGTCCTTTGGCTCCTTGAAAGTGTAACGAAGTGACGGAGTGTAGTGGGGGGTGACGTAAGGACTAGAACAGTGCAGTCGAACTGCGGAAGGGGAGATTGTTTTTGGGGATTTTTCGGGCCCGCGGTTTCCCTTCATTTAGGAACATAAGTGTGCCAAAGTCGGGGCAAGCCAAAGACAAAGATATTTTGAGCCTTAAAGTAGCCTAGAGTTGGGTTATTTAAGGCAGGCGGCTTGTACTTTAAGCCATAGATACCTAAACACATTTTCAGCTAAAAGGATTTTAGAAATGCTGTTTGAAATTTTAAAAAAATTTAGAAATATATAAGCTGGAAAATTTAACACAATACGTGCAAGCAGTGGAATTTGTTCTTGTCTTTCTGAAATATATAGAAATGAACGCAAAATTATTCGAAATAATAAAGTTGAACTGACTCATAATATTTTTAAAACAATTTTGTAAATACGGGGAAAAGCTAGGAGATAAATATTTAAAGTAAAGATTTAGTTAACTGCAATTAAGGTTTTACTTTTAATAAATTCAGCGATATATCACAACCTTTCAGTTGACCTTTTCCACAGTTTACTCCTGTAATTACTGCCTCTTAGAAAATCAACTACAAATGATCTCTGGTAAATATTAATTTATTCCGTAATCGATTTTCTGCCATAATCCACCACCCCCACACCCATTATAATACCTGGCCAAGTCTTTACTCCAAATAGAATTTCGGACTAGCCGCCATTCAATTCGGTTTCAATAAAAGTCAAAGTAAAGCTCCAACTATTTATTTTTCCCCTCTCCGCCTTTGCCATCATAATAAACCCCTGGAAAACTCCCGCTCTACTACGCATACTATGTATGTATATACATAGAGAGATATACCGAAAACGTGGTGCACTTTTTTGTAGGACACTGAAAGGACATGGGACAAATTAGTGCGTGCGACGACAAAGTAAAACAAAATTGACTGGCTTTTTTGGGCAGGGCGGGGCAGAGTTTTCGGGGGAGGGTGTCTAAAGCTCAGACATGTAGGACAATCGAATGCACAAGGTGCCTGATGAGGTGAGGGATGGCGGCAATAGGGGTGTAAACGAGTATAAAGGACCTCCGATGATTGCGTGTGGTGTCCGTGTTGTAGGACCAGCTGGTCGGGACACGCAATGAGAAATTGGACGCCATTCGGAGGACAACAATGGGCCATTATGGCCGACCAAGCACATAACACCAAGTACTTTAAATGCATGGCAAAGAAAACGGTGCACGCTTGAAAAAAATAAAAAGGAAAAAACGAAGTTAATAGAAGATTTTTCAAGAAAAACTAACTTTAAAAATCAATTAAATATAAGGATTAAGAAAGGATTGGGATTAGGTTTTCATTTACAGTTTTAATGAATTTATATGCCAAATATTTAACATATTATTATTTATAAGTAAACCCTATTTTTTTTAGTATAATTTAAGAAAAAACTTTCTTAAAATTTTGTTTTTTTTCGCTATACCCCTTTTCCGAGTGCATGTTCATGGGGATCAAGCTCGACAACATTGTCGATAAGTCGATTAAAATCGGGGTTTCCCTCCACTCCGCCTTACTTTCTCTCCGAAGGTTGAGCGTGAAATCGCCATAATGAAACTAATCGATCATCCGCACGTCCTTGGCCTGAGCGACGTGTACGAGAACAAGAAGTATTTGTATTTGATATTGGAGCATGTATCCGGCGGCGAGCTCTTCGACTATCTGGTGAAGAAAGGCCGGCTCACGCCCAAGGAGGCGCGCAAGTTCTTCCGGCAAATCATCTCGGCGTTGGACTTTTGCCACTCGCACTCGATATGGTAAGTCGTCTCCTTTTATAGAAACTCCCAAAGCCGAACTGCAATCAATTTGGGATTATTTATTCCAGCCATCGGGACTTGAAGCCGGAGAACCTGCTGCTGGACGAGAAGAACAACATCAAGATAGCGGACTTTGGGATGGCCTCGCTGCAGCCGGCCGGCAGCATGCTGGAGACATCCTGCGGCAGCCCCCACTACGCGTGTCCGGAGGTCATACGGGTGAGTCCTGGTCCTGGCTGAATAATGGCCATAAAATTGCTTTCAGCTCCCTCTCCCCCGTTTTTGTTGTCGCCCCGAGATCTCTGCAAACGCATAAACGTCAATCAAGGCGAACTTTTTAGCACATTTTCGGATGCAGCCATGGCTGCGGCAGTGGCAGAATCAGTGGAGGTGGCCGCATCCTGGAGTCGCTTTCCCATGCAAATTCTCGTCAGGCTCCCTTCTATGCAAATGCATCCTTGTCATGTGTGCATATGATTTCCCATATCTGGCTGCGACACATCCTGGCATACACTCTGCTTAAAATGGAGTGTGATTTTATCCTTGAATTCTGTGATTTTTAACCCCCTTTTTCGAGGGAAAGCTGTCTATACAATGCATTTCCTTGCTCTTTGATGCTTCTTAGTCTACTTATTAAGCTTTTAATAGCAATGTCTCGTTTTTAAAAATGTTTAAATAAATGTTTAAGTACTTCTTAGGAGAAATGTAGTGACACTTTTCTTCCAGTATGCATTGCACTGCGTTCCCTTCATGCAGGAGCTTCTGCTGCAGCTTCTGGCGGAGCTTCATGCTCCTGTGCCCGTAATAAATTCATAAGGGGAATTTTAAAATATCTCCTCGTCCTGTCTTATCATATATAGCCCGACCAAGCTATAAATCTGGCTGGCTACGTGATGTTGAGCTTATCTATACTGACATATAGATACCATATATATGTACATTCTTTTATAAATATTCAGTTGTGGTAGCTCGCCCCACCTCCTAATTGATGTCTGCTAACCAAATCTGCACCGTGCAAGGGAAAAACCTTGACAATTTGTAGGGGAAAATTGCGTGGAAAGCCCATGTACTCAATCACTTAAGTGGTCGTTTATCAATCTTTGGTAGGTGGTGGTAGCAGGGGTTTAAGCCACAAGCAAAGCCTCAGGCTGGTTTAGGGTTACCTACAAAAGCGGTTTGGGTAATCGAGCGAAAACAACGGGTTTAATCTTTCAAATTGGAGTTTTGAGAGTAGCTGTAATTGGGAAAATGTGTTTATGAGTAATGCCCCGGCTGGGGAAATTGCAACTTTTCACAGAGGGAAACGTGAGGTACTTATAGAAGGATGAAGGAATATTTCTGCTCTATTCAGATTCAAATGGGTAAACATACAATTTATATAAACTTTATTCGTGAATGATAGATATTGGGAGCTATTAAACCTTAAAATAAGTAGTTGCTGTACCTGAGCAACATATAATGTTGCTAGCAAATGTTGCAGATAATTCCTAATTACAATTACCTAGCAACAATTTCTTGGGAATATTTTTACTTTTGACAGGGGTAAACGTGGGAACATCTTAAAGAAATGGGAACACCTTAAAGAAATAAAATCTTTATGCTTGAATGATAAATATCGGAATTTTTTAACCTTAAAGTAGTATCTGTACTTAAGCAACCTTTTATGTTGCTAGTTAATATTGCAGCTAATTCCTAGTTACAATTACCCTGCAACAATTTCCTGTGTGTGGGGATATTGTTACCTTTGACAGGGGAAAAACTGAAATTCACTAAGAAGGGACAATGAATATTATATGATAATAATGGGGAAACATACAAAAAATTTCAGAGTTAATAAATCTTAAATTAGTCGATGTGCCTGGGCAACATTGAGTGTTGCTAGCTAACGTTGCAGCTTGTTCCTAGCTACAATTTTCCAGCAACAAGCAGTGCAGCAGGTTTCACTGCCACAAGCAATCTTCGCTAATAATCAGACTATAATATATAAAAAGAAAAATAACTCTAATAAACATTAATTAATATATAACCTTTTCTCTACAAAATTGTTTGTCGTTCATTAAAAATTCCCCACATTCTTGCTTAAAGATTTAGCAGGTTGCCTTTAAGCTGGAGGGGATTCGGAATCACATGGTCTGTAATTTACAGTCGTGCTGCAATTACATATTGTGTTTTGTGTGCGGTGTGGTGGCCAACAAACTGCGAGTCATTGTGCCATTTACCTGCCAAGTCAATAACCGTCTCCCGGGAAATGGCAGAGGAATGGCTGGGAACTTGGCATTTGATGGACACGTCAATGGACGTCACCGAGTTGAACGGACTGGACTGCCCCCTTTTGGGTCTTTAAATAGAAAAGAAATAGAATAGGAGAAACTTTTAAATTGGTAAAACCTTACCCATTGTCGCTTATAACATATTCCATACGAATGGGATGGTTTATCGATAAAAGGGTGAAAGGTCCTAACGATTTGGGGCCACGCACAATGGCCAATCGAATTTCCAAATAATCAAGCTGAAAGCAAACATAAATGAAATGTCCCCGGCAAACAAACAAACAAATCGACAGACACACAAAACAGACAGACACCCCCTTAAAATATCTCCATGTCTCCATTTCAGATTTTCCTTCTCCATTTCTCACATTCTCCTTCTTTTTTTTCTAGGGGGAGAAGTACGATGGCCGCAAGGCGGATGTCTGGTCCTGTGGCGTTATCCTGTACGCCCTGCTGGTGGGTGCGTTGCCCTTCGACGATGACAACCTGCGCCAGCTGCTCGAGAAGGTCAAGCGCGGCGTCTTTCACATACCGCACTTTGTGCCGCCCGACTGCCAGACGCTGCTCCGCGGCATGATCGAGGTGAATCCGGACCGGCGGCTAACGGTGAGTCATTCACAGCCAAACGCACAGTCACCCACATCCCCATTCAAAAACACATCCTTTGCCGCACTCGACACCCGCAGCCACGCCCGCGGCCAAGTGCAGCGGTGACCCAACAATGCCCATTCTGGCAATTCCTTCTTTGACTGGTTGCACTTGAAGAAAAGCTTTATTTTTTAACTGAAAAAAAATATGTTAGGCAAACAAATACAATATAAAATTCAATGGAATATTTTCGAATAGAAGATCAAGTTTTAAACACGTTTTTTCACAGTCTTGACATTAGTTTTGTAGCTCAAAATACGATATATTTGATTCAACGGAAAATAAAAATTTAAATAGGATATATCGATACATTTTTTGGTAATGTATTGATTACTCTTTGTATATTTCTTTGTATAGTTTATAGTTAGTTAATAAAATATTGATTTAAAGACAACTGAAGGTTAGAATATTTACATTTGTTATAATTACCCTTTTGGGAACTGTAAACTAAAAATAACAGTGCACATTTTTTTGCTTATGGGGTGGTGAGTCATTTTGTAGCCACCACCGGGCTTTTGTTGGTTTTTGGGTCAACACGTTGCCCGGCTATTTACCCAGCCCCCCCTGGAATTCCTCCCTAAAACAAGTTTTTGGTTTATTTTTCCTGTTCCTTGTCCGTCGAATATCCATATATATAAATATATCAAGCTGGCCGAAATCAACCGACATCCCTGGGTCACGGCCGGTGGCAAAGGTGAGCTGGAGCTGGAGCTGCCGATGATGGAGGTGGTGCAGACACATGTCATTCCCACAGCGACTGCGGTGGATCCGGATGTGCTCAACGCCATTTGCTCGCTGGGATGCTTCAAGGAGAAGGAGAAACTCATCCAGGAGCTGCTCAGTTCGAGGTGGGTTTGAATGATTTAGGAAACTTTGATACGTTAAACGAATTAATTAACTCTATAAAATATATAATATATTTAATTTTCCATATATCTAATGTTTATTTTTCCCCCATAGTCACAACACTGAAAAGGTTATTTATTTCCTTTTGTTGGAACGGAAGCGAAGAAGACCAGCGCTGGAGGATGACGACGAGATTGCACAGAAATCCCGCAGCGAACTGGACGCTGTGGATCCGCCGCGGAAGCGCCTGGACACCTGTCGCATCAATGGGACCAATGCCCCCAGCTATGGACAGATCTCAGAGGGTTCACCGCTCACCCCCAGACGACAGGCCTTTAAGTGAGTCTCGTATTTTGGCAACTTTAAGGATATATATTTTAATTTATTTCACCCCCCACAGCTTCCGCTCGTACAGCAGCACACGAAACCACCAACGACGCTCGCCCACAACAGTGTCCTCGTCGGTGCGGAGCTCCTCATATCACAGCCCGACGCGCTGCAACTCCCCGATGAGCTCTGCCCAGCAGCAGGCGAATGCCATCTCTCGCCCTTCCTCACCGGCGGCGGGAACGCGACACTCCACGTATGGGGATCGAGACAGGAGCGGTCATCACTCATCCGTCAGCAGGACGCCGTCGCATAGCTCCCAGAAGAGCATCGAGGGCGATGTGGTTGTGGTGCGGGAGCCACGGATTGAGCGACGCGATTCACTGCGCCAGGAGCGCGGTGGCGGTGGCTGTGGCGGTGTAGGAGGACCAGGATCACCAAGGGATCGAGGAGAATGCGGCATGCCGCCAGGCAGTCCGGGCGGCAACTCAAGCGGTTCCCAATCCGCCTCGCCATCGGTGCACCATCGTGCCAACTCAGGTCCGACCATTGCCATTATGTTCCACGATCCAGAGTCGAATAGTGGTGTGTGCATGCCCCTTAGAAACCCCGTAGAAGACCAAAGAGATCATGTGAAAGCAAAACAAGATAAGGCTATATGTTTCACTAAATCAATTTCATTTTTAAAGTAGCTTTAAAGATGTAAAAAGTATAGTTTTACCTTAAAAGTACATCGCTTTCGCTTGTGATCTTTTATATTCTGTGCAAATTTGCGGTCGAGTAATAACCCTTGTACCTTTCTTGCAGTTGTGAATCCCAATGGGTCGCCCATGATGAACAACAGCAGTCCGGGAATGCCCGGCTCACCTTGCAATACACCTGGCGGTCAGCTGTGGAAAACGCGACTCACAAACATCAAGAACAGTTTCCTCGGCAGTCCGCGTTTCCATCGCAGAAAAATGCAGGGTAGGTACAATATCGACTATAACTAAATTTATACGATTCTATAAATAATAAATAATATTTTCCTCTAGTTTCTGCCGATGAGGTGCACTTAACGCCCGAGTCCTCGCCAGAGCTGACCAAGCGTTCCTGGTTCGGTAATCTCATAACAACCGAGAAGGATGAAACCTTCACTATTTTGGTCAAGGGAAAGCCCATTGCCACGGTCAAGGCGCATTTGATACACGCATTTTTATCCGTAAGATTCAAAAGATATAAAGTCTTCAAAAAAATCCTAATGGAATTTCCTCACCCCCAGATGGCTGAACTATCGCATAGCGTGGTCTCGCCTACCTCGTTTCGAGTGGAGTACAAGAGGAATGGCAATGGACCCGTCATGTTCCAGCGCCATGTCAAATTCCAGGTGAGGGGCTTAGCTTTAAGTTGGGCTCTGTGGACCGTCGCTAATGGTTTTGAACACCTTACAGGTTGACATCAGTGCCATTTGCAAACAGGGCGACATTGCAGATATGTTGTTTGCTTTGACATTTACGCTGCTATCAGGTAAACAATAAGTGTGCTATCATCGCACTCGGTAAACAGCCTAATTGAACTTCCCCCGTTTGCCCCGTTCACAGGTAATATTCGGCGTTTCCGTCGCATTTGCGAGCACATCCAGTCGCAGGTGTGTTCCAAGCGGTTCCCGGGTCCCAGCAGTCCGCCGACGGTCACCAGTGTCACTCAGGCCGTGTCCGAGAGCTCATCCTGCGGCTCGGTGTCCAGTGAGAGGTTATCCTATAAGCGGCAGGTGGTGAGTGCTCTTCCTTTCAGAGAAAGAAATCGAACTGGGTTAAAAAGCAAATGAAATTGTGCCGAAAAGTATGCAATATTTGTGATCTAAGGCTACAATTTTAAATAGGTTACTTTGTAAGATATAAACAAAAGGGCTTGATTTACATATGAAAGAAGCTTAAAATTTATATAAACTTCAATTTTACTGTTGTATACAAATTAGTGCAATTTTTGTAGCATACTTTCAAATCTCCACCGATTTCTTAGGTTATTATAGATATGTATGGGTTAAATCTAACTTAATCCTTTTCAGATCGAAAGCGACATGGAGAACGATTCTATATTCTCGTACAAGTCGGGCAACGGCCGGCGGGCATCGACCACGAACAATAATAATGCCAATCCCGTTGACATTCCTGGCAGTCCAATTGCAGTACGATCCAAGTATGTACGATAATTAAAATTAAGAAGGTGAAATAAATTATTTAATATTTATAATGAATAACTCCAAATATAAAAGAAGTTTTACGACAAGAAAAATATAATTTAAATATAACAATAACTATATTGCATTACCTTTAATTCCGTCACAATTAACATATTTGTAATCTAGTTTTCCAACATTTTTTTAATGTCTTTAAACTATTTTAAAAATATATTTATGTATTCCAATCTATAAAGTGTTACTTTTAGCTTTTAAATAAAAGCTTTTAATTTTCCACAAAGCATTGAAATTCAGTGACAACTCATTTTAAATTGAACATTTAAGCAAGATTGAATTATGTGTTCCTGGAGACAGCTTTATGTTAATAATTTTTAAATCTAACACTGAAAATTAATAGAATACTTATCCCTGAAATTACGACTAAATTTGTATACTTAATATTATTCCATATTTTAATACCAATTTAATCCATCTAATTTTTTTTCCAGCTCTGAAACCGCTGAACACGAACGCAACCGCGAACTGCAGAGTGAGCGTCAGGCGACAACGATGTCCGGTAGTGCAATCGCATGAGAATTATTTCTCTGATTTAGTTACAATTTTCACCAGGATCTTAGTTTTGATATGGCACTAGTAAACAGCAACCGCAACCAGATATTGTATTCCAACTAGAGGACGACGAATCAGAAATTCGCTGGCCACAACTCAAACAGTATTTTTCCTATAGACACCATCCGCCAGAAATCTTCGAAAACTAACTAAAGAACACACACAAAAGCACACAAGAAAACTCCCGAATAATAATACCAAAGCAATAATAGTGGAATTTATATACACTAGCATACATATATAGTGAATCAGAAATTTTGAATGCCGATCGGATCGATTGAACAGAACTTTGCTAGCTGCTCTAGCTTTTATCGAACCTGATTTTTGAGTTATTGTTGATTTTTTTGAGTGACTTTTTCGTAATGTTCTTTTTGATGGACATTGTTGCCGCCGCGCCTAAAAAGCTTGCAAATAAAAGACACCGTGTAAAAATATATAAAAATATATATACAACAAATCAAGTTAGCTCTAGCCTAAGTCGAACCAGTTATTCTAGAGTCATTTTCTTTACCTAGACTAGGCCTCAAATTTAGCTACGCAAATGGGGGTTGCTACTCATGAAAATTCGCTGACGATTTGTATAAAGAATATTACGCAAAATGCACTGATCTTTGATTACTAACTAAACGGAAACGGAAATAACGGAAATATAATAACTTCAGAAACCGAATAACTTTTGCATTAACTTATCGTTGCTGTTTTTCTAAAAAAATACAAATAAACAAACAAAAATCGATACAACTATTTTGCTAGCGACACGAGAAACGCAAAAACTATTTTTCCTAAATAACAAAGAATAACTATATATAAAACTCGTAAACTTTCAAACTTCTGACAAGCATATATGACGATCAAAAGAGTGTTGTGCGGTAGAGGAGCCCGGGATGTAGCAGATATTAACAGACATTTATAATGTAAATAAGGATACCGAATAACTAAGCAAAGGCACAGCAAATGGCTAATAAACGATATACAGCACATTAAAGTAACGAAATTTCCAAGGAAACCATATATATATTTTGCATGGGCATGAAATGAAATAAAGCTTTCTTAACCAAATACTTGTATAAATAAACTGGGACGAAATATATATCTATGTATAGAATGGATCGGGGATTGTACAAATTGTTGAGTTGCACCAGTGGCAAGAAGAATAAAACCTAGGAGAGAAATTCGTGTGGAATTTGTACGAATATATATTTTTATTAAAAAGGAAAAAGCTTGCTAAGCTGTCCAAAAGTGCACAAATCGCATGGCTATCGTCTGAGCCAGATAGAGTTTTCTTCAGTCTAAAGAGCAACCCCACAATACAATCACATTGAATCGTTCCTTCCCTACCTACCCGTACTTTTGAGTGGTTTTCATAGTTTATAGCTTTGGTTTTACGTTGCCAACACCCAAGCCAATCAATCAGAGAGTCCTTTCTATAACACATACGATAATTTGAAACTAAAAGACTTAAGAAATCGACATAAAGCTAATGAAATCCAAACAAAACCGTCCATTTATCCACTTAAAGCTAAACAAACAAAATGTAAAGGCAACTCAGCAATTTGTGGAATCGGCTGAAAGTACAGTGGGGAGTGTAAAGGGAGCCCGAATAGTGTGTATGTGTATAATGTAAAAGGATATAGATCTATATACTGAAACTGTGTATGACAGCAATATCAAAATAGTCAGAGAGAGGATGTAAGATGCGAGGGCGGTACGATACTACAACGTGATTAGAACAAATATTAAACCACAAATTACGAGTTATTAAATGCTTAATGATAAACCCAGTAAGGTCGCGTAAATCTAACAAATATATACTAAACGAACCTATTTAAAAATTAAATGATACACACACAAAAACTCACAACAAATCATGCAATAATATCGAAATGAAATTACTTTTTAGCATTAACTACGATACATCAGATTATTTATCGCTCATCATATGGAAGATACTCAGAAAACGCATTTAAGCTGAACATACATTCAAAATTAAGCTCACCGACTTAAACAGAGAGAGAGAGAGAGAGATGGCATTCATATATTTATACATGCATATATCATATACACCACACCGATCGCGGAACTCGAAACTCTTTATATATACAACATACGACATATACCATATACTATATTCCGTGTTTACTTTCATATACAAGAACAAGGTCCGCCTGCATACCCACATATACGAAGTATACATTTATATGCGTCGCCCCATTCGTACATCCAAAATATATATATTTACACTCGAGCGCATTTAATACGAGTTGCAAGTACATTTGTCACCCAAAAACGTCTAGTTTTGTATCATAAGAAATGTAAAAATCGTATTTTTCACTTGGTACTAAATCGAATTATAAATACTAAACCTTAACTTAACCAAAAAACCCTCTGCATACTAGGAAGCCGATCGCAGTCTCGAGGATATATGTACGTCAGACGATAATTGCTTTATATGGGAAGTACCCAAAACGAATACAAAATGAAAGCCCAATACTCAATGCTGCATTATGCCGCTGCCACGCCTACCTTTTTACCTTAACTGAAGCCTATACATACATACTACCAAGTTTTCGCGCTCTTCTCATCCTCAAAACTCAAAACTCAAACTCAACAACATAATCACCACCAAACCCAAGAACTAACTCATTTTAACTGCTTCAGCAGCGAATATTTGCGCCGAGATAATTTTATACGCCACGTATACATATATTTCTATCTATAGTATATATATACACCCCTATATATATATACACAAGCATTATACACCAGAGCAAGCGCTTTACTTCAAATGCAAATTCAAATGCAAATGCAAATGCAAATTCAAATGCAATGGAGGAGCTGTTTATTACTCATTACGAAATAAACGATTCGAATACTTATTAAAATAAATTTAGAGGGTAATGTTGTGTATTGTACTGCGCTTTTTATGTTGTTGATTTGGTTTCCCCTTGGTTCCACCATATTATTACTGTAATATTGTAATTAGTTCTGCGAGTGATTAAGGCTAAGTTATATACTGCATTGTGCGCTTTGTTTTTCGTATCCTCGGATATACTTTGTAATTTAATTTTAAGCTCGACGAATATCGCGGAGTCAGGCCGTATTCACGGATGAACCATAAAAGAGATTAATATTGAAACCGAAACACGTTCTCGTTTAGGAGAAGCAACAAACCAAATAAGAAGAAACCAAACAAAAGTGCATCTGTTATTAGGTTAAAATAATTATTGATATTGTTTGCAAGAAAATGTGTGAAATATATATATATACATTAGGGCGGGTCGATTTAAAAATTGCATAGGCGGCACGGAAATTCATGTTCTGGGGATCAAAATAAGCAACTTTGCCCAAAGAACCATACCTCTAAGATGCATTCTGATGTTCCCCTTTTTGATGCAAAGAAAAATCTCTTTTGATCAGTAGAGAAATTCAGTTTTGACCCATTTAGAGAGCCCCAATCGATTCCAAATGTATGACCGACCCCCACTACTTTTCGATGGCCGATCCACTCATGCTTGTGGCTTACCCCCTAGACCGCCCCTAGACCCCTCAATAGACCACCCCCTATAAAGATGTTCCAAAATCACCATTATTAGCACGGTGCATGAAAAAAAAACTATGAAATGCCTAATTTAGGGAAGAAAACATTATTTTGCAAGAACATACTTATGTAAATGCAAAAATTAATTAAAACACGCATGGATTTTTATGGTTTTTCTCCTACATTTGTCAATGAAAACAAGAAAGGAAGCTAACTTCGGCAAGCCGAAGTTTAATACCTTTGCAGTAAGTATTTAAAATTTGGTATATTTAAGGATTGCGGTTCCTTTCGCTTTCGCGTGTTTTTCGATAATATTAATGTTGAGTGAAGCATGTTGACAGTGAAAAATGTTGCGCAACAACTAAATGTTGCTAGCAACAAAGCTTTCAAAATAAATTATTTGCACATATTCCTATGGCAGCTATATGATATAGTAGTCAGATTCTGATGAAATTAAAACCGAAATTCTAGAATAATTCAAAATGGCCGTATCTCAAATTATATGAAAATTTGTTGATAATTGGCAAAGTTATAATGTAGGAGAAAAACCATCAAAATCCATGCGTGTTTTAATTAATTTTTGCATTTACATAAGTATGTTCTTGCAAAATAATGTTTTCTTCCCTAAATTAGGCATTTCATAGTTTTTTTTTCATGCACCGTGCTAATAATGGTGATTTTGGAACATCTTTATAGGGGGTGGTCTATTGAGGGGTCTAGGGGCGGTCTAGGGGGTAAGCCACAAGCATGAGTGGATCGGCCATCGAAAAGTAGTGGGGGCGTTCATACATTTGGACTCGATTGGGGCTCTCTAAATGGGTCAAAACTGAATTTCTCTACTGATCAAAAGAGATTTTTCTTTGCATCAAAAAGGGGAACATCAGAATGCATTTTAGAGGTATGGTTCTTTGGGCAAAGTTGCTTATTTTGATCCCCAGAACATGAATTTCCGTGCCGCTTATGCGACTTTTTTGCCTCCATACAAATCGACCCGCCCTAATATACATATATATATATAAATATAAATTAAAATACCACTTAGCATAAAAAACAAACAGTGAACAAACAACAAATTGTAATTGCAATTTAAAAATAAAATTAATATTTCAAATATGGGAAAAGGGTTTTATTTGGCTGGCAAAATGATACCTTTAAGGGTTTTTGAGTTTCAGTGTGAAGTTAGTAACGCTATAAAGAAGTCATATTCGACCTGACATTCGTGATCAGCTCCAGCAGGAGCGTTGCCTTGGTAAAGAAATATTATAACGCACTTTCTCAGAAACTTAAAAATCATTAAAATGGTCAAAGAATTTAAATTAATGGTTTTTTTACTTAGCTTTAATTTTTCTAAATTTTGTTTCATCCTTAAGGACATTACATAAAATATCGATTTAAAATCAGGAATATTTCAGATAATTTTGTGGGTATACTTGTCTAAATGGTCCGTTCTCATTTCGATTACCAGGCGAAAATGATGCTGATCTGTGAGCTTACGTCACTGCGATATCGGATAATAGGGTCGATCATATTGTGGATTCTCAAGGTGCTTTAATCGGGAAAACTTATTTCTTTGTGGTCGCTAGAAAGACAAAGAAAATTTCTTACTCAGAGAGAGCAGTTCGCAATGATGGCTTTTCTTTGGCCAATCGAAAGAGGGGCTTAATATACTCGATCGTATAGTAGGTACTGAAGTATTCCGACTTATAAAAAAATAAGACAAGCTTCCCGAATTGGAATTATTGATTTTTTGACTTCGTTATGATCGATTTTTAAGTCGATACAATGATCAAATTGCAAACGGAAAGCTCGACAACCTAAAGTTAGCAGGAAGAAAACTTCCTGTTTTCTCAACAGAGCAATGTATGTATTTACTTCTGTTTGCCTATTAAGGAAGTGACTTTCAATATAAGGCTTGATCTGACAATAGTATGGATATGAAAGGATTTGTGGGAAAATTTATTGAATGCTCTAAGCGATCCATCGAAGAACTGTGAAAATTTGTTTAAACGCATTAATATATCATATCAAGTTTCTGCTAGACTTATTTCTTGAATATTTCATTGTGACACCTTTTCGCTTCACATCCCACTGTGCGCCACTGTGCATCCGCAATGGATTGCGTCACTTTCCGCGCCGTGTCTCTTTCGGAACGGAGGCTGACCCTCTCGGTTCGTCAGCTGTTTTTTTAGGGGCGCAGGACAGACAGCTGGCGCGGGCATGGCTGGCGGCGGGATGTTGGCCAAACACCGCATATGCATTTTGCGGCAATCAGCTGTGGAGCTTTCGTCACTCGGAAAAGCTGGTGGTCGGCCCAAGGAGCTTCGCGGAGAGCCGGCAACGAGCTTTGGCTCCGAAAAGACCCGAACAATGGGCGACATCGAAAAGCAAGCGGCGCACCAGAGACATTTCGGTGTTCGCCTCGCCTCGTCATCCTGCCGTTCCGTGAGTCCGAAAACGAGCAAAGAAAATGCATGGGAAGGAAAACTTGGTCAGTTGAGGGCTCAGTTCGGGTCGGGTTTGCAATTCAACAGCACTGCGAAGGCGGATAGATTCGCTCGTCACCACTGCGACAACGTCGACACACGGGCCAAACAATAAGCGCCAGCCAGCGTAGTAATATCGACTTCACCTCTCCAGATATATATATCATCATCGTATATTGGTGCCTAAAAGTAAGAATGCGGAATCAGAATCCGAATCCCAATTAATATGCCAACCCAAGTGGCCACCAGTGTGCTTCGGGAAATGATTGAAAAACGCACGGAAATTGCAATGTGCGGTATTAAGTGTGCAGTTGTGTTTTGAATTTTTAACGTCCCCCAACCGAGGCCCAAGCCGAAACGTGCTTCCGTCTTCTTCTACTACCATTTTTGTGCAGTGAGTGAGTGGTGAGCGAGTGAGTTATGTAAAGCTTCGGTGTTGGGTTCTTTCGGTGCTCCGTCGCCAACAATAACAATAACAAGAACCACAGCAGCAGCCGTGATGCCAGCAGCGAGAATTGCAACAATAACCACAACGGAGAGCGTGTGAAGCGACAATAAGCGTTGCAAGATTGAGTGGCTTCAAAAAAGAACGGTAATTAAAAATTAAAGGCGAGAGAATTAGCAAGCGAAAAGCAGGGGATTCAAAAGCAAGGACTGTGTTAAGTATACGCACCGGTGGCCCAGCGTTAATATATGCATAAAAATATAAAGCTATGGCTACATGCGTGCCAAGCTAACATCAACTAAGTAAACTTATAAACACAGCAAATTTAAAAAAAAACAGCATATGGGTTTTAAGTCTTGTAAAAATAAAAAAAGAAAAACGAATAAATATGAAAACAAATGTACAGTGATTATGAAATTATAATCTTTAAAAGTTTGCGTGAAAAGTAGATTACCTTTGGATAAATGTTAATATACATACTTGGTACAGCAATTAAATAAATTTTCAAATTACCTCTAAACGGAAACTTAAGTGGCCTATTTTAATAATGACTCCAATAGAGAATAAGGAAAGAAGTGACTAAGTGAAATACATTAAAAACAAAGATAAATAAAATTAATACAGAAATAAATTATGAATTTATAAATAATACAAGAAAAATTCGCAGAAAGCTCAAGTTGAGGGAAAAATATTTGTTATTTAATAAAATTAAACTTAATAAGTGTGAAAGAAAAATAATTCTAGCTGCAAAATAAAATGAACTACTTAAAATATTTTATAAAGTAAAGCTAATTAAAAATAAAAATTCGCACTTAAAAAAAGCTTATGTAAAACCCCTTAGTACTGCCCAGACCACACTAAGTAAAATCAATCAAAAGCCATTGAGTCTTTTCAATCCCTCGAATTAGCCCGCTGAGAGGGGGGCTATATAATAACACAATCAGTTTGGGTATATCGGCAACAATTACCAATTATAACTTGACAATAAAATCGCCAAGTGTCCGCATGAAGATCCCAAAACACACACATACACACACACCAATCAATTCGTTTTTAGCGGTCTCTCTTCGACTATTTTTAGTTGCACTTGCTTTCCTTTTTTCTTGTTGTTGTTGCAATTTTTTTTTACTTTGCTCAATATTAGTGTCAAGGTGCAGCCAGTGCATAGAGAGAGAGATGGAAATAGAGTCTGAGACAGAGAGAGGGCGACCGCGGAGCCAAAAGAACAAGACACGAAAATGAAGAAGCAAAAAAGGTGAAGGGAAGGGAAGCTAGACAATGAGTTACCCTATAAAAAACAACATTTATAAATATATGAATACCGATTTATGATTATAGGAACTACATATTTTATAAAAAGGTTCTGAAACATTATCTTAATAAGGAATTACGATGATTTTTTATCAGAAAGATTGATCAAACTTTTTCTTTCCATTAATCTGAAATATTCTTTACATTCCACTTCCTGTAAGTCCAGTATACCCTCTCTCTTTGAACAATGGGTACCATATAAGAAACCAAGGGAACGGAGAGTGCAAGAGGGCGGCGCCGACATCGCGAGAAAGCAACACACGAAAAGGTGGCTATCAAAAAATAATAACAACAAAAACAAAACACGGCGACAGCAACAAGAAGAGAAAAAGAGAAGAGAACCCCCTCAACGGGGGGCTGCTGGCGAATTACGGGGTGCCCGCCCATCACCCGAGTGGGTTGGCTCCTTCAAGACTTGTCACATCGAACAGAAAGAAATTGAATTTATGTCTTGGGTGGGTTGCCTTCAATGACAATTAGGCTGCTATATAGCCGCAGAGTCGTCGGGACCTATACATATACATATACATATGCCATATAGTATAGTATGTTGGGGTAATGTCTGAAACGCTCAAAGGTAATGGCATTGGTATAGGGCTAGGTATAGTTCATAGGAATAGGTAATGCCAAAAAGCGTAACGGCGGAGGAGCCGTGGCGCGTGTTTCGCTCGGTAAGGTAAGGTAAAATAAATCGCGTTAGCAACAACAACAGAAAAAAAAACCAGAAAAACAACAAGGATACGCAGGACTCGGCTTTCTGGTTTTCTGGTTTCAGCTTTCAGGTTTCAGGCGACCCACATTACTTAAATTACGAACTACACGCAAAGTCGCCGAAAGCCCACACACAACTGGGAAAAGTCACACACGCTGGTTAGTCATTCCTCTGGCAGTCAGTCAGTAAGCCAGTTCGACAATTTGTCAGTTAGTCAGTACGTCACTCCGTCAGTCGTTCCTCCAGTCAGTCAATCATTAGCCAAAATGCCTTATGAGTCAGCCAGCTTGTAAGCTACACTTGCCCAAATCTAAAAGTCTTGCCGCAAGCGATCTATATTATAGCTTGAAATTTAGATAATAAATTGGATTTCTTTAAGCCATTTTGTTTTACTTGTACAGGTGGGCTAAAGGATAAAATAAATATCAAATAAATAAAATATACAGAGCTTATTAGAAAATAATGCAAAGTCCATGTCAAAGCTATACATTTATTCTATTTATTTTTAAAGTCTTGTTTCCTTCCAAATACCATGCTCACTTCTTTAAATCCGCATTAGTAAACTATCTTGTTTTAAAATGTTTCTTTTCTATTTTCCTAAACTTTTCATTTTTTCCTCGAGTGGAAAGTTCTTGCCGAACGTTGCGTGCCTTTGGGTGGAGCCTCCGACGAGAAAGAGTAGATGGAAAGCAATAGGATATGTACTGCGGAAGGGGAGGAAGACATGTTGCATATTTCTGGGCGTGTTGGCTGCTAGACAAAAATGTCGTTTTCAACGAAATTCCTGGCATTCCAATGCCGTGTTAAGGACAGACATTGAAACCGAGGCATTCGTCTGACCGCAGTAATGAGATGAAAAACACCAGAATATACTCAGCACAGCAGCAACGAATTTGTTTTAACAAAAAACACAATTAAATTAAATTTAGTGTGAAGCGTCGGCGGGTGTTCCTTGTTTTTTGGCTTGTTGAATACCGAAATATATTCGCACACACATGGTATATTTTTTGGTGGGTTTTGCTTTGGTCTGAAGCTTCGCATTTTTGCATTTTCCCCTTTGCGCTGCTTTGGTTTATTTTTAACACATTTTCGCAAAAGCGTGTGAAGATTCTGTAGCTTTACATTGTCTGTCTAAGAAATGTGATAAGAATATGGAAGGGGGTTTATTGAGATAATTTATGCTCTTGATCTCCTTTACGCTAGACGACCTTCCGATTATATGTTTCCAAAAACCACATTAAAACGAGAACATGTGTAACATTTTGTCGTAATTACTGGGAGGAGATGCAGTCACATCACATTGCCCCAAATGCTGGCACTAACGCTATTTTTATTTTTATTTAATTTCATTTTATCTAAGCGCACCATTTTCACGCGCATACGCCTGGCAATAATCTACTACATAAATAAATAAAAATAGTTCATTGAGTTCGAAAGACAAACACGATTTTTACAGCCTTAGCCATTCGTCGGCTCGTATGTACATGTGTCCGTCGGATGGGAGCAGAGGCGTGTAAATATGGCCCGGTATAGGAAGTGCAGGAATTATTTATTAATGAATCGCCATGGGAAAACGCGAGTGCACAAATGAGTGATGGATGGGAGGCGGTTGAGTTCCAACAAAATGAATAATTGAAAAATGTTTGGCCAGAGGTATTTTGGGGCAAAAATATTTACTAGAAATAAATTGAAATTAGTAAGGTTTCCGGTACCCAAGTTAATTCAAAATGTACGCTGCTCTGTTTTGCTTATTTATAAGTTAAATCCCTAAATGCTTTTCCAAATGTAGTTTTAGTTTCTTTAGCCTGCTTTGTGGATTTCAACTTTAAAACTTGGAAAGCGGGGATTCCCGCTTTTACCTTCGTTTTGAAACAAACTTTATCTTTGCTCGACCTCTTTAAGTTTACCAGATCCCATTATAAATTTTCCCGAGACCGCTGCCTGTCGCAGGCGCGCGCTTCACCCAAGTTTCCATAAGTTTTCACCGCCCGGAAAGTGTTTTCCCGACTAACTGCTTGGCAAATTGCTGCCACTTATATAAGCAGCTCGACCAACGTTTACGTTTACTCTCATGAAATACAAAATATGCAACATATACAAAATATACAAACATTACAAGCAACAACAAAGTGCTGGCCAAAAAATGTGGCGCCAAATGAGCAGCGGAAATAAAAGAAAACCCATTGGAAAACTTTAGCATACATCGCAGGGCAGTTAAGACTTCAAAGTAAACACAACAATCGTAAAAGACGAGTGCGAATGTGGAGGGGAAAACGTGAAATAGGTATAAAAAAGGCAGAGCGAAATAAAGCGAATCACTTGGCGAAACGTAAAGCGTCAGAAGTTGGCCAAATAAGGCGATGAAACGCGAAAAGAGGGCTGTAATTTCAAAGGACCCCAACACCAGCAAACCAGCGCACTAAAATCAAAAGGAAAACAACAGAAAACAACGGAAAAAAATATACATTTCAAAGTGTCGTTCGTCGTCGTCGGCGGTTCGTTTGTTCGTTCGTGTTCGTGCTCGTGTTCGAGGTCCTGCGTGCGTGTGTGTGTGTGTCCTTGCAACTTTCGGTTAAGCCCCTCACGCTCACTCGCACTCTCAACCCCTCTCACTCACCGCTTGGTCCTTTCTTTTAGCCAGCGGCAATTGCACATAAGTTGCAACAAGCCAAGTAACAACAGGAGGCGAGAGCAACAACCAAAGTAACATAGAAAAAAAATCCAAACAACCAAAACAACGGCCTGAAAGGCGTTGCCAGATGCTTGTTGGCCAACAGCAGCAAAACAACAGCTCCAACAACGAGAACCACAAACAACAATACGCCTAAGGGGCCAAATGAACTTTACCGCTAGTCCGTCTGTTGCCCGTTAGGTGGCGCCGCCGCCAGCCGCTGAACAACTGCCACGCTTCTCGTCCTGCCGCTGGAAATCCTGTCGCTAATTAGGTAAGTCGCCCAGCCCGGCCTCGTGTAACCCTCCTGTGTGCTCGTACTTTGCCTTTGGTCAAAGCGGGTGCTGTCCGCGTGCAACACATTATTTCATTTCGTTGCCGGGCCGTAATTATGGCAATTTGCGTCAGGCTGCAAGTCAAGTGCGGCAAAATATTGCTCATACGCCACGTGGCCATGTTGCAGTTTAAACTTTCATTTTTATTGTCTTTCTTTTTGCAAGAAACACTAAATTATATTGAAATCTCTTTTTACAAAGTAAATGCATCTTTATAATCAGAATTTGACTGAATAATATAAAAAATATTCAAATATTGTAGATATTAGAAAGAGTTATCTGAATTTTATTCATTAATGATTTTTTTTTTTAATTTTATTTAGGATTTAAATTTAATATTGAAATGTAGAGCATTAGAGGCAAAAATTCAAGTCTCCTATCATTGCAATCATAAAACTTCCAACAACAGAGACGGTATATGATACATATATACATTTATATATATATATATATATATATTTTTTTTTTTTTTGAGGTAGAAGTAACATATATTCAAAATTTTCCGAAGTTTACAAATGATATATTATTAAAATTCACAAAAGTTCTTTTAATTCTTCAATAGGAAATTTTATTAATCTATCAAAAAAATTAAAGACAGCTTTTCAAAAGACATAATTATTTTCTTGGTTTAGTTATGATAAATATAATATATGATATATACATACACATAATATATATGATATATATGATATATATGATATATTATATATTATATTATGATATGTGATTTAAAAAAATAAATAAATATCGATTTAAGGTCTTCTTGAGGACCCGAGATGGTAAAAAGCCAATGATAACCAAAAGTCATATATATTCTGATTCTAAATTAAAATTGAAATTAATTAAAAGAATATATAATATTTCTTAATATTTCACCGAATTTAAAATTGTCAAAAAATAATCAAAATTTTAATTTTTTCTTAGTTGACTTCTTATACCCTGTTCTTAATTGACTTAACAATTGTTTTATGGAATAAAATTGATATAATTGAAAATTATTCAAACACACTTCACGAAAATGGTGTGTAGTCTATTATCTTGTTTAGTTCTGAATGATTATATTTTGACACCAATATTTATATGGAATTCTTAGCTCAACCTACCTTACAATCAAAAATAAATCAATTTTTACACTTTAAATATTATCGCAAATAAAATGCAGCAAACGCTGACCAAAAAGGTATTCAGTGAGTCCAGTTTCCATCTGAAAAGCATTATATTTTCGCACCTCTTGCTTGCTCGCAGCAATTGAAATGATACAGACGAAACGAAAAAGAAAAAAAAATACATTCCAACCGATTTCTCTTCATTTTGGATCAACCGCGTTGCGCTAAATTGAATTTCCTGGTTAAACTACAGTACTGCCGGGCTTGGGGAGTCGGGGGATATATATAATCATATACGCAGGTGAAATGACGCTGCAATGTTTGGCTTTCATTCCGTGTTAAACGCTGAATAGAACCATCCTTTTGCATTATGGCTGCATGATAAATTGCGTCCTCTATATTTCTCGATTTATTTCGCCCTCTCTTCTATTTCATCTGGCTGCCCTGTATTTAAGCTGAGCCTTCATGGGTTTCAGTTAGTTGGTATTCCATTCGGCCATTTGGTTATGTGCATTTTTCGCATACGTTCCGGCTGTATTTTTCTTAACTGATGCATAAATTCTGGCTGATTGTGTCCCGAAATTCCTTTTTTGTCAAACGCATACGAAATCGGGTTTATAGCTGTGCAAATTGTGAGAATTGGCTACCGGAATAATAATAGTAAGCTCAGGAACAGGAATATTTCTAGTTCCCGAGAATAGTTTATGAGAGGGATTCCATTTCTATTTTACACATTGCTTGCTTACCGTGTACACGCTGACGTATGCGTAATATCTCTGGAAACCACGCTACACCGAGATATGCTGGGCATTCGTGTTTTGGCTGTAAAATTCTGACCTACATACACACACAGGTGAACTGAAAGCCGAAAGCACTAAGCGCTCTTGCCTGAGCCTGGGGAAAATCCAAAGCGGAGGCGGCAGTGGCTGCGGCCAAATGGAAAATCAACACAGCAAAGAGAATGAAAAGGCCAGCAGGCAAATAAGACGATGAGATTCGGAGGGGGGGGCTAACTGGCGTCGCTCCTTGCCGGGGATCAGGCCGACAATCGAATGGCCCAAAGGTAGCTCCAACTGGTTTGGCCTTTCCCCAGCTCGGTCGACGGAGAGAGTCTCTATGCCGCCGCCCCTCGCTATGTCCTTCCTTTCAGCTTTCGCGCCGGGGCCATCCTTTTGTTGTCATAACTGGACGAGCAGGACGAACATGAATGGCATCTTGGCTTGTTTCTAGTTGGATCTGGCGTTTTATACAGGAAACAGCTCAATTTACTAGTGATTTTTTATGAAGTTTCATAGGTATTTTAATGTTCATTTAGATTTTACTCAATACTCAAAATTAATATATTCTTGAGGATGAATTTCTTCGTAATCTCTAAGTGCCATCACTGGACACTCATTGTATGTTTAAGCTGCGGGGCTACAGAAAAAAAAAACGGGGCTCATCCGGTTGGCAGGACTATCGGCCAACTTATTGGCCTTGCTGTGGCAGCTGCATGTGTTATCCTTTTTATTTTTGGACCGGCCACAGCTGCAGCAGGAAAACTGCACTTGTCCAACAACTATCTGCTCCTCTCTTGCCGTTCCCCATGCTGCCTCCCACCCTTTTGTGTGCACTCAATTTAGCCATTTCTTGCAATTCGGCGCCTTTCTTTCGGTGCTGAGGAGGGAACCCAGGCAGAAGCTGCGGCGAGTTGCCCCCCGGAACAAATTTAATCTATTCTGAAAGTTTCCATGTGCGCCAAGGGAGTGCCTGCAAGTGTTCGTCGGTTTCCCAGCTTTGGGCTGCGGCCTTTTCGGGTATTCCGTCTTGCCGAACTGCCGGCTGCCAGAAGATGTGACAGCAACTAATTAAGTCAGTCGGGGAAATTGCACTCGACATTTCCCGAGGTGAGCAACGCGAAAGGTGTCGGCTGGAGTTGAGCGACGGAGTGTAGATGTTTGCACCTGAAAATTTGTTACTTTTTTGGCAAATGAATCACATTAATTAATTGGAGTAGAGAAGGAAAATAGATTCTGATACAATCAAATTAAACTTAATTGTTCTTTATTTATTGTTCTTTAATTTAAATTTTATATCCACACACTACACTACTGTATCTCCGTCCAATTGCGTTCTGTGTGTGTGCTTACCTTTTTAGCCAAATGGAAACTTCAATTGATTGTTGGGCGCAACCAATTCCGGTGGTTTCTTCCGACGCATTACGTATACGACCCTGTGGCTTAGTGTCAAATTATCAGCTACTTATTATTATTGCTACTTATTATTATTAGACCGGCGCGACCATCATTGCCCCAATCAATGTCAGCTGTTGTCATTGTTAGCATTTTACTCTGCACTTCCTTTTTTATTCTATTCTTTTTTGCGCGCTTATGTAAACCCTCTGGAACGCAGACAAAAGCCTGCCAAATAGCGCAAAATGTGCGCCAATTTAGTTGTCGTTTAATTTGATGGCACAGCCGATTTGGCAGGCAAAACGGCAGTGGAGGATTAGGCCGGAGTAATGGTGGCCACGTCATGAATGACTGCCCACCGCCAGTCGGAGGAAATTGCTGAGGAAAGCGGTAGCTCACAGGACCGAAAGGAGGCCCCACCATCGAAGGTTGGGTGGAAAGGAGAGCAGAACGAAAATAAAAGTGACCGGCAATAAAATGCTAAAAGGAACATGCAAGTACATATGTATATGCATACATATGGAAGGACATGGGCGGAAATAAAGTCCACAGTCAAACTTCCATAGCTCGAACTGAGGTTGACCAATGCAAAAATCATGAAATGACATCAAGAATAGAAGCAATAAAAAAAATAATAAATAACCTTAATGAAACACAATGACTTTAACGTGATTACATTTCTAAATTTGTCAACATTAAGTTTAATTTATTTAGTAGGATATTTTCATTTTCATGTTTACTTAATAGAGAATGATTATTGTTACCATATTTTCTTTACTTCAAAAACTACATGATTATTTGGTTTATAGAAAAAATAAATAAATTATAAATCATGTTTAAACCTAAGACTCTCATCATGTTGTCATTTATGTCATTCTATAAAATTGATTTAGGTTTGGATTTAGTAAATTCTTTATTTTACCTTTGTAAATTACATTTCCTAAGATAAAACATGGCTGTGTTAAAGTGAAAATAAAACCCATATCTCTCCCAATAAACTTATTATTATTGTCCCAACTCGCCATAACTTCACTCAAGAGCCGCCGAGGCTGGACTGTATATAAAACCTCAATCTTCAAACGCTGTCATTTTATTTAAAAGGGTATTCCAGTGTGTTGCGTGTCATTCACGAATATGGTGTGTATAGAAGAAAGCACTAGGCCTAAGGTCGCGGCCAGGAGACACATAAATAGAGAGACGGAGATGGACACTAACACTCAGAATGTTCGCAAATAATGCAGACCATTACATTAATGACTGCGGCAAAAAAGTCGAAAAAGCGCCAAAAACGTCCACCGGCAGACTAAAAAACCACACACACACACAAATAACAGGGAAAAACAATGAATAGAAACCAGCAAAAGGAGAGAAGGCAGCGAGAAAATCGAAACATTATGAGGTCATTTTAATTATTTATGTGTGCGTGTGGCTAAGGCCAGTCCAGAAGCACCGAACTAGACTTTGGCCAAGGTTACGGCTCCGTGGCGAAAGGACCTCCGCTTGAGATTCCATTTTATTTTCACAATTATGTTTGCCGAGAACTCTTTAAGCGGCTTACGACTGCGGGGGAGCTCATATTTCATGGCTTCCGAATTGACCCAGATATCGGAACATATCGAGTGGGCTGGCTCATTTGGCCCCGAATCTGGGCTTTTGTTGTGCGTGCCTAGAAACTTTGATTTCTGCTTTGCTAAATTCAGATTTATGTCTTGCCCTTAGCTCAGCGGCCAGGACTTGGTCCGAGATTTATGAGCTGCTAAGTGGGAGTTCCCCTAGCTTGGCACGCGCTCAGCTGGCACTGACGCTCGCATCGATGCAAATTCGGGCCAACTCATAAGTAAATTAAGTTAAATTCAGAGCTGCTCTTGGTAAACAATGCGGAAAATTGCGTATACGCCACGAGTGTCGCTTAACGACTTGCCACAGAGAATGTCTCAATTTTTTGTAAGCGGCGGGTACGTCATTTATATATGTATAATATACATAGAATATATAAAAAAATATGTATGCATGGCCGTATTCAAAAGCAATTTCCTCGCTTTATCTAGAAGTTATTTTAATGCAGACAAAATCCATTTTGTGTGCTCACCGAGATGTTACCAACTTTTTCGTCGTCGGCATGTACAGCATCCCTCTTGCCGTCTGCATACATTAGCCGATTTTTGGCTGCTTTTCAGCCACATTATTCTGTTTTGTTGGCCATAAAACGAGTATGTGCAAACTGTGTGGCTGTCCATAAAGCCTTGGCAATAAATTCGGCTTCATTAGCTCAGCAGACAGCAAAAACAACTCGACGCAAAACAAGGCTTGATAACTGTGAGTGGAAAATATTCAAAACATAATTTGAAATCATATTTAAATATGATTCCAAATATGCATTACTTTCTACAAAAGTAAAATACTTTTCTCTACAAATACATTACACTATTTTCCGCATAATATTAGTTATACATTAATAAGGCTAAAATCCTTATTTCTCCCACAGAAATTAAGCACAAATTTTGGCACGCATCCGTTGCTAAAGCCATAATTGCGTAATTCGGGTCTAGTTTCCTGATCCATTCGTCTTGGTGCCAAAACTACGAAAAATTAGCCAAATTAACCCAAATACAAAGTTAGCCCAGTTTTGGGCGCGTGCAAACTTAACATCATTAATACTAATCTGCTGCTGGGGAAAACCCCCAAATGGAGCCGAGTGGAAAATGAAAATGGAACCGTGTCAAAGTCTGAGAAAGTAACGGAATTGTTACATTTTTGTTTTGTGTTGATTATGTAACATAATTGACGACAATATTTCCCCATAGGGTTGCAAGAAAAATGCTAATGAAAAAATAAGAAAACCACCGCCCGGACGAAAGGCAAACATGGCCAACAAAGGCTGACTCATGGCGACTTCGTATTAGCGGGGCGGAAATGCCAGGACATCCGGTGTGGTGGCCAAGCCTTCAAACGCACCACGGCCACTATTACGGCCGCCCCCGAAGGGATTTGACACAGAGAAATAAAATTGACCTTTTTAATAGAAACATTTAAGGTTCAATCTATATTTATTTATATATTTTTTTTTTTAATAGTAAAATGTATGATTAAAAAATAAACCTTATCTTTTAAATGTTGTTCCTTAATAGCACTTATTTACCACAGTGTTAGAGTGTGTTGGAAAGATGGAAGAGCGAGCGGCTCACTGCCAGTTACTTCGCTTTGTGGCTGAGCGCCCATTCCCAGTAAAGTTTCCACGAGAGTTTCGCTGTCTCCTCCTGAAGCCGCCCCTTTTCGGCACTCCCCGCAGATCCTTTGGCTCCTGGGTGAAGTGGCGAGTGCAAGTGAATAATGGCCGTCTTGACTGCAGTCAAGTCGGGCATATGGCTCACAAGCAATCAGTGTCAGTGGCAGTGCCACGGGCTAAAACGAGAAACAGAAACTAAAACAGAGACGGAACAGGTCCTGAAAGCGAGCCAAGTTTATTTGCAGGTATAAAAAGGGCATAAACCAAATCAGAGAACTTACGATATGCACCGACAAAAATAAGAAAATAATGCCCAATAATATCTTGAACTTGAATATTAAAATAATAAACTTAAAAATTGATTTTGAAATTAAATTAAGCCAGTCGAAACTGTACTCAATATGCCGCAGAATGAATTGTATTATTTCAAGTATTATTTGAAAAGTGTTTGTTCTGCTTCAATTTTTTGTGTGTGGTTATGGGAACAAGGACGAGAACTGGTTCTTCGGTGGAATGCATTGGCTTGGCCTCTCCGCTGCTCGTTGCCGCTTTCAGTTAGCTTGCTGTCCAGCTCAGTGGAGCGGTTGGTCAAACAGAAATTGATTTGTTGTGTTTGCCTTGTGCTGCTATATCTATATATACCTACAAATATATATTTGCTTGATATTTGAATGCCGCTTTTTCCTTTGCCAAATCCGAATACGATACCGGTCAGCATGGAATGGAGATGGATATACACCTGTCACTGTATGAGTTTTCCAATAAAGACACATCAAATCCTTCGAGTTTTAAAATAAGCAGAGACACGCAAATCTAGTGAAGTGAAATGGAAATATCAATGTCCAGCAGAGGCTTTTGATGGATATACAAAACACTTGGAAATGACTTCGTTCTGCAAAATTTATGAATTAATTTCACCTTAAAATCGAATAAATATTTAATGTATGTCAAATGTTTCACTTTATCAAAAAAGGAATGTGTTTAATTGTTAACTCTTTCCATTTAACACCTGTTCCATCGTTGATGCTATGGAGAAAGTTTATTTTACTACCAAATCCAACATAATGTCCTACATAAAATATACGTCGAGCTTAATCACAGCTTTAAATTATGGGAAACATATTTTTTTAACATTCTTATTGCATATTTTTAATAGGAAATGAAAAGAAATTTAAACATTTCAAGAAATCTTATAAATTTAAAAATTATGCCAAATAAGAAATATATCTCCCACTTTTAATAAGTTCAATTAATGCAAAAGAAATATTTCCACTACCCTGACTACGAGTTCTTTGCCCTTGGGGCGCGACACCATCTACAAAAATATTTTAAAAAATCGTGAAACCATGGCAGAAGGATGCAAAACTTTCGCCTTTCGCGCTCAACGTAAATTATGCAAAACTTTCACCCTTGGCCGTCACATAACAAGGCAGGCAGGCATCACATGTCACGGCTCAAATGAGTTACCCTGCCCTCGGCTTTTTTATGTCGGTGTGCAAAGGAAATTTGCGTGAAAAAATAAGTTTCGAGTGCAGGGAAAATATGCGGGAAATGATAAAGGGAGTGGTGAGCGGGAGTTGCATTTTACAGCCACTTTGGCAGGCGACACGCTGACAAGTTGAATGGCGGCGTTTATTGAAATATGGCCCCGAGCCCGTATTGACTCAAATATGATATATGCACCTTTAATCTTGGTTTTGGCATGTGCGAAAATCGGAGCAGAAAACCAAAAGTCTCGGCAGCAGGTAAGAAGTCAAACTCATTGAGCATTCAGTGCGGGAGATGGGAAAGCGTGTCATCTGCAGGGCGTTGAAAACCAAGCCGTGCCTTCAATACAATAAATTTCGTTTACATCTCAGCATCTCAACACTACGAGAGTTTGTGTGTATGATAGCAGGATTATTATGCAGGACTTCAGCAGCAGGAAACTCAAATATGCTCTCTGTAGCCGGGCCCCCTAACTCCTGCCCCTACTTTCTGCCCCTATTTTCCTTGCCACATGCTGTGCAACAATTTTTGCTGCGTACAAGAAAAATGCTGTATGGTAATAAGTTAGTGCAAGACATACACGTCCCCCCATGTATGCGAATATCTTAAAGATATTCCGACTTCGTTCTTGTTCCCACTTTGATGTTGCACTCACTCAGCATTCGAGCGAGTATTTCATGACATCTTTTGAAAATCAAGAAAGGAATAGGGGTCGGATTTCTTTTATTATTTATACAATAAATATATATATGTCAAAGATAGACAAGAAAAGGGGCTTTAAGGTCTTAGATTCGTGGGGAGTCTGCATTTATACAAATTAAAATGAAATACGACTTTTTCGTTAATCAACTTTCAACGTACTGTAACTATTAATTCGATTCCTCATTTATCATCTCTTCTACATGCATTATAATGTCAATACAGCGAATTTTCATTCTCATCATCGTTAAATGCAACACAATTACATTTAATTATTTTATTATGTAAACATTTCGGTGCACCAGTCCGGTGGAAAGCGCATTTAATTGATATAAACATCGCTGTTTAATTGCCTTTAATGCCAAATGAACCGGTTGACTTTATTACCAAACAGTTTGACGTGGCCCTTCCACGTTTTACGGTTTGATTCGTGGCTGTTTTTTAATTAAAATTCAATCGGGTTGGACCCTAGAATATGTTGTAGAATGTAAAATATTTACGGTAAACTGAAAAGCAGAATGTGGTTAGTGCCGAGTTGATTAAATCGTATGGTTTATGGTAGGGATTAGTTGGGAGTTGCAAAAAAAAATAATAGTACGTTCCAGAGGCTTGTCCCAAGTATGATTCGTGATCAGCGCACTGGGCCGTGTGACCCACATCAAAGGACCGGGGCCAGATCGTGCGTCATTTTGAGCATTAAAATTAATCCGTGGACACGCAAGGATAATCGCTTGAATGACACGATTTTTTTCTGCTAACGAAACTTTGGCCGGGGATTTCGAGATGCGAACGCGTGACTAAGGGGTCCCCTGAAACGAGTGCACGCGTTACGTATACGCCGTGTTGGACGCGGCCTCATCATCCACATTGTTTCACATTTTTTGTTGCCTTCCTTGTTTTTTGTGTGGCAAATTGACTGCAGTTGCCGCAAATTTCAATTTTCAACGCCATAATTGGCCATCTAATTATAGTTGCATACTGGCACACGAGGCCTGCCTGGGCATTAAAAGTAATCGCCTTTTATGAATAATATCCCCGGGCCCAGGGCTCGGCCCTATACGCTGCTATTGAAATGCTAATCATAGCAATGTCCTTTGTGTATATATTCACGTAACATATTTTCGTTCGTTTTCCTAATTCCTCGGGCAACTCGTGCAAGTTTGTTTTTCACTTGAGTTTTGGGGGGAGAGAAAAAAAAACATGATAAATAAAAAGAAAAGTACGTGTGAGAGCGTGGCAAGTGTGAAAGCTGAGCTTTGCCACCAAAAGGAGGGGTCACCCGACTACGTCACGCATGTCCTTGCACGGAAATGTGAAAACTTTTTGCAGATTCCTCCTCTGCTTTCCGCCAGTCTGCTAGTTTTTTGTGCAAACAAAGGTTGTGCATAAAACTAATTAACTTTGCTATTTGCCGACTGCAAAGGAAAGGCTTCTGTTCCTGCTGAATTTATTATTTGGTCAGAGTAATCAGATTAGAATTTCAACATCAAATGGATCAAGTGGATGCCAGATGGGAAATCTATGGGGATCTAGAGGACTTTTCAAGCTAGCTTAGCTAAGGAACCAGCTAATTTACGTCTCACACATTAGTCAGTATATAAAATTGAAAAACAGGTCTACGTTCTCGTTGGAGAATTGTTTTATTTATACAAAGAACATCGGATTGGTGTTCATAAATGCAGAAACAATCTTGCGCTTGTTGTATTCGTTCTTCAGGTCATGGAATCGTTCAGTGCTGTAACAAAACAATTATTAAACATCGGAAAACGAGAAATACAAAACCCTTAAGTTACCCCGAGAGATAGTGACGCCCACGGGCAGCCACCAGGTGGGCTAGGTAGGCCGGCGCTGGATACGAAACCGATCGAGTGCAGCGCGGAAACATATGGCAGAGGTTGTAGGTCAACTGCTGCAAGAGGTCGATATCAAGTCTGCCCGTGTTCTCAATCACATTGTAACGCGTTGGCTTGGCCGTGCCCTGGATGGCCTGGTGGCTGACCAGAAAGAACTGCACTTCGTTCGGATGGACGATGGTGCGGTCCACCACGGTGCCGGGGCACACGTTGTTGAACTTGTTGAAGCCCGTTGGCTGCCCCATGGGAAAGAATCTAGTATGGTGGCGTTTTCACCACTATAATGCAGCAAATTTTCGGCTTAATGCCGATCTGTAAGCAGAACATAGAGGAATATGTAAGACTATGTACGAAAAACATATAAAACAAATCAATGTCAATGGGGGAACGATTAACGAAATATTGGATTATAAAGGAAGGATTACTTACCTTTCGACAGGCGGCTTCTATGCCCCTAAGCTCCTCGTGCTTGATTTTCGGAAACTGGCCGTCACTCACACCGTCGCGATAGTAGACGATGTGGTCGGGGTACTCATTGTGGTACTTCTGGTACACGCGCAGATGCTCCAGCGTGATCGATTCCATATCCTCGATCTCCTCCAGGGCCGAGCGCTGCAGGCGATACTGCATGTTGTAGGCGCCGCCAAAGTGATCATGCGAGGCGGCCACGCCCACCACGCTGGGAATTTCGCGTTGGTCGGGCGACGGATGGCTCACGTCGGCGCCCAGGAACATGGCGTTCCTGAGCATCGGCTGACGGGGATCCTCCCTTAGCTTGTGGTTGAGACCATTCAGCTTTGAATTGACCTTCAGCAGGATGTTGGCAATGGTCTGGGTATTCATCTTGCGCTCGACGGTGTACTGCTTGATGCACTGCGTCAGAATGCCGTGCTGCAGTTCGGCCTTCTGCTTAACGGTGCTATACGTGACTCCGAACTGCGGTAGGATCACAAAGGCCAGATCGCACTGGCCCCGGAGTTCTGCAAAGCACTGGTCTAGGTTACGCTCGTCCTTATAGGGCCATATCTCAGCCTTTTTGTTCAGGCACAGGTCCAAGGACTTGCCGTGGGAATGCATTTTTTGCTCAAAGTCGGCCACCTGATTGTAGGGCATCCTGCGACCGCGCGGCGAATCAAAGTACAGGATCGCCCACCTGTGCGCGGTCTGCTTGGGCTTAAGGAAGCGCACAGCCTCCATGCGCCACGCCCCATTCCTAACCGAGCAACACTGCTTGCCCTGGTACTCCACCTGCGGCGGCGACAGGGTGCGGGTCTGCACCATTACGAAATCGTTGTCAATGCGAATGCCAAAACGCGCGATGGTCGGGTCCAAGTTGTGCTTAAAGAACTGGAGGAGCTCTATGATCTTGGCCTTGCGTTCATTGGTCGAGGTGGCGGCAAACTTTATAATGTTGGACACTTGAGTGGCCCCATCCTTGCGCTGCAAAATATTTGAGCTTAAAAATGGCTTTCTGAAGTTAGTGGCTAGCTTACATTCAAGGCCTGTCCTCCCTCGATGTGGCATAGCTCGATGGGCACCATTATATCCTTCGTCGGTGGTCCAACATGCAGGCAAGGAAGCTGAGGAAACCTCAGCTTGTAATTGCGAGACCTGAAATAGTCTGCCACTGTGAGGACTTTGTCGTCCATCTGAAAAGACTGCCTGGTGGCTGGGTCTCGCGAAAGCCCATTAACACGCCAGCAATGCGGCAAAGCGTCGAAACATTTCGGTGGCGTATAAATCACACTGAGGCCCTTCAGGAACGACTCGATGGTGCCACGCGACTGGCTCAGATCGGTGCTCTGACTGATTTTCTGCCCCACCCCATATCGCTCCAGGTACTCGAGCACCGACATCTCCATCGGAAAGGACTTGTGCGATATGTCCGCATTCAAAAAGGGCCGATCGCCCAGCACGAAGGACTGATAGAGGCCGACCAGAGCCTCATAGCCATCATCCAGCTCCCGACGCTGACCCGGCGCGGACATCTTGAAGAAGGAGCGTCCAGCCCGGATGGCCTTGCTGTGGCATGGAGCAGCCATCACCACCTCCAGGCACTGCATGGCACGCATCGGTTTGTCGAAGATCCTCTCGGACATGTAGCTGCAACAAGATCGAACAGTAATATCCAAAGACCAGTGAGAGCTATCTGTACTCACCTTCGTAAACAGTTGAGATCGATCTCGGGGTCACCAGTTTCCTTGATTTCCACAGTGTATCGAATGGTACGACCATATGTGTCAATCACCTGAAAGACAATGAGGCAGAGCGTTTTATTTATTTATTTATTACTGAAATAATAAGGTTCCAACATATTTAAAATATCCTTTTACTTACAGTCACTTCCCCATTACCCGAGCTAGTGTTTAGCCTGTCCACGGAGTAGCACAAGGCTCTGCCATCATAGGCGGCAATCGCTCCTCCCAATTGATTGACGCGAAACTGCTCGAAAGCCTGTCTCCAGAACTTCTTGGGCCGCTCTGGTTCTATCTTGACGTCATAGTGGAAGGCTTTTTGGGGCATTTTGTCCATGTTTATGTCCAGATAATTAACGGCCACCGTGCCGGGTTTTCCACACGTGCCACGTTTTATAATGCCAGCTGGGCGCGTTGGAGGCGGTCCAACAGTTGGGGCTCTTCGCTCATGAGGCTTCTCCCCAGGCTGCTGCTGAGGTAGTACTTTCGGTAAAGCTTGTTGCTTTATATCCTGTTGTTCAACTGGATTTTGCGTAAAGCCTTTTTGAGGTGCTGGTCCCTTGGATTGCCAGCAATTTTGTTTCTGTTGCTGTTCTTGTGGACGTTGCTGCTGTTGTCCCTGCGGGCGTTGCATCTGCTGTCCTCGTGGACTTTGCAGCTGCGGAGAACTCGAGCGTTGATTGCTTTTCGACTGGGCTTGGCCACGCTCTTGGACCCAGCCATGTTGACCGTCCCATCCTTGGGCTCCTTGGGTGCTCTGCTGTTGAGTTCCTTGCTGTTGGCCACATTGGGTCCTCTGCTGTTGATTTCCTTGCTGCGGGACTCCTTGGGTCCTCTGTTGTTGGCTTCCTTGGGTCCTCTGCTGTTGATTTCCGTGCTGTTCGCCACCTTGGGTCCTCTGCTGTTGGACTTCTTGGGTCCTCTGTTGATATCCTTGCTGTGGGACTCCTTGGGACCTCTGCTGTTGGCCTCCCTGGGTCCTCTGTTGATTTCCCTGCTGTTGGCTTCCTTGGGTCCTCTGTTGTTGATATCCTTGCTGTTGGCTTCCTTGGGCCCTCTGTTGATATCCTTGCTGTTGGCTTCCTTGGGCCCTCTGTTGATATCCTTGCTGTTGGCTTCCTTGGGTCCTCTGTTGTTGATATCCTTGCTGTGGGACTCCTTGGGACCTCTGCTGTTGGCCTCCTTGGGTCCTGTGCTGTTGATATCCTTGCTGTTGGCCTCCTTGGGTCCTCTGCTGTTGGTCTCCTTGGGTCCTCCGCTGTTGGTCTCCTACCTTTGGCCATCCAGAAGAAACAGAGCTAGACGAGCTCGAACTACGCATTGATGCAAAAGTTTGTTGATTTTCAATAGTCTTTGTTGGCTGGGCTTCTTGGCGACTGCCCCACCCTTGAGTTGCTTGGTTCTTCTGCTGCTGTTCTCCGGTCTTCTGCTTCTGGCGTCCAACATTCTGCCATCCATCTAAATAACCACAAATTAATGGACTTGCAGTTTTTTTCTCCCGTACTCTTACCATTTTCCTCTTTAGGCGGATCGCCCCATCCTGGATTTTCTTTGCCCTTCTGTGGCTGACCGTTGGGCTTCGGCTTATGGCCTTCCACCTTCTGCCAGCCATCTGAGGCATCACCGCTGTCTTTATTGAATTTCGGCATATTGTTTACTTAGTTTAATATATTTTATATTATTTTCGGTTAATATAATTTCGTCGATTTCTTTTCTTTAACTTTTTTTTGTTGATTGGAAAGGTTTGGGAATAGTTTTGAGAACTGAACTGAGCAAAGTCCAGATGAAAACTAAAATAAAATTGATTGGAAACCAGAACCAGAGATTTGACACGAGGTGGAAAAATTATTGTCAAGTGAAGTAAAAGTGCACGGTTACTGTTTACATATAATTTAAATATTTATAAACCAAAGGAAAAAATGTTACTTAAGTTTTGAAGATAGTCCCTTGTTGAAGACTTGAAGTTGAAAAACGTATTTCTTCGCAGAAGCTTAAACTGCGGCACCAAAGCGATTTAAGGCTTTTGAAAAAGATTTCCAGAAAGCCTTAGTAAAATATGTAGCATCCCCAAAGAACTACATAAAATATAAGTTGTTGATTTTCAAATAGTCGCCATTAGCCCCTTTGCCACAACTTTTCCGCTATTAAGTTTATCCCCTGCAAGCAATTAGCGAAAATTATCTCCCACGCAGCCCAAACACATCGATGGAAAATGCAGAATAAATATTTTCGTAAATAGACAAACGGCACACAATAGGAGCAAATATTTGGCACCAAAAATAAAATAAAAATGAGAAAAGAGGAGCATTAGTATTATTTTAATGCGAGGGGAAAATCGATGAATGAGCCTGCCGCCTCTTGGATATCCATTGGCCCACAGATGTGGCCAAATAAAATGCTGGATAAACAAATTCAAACAGTTACAAAGCCAATTTAGATGCCCTCATCCGCCGCCGGCTATTTGGACGGCTTGATTGAGCCATGTTCGTTGGCCCAGGCCGCATAGCCGTATGCTCCTGCGAGGATTTTAATCATGCACGTATTTTGGAGCTTTTCCGCTTTCCAGCCACGAACGCCATAAATATCCATCAATATGTGAGTGAGTGAGCGCTCTCTGAACTATGAACTCTGCTCTGCCACCCGGGGCGAATTGACTGTGAGAACAAAAACACAAAAAACGAAAATCCCATTAATATATTTATGCGGAGATAGCCCACATGGGAGTCGGCATATCGGCATCCCATCTGTGGCACAGCGAGTCGAAATGTTAATTGCACAAATGGTGGAATAGATTTAATCGAATTAAAGTGTGCAGTTCTAATTTAATCGAATTATCACTTTTTGTGGTTTCCATTTAATTTTAAATCTGAACAGATTCTTTATGATTTTTTCATGCACTGGGTTTTTTTTAGGTGAGCTTTAATTGGCAGCGAAATTATAAGCAATCTTCATTCTCTGTTCAAAGAATATTAGAGGAACAGGAAACATATTTTAGATTATAGTATGTGTTTTCCTATATTAGATAGATTACTTTATTTTGAAAGTCTTAGCTCGCACATTTTCCACCGATGCTGCATTACCATAAATTCCAGAAATCACTGGCTTTACAACCCAGAATTTCCCGCAATAAGTTTTATTTATGAGGGGCAACCTCAAAGCAAATCCCAACAAAATGTTGTAATACCTTTCGGCCCCAAACACCTTGACTAAGTCTGCTCTAGTTTCGCCCCTCCTCTCCCATTCACTTTGTCTATCTCAGTCTGGCTCAAAAACTTAACCCTATTCCCCGGGCCCAGTTCAAATAACCAGCGGCTCTGTGCCCCACACCCGACAACGAAAAAAGAGAAACAAACACAGAAAATGATGGTGGAAAAAACACAAATTTAAAGGAGATGGAGGGTAAAAAGTGTTAACAAGCTGCGTATAAATTAATAATTAAGTCGCTCCACTCACCCGGTCTGTGCAATTTGCTTTATTAAATGAAGTGCAGCTGAAACTATGCTGCCTTTGTCCGACCCACTGGGTATAAATTTATATTCCCTGGCATTTGACATAAATTTCATTTATATCCATGTGAATTGGTCCTTGCAGAGGCCTAATTATTTAATCAATATATGCCCATAAATATTACAGAGCTCTCAGGCATCGGAAAAAGATATATGAATGCCTATACACACACTGCTGTGTTTGTGTGGCCCCAATTGGTTCAATTAATGAAAGTAAAACAAAAGTTAAAGTTCCCACGATGCTAAACTGCAAGGACCATGATATTTCAGGCCGGAGCCCCGCAATTACATTGGGGCAGGCGACTAACAATATAATTAAAGGTAAACGGCTAAGCAAGACAGGCGGGTCCTGAAAGCTTTTGCACCTGCCCGCGATTTGAGGCTGTATCTATTGAACTCTATGAGGAATATGGGCCACGAAACTGTATTGCTTGAACTTCTAACGGAAGTAGGTCGCCTTTTGGGTCTATATTTTGATTCTATAAGTATATATAAAAATTTAATTGTCTTAAAAATTATTTGTATTACTATTATAATTTTTTACATATTTAATGAATATTTTTATATATATAAATATTTATTTGCATATACCTCTGGTTACATATATGAAGAATGTGTTGTAACAAAGCTTAATCTGTACTGATTTTCCGATTTTGCAGCTGTAATCGATAAATCGATCGGAAAAGAGGTTTGTTTATCCATTTTTGAGATGCTAGAACTCTGCTTTTAGAAAGCCTAAATTTATTTGCAACTTGCACTAATAAATTGATTTTAATATCAAACTATTTGCATAATTAAATAAACTTCAGTATGAAATAACCCACTCCTCCTCACCTGTCTCATTTCTGTCTCATTTCCAAGTTAATTTACCCAGTTCTACCCACACCTATGTTTCATATATACATATATAACAATTCATTTAAATAAGTTGTGCTCGACTTTAGTACCCAACCACTCGGCAGTGCAAACAAATGGGTTGGCATTTCATGTGAAATGCTATCGGACCAGCCTAAATCTTAAGCCTCGTGGCAGGTTTGTAAATCGCTTTGATGGGGTAAGGCTTTTACTATCTGTATACAATTATAACAAAAGCGCGACCTTTGCACACATGTCTCTCAGTCCCAGCCAATTTCTCCGAGTCCGACTCCAGCTCCTGGCCAGGGTCTACCTGGAAAAACGTTTCGAGGCAGAAACTTGGGCACTAAAAATGCGTGCGTGCCTTCGTATTTTTTTTTTTATCGATTTGCATATCTAAATTTAGTCAGGCGACATATAATGCCACGCCACACACAGCGTATGTTCGCATGCATATATACTTGTATTTATTATATATGTATATTCAGTGGAGGCCTGGGAGCCCCAGCACACGGACTAATAAATATTGCATTGTGATACTGGGAATGGAGTCCGTTCGGTCGAGGAGTCGTGGCCACCGTAATTAAGGTTGCCACCATCAGAGCCTATGCGTATACCCATGCCTTTGGGCTACAATTAGATTTTGGTGTTGAGCATACAGTCAATACTTCAAGAAAAATGGGGTTTAGATCGAAGGGATTGGGTCTAGTTTATATGTTATTTCTCAGCATATCGGGAAAATATGGATACCTGATTTATGAATAGCATTAAGTCAGATTATCCTTGGGAATCTTAGAAATATCTTTATTTGACTTTATATTTTCAGATGGCTTTAAATTATTAGGAAAAATTGATCACAGCTTTAAGATTTTCCTCACAACTTAGATACTTGGATGTTAATGTGGCTTTTTAATTAAAAACAAGTACATATGTAGAAATACCTGCTCAAACCTAGATAGATTTCTTCGAGTGCGCACCGTGAAAACACGACCACAGATTGGCCGGCAAATGCCTTGGTCACCTTGAACCAGCGCCTCGGGGAGACAGGAGGATGAAGGACAACACAGGACGAAGTCGCGGCACAGACAGGGAGAAGGGGCCATGATAAATGAGCTACGTTAACTCATGTGGCAAATGTGACATGTGCTCCGGCATTTTTATTCTTTGTGTACCTGGGCCCGTGTGTGTGCTGATTGCCGTGTGAGTCCGTGGAGAGACAAGCGCTAAAATTACCATATTACCCGGCCCCGACCCCGACTCCGGCCAGAGCTCCTCCCCAGCTGTCTTGGCCCACTCGGACCGTCCATTCAGGCGCACACAGCCTGATGATATCCTGCTCCGGAGCTCTGAGACCAGAAGGCTAATAGCTCGGTTAGTTGGCCGTGGCATGTGAATTATGGTTAATTTCGGCTGCCACATTGCGGAAGTTATTAACTCGTTTGATCGAACTTGCCCCCTAAGTGATTTAGTATGTGTCCGAGTTGACGGCTTAAGTGCATTAAAATAAAAGGGCGAAAATTTCAATATGGTGTGCGGGCTATAAACGAGCTATTGATATGGTTATGAGAGAGGGCAATAGGAAATAAAGAAAGACTCAATTTAGATACTTGTAATAAGTTTCTTTATGTATTACATTTTACTTGTGATTTCACTTTATTCCTTAAATAATGAAGCCATGCTTGGCCAAATTATAAATAAGATTTCATGGACCGATTTCTCCCTGAAGTAAATATGTTTTGGGATCTATATCTTACTAGATGCTGCTATAACGCTGCTTCTTTTGAGACAAAGTCATTGATTTGCCAGCTTTATTTTCCCTTTTCCTTCTCTCATTAGTTTCCCCCGCCTTCTTTGAGAAACTAAGCAATAATGGCCGAAGGGACTGGCTCCGCCCCTTGGTCGCCTGTCAAATATTTGAACAAAGCCCAAGACGCGCTGGCTTGTCTCCAGTGCACAGCGCTGAAAAGTATGCAGCAGACAAAAGCTCATTAAGAACTCAGACACAATTCCCATTCACAGCCCGCCCTTCCGCCCGTCGTCCCCGTTCGTGTCCTGTCATATCCTGGCTGTCGTCGTCGTCACCCAGCTACCCTCTTCCCCCCGCCTTCCCCTTTTAGTGTTAAGTGATTTCCATCACTTGCGCCGCCGGCACATGCTGGGGAATTCCAAGTTGGCTCAGCCTTAGCCCCATTTACTCCTTCACTCCTGCCAGTGCGTCATATGTTCAATTTCATCTAAAAGCTGCTGTTTTGGGGCCAGGACATTGGGGAATTAATGCCCTCTGAGAGCAAATAATCCGCAAGTGCGAAAATGTGCGGGCCTTCGGTGTTGATATTTATATTTGCGTAATAATTGGTGGCTTTAATTGGTTTATCTTTCTTCCTTTCTCTTCCAGCAGGTTGGCCCATGCGGACTCGGAGCGGTTGCGGATCCCATTGAACTGGCTGCGGAGTTAAATTTGGTGAGTGGAGCGAAAGCACGTTGCTTTTTAATCACAATATGACGGCATTTGCTGGTTTAGAGCCCCGTCAACTCAAACATAATCTGCGCTGAATGCATTCGCTTGCCAGGAAACTCCTGAACGAAAATAAAGCGAAATGGCAGCTATAAAAAATGCAAAGCACTAACAAGCAGTCTTTGCATGGGCACTGAGAGAGATAGGGAAGAATTTAAAAATTACGATAAGACCAAATTAAGAATGAATCAAAAAGTAATTCAAATTCAAAATATAAACTTGTATATTGAAATTTTAATTACACTTAAATTTTAATAACTCAGTTTAGTTCACTCTTATTTCCTCCGGTGTATTTGTTAAGGTGCGGGCTATGTCTTGGGAAACTTTTGTGTGTTTAATTTCCGGCTGCTTTAGTCCAAGTTCATTGGGGCATAGTCTCGAGGCTTGGACTCGTAAGCTTCCAAGGAGCTGCATGTCCTGCGGCTTATGACCCGCAGATTTGTGGTCTATGGCAAAATATTTATATAGAAATTAAATAGCCTCAAACGGGGTATTACCTCAGGCAAAGGTCAGTCAAGTGTGCGTCTCCGACCGCCGAGGTCAGAGGGAGTGCCCCGAGCACCGAGTAATCTCTTTTATTCATGTAATTGACGACCTTTGAGACGGATTAGAAGGTTCAGCTAAGGCGCAAACATGGGAAATCAATTGTAGGGCTTACGCTCTTTGCTGAAAAAGTAAAGTAAATGGTAAATTGATAGCTTGGTAAAATTCGAATTTAATTTATATTATGTAATTTATATTATGTATATATCTTGAAAATAACTACTATTTAACCTTTCGTGTCCCATTTGCCCTTTGATAAAAACATATTTTCTCTTTAGCTGAAAACTTCTCTGGATTCCACCTATCTTATGTCCCCTAAATGCATTTTCAAAGAATATATATAGTAGATCTCCCGTGTTTCTGCTTTGGGGTAAAGTTAGCTTTTATAAAATCCCCTGTTTCGCTCCCCTTTTTTATGGCTTACCTGAGCTTCGTTCTGGTTTATATATGCGAATACCCACATATCTGTGTATATATATCAGCTCCCAAATAAGCAGGACACACTGTTAGGACAAACGACCCTTGAGATATATAAATAAACTGCCTCAAGATTAGTTTAAATGGTTGGCGACGTGCCTTTGCCCTCGTTTTGCAGATGCAGCTGCAGCTGCAGCTGGCAACTGCATCCTGCCAGAGGGGGTGACACGCTCCTAAAGCACCCTCCTTTAGCCCAGGCCACCCATGTATACAGTGGGGAAAATGTATGACCAAAGAGGTGTTTCTATTAGTTTATTTTATAGATAAATCCTATATTGACCATATTTAACAATTAACAGAAAATTCAACAGCAGTTTGCTGGTAGATGGCGTTAAAATTCTAGCTTTTCGATCCATTGGATCCCTTTGGATTTTGATTTTAAAATGTTATTAAACTTTAAAGCTTTAACAAAATATGAACATTTCTTGTCAATAGAATTTATTGGATCTTTGAGATTGGAGATTGATTTACATTAAAACAGTCCCAGAAACCCAATTTCTTCTCTAGACCTTTTGTTTTAAATATTTCTCACCGTGTATATAGACCGTGTGTGCGTGTATGAATTGCTTTTGTGTGTGTGTCTACATGTAAAGTGGCGCTTATTCTGGCACTAAGAGAGAGAAACCAACACAAAAAGCTCTTTGGCACTCGTCTCGGAAGGGGGTTCTGAATTAGGGGGGCAATGTGACCCTCTGGCAAGCCACAGCCCCACGCCCCGCCCTCTCAACACGCCCATTATGCTCATTATGTGCTTTGGTACTTGGCCCGGCTTGTTTTTGTCTTTACGTTCGTCGCTGTTGTCGTTGTCCCGGCCTCTGCGTCTTCGCTTCGTGTTTGTTCCTCCGTCTGTTTGTTTGTTTGTTTATCTTGTTTATTTGCTTTTGTGCCAAATTATTTGTCGCTGCTTGTTCGCTCTTCGTACTTGTTATTTGAATGCTTATTGCTTTTTCCTGTCATTTTCTTAGCGGGATTTTTGGTTTTGGTTGTGGCAAACCCCAGAGTTTTGATTTCCCAGCCTTTTGGTGGGAGGAACAAAAAGTTGATTCTGCTGGCAGAAGATAGTTTATTTTTAGCACTTATTTTAAATAAGAAAATGCCGAATTTACAAGTATATAAGAAAATGCAATTTAAAGTTCCTTTATAAAAAAATTCACCACTTAAATCTTAGCAGGAATAACTTGCCTTAAGACATAGAGTTGAAATGGCCAAAGAGCTCGTCCTTCGAATCGTCCGCAATTCAACTCTTAACCCTATAGGGCCATAAGCTGCTTGCCTTGGCCCAACAACTGAAACCAGCAACCAAAAATAAGGGGGAAATCGCAGAGAGCTGCTTAAATGACAGACAGCTCCCAGTTTCCCCAGCAGCGGCCACTTCAAGAGAAATGTCAAAAAAATGTCAATTTATTATAGCGAAATCAGCGCAGGACACACGCAGCCACGCAGCCACGCAGCACGCGTGACCAGTGGGCAGCTTTAAGCCACCCATATCCCCTTCCAGAGGAGCAGCCTCCAGCCATCCATCCCGCCATCTCCCCCCACCAAATGTGTGTGTGTCATGTGTATAAATACTTTTTAATCTGAATTATTACGCTCTACATGTTTTTTCCTTGCTTGATTATAATTTATTCACATAAATTTCCATGATGCATGGCATTTAAGTGGCACTGACAGGACGAAGAAGAGCATTCCAACTCCTCCCTTAGATATTTTAGGCCCGTCCTCGAGCGCCAAACAAATCCTGCTAAAGCCCCTTTAACAAAAGCCTTTCGGGCTCGATGGCGCACAAAAAAGTTCATATGTATATATAATATATTAACTGAAAAGGACACAGCCTCGAAAAGTTCGATCTGAAAGTGGGATCAAGGGATTGCTCGTTTCGATTGCTTAATTACTTAAACAATCAAGCGAAAGAGCAGAAAGGGGTGGCCATATAGCATTTGCCAAGGCTGGTGTCATATAAAAAGAAATATATGTTTGGTATTTGAGTACGAATAAGTTAAGAAATTTTTGACTTTATTACTCATATCAAGATATTTTCCTAGGACACTAGACTAGTGGATGCTTAGCAGCCCATTAGTGAGGGTTTATCTCTAGGTAAACCCTAATTTCTGTTAATTAATTTTCCAATATTTTTCTAAAAAAAGGAGAGTATCACCGAAAGTGTCAAATGTCAATTGTGTCAAGTTTCCAGTGCCATTATTCTGACCGCAACTGTGACACACTTCCGCTCCAATTTAAGGGACTGTGTGGTCGCTGTATTACCACAGCATATATCTACCGTCATTTATTCATTTTAATTATAAATAAAAAATATCGAAATACACCTCTTTGGGAATGTGTGTTGCGTAACCGGGAAAGCAACCGCAAACTGCCGAAGCCAACTTGTAAACCCAGCAGCTGTTCGATTTCTGTCTGGGGAATACAAAAACAAAAAGAAGAAAAAACATGTTGGCTTTGCTGCGATGTGTGTGTTCTCATCGAGCTGACCCAAGCTTATTGTAAACAGAAAGTGATACCAAGCACAGGAATTTCCCTGCCACCCTCACTTCCGACTACTACTAACTCCCATGGCCGTCCCCATCATCCCCAAGTCAGACCGCAATTCCTGCTCTATCTCCACACACGAGCGTTGCACATTTGCACTTTGTCATTCTGTGTTAACTTTGCGCAAACGTTTGCACCGCAAACTGTCAAAATGTGCAATTAGCTGGGTTAAATGGCTCACCTCAGCGATGAATCATATATAGTAGAGTCGATTTTGGTTACGGCATTTCTCATATGCAAAAATGTGCACATTTTAGGGGCAACATTAAAGAATAATTTTTTTAAATGCAAAAATTAATTTAAAAGGGTTTTAAGTTTGATTATTTTATTGACGCAATATCTATGTTATCATATAACCTTTTTGTAGAATATTATTTTCAAAACAAAAGCATTTCCTATATACTAATTCATGTTAAATATACCTTTGTCTTTAGCTGATTTCTTCAGCACTTGAGCACTTTTAAGCTCTCATTCGGCTAGCGTAGAATTTCCAATTAAAAATAGCCAAATTGTGATCTGCAATCAAATAAACACAATGCCAGGAGGCGGAAACACCTCTCATTCAATTACACTTCTTGGCTGGCATTAATTAAACTTGTGCGTTCGATTATTGGAAAATTCCCGGGCCCGGGTATCCCAACAGGTCGTCGTCGTCGTCGTGTGACAACTATGTCGTCGCGTGTTCCACTTTTCCGAGCAATAAGCTGACTTAAGCCTAAACGGCTTAGCGTCCCTCTGAGTGGTTTGCCATTTGCCGAGTGTTTGTGTCTCTGTCTGCACTTGCCTTTTAATTGAAAAGCGAATGAACTGCAGCTTCACTACTCCACTATCGACTCCACATCCGGACTCCATTCCACTCCAGATCACCTGGGATGCACTTACCTACCCCGTCGAGTTATTTAATTAGGCATGACGGCATGTAGATTGCTCTCACAGTGTCTGCATTGCCAATTTCCAATTGCAGTCATTCCGGGCCGAGAAACTGGGTCAAGTGGCCTTCTTCAATTACCACATTTGCCTGGCCATAAATTGGTTGGTCTATGCCATGACATTTTAATAACTTTTAATGCAACAGATTATGGTCCATTATTACGGCCAGCGGGGAGTCTAAGCCCATTAATTATGGATTTCATTTTGCACAGATTTGATTGAGTTTCCAGGAAAGCAGATGTAATTTCAGAATGGGGTTATCTTAAATTAGAATCCACACCAGGCTGTTGAATTAAAATATTTATTTTTAACATAAAATAAATAATTGAAGATAAGGCACTCAAATTTAAAGTTTGCCTTCTATATTTAAAATAGATCGTAAAAAATAAGTATTATTTTTTAAAAGAGAATTATACACAATATATACAAGCACAAAAGCATGTAATTTTCCCTTTTTTTAAGAACAATGAAGTAATTGACAATTTGTTGAGTTGTCCACATACATAATTTGTTGAGCTGTTTTCGACACAACAATGCCTCCATTTAGCCTTTCTTGTCGCCCCGCCCGCAATCTTTACTATATATACCTACGTGGATATATTCATATATATGTAAGTACATATTCACAGTAAAAGCCAGAGACTATTTCAATGGGTTTAATCAACTTTATTTTTGCTGTTGTCTTTTCTGTCACTGGAAAGTTCGTGACGCCGAACAATGGCAAACACTGACGCCCAAAAAATCGATAGCAACTTGTTTGTAATTTTTGTTTTGTTGCTTTTGCTGTTGCTTTTGTTGTGGCTAAAGTTTTTATTGTTATTTTGTTTACTGAGGTTACCCATTCGCCTGTGACCGAAACTTGGACGTTTAATGGAAAATTAAAATATATATTTTTCCTAAAACAAGTTTGTTAAAAGTTGGCATTTAATTCAGGCAGGCTTAAATTTATTGCAAATTTTTAAAGAGCATGTAAAAAAGGGTCTTTGATAAAAGAACTTAATACTATAATTTCTTATGGTAAATATCCTATTACTTTTCAAGTATAAGCACTACGTATTTTTAACATCCCTGGAAACCCCTGATTTAATTTACAACTAATCTCTCCTCTCCCCACTCTCGTCGCGTCAAATGACTAAGAGCTGTGAAAGTTGTAATTACTCATCCTGGGCTGTAGTTTCTGCCACAACAAAATTTAATGGAATTTTCAATTAAGTTGGCTCGGCTTGAAAAGTGTCGGACTCGCATCTAATTGGATTATAGCTTGATTTGGGTAAAATTGCTAATTAGGCCATTAAAGCTGATCCAACACAAAACGTGCTCGAAATGTGTGGCATTAAGTATCCGTCATGTGGTCCCGACCGCAGCAACAGCGCCCGCCCGAAAGTATGCAAAAATAATGTTGCCGCACAGTGTCAACTAATTTAGAGGCGAAGCAAAAAAATTATTAAATTGACTGAACAAGTCACTACCAAACACAAAAAAAAAAATAATAATAATAATAGGAAAAGAAAAGGGAATGCAAAATATACACAGATACGGAATCTGAAAAGTTTCTCTAGTGGAAATATGAAAAAGTTGAGAGCAAAAAATGAAATGCACAACGACGAACGATGTGCATATATAAAAGATGGGAAATGTAGGAAAAACCAGTGGGGATTGGTTGTGTTTTGGGTTAGTTGTTGGCCTGGCCTGTCAGTTGGCGCCGTTTCCGGCCGGCGGACGACGGAGGATTAACTTTGCCCAAGCTGCAGCGTAGCGGTTTGTGCAAATTTATGCCCCGGAAGGCATAAAGGATATCAGCGGGAAGGATTCGGAGGAAGCCCTGGTTGAACTGATCTATGGTCAGCTATTTCAGCACCCCCTTGGCCCTTCTTTCCCCCTTTTCACTCAATAATCAGACCGAAAAGTTGCCGTTCTGTTAAAGTTTTTTGACATTTTCGTTGGCACAGAAAAAGGAGTCATAGAAGCCAGCGTTTAAAATAGATTGAGGTCAATAATTGTCCTGGCACATGTGAGTGGAAGCGAGAGGGAAGCCGGCTAACGAAAACACGTATGGCATAAAGACTACACACATATCGGTACCAATTTGTATATGAGAGCCATTTACATGGCCCATTCCTAGGCATTTCCTAGTTTCCTGCGCCTATTACTTTTCGTATCTGCCGTCTTGGGGTTTATTTTTGTGCTTTATGGCCAAAGTCACGTAAAAATCGAATAAATGTATAATGAAGACCCTGAATACGTAGGCGGAGGAGCCACGAAAGCCACTGAGTGCCTGTTTTTCTGGTTTTTCGGTGGGTTTGTCTGTGTTTCGTGTGCGGTTCCTCAAAGGCAAAAAGGATGCCAAAGTTTTTCACTGACTTTTGCATATGCTGGGGAATAAGCTGTGCAGGCAATCAACTTTGAATTGGACTGCGGTTTTGTTCGTCATTAAACTTAGCTTAAAAGTATTAACAAAAGCAAAACGGAAAACAAACAAAACAAAGGGGTATAAGCCGATTATGGCATTTGAACCCATAACAACCAACATGTGTTCAGACACACGGACATAACTAATCAGACCCAAATCACTTCGGCTCAATGGATGTCTATTTATATGCCAGTTTTATTTGGAGCAACAGAGGAAATTGAATTCCTGCGGCTCGAATTGATTTCGGCCATAGTGCAATGCCCGCTCGAGTCTTTGCATGTTGAAATAAATGTCAAAATATAGAGCCAAGCTGGTTCCTACTTGAAAAATACATTTACTCTCTGGCCGAAATGAAAATTGCATTTCGCCCTGACTTGGCCACAAACTGACAACTGCAACAGCAACAGCAACAGCAATGGCACTCGCAAAAACTATAATGGCAAAACCCGAACTAACAACAAAAGCAACCCGGGGAAGACAGGCAAAAGACAGCCTTTGACATGCAACAACATAAAAATTCATTTGGCCCATTGACTGGCTGACTGACATTGGGTTTGGGGCTTCATGGCCTAAACCAAGGGTAGAAAGTGGGATTAAACGTTTGAAATATTTGGAATATATATTGGAAAGAAATTTTAAATTCGTAAAGGTTCAGGAATTGGTATTAATAATAATATGAAGGGTTTTAGAACAAGAGATACTCTCTGTAGAGTTTGTTCTTATATTTAATTTAACAACTTTTAGTTACAAAACTTTGAATCTAAATTCCGAAATTAGCACTGTAATATTTGACTTAATAGAGTTTTTTAATTTTAATATACATACACCAAACAATAATTTAAAAATAATATAATAACAAAGTGTTTATTTAACTGAATTTGTAGCCTGGGAAATGGAACCCTTAAAAACTTTTCCTGCAAAATAACTTCGAAATAATAACATTCATGTTATTCATAATTGTTTAAATACAAGTTCCTTAAATATTCCCATTATAATACCATAAAATTACCTACTATTATTACCAAACTCGATACAAACTTTACCCACAAATCAACCCACCTTAATACCAACAGACAAGGGATAAAACCTTCGACACTTGTCACTATAATTCTCAGTGACACCGCCAGTCACCTAAATTACCGGGAAAATTAAAGTTTTTCATTGGCAATCGTAAATCGGTTTGCGGGAACCGTGTTATTTGGCAACTGACATTTACAGTTTGGTGTGCACGCAGGTGGGCGTGGCCCAGCGACAGGCCAAAAACAATCCGATATTGCCACATCAATCAAAATGTATATACTATATAGAGTATTTGCTAGGTGGAACGCGGAAAAGCGGAAAAGCCAGTGTTGATGTGGCCAAGTCACTGCAAACGAGCGTCAAATGGGTGACGATAGATTTTTATTTTAGATTGCGAGTAAGTCGAGGGGATTGCTTTCGCTTTCGTCGAGATTAATTAGTTTTTTTATAGGGGGCGGCAAAACTAAGCAGTTGAGCCGAGTTTTTTCGATAGAAAATGACCTAATTTCTAGATGGGAGTATATTTTAAAACAACTTGAGAATTAAATATTTCAATGAAAGATACACTTTCTACATTAAATTATTTATAGCTTTAAATGGAGGGACAATATTTCTTCATATTTAAGCTGCTTGTTGGCTCTATAAATGGTCAATGTTCTCAGAAAGTTGATTTACAAAGCATCTTGACACTCATATATATTTTTTTCCTAATGCTTTCTCTCGACTTTTTTCCCTTTGCAGTTGTCGTAACATGGGCTGCGCCTTTGAAGCGGCCAAAGAGCAGCCCCACAAACCGAAAATCAAGCAACTAAGGCGAAATCAATGCCGTGGAAAAGCAGCAGGAGTGGGAGGAGCCGGAGCAGGAGCAGGAGCAGCGGCGGAGAGGAGGAGAGGCAGGGCCGATGGCAAACCAGCTGAGGACATCAAAATCAAGGATAACTATCAACAAAATCATAAAACGCAAGCCGAAACAGAAACACAAACAGAAACTGCGCCCAAACATCTAAAAGCGACGGCTCAAGTGCTTTTAACGATACGGCAGCCACATCAGGAGAACAACAAGGACTTTAGTGCTAGCGGTTGTGGTAGTCAAGTGGCTGAAACGCACAAGGACAAAGGCGAGGACCAGGACGAGGACGCGGACGCGGACGAGGGTGAGGGCGAGGCCGAGTTGGCGACACACGGAGGAGCCAGAATTGAAATCGATATCGCCAACGAGCAGGACGATGTTGAGCAGCCACACCGCCAGCACCAGCACCATAATCTCCTCCATCGGCGGCGGATGGGCCGGTTGGCCCAGGTCTCTGCGGTTCCCAGATCAGCCGCCGCTGGTATTTCTGCGCTCTCCCTGCATTTCCAAGCCCTCGCCGCCCTAGCGCGAATGCTGCAGAAGCAGGATACCCGACGGGATCTACGGGAGGACTTAGCCTACCGGCCCTGGCAGGCGGAGGAGGGGGAGGAGGAGCTGGAGCTCGATCGGGAGCAGGAAGTGGCGAACCGCATGCCCGCCACCATGTCGGCGGCCATCATCGCAAATGTGAGTGCCACGGCGGCGGCCACCTCGACGGCCGCATTCCAGTATCTCGGCCAGCACTACAAGCACTACAGCCAGTCGTTCAGCTTCTATGCCGCCTCCAGCGTCATCCTGATGCTGTGCTATCTGACCACCACGTCCACGGCCGCCGCCACGCAGTCGGAGACGGGTGCCCTCGACAAGCATCCCATGTGAGTGCAGTGGCTGCGGGAGTGTAGAAACCCAAATTGTGCATTTAATTATTTCTTTTTTTTTTTGTTGGTAAATTCACCTTGATTTAAAGATAAATGGTTGAAGGATTCATAAAGCTGTAGGTTTGAAATCAATAAGAAGAGCGTTTGAAAGTGTTCAATGAAAATTAATCAAATGTAACAAGAAAATAAGCTTTTGGAAGCCATTGGATCGGGGATCTAAATTATAAATATATCACTTTCTGTTCTAGTTATTGAAGTTAATTTATTTGAATTATAAACTTTTTCAAGTTATTTACAATTTTTTGGGATCGGAGATGACTCTTTCATTGCGTTGGATAGGTCTAAAAATGGTCCAGAACATAACATACTTTAAGAATTTCAAACTCACAGAGATGTCCTTCGCACTCCTAACAAAATAAATAATAATAATAATAATAAATCTTTAAATAATAATAATAAAAAATATACACATTTTTGAATTAAATGGTAGGTTTTTTAATAAAAATAGAAACCAACCACAAATACTATCCAAAATCAAGGAGAATTTCATGACATAGAATAACCCAAAGAGCATTTCAGAACACCTCCATTTGTTTTTGTTATCCCAGATCTCTCTCACACAAACACACCCTGCCTCCGTATCTTCGTAACTATCTTTCTGTCTCTCCATACATCCATCAAACTGAATCGCCTGGCAATCCTTTCCACAACACGTTCAAAAATGTTTCTATTTATTTTTTCCTTTTTGAAATTCTTTCAGTCATGGCATCGATTGGTCGAAGTAAGTTACTGCACACCTCCTCCCTATCTCTCTTTCTCTCTCTAAAAAATCTCGAAAAATAAAATACAAAATCAGAGAATATATGGAAAAGAGCAAACTAGAATTTGTCGATTTTATTTATTTACTAAAATTATCTAGTTTCGTTTCGTGCACAAATACACTATTTTAAGTTTTTAATTTGATTTCCCGTTGAGGTAACTGAGTTTTCTCGGCTTCGTTCCGCTGACGTTGTGCATGTGATTAAAAAAACAAGTTTATTATTTGCCCTTACTGAAATTCAAGTATTTTCCCGGCCAAATATTTGTTTAGTTTTAAGCTTAATATAACACTTAATCAATTCAGTTCTGGTGTTCCCAAATAAACTTTAGTTTTTACGAATAAATTCCAAGAAAAAAGGGAAATAACTTGATTTGCTGCCTACTCTTTCATTATACGATATTATATATCGATTGGTTTCCTTGTTCGACTTTTCTATTATTCATAAACTAACAATCTTCCCATCTATTTATAACAGCACACAAAACTGTTGTACATAAAAGAGTCCCTGGGAAAGTAACCAACGATTTTATATTTTGGCAATTACTTACACTAATTAACATGAATTGTAATGCTTCGGGGACTTATCAATTATAAAACTAACTATTGCCCATTTCCCTCGCAGATTCGACGAGTCCAGCTCGGATAAGGAGATATTAGATTTACTGCTCGAGAAGAAGCGCTACGACAAACGATTACTGCCGCCGGTGAATGGTAAGAGGTTCCAGAACTTTTCCCATTGTCTCGATTAAATTTCCAATTTTCCTAAGTGGGCGTGGGAGAACAATGATTCCAGCTTAGTTTGGTTACAAGGGGTCGGGAGATCGGAACACTTTCAGTCTTTAAGCTCCCAGTTGTCGCCAAATGACATCAATTGGAGCAGCATGGCCGCGATGTATGAACACTATAAAATCAATTAAATTTAATGGTTCCACTGCCCTGAATGCGATGCACAAAAGAAGAGAACACTACCACGAGGTCTCCGACTCGGGAACCACAACAATCTTGAGCAGGACATCTTTGCAATGCAATTACATTACTTTCTATATGTTTATGCTCTGGGAAATCATTACGCTGCATTGGGCAGTTGTAAAATTTTATACTTTGTTATTGAGGGCAAACTGGCAGAACTATAAGATGAGGAAGATAGAGGAAAGACAAATATTGATTGAAGAAACTAAGAGAAAAATACAAGAAAAAATAGAGTGTTTGAAAAGAGAGACAAAGTCATGGGGCACAGGGAATCCTTCTAAAGAATAAAAATAGATTTAAGAGAATGCTTAAAGAAATGAAAAGTTTCATCTTAGGAGTCACTTTTCATGGTAAATATAAACACAATTGTTAAGATTCTTATTCTTAAAAATTTTGCAGATGAAGACTTTTGCTGTGGTTTGCAGTCGCCCGATATGGCAACAAATCAAAATGCACGGAGACCACATAATCGCGGTTGGTGTCGTCTCAAGATTGTTTACTTTATAGATGCACCTTTAATATAGATTTGATTTTTAAAATTATTATTCGGACTTTCTGTAGGACTTTCACAAACATTATTTAATATTTCTCTTTATTCTGTCACTTATATTATATTATTTCCCTAAAATATATATTTTTTCATAGTAATTGCCTATTGGGATTTCTTTTGTAGCTAGATTTTTGGTTGTTCTAGCACCTTTCTTTACACTGAATACCAATCGAATCAAATTCATTTTAAGCAGTCAGTAATTTGACTTTTTTGGTGAACATTTAAATCCCATTTAATAGGCACTCTGACGGTGAACGTGAACGTGCTGCTCCTGAGCTTAGCATCGCCCGATGAAAGCAGCCTGGTGAGTGCGAAATAAATATATATTTTATGGATTGCACTCTATAAATTTTCAATACTTTGCCACTCTTCGCAGAAATACGAGGTGGAGTTCCTGTTGAACCAGCAGTGGAACGACCCGCGACTGCAGTATGGCAATAAGTCTCATTACGACTTCTTGAACGCCCTGCATCATCATGATAGCATCTGGACGCCGGATACGTATTTCATTATGCATGGCGATTTCAAGGATCCCATCATACCAATGCATTTCGCTTTAAGAATATTTCGGAACGGGACCATTACGTACGCAATGAGGTGTGTGTCCTATCAGCCCCGCTCTGTGTTTTCTGCTTTACAGTTTTCAGTTTTCAGCTTCTGCTTCTGCTTTTCTGTACTGTTGCCCCGATTTGAATATGAATGAATTTTTTATACAAAAACCGGCGACGAGGCCGGGCTAAGCGGCTTTAATGGCGCCAGAAAATGCAAATTTTTCGCTCAAAGTTCATATTCATTAGGGAGAGCAAGATGACAGGCGAAGCGGCAATATTTTTTTATTCTCAGCACATTTTTCTGCTGTTGCTTCTTTTGCTCAATTTTCCACGATTTTTTTTTTATTTTATTATTTCCACTGAGGCAAGTGGAAAAACCAAAAAAAAAAGATCGAGGAAAAGGGTCCACGAAATATGTAAGCTAGCCGGCAAGCATACGAGGCAGTAATGAAAAATAGCACAAGAAATAGAGGAATATGAGTAAAGTGAGTAAAAAAGTAGGTATGTAAATATTTGGCCAGGTACATCGTACATATCGTACATATAGGCCAACTCCCTGCCAGGTGAAAAATTCAGGCTGTGCACTGTTTGCTGAGAGAAAGGAAAAGCGGAGAAGAACTTTTCACAATATGCCCGGCATTTGTTGGATGCTCATGTTTGTCTTCATTTTCCGCTCTCCCTTTTCCCTTACCCCCTTTCACAACTCACAACTTGTCTACATTTTTAATTCAACAGAACTTTTCCAATTGACTGCATAGCACAAAAGTGTCCTCCAGCAATTAAAATAAGTTGCAGTTGGCATTTACTTTCCCAGCTTTTCCCGTCCTGCGCTGTGTTTGCACAGCCAACAAGAAGAAATGTCGGACAGCGGAAAACTGGGAAACTTGCTGGAAAAGCGACAGCGACACGGGCTGCAAAATTATTATGAATTGATGCTGCTGAACAAAGCGAGTTATTAAGTGGCCAAGACAAGTATTATATTGTCCGAGGACAAAGTACTGAGAACTATAAGGTCAAGCCATGTTTTCCGCAGATGCACATCAAAACAGCAGTAAAAAATTACAGCAAATTTAGAGCTGTCATAAAAAAAGCTTAATTTTTAGTTTGCTATTTTACTGGTAATTAAAATCTCGGGTGTGCAATAAACGCTTAAAATGATTTGGAGGTTTCTCAAGTTTTTGTTTTTCAAATCAAGAAGGTTTAACAAGGATCTTAAACATGACATTTAAGAGAGAGAAATAGTCTTACAAGGAAATTTATAGCTTACAAAAAGATAACAAGGACTTTAAATAAGGATTTTAAAGCAAAATCTTTAAAGGCATAATTTTTAATTGCAAAACAAAATTTTACCAACTGAGCTGAGATTTACTTTTTTCTCCATTCGGAATAACGATTTATTAATTTATATACTAACATATATTACATTTATGTATTTATTTATATAAAACTAGCAAATGGTTTAAAACTGAGAGCTAACTTATAAAATAAGAGCATCGCTCGACTTATATTACATATACTTATACATATATATTCTATTTACTTATTGTTTTAATCCTTTGCCATGGGTTTTCCCGTTTTCAGACGTCACCTGATTTTATCCTGCCAGGGAAGTCTGCATATATTTCCATTCGATGATCCAAAGTGTTCCTTCTCCATGGAGAGCAGTAAGTTTAAATAAGTTTCCCATATAGAAATATTGATATTAAATACCCTTGGTTACATTTTGTAAGAAACCCAAGTTCCTTCCTTCCCGCAGTATTTAATTATAATTATTTGGCCATTTGAAAAAACCAAATCTATTTTCTGAGAAACCCTAAGAATTCAAGAAATTAAATTGATTAATTGACAAATAAATGAAGGCGGCTGCTGCTGCTGACTTGAAAATCCCAAAATAATGACTTAAAAGAGCGGGGCCAGTAGGAGGAAATGTATAAATAATACGACAATTCCGGAGTGTTGAAAATGAACCTCAAGATGTTGATGCTCTGTGATGATAAAAAGATGGGCAGGCGAGCGTGTTGACTGCCACTCAAGGGAAATCTTTGCCTCCATCTGCATTCGTCTCTCTGTGTGTTTCTGTGCTCGGTTGTGTCTGTCTCTGTGTTTGTGCAACAATGGAGAGGCGGTAGGGGCTTAAAGGGGGCGTGGCAGTGCCAACGGAGGGAGGGGTAAACGACAAAAGCTGACAAAGTGACTAACAAGGCTGACTGCCTGCCACACAGCGTGGCACAAACAGAGCCGAGTTTACGAGCCTTTGATACCCTTTTAGAGGGTGTGGTAAAATGTAATAAATATTCACAAAAACATTAATTTAACACTTTTTAAAATTAAATATGAACTGGCAATTAAGCTACACTAATCCTTAAGTATCTTTAAGCTTTTTAAGCATTTAAAAGTGATAAAAGGCTGATTTACTAAGCAAGAGATGATGTTATGCTTGCAACATTCTTTTCCCACTTGAATTTTTAAACTCCAAAAAACGTATGTCTAAGCATTATCCTGCTGTATTTGAAAGGACATACAGAGTTCGGCTGCCTCGCCGTTGTCTATACATTGTTTTCGAAAGTCGTTTCCGGTTTCCAACCCTCCAGGAAACAACGGCTAAGAACGTGAGCGACATCGTAAATTACTTTGAGAGGATGATGATGTCGGTTCCTGCCGAGATTTTCATCTACGATGGAGGCACATCCATCGAAGTGTTTTGCCTTTTGCCAGCTTGTCATGGCTTGTTTGTCAAATATGATTTAATTTCCGGAGACAATATGTATTTGGGTATTCCCGCCTATTTACGTTAATGTAATTAATTAATGAGATGATTGAGAGTGAGAGTGGGGATGGGATTATTTTGGGTTACGAACGTAATCTAATTGAGAGCTATTTTTGAATTTCTTCTTTATTTCCACCCACAGTTTCCTACGAGGAGGCGCAAATCAAATACGTGTGGAAAAACGACGAGGACACCCTGCGGAAAAGTCCTTCGCTGACCACACTGAATGCCTATTTGATCAAGAATCAAACGACGGCCTGTGATCAGAATAGCTGGAGAGGTAAGTCGTTGGGAACTCCATTCGAATCACTTCATTTGCTTTTACTTGGAATTAGCCAAAAATGAAATTACAGCTGGGAAAATTGTTTGCTCCTTAGTAACCGTAGTGTTTTTTTGGTAAAACTCGTATTTTCTTTTTTAAAACAGAAACATACAATATGGCGTATTCGAGCGATTCATTTTATTTAGGATTCTTGCGAGCGGACTCCATTCTTTGGCTTGGCTTTTAAAATTAATTTTGTCTTGATTTTCGTATACTCCGTAGTCTCAGACCTCGGCTAGACTCGCTTTTGCAGCTTTTATATGAAAAACAAACAGTATCCAATGCCAATCTAATGGTCTAATCTTTGTCTACCTTCCCACTTCCCCTTTTTCTTATAAAAAATAAACAAAAAAAACAAACAATAAACGCTACAAACTATCCAAACAAAACACAAAAACAAACAAATAATGCCCCCTAGGGAACTACAGCTGTCTTAGGGTCGATTTAATCTTTACCAGAGATCGTGCATTCTATTTCACCACCGTTTTTATACCCGGCATTATATTGGTGACGTCGTCTTTTATAACTTTCTGGCTAGAATGGAATGCCGTGCCAGCTAGATCGATGATAGGTAACAAAACCAATAAATACCAACCAACCAACCTACCAATCAAATCAACCTACAAACCATTACCAAGTTTTGCCCTCGCTCTCTTTATATATCTCTGTCGCACTCAACCAACCCAAAACCAAATAAATAAATATAATTCTTAATAAAAATACATACTTTTAAGAAATTAACCGAATCAAAAATCAATTTTGTACGCCATTGAGAATTGATTTACTTTCCGCCTTTCGTAGCATTTGCCTTTTTCGATTGCCCTTCTTCTGTAATGTAATTTGTACAACTTTATGATTTCTGATTGCCAGTTCTCCACTTCATTTCAATACGGCCAAAGTAGTAGCAATTAAAAAATTCCTTAAATTAGTAAAAAGAACAACCAAACACCCAAAGTATGCCCACACCGAAAGATCCTAGCTTTAAGTTTTTTCATCTAAGGTTTGCTGCATGGGTTCTGTTCCTTGTATGAGAGCCACCAAATCCCACCCGACTCGAAAGCAAAGCCACTATTTTAGTTTTTCAAGTTTGTGTACAAAATATAATTGTTTTTTTTTGTAAGTTTTCCAAACTATATAGTTGAGCCAGTCAAAAGCCATAAGCGGGATATAGTCTAGGCTAGGCTAGGACCTTGAATACAAATATAATATTAACTCTTGGCATTTTGTGCTGCGTTCTTTAAATATATCAGTGCTGCCATAAGCCTATGTTGAAATCGGGAAAGAGATAATTGTTTAATTACAAAATAGTAACTACCGAATTTTTTAAAAATATTTCATTAAAGAATATTACGGAAATTAAATTATATAAATTATTAAAAGTTTGGATTCCATATCATGTTGTATTTGGTAGTTAATTTTAAAATCTGAAAAAATTAAAGTGCTTTCGTTTAAAAATTCTCTACAACTTCTTAATGCTAATATCAATAAAAGTAGAGCATAGAAAATATCACTGGAACTTTCTATATATTTTCTGTATGAATATTCCCTGGTAAATAGGACACGTTGGCAGCACTGTTCCCTCTATCTATAACTCTCTTTTCTCCTTGTCTGTCTCTGTGTGTTGTGCGTGTGTTAACCCTCGGCCGAATTTGCATAATTCCGGCCTTGTTTCTTAAGGTAATTACAGTTGCCTACAGGTCGAGTTGACATTTACCCGTGATCGTGCGTATTATTTTACAACCGTTTTCATACCTGGCATTATATTGGTCACCTCGTCGTTTATCACATTTTGGCTGGAATGGAATGCAGTCCCAGCCCGGGTTATGATCGGTACGTAGCAAACTAAAACCAAAAACCAAAACCACCAGAGATAGTCAGAAACAAACAAAAATCGTAGTCTTTCAACTCCAAAATCAATGAAAAAATAATCCAAATAACAATAACTGAGTCCTTAACGAAGTTCGTAGACGTGTGTAAAGCGCAGATTGAGTGAGTTATAGTCCAAACTGAAACGCAACCACGAGACACAATTGGCCAAAAATAAATCAATATATAGCCCAGAGGAGCTTAGGACCATTTAACCTATTAAAAGTTAAATCTTAGCTAGCCGTTCAATTTAATTGGATTCCTTTTTCATTTCAATCCACTTCTTGGAGTGATTTTCTTTCGAAAGTTATTTCCTCATTTTGTATTTTCTAACTTCCTGCACTCGTAAATTTGGTAAACTGCCCAACTCCCCTGAGACCAAATGCATTGCATGACATTTTTAACCTTAACTAGGCAACTTTTGAGCTTTATTTTCGTTGAGAAGCTTTGGTAAAACCAAATACGAAAAATCGACTAAAGCATTTCACATACAAACATCATGCTAAAACGGCTACTCGAATGTTTCAATCAAATTACTAGTTTACATTTCAAAGAAAATCTATAATCGAAGTGAATATACATCAAATAATAAAATAATTCATTTATGGAATATAACTATTGTACTATTTGAAAGCTTAAATATATAAGTAAGAGTAATATATATGTACAAATATAAAATACTATACTTAGAGTTAATATAAAGTCTGATTTTTTGGGTTTTTATTTTACCTTTTCCAACAAAAAAAAGACTATGGAAAAAATAATATTTTTAATATGTTTAAATTAAGAAAATAAAACTCTACTCTACTCTCTGTAGTAAGCATCCTTCAGTTTATATCACACCATAAGTCCAAGCAACTAGCTCCGGCTGATATTTAATGTTTAGCTTTTAATACTTTAAAATATATCAAGATACATATACAATCCTTCGAATAAGTCAATTTTTTAATGATATTTTTAAGGTTAGTTTAGTTTACTTACATTTTTAAGAAAGACTTCGCCTATTTGTCTTGACCTCAGCTGTTTGTATCCAGTGTACCAAGGCTAATGCAATTATTATGCGCTATCCCTGGATCCAAAGTGGGAAGGGAAACCGAAATAAATGGCATGGGAGCAATGCAAAAGAGAATGTCAACCGAAATATCCTGCGACTCATATGTCGCTGGCAGCTGCTCCTGCTCCAGCTCCTGGACAGGATACACGGATACGGACACGGACACGGCCCTTTCCTGGTATTTCCTCCAACGACGACGGATGAGTAAGACTCCGAGATGATGGTGATGAGCGTGGAGCGGCGGTCACATCATACATGATGATTTATGCATAAGCCATATGGGCAACATGGTCTGGGCAAATAGAACAGAAAGCTCTGCTGGTTCTCGGTGCGTGTAATGCAAAAAAAAGTAAAACGGCGACGGGATTACATTAGTTTTTTAGTTAAAAACTTGTTTTTGTTACAATAAAGAATTTAAACAATTGAAAATACCTAAAAAGGAAAGCAATACTATTCTTTAATTTAAAGTCATGTAAACTCGTTGATAAATTTCCAAGAAAATGTCACTTATTTGGATAGCATTCATGTAAACGACAAGAAGCTGCAACGACAGCAAATGCTTTTCTTCTGTTTATAAGCAGAAATCGAATAAAAAAATAGCGCTCAGGAAGGATAATTCAATTTCTGGCTGCCATTGTCTGCCCAGAGCAAACACAATCAAACGACATTTCAATGACAAAAGGAAACTAAATAAATAAATAGTCAAAAAAAGCGTCAAAATGGCAAATGGCTGAAGGCAAGCGATGCCGTTTTGTTAGTCAAAGTGCCGACATTGCATGCATTTTACAGCAGCAGCAGCTCCTTGCAAGGGGATCTCCGCGCCATCTTCCTGCCTCATTTGTGACTTTCTCGAGCAGCTTTTCCTAGAAGCATTTTGAGCAGCAGAGTGCAGCGTCGAGATTTCTCCTTTTTATCACATTTTTCCTATTTTCTTTTTGGGCCAGAGAGCGGATACCGAAACGCTGGCAAATTGAAAATCGATGTTGTTTCGTGAATGCAGCGAGGCGAATCCGGCAAGTGCGCCTTGTTCCAGGATGCCAAAAAACCAGTTAAATTCCGCCAGCGAATCGTTGACGTAACTAATTAGGCAACTAACATAAGATTGATTAAGAGTGAAGGAATAATTAATATTAAATGTTGGGCAAAACCTTCAACAAATGTAAAATAAATGTGATTAATGACGAAGAAAGTTAAATAATTGTGAGCGCAATGTAACTCTCTTTTAATAGTATTATTATTTAATAGTTATTAATTATTTAATTATAGTAGTTCTTTATAAAAACTAAAATTTGATATTACGAATAAGTAATTTATTAATATCAAAAATAGGAAATCAATTCTTTGATTGTGTTATTTTAAAAGCCTTTTTTACTGCGATATAAATCAATAATAACTGGAAACAAAATTTATATTTAAACAATAAATATTATTATTTTAATATTAAGGTAGATTAATAACACATATACTTTATTATTCAATCAATTATACAATCATAATTAGCTATATATATATTACATTCAAAATTAACCTGAGGTTTCAGAATATAAAATTCAAAAACCATAAATCGAATTCCCACAGCTCAATAGATTTCGTTGAACCTAAGTTCTAGTTTTATATTTCAAGTCATCATATCAGTAGTTTTCGTTAGCTTTTCTTTAGCTTTTGCACTTTTACAGAACCGCTAAAGCAAAATACAAAACAAAATACAAGACTAAATACTAAACAAAATAAAAAAGAAACAAACTTAGTAAGTCATAACGACTCCTGTCCGAGTCCTGGACGATAAAACTCAAATTAAAAACTTTTGTACATATTGCCGAAACTAATTAAAACAACTCAACTAAACGCCACAGAACATACTTCTCCTATAAGACCCCCTTTCACGACCCCCCAAAGTATGTGCAGTGCTTCACTAATTACGTGTCAAATGGCTAATGCGAGTTTCTCTACAATCCACAATGCACAATCAACGACCAACAATCAACAACCATTTCGTACAACAACGAAAACGAACTCCAACGAACCGAAGGCGTGACAACCATGCTGAATTTCTTCACTACCTCGAACGGTTTCCGGAGCACCCTGCCCGTGGTCTCCAATCTGACGGCGATGAACGTGTGGGACGGGGTCTGCATGTGCTTCATCTACGCCTCGTTGCTGGAGTTTGTCTGCGTCAATTACGTGGGGCGCAAGCGACCGCTGCACAACGTCGTCTATCGGCCGGGCGAGAATCCCGTAACACAGGTAAATTAAATAATAATTCAATCCAGGCCAGCCCCCCGAATCCCCCCGAAAAAAGAAAGTAAAACAAAAACAAGGAGCTAATCTCGTATGCATTTTGAAAGCAATTAAATATGAATTTTACATGAGCGTACAACAGCGAGAAAAGCTAAAAGAAAATATAATAAAGACACACAACGAACACTCCAGCCTACATTCGTACTATATAAGTTATTCAAGTTATTTGTTCTTCCCGTTCTTTTTTTTTCTAAGAAGCCAGAAGCACCTGAGCCCAAGTCATACTCGTACAGCCGTAAAATATATACCTATATATATATATGAAAACTCAGTCAAAAACAATTCGATTACTGCCATTGTGTTGCGTCCCCTTTCTCTCTCTCTCTATCTATCCATCTGTCTATCTCTCTTCTCTTCTATACGTATACCCCGATTTTTGATCACCTATATCCGTGTACTGTCCAGTCTTATTCAAAGGTCTTTAGTTCATAGATCCACAACCATATCAACATTACAACAACAACGAAATGCTCGCATTAAAAATCTCACTTTGTGTTGATCTCCAACTATCCCGAACTTAGCATTTTGTACAACTTTTTAAAACTATATAATAAACGTAAATTTGTGTGTCCAATATATTTTAATACAGCAAGTTAACGAATAACGAAATGATTTAAACCAAACAATTTGCCCCCTTTGATTTTTGTTCACACTTATTTTTCTTTTGTTATTTTTATCCTAATCCTTCAAGAAGGATACTGTCAATGTATGTGTATTTATTGTGCCGAAACTCAGTTGTTTTATTTGTTTGCATTTCTATTATATTTACCCAATCAACTTATATTTTCTTTGAAAAAAAGACAAGTCCCTGTGATAGAATCCCCGTTTTCTGTTATGTTTTAATTAATTTCTAAGTGTTGTATAATACAATTGTTCGTAAGGAAAACAATGCGTTTTATTCATCTCCAATTAGTTTGCAAATATCCTACCAAACCTCCAAAGCCTAAAATGAATAGAACAAACAATTCAATTGAAGCGTTTTACATGCCCGTGGGTAGGTATGTTTATTTATGTTTTCATTATTTCCAACCGAAAACGAAACCGAAACTGAAGCAACAAAAACTGAAATTGATTTTACGAATTCTAAAACCTATGAAATATGCATTTTGTTTTTACGTAGGCACTTTTCGAATTAAGAACAAAAGATGTTTTTGATAATGCACGTTAAGCATTTTTGTTTGATGTGATTTACATTTTTTGTGTGGAACTCCGTTTAAGTGGCATGTTTACCTTCTCTAAATAAAAGAAAAATTATGACCATCTTCATGAATAATGTGTATTCGAAAATGCCACTTAAATCAATTCCATTTCCAAGTCCCATGCATCATAATGCTTTTTATTTTCCTCTGAGAAGAGCCTCGTCGAAGGAGGCCTAAGCGAAACCGAAAAAATCGAACATTGTTCCCAATTTTAGTGATATATATATGCGATTATTCGAATAACCACCAGCTAAAATTTAATTTCATCTCAATAATTAGCAGCTAAGTGAGCAACAGCAATAACAATAACAATAAACCCAATAAAAAAAAGAGAGAAAAAAAACTATGAAAATCGAAACTAAACCCAAAACAGAAATGACAACCAACCAAACTTAAAGTGTGTTTTGAGTATGAACATTGTTTTGTGTACATTTTTGCAGCGTCTTCCAGCAGTACTAAGCAGGATCGGAGTAATTCTTGCAAGTCCTTTGGTAAGCTATCAACCACAACTCACGCACCACCCCGCCCTAACCCAAGCCCGCCCGAACCCCAAAATAAACTATAACAAAACAATTTAGCAGCAAAAACCCCTACTAAAAATACACGAAAACCAACACTGGGACACCATCTCGAACCCTCCCATTCCCTCCCTGGCCGAAAGTCCTTTCCCAAATACAAAAACAGCGAAAAGTAAACCTAAGAACAAAAATGGCATGCGAATTTCGCTTTGATGAAATGCATTGAACAAGTTTTGTTTCGATTTTGGTTTTTGTGTTTCCCGAAACATTGTTTTATTTGATTCTCGAGCCAAACGGAAAACCAATGAAAATACCAATAAATATAATTCCGATTTCAATAATTACCCAGTAGATTCGCACTCGCTTTCAATGTATATAATTCCATATTTAATACAATTAATTGTTTTCATTATTTGCCTACGTTTATGCGCTTTTTACTTTGTTATCCAACAAACCATACAAAAACTCGTAATGTATTTAAACACCTGACAGCTAAATCGATGCATAATTGATATGCGTGTCATAATTGTTTTTGAAGAATCTATTTCCACACTAATGACTACAACAACAACCAACCGCAGAAACGACAACAACAAGCACAACATATAGAAACCTCATGATGAAAAATAAATGAATATATATATATATCAATAAAACACACTTTAAGGTCACTTACAATTGGGAAAAATGTTACGAAAAATAAAGTAACAAAAAAAAGCAAACAAAAAAATAAAACAAATAATATGGAAAATATTCTCTTACATAAACGCAAAAAGAAAAAAAGATGATATCGGAAATGTTATGAATCAATTTTGTTCTTTGCCCTTGATTTACATTTTATAATTTTACTAAACGAATTTCGCTTTGAAAAAAATACATTCAATTAAGTTCTTTATTGATTTATTTTCCCGACACGCCCTCTCACCTACCAATGAAACAAATTCGAAAAAATATGAAATAATGCCGGAAACGCCGGCCACTATTATTTATGGTCCCAACCAGTTGTAGCTGAAGCATTCGTGTTTTCTTTCGTTATTTTGTGTTGTCTGTGTAATGCTTGAAAGCTTTTTGTTTAGGCGTATAGTTCTAGTGCATTTTGTGCATCTGTATGTTAATCGATAAATATAAAAACACTCTCATGCAATCTACTATTTACAAAACACAAGAAAGAAAAGCGTTACGTGTCCTGCCATAAAAAGAGGAATAATTCTTTTGGTTCGTTGTGATCCGGCCCCTGTCCTCGATTAGGCAGTGTGCAAGCAGGGTACAAACCGTTACCTATGTGATAAGGCAGTGTCAGCTGTGTGTTTCGAGGGAAATTATTTCACTTGGGAAATTTTGGAAAGAAGTGTAACTAACTATAAAGGTTGGTGTGTTTTTAAACACTTGGCAGATATTTAAAATATATTCCAAGTTACTAGAAAAATTATAATAGTAATTTTTAATCTTTCAATATTTTTCGATTTCTGTCACAATATAAGTAATGTATTGTGCATATTTCATAGAGAGTAATACAGAAGTATTTTTTTAAAATTTTTTTTCTATTTAATTAAAAAGATGGAGTTGCTGAAATTTTAACCTATTACTCTATTCTAAGAGAAAAATTAAGCACAATTGACGATAAGGGATAAATAATTAATAAGATAAACATTTATCCCAATTATGTACTGTTATTTGGTCAACATAACTAACTCCACCCTCCGGAAAACTGCTTGAATCGTACAAATAATGCTTAAAAATTAACCCCAACTACTTGTGTGGCCTTCGAATATCCTGACTAAAACCACCTGTGTGTCTCTCTCCGAAAATTGTTTTTCTCTTCCCCGCGTTCGAAAAAAATATACAATAAATATAATAAAAATATACACAAAAGACACTCCAAAGAAACCAAGACAAGACAAATCAAAACCGAAAACCAAGAAACAACCAAATTCCCCACTCAACCAACCCGCTCTGTAATCGAACGCGAATTTCATGCCGCTTTTGTCCTCCGAATCCTCTGAAAAGGCAAGCGCCACGGCCACGCCGGCCATGTCGATGATGGGCGGTGCGACGCCCCTGTCCGGCGGAACCACCCCGGCCGCCTCCTCCTCGGTGGCCACGCCAGGCACCCCGAGGACAGCCGATCCGGAGGAGTTCTTCGGAGGCGGAATGCGTTGGCAGGAGGCGCATGGCGGCATTATAGGCGCCGCCGTTCAAAATCTTCGAGCGCGCTCCATTAAGCGGAAGGCGTCGGCCAGGAGCCCCTCCAGCTCCATATCGCCGCAGCCCAGGGCCATGGAGCACGTTTACGAGGAGCCCGTCACCACCGTCACCAAGGTGAAGTTCAAGGACGAGCTAAAGCAGGATCAGGAGAAGCCACCGGAGACCCTGTCGGCCCTCCGGCGATCGGTGGCCACCAGCACACCGGCTCTGGTGGTGAGGATCGAGGCCGAAGTCGAGCCCAAGGCCGTTCAGGACATGGAAATGACGGAACGCCAGCTGGCAATGCCGCAAAAGCCGCCGCGCCGGAAATCCTCTCGATCCACTTCACCGGCCTCCGTTTACGGCGAGTGCAGTGCCATGGATGAGGCAGTGGACGCGGAAACCACCGTGAGTAGCGGACACACCGGAATTGCTCCCGAGACTAACCAAATATTCAAAGAAAAATTACGCAAGAGTGTCGCAGATTTTAAATTAATTAAAAGCTGCCTCCAGATGAACTGCAAATTTGCTGTCGTTTAAACTTTAGAGCATATTTTTGGCAGCATTTTAATTGATTTATTATCCCCATCGATTTCGGCGGCACCCCTGAAGATAGTTTAAACCAATAAATTCGCTCTTGTTGTTGTTTGCACGGTTCAACTAATAACTAACCATAACAATGTAAAAAGCATTAAAAGCAGCAAAAGCCGCCAAGGGAAAAGTTGGCCAAAAGGCGAACACCAAAGTTCGTCCCCCCTTCACAGAACTTGATTGCCTGCGGTTATTTTGATTGCCATTTGCCAAAACACCCACAGCAAACACCCAAGAAATGCACCCAAACACGCACACAAAAAGTTGGCTTTTTTCTCTCTGCGTTCCAACTTGCAATCGAACTTTAAATGAAAGACTAACAACCGAGGAACTGAGCAACTCTCAGAGTAACTGCATTAGACATGAGGAATTTCTGCTGGCCAAGGGGAAAGTAGAAAAGGCCAAGCAATTAGGGTTAAAAGCAAGTCAAAGTTGCCTTAGCCAAATCAAAGGCAAGAGCAATAAAGACGTTTTCTCAAGTAATTGCCCCTAAACTAAGTGATTTAATGCCTAAGTCACCGTCGTGTAGGAGCTTAACACAATGTGATTTATTCAAGGTACAATAAATGATAAGAAATTGAAAATTATTCCTTCACTTCTTTGCAAACCTCTGCTAGGAGTGTAAAAACCAGATGAACTTTTTTTTGTTTTTAAAATTCGTGTAGCAAAATGTGAACGTAATAAAAACCTCGGAGACCTTCTCGCCCTTGTCATTTTCGTTGCAAGACCCCTAAAAGCCGCAACTTTCCGTTGTCAGAGCTTCAAGCCAATTGCCAGGGCATAAATCGTTCAACTTCTTCCCTCCGAAAAGTGCCCGAGTAAATCAAACTTATCGGAGCGGAGGAGGAGGAGCCCGCGCCCGCCATCAAGATAGGAATGCAAACCGCATAAAGCAAATAAGACCGACTCAAGTGGGCGTGATGGAAGACCATGTTTCAGGCGAACTATTTTATGCGAAATTGCGGCGACGAGGACGACGACGACTTCGACTTCCGACAGAACCAGGACGCCACTCCAGGATGCGCGGCTCCAGAAGGAGTTGCAAAACGGAAAGCCGTGGACAACAAGGTGGCTGGGCAAATGCTCTCCGCCATTAGCATGTAAATTAAAAATGGTGCACGCGTTTAATTTGGCGCCTGGCTGCCAGGTGGACGAGGACATGGGCATGGACAGCGGGATGACTGCGCCGCAACAGGACAACATAATTATTCATGAGCGCCCCAAAGTGGAAAATGCCGTAATGAGCCCGAGAGCACCGGAAAAACCAACGACACGAAATGAAACACAAACAAATGGCCGCGAAGGATGTGGCCGAAACTGGAAACAAGAAAGCGAATACGAATACGAAAGCGAGGCGAACCGAAGGTACATGCATCATAATAGCCGCCAAAATGTTCTCGAAAGGATGCGCAAGGATTTTCGACGGGAAAAGTTTTGAGCCCGGCATTTCTCTCCCATTTTGGGAGGAGGCTCTTATGCAAATACGAAAAAAGTTCGCCGAGAAAATTCACGGGGGAAAATACTTTTCCGCGCCGCTTTCCCCGTCAATGCTAATTGCACTGGGCATATAAATCTTCACTTGTCATACATTTTTCAAGCGTTTCTCACAGTATTGTGTTAATAAAATTAAATTGTAAAATAAGCAGCGCTGGGACCACTTAACGTAACGGCTGCAGAGGCACTGTTTGCTTAAAGATATCGCACACTTTTTGTTGACTTTTCGTTTTATTTTTAAATTATAATGCGGTATTTTATACATTTATTTTCTAAACTTAAATATCAGTTGCGTTCTAACACTCTACTATGGGAAGTCTTATTAAGTCAAACTGTATTACACAAATTCCTGAGATTTAAGTCCTTTCAAATGATGCTTACAAGTTTGTCATGGGGTCGCTCTATAATATATGTATATGAAGAATTTTTCTGGATTTTTCTTAAATAAGTTTTATACTTATCTTCTATACTTTATCTGTACAATATCATTGAAAATACAAACAACAATACCTTTTTCTCTCTTTGTTTCCCCCATAAAAAATGGGAGATGGTTGACAAACATTTGTATAATTCTTTACAGTGAAAATGGATTTATAAATCATATTAATATATCATAAAAATGGGTATAGCCAGAGGCTATTCCATAACTTTTCCTAGTTACTATATTCTATTTAAATTAAAGTTTTTACAGTTTTCACAAACTGCTGAATTGAATAACGTTGAAAATACCTTGTTGATTTTAGGAGAAAATTAACGTGAAACAAAGTACTGACTCAGAACAGCTCCCGTGTTTAATTTAGGTCAGCCACGTTATCCGGCTCTCTGGCTGCTTAAACACACCCGCATAATACATCTTACCTAAGTAACTGTTTCCTCCACCCTCCCATTTTCCACATTTTCCCCATTTTCCGCACTTGCCGCACTTTCCCGCACCCGTACAGCGTACAGCCACCTTTGGCTGCATTTGTGTACTCGGAAAATGGCCGCCAGCTGCTGGCAAACAAAGACAAGTCAGCTGCCAACCCCCGGGCGACCTTCTCCCCACGAATTTACCCGGGAAAATTCCCCTGGTTTTCCCCTGCATTGGATGCAACTCTCGTGTACGTGCCCCTGTAGCTGCAATAAATTGTAGCATACTTGCGAGAGGACGCAGTTAATTTCCCTGCCTGCCACCTACGACCCATTGGACTATTTATATCGTTCACAAATTTTTGATGTTAATTATGCTTACAATTTCCTGTATTCAGGCGGAAAAAGGAGAGGGAAACATAGTTTTTAAGGCCAAACTGCATAGATATACACTCAATTTTTTGTAAGATATATTAACCACACTTTAAGTTAAATTTTTCAATGTGTGCTTAGAGAGTTATCAGCCTGTGTACATAAGCTATGGGCCTTGTTGTGTTTAAGCCCCAACACCTTAGCCTAGAGATATCCAGTATTGAGCACGCTTTAAACCACACAATAAAATGCACAAGACCCCTACTAACCCCGTATGTGTTCATTACAAACCATTTCCCACACACCGAATATATTCGTGTTCACAAACAAAACATCCCACATCCCACCGAAAACTACAATTAACACAATTATAAATTTAAATGCCAAACTTAAGCGTTTATTGAGCCGTTTAATACCTTTCTTTCAATTTTATACTTAAATTCTCATCCCATTTGTGACGATTTTCAGTTGAACCTATTTAAAAGAAATATATATAAAAACACAGCAAAATTCTCATGCCATTCTCATGTCAATCGATATACAAAGATTCTATACAAATTGATACAGCTTCAAAACAAATAACAAATGATTTAACTACTGTACGTGCAAAGAAATTTAGAAAATTTGAAATAACTTTCAATAAATTCGATTAACTGCGCTGTGGGTATAAATAGAGTGCCATGTACTAAAAGCGTTTCTGCTCTTTTTTGCTTTTTCAAATGCTGCCACTGACATAAATACGAATGCAAACTAATAATAATAACATTAAAAAGCCCGTAAGTATGCTGACCGAATAAATATCAAACAGTTTTTACTTTTTTCAACTCATTCTCAGTAGTTACAATTGTAAAATAATCAATGCAAAGAGCATTTCGAGCGCTTTTGTGATACAAATTACGTAGTGTTATTTGAGTTAATTTTCCATTTAAATTTTGTGCCACATATATATGTATATTAAATCAATTTTAATAAATCAAATATTTTTCTACCTTTTTCATACATTTTTTACATACTTATACGCTTTTTGCTGGGTTTTTGCATCAACGAAATGCAAACAACCAAAATGTAACCAAACTGCAACTGCCAAACCAATTTTCCGTTTCTTTTTTCGTATGCGTTTGTGCCTGTATGTATGTATGTATGTGTAAATAACTCCTTTTTTTACCGATTGTATTTGACTTGTAAACGCGCCAACTTGTTTGCAATCCATCACCCGGTCGTAAACCGAAACTAACGTATAAGTTTTTTAAATTTACCGCCGTCTACCAGGGCGAGAAGCGACGTGATGCCGGCGCCCCCAACGAGATCGTCGCCTGCACCACCTGCGGCGGCAGCAACAGTCCGTGCACCCACTCGGCGAACAACGGCTGCGCCACGGAGGTGAGACCCATCACACAGGATCCGCAGGATCCCATGGGATGCCCGAAGGATACAACGAAAATAAACTTCTCTTTGAGCTTAATTGTGATTATTTAAACGGGTTCAATCAAGGGTTCATAAATCATATGAGACTTTTAGGAAATTTATGTTGCGCTTTAATATTAAATAGTGCCTCTTGAGTAGGCTGTAAAATCTGTTACATCTTTATAAATAATTAAAAAAAAACATTACATTCAGATTTAAGGCTATTAAAACTAATTATATTTCTATTTGATTTGCAAAAGAAAAGATAGAAGAGTGGTGTGTCTAATTCGAGATAAACACGCAAACAGAGTTCTAGAAAATATCGATTTATTTATACTGTATTAAAATATTTAAGTCATTTACATTTCAATATTTTAACGTTGCGTTACATGAGTAATAAATCTTGTTTAATATATCGGACAAATTTTCATCACCGTCTTAAAATTTGTTTTAAGAATATTTTAGAAATTATAATAAATAGAAAAAAGAATTCTACGAAATGATAACTGAACAGTAGGTAAATTTTGTATGCATTTAATTCCATTTACTGAAAAGTCTTTCATTTTTTTTAGAATACACATCTATAATAAGAAATCATAATGATTTCTGCAATTCTCTTTAACTCTGTTCATTTCCTAACATGTTTCTGTTTTCTTTGAAAATTTTTTAAAAGAAATACCTGCGTAAAGAGAAGTTCATTTTCGGAACAGTATTAGAAACAATATTAACTCTTTTCATCCCCTTTACAGACCTGCTTCGTCCAAGTGCGGAAAAAAGAGCCACCACACCCGATTCGAGTGGCCAAGACGATCGACGTCATCGCTAGAATTACATTTCCAACAGCTTATGCCATTTTCCTGATATTCTTCTTTGTACACTATAAAGGATTTTCGTAAAACTAAGCAAAACACACTAAAAACAAAAGAGAATGCATAAACATACGTATTTAGATACTTGAACACGCTAAATTGCCGAAGCAGTGCCGGAAAAGCCGACTTGATTGCATTATTCGCAAGTAATTTGTAGAGAGACATGCGAATTGTCGTGAACACACTCGTTTGCTACGTTCTAGGGCCTTGCAAAGTCATCTAATTTTAATGTAACAAAGGGAAACACAAAGTACATCTAATTATTAATTAAAGATTATTTAAATGGCAACAACATGACAAAAACAAGTGATAAAAACGTCAAAATGAATTAATTAGTTTAAACTGAGTTGTTAACGGGGAAAACAAAAACCAAAACCAAAAGAAAATGAATGAGTTGTTAATAATTAATATTTACGAAAGTTAAATTTATGCAAATGAGCAAAACATACGAAAGAAACATTTTCGACTGCCTTTTTTAAAAATAGTAGAAACAAAATAAAAACGAAAAAAAATACTTTAAATTAAATTTGCAAATTTTTGCATATGCTCGAAAATGCATTAGTTAATTATACCAACAAAAGAAACACTGTCTAGCAATTGTAATATATAATATTTAACAATTTATTAAGCAAAGAAATTAATGCTGAAAGTACCAAAAACAAAAGGAAACACACGATCCAAGAAGATAAAAAGACCTAGCCTAAAATTATAAAATATGAAACGCAAACCAAACAGCTTTAAGGCTTTACCTATTTGAGTAGTCGAAATGATAAAACCTGTTTATACACCCAAACATATATATAGATGTTATATATTTACAAGCAGCTCTAGTCAAATATTATGAAATCCAAGTCCAATTCTGTTCGATTCAAATCAATGAGTTGGAATGCCTCCGCATATGTCAAAGAGTAAACAAACGAATCACACAAATTGTTAATCATCTCACACGGTCCTTATGTTACGCAATACTGTATATACTATTTATTTAAATGTTTAGTTCAATTCTGTTTATTTTTTCAATAAATGTTCGATTTATAAAGCAGAAGCTGACCTTTTTGCATCACAGAAATTCATTAAGAATAGAACCGCCGTAAAGTAGACCACAGAAATGCTTTCATAAGCTGAAATTCAGGTGAAAACACACTAAACAATTTGGATTTAATGCTAAATAGATAACAAATTTATTAAAAATAGTAGTTCATCATCATCAGTTAATTTTCTTTCCCCCCATCAATGCCTTTATAAGTAGCAGCAGGAATTGCCTAAAAATTTTATTAAAATACATATCAAAGCTCATAGATGAAATAAAACATAACTAAAAGCAAACTAAAATATTTACAACAAATAATGTATGACAAGAAAAACTTTATAAAACTCTCATAAGTAGCTATGAAGCGTTTGCCAACCGAACTATAAACTCACAACACTAACACCCAAGTATTTTAGATAAAATGTATGTCGGACGAAGGAAAGCATAATTATAATACCTAAACAAGCACAACCTAAAATTCAAAGAAACTTAAACCAAAACCAAATTTAAACCTTGTGATAAACAACACAAAAAGAAATCAAAACCAAAAACAAAAGAACACTAAATCTACAAGAACCTTTGCATACAAAATTTTATTGAAATTAATTGAGAGCAGGTTATTGAGGGCCACCGTTACCAATTGTTTAAACAATATTACCTATATAGAACACAATACGCGTATACACACAAAATGCTTTTTGCAAATATATAAATTTATGAATTTAGACCAGTGTAGATTTTTTTGGAAACTTTCTTTTCGCCGTTTTGCAAGCTCTTCGCAGTTATTTCTCGTT